>CM060258.1:22918673-24118673 GCA_030684275.1 Acipenser oxyrinchus oxyrinchus | reverse complement strand
CCGGAGATCGTGTGGTCGGAGCCCCACGGAGGGGAACTGCGGACATGAAGAAGGGGGTGAGGTCAGGAGACCAGCTCCCCAGCCGCACTTCGCGGCAGGATATAGTGTGGCTGAAGCCCGGAAGAGGGAGCTCTTAGCCACAAAGAAGTGGGGGTGGAGGACATTCCACCATGGCGGCCCCCAGAAACACCTTGCTTCCCCTCTTCCGAGACTTTGAGACTGAGGGGGGAAGTGGCCGTTGGGGCCATGTGTGCATCGCACAAGGGGGGGGAGATGTAACAGGGCGAGGTGCCGCCCCTGTGCAGTGTATTGTATTGTATTGTTTTGCATTTGTTTTAGTTGTTGCAGTAATAGTCATTATTATTATTATTATTATTATTATTATTATTATTATTATTATTATTGTATTTGTTAAATGAATAGATGACGGTGAGCACCGTATGTTTTGAAATTGTTTTGTTTAAATGACGGCGTAGCTGCATTTGTTTGTATTAAGTAGCGTGGATGGGAAGCCCCATTCACACAGTAATTAATAAACTTGTGCAGATTGTGGCTGAGGAGTAATAAAATAATTTACTAGCCAGTTAAACCCCTTGGCCACGACATAAAAGCCTGCAGCTCGCTGCACTTGGTGGGTGTATGAGAGGAGCGGAGAGAGCGAGGAGAGAGAAAACGAAACTAAAAGGAAAAAATTAAATACAGGATCAGTGAAGGCTATAGCCCAGCCTGTCCTATGTTATTTTTGTGCTCGAGATTTGTTTTGTTTACCTTTTTTATTTCACTCTGTGAGCAAGTTTCTTTTTGTTAAAACCTTTTATTTATTTTTGTTATTTAAAAATAAAACGGCGTGCCGCGTCTTTATTATTTTGAAACTGCAGTGCCTGGTGTCAGTATTTTCAGTTCCTGCTTCTGGCCTGACGTCAGACGACTCAGCCATCCTGTCACAATATATATATGAGCTAATATATATATATATATATATATATATATATATACAGTACTGTGCAAAAGTTTTAGGCAGGTGTGAAAAAATGCTGTAAAGTAAGAATGCTTTCAAAAATAGACATGTTAATAGATTATATTTATCAATTAACTAAATGCAAAGTGAGTGAACAGAAGAAAAATCTAAATCAAATCCATATTTGGTGTGACAACTCTTTGCCTTCAAAACAGCATCAATTCTTCTAGGTACACTTGCACAAAGTCAGGGATTTTGTAGGCATATAGTCAGGTGTATGATTAAACAATTATACCAAACAGGTGCTAATGATCATCAATTCAATATGTAGGTTGAAACACAATCATTAACTGAAACAGAAACAGCTGTGTAGGAGGAATAAAACTGGGTGAGGAACAGCCAAACTCAGCTAACAAGGTGAGGTTGCTGAAGACAGTTTACTGTCAAAAGTCATACACCATGGCAAGACTGAGCACAGCAACAAGACACAAGGAAGGAATACTGCATCAGCAAGGTCTCTCCCAGGCAGAAATTTCAAGGCAGACAGGGGTTTCCAGATGTGCTGTCCAAGCTCTTTTGAAGAAGCACAAAGAAACGGGCAACGTTGAGGACCGTAGACGCAGTGGTTGGCCAAGGAAACTTACTGCAGCAGATGAAAGACACATCATGCTTACTTCCCTTCGCAATCGGAAGATGTCTAGCAGTGCCATCAGCTCAGAACTGGCAGAAAACAGTGGGACCCTGGTACACCCATCTACTGTCTGGAGAAGTCTGGTCAGAAGTGGCCTTCATGGAAGACTTGCGGCCAAAAAGCCATACCTCCAACGTGGAAACAAGGCCAAGCGACTCAACTATGCACGAAAACACAGGAACTGGGGTGCAGAAAAATGGCAGCAGGTGCTCTGGACTGATGAGTCAAAATTTGAAATATTTGGCTGTAGCAGAAGGCAGTTTGTTCACCAAGGGCTGAGAGCGGTACACTAATGAGTGTCTGCAGGCAACAGTGAAGCATGGTGGAGGTTCCTTGCAAGTTTGGGGCAGAATTTCTGCAAATGGAGTTGGGGATTTGGTCAGAATTAATGGTCTCCTCAATGCTGAGAAGTACAGGCAGATACTTATCCATCATGCAATACCATCAAGGAGGCATCTGATTGGCCCCAAATTTATTCTGCAGCATGACAACGACCCCAAACATACAGCTTAAAAGTCATTAAGAACTATCTTCAGCGTAAAGAAGAACAAGGAGTCCTGGAAGTGATGGTATGGCCCCCACAGAGCTCTGATCTCAACATCATCGAAGTCTGTCTGGGATTACATGAAGAGAGAGAAGCAACTGAGGCTGCCTAAATCCACAGAAGAACTGTGGTTAGTTCTCCAAGATGTTTGGGCCAACCTACCTGCCGAAGTTCCTTCAAAACTGTGTGCAAGTGTACCTAGAAGAATTGATGCTTGATGCTGTTTTGAAGGCAAGGTGGTCACACCAAATATGGATTTGATTTAGATTTTTCTTCTGTTCACTCACTTTGCATTTAGTTAATTGATAAATATAATCTATTAACATGTTTATTTTTGAAACTGCAGTTCTGGTGTCACTTTACAGCATTTTTTCACACCTGCCTAAAACTATTTGCACAGTACTGTATATATATATATATATATATATATATATATATATATATATATATATATTGTGAGGGAGTGTACATTCCGGATCAAACTTGGGCAGCTGTGGGGCCCTGGGTGTAAAGAATGCTCACTCCACCTGGGTGAACGATGGTATAATTCCTTGAGAATGTGTTCAAACAAACAAAGGTAGTAAACTGGGAAAAGACAACGTAAACCAACTGGAGGGTAAACAAAGGGCCCTAAATATAAATTGGTTGGGTATTGTTTGTGTTGGTGGTGGTTGGCAGGGATGGGGTTAATTCCTCCCCCTGCCAAAAACATGTGAGAATGTGGCTGCTCCCAAACAAACTAATTGGTGTTAATTGGGAACAGCCATAGACTATAAAAAGAGAGCTTCCAGCTCCATTAGGGTTGGAGAGGAGATTCCATGGCTGGGGGTACGAGGAAGGGAAAGCCCCTTGGTCACAGTTGTTTGACCTGATTCACCTGGCAAGGAGGTGGTTAAAGCCAGAGCTCAACAATTCTGCACGGGTTGTTGAACTGTTGGTCTTGGATCATTTCCTACAGAAAATGCCGCCACATTTGAGAAGGTGGGTGGCCCAGGGTGATCCCCAAACTGCTGATGAACTAATTACTTTGGTCGAACGCCATATGACCGTGCTGGATATTGTTCGCCCAGTCTCACCCACCTCATCTCGAAGGACCTGGCGACCACTGAACTCGAAGCCCCGTCGTGAGGAAAGTTGTGGTAAGACTGAGTTTGGGTCAGGGGACGCCGAAGAGCGGTCTGGGACTGTGAAGGGACATTGGGCTGGGGAAAGAAAACAAATAAAAGATATAAAAAAGGTTTTACTGGCCAGGCGTGTATAAAGAATCAGAACAGTTTTACCAAGCCTGCCCAGAATGCCAGTTAGGATCGGGTCAAAAGCCGAAACCGGCCCCCCTGATTCCATTGCCTGTAATCAATGTTCCTTTTGAAAGAATAGCCATGGATATAGTCGGTCCCTTGGAAAAATCTAAAGCGGGTTACCAATATATTTTAGTAATTCTCGATTATGCCACTAGATATCCAGAAGCCATTCCTTTACGAAACACCAGTAGTAAAAGCATAGCTCAGGCGTTAGTACAAGTGTTTGCAAGGGTGGGTATACCGAAAGAGATTTTCAAAGACTCATGAATCTTGTGCTCAGACCCCATGTAAAATATGTAGCAGCGTATTTAGACGATGTTGTCATATTTAATGAGGATTGGGAATCTCATGTCGCCAGCGTTGAAGCCGTCCTGGCTTAAGGAAAGCTGGGTTAACGGCCAATAAAAAAGTGTGTGTTTGCCCAGCAGGAGACTAAATACTTGGGCTTTGTGTTAGGTCATGGTCGTGTTAAGCCACAGTTAAACAAGGTGGATGTGGTGTTGGAGTGCAAGCGCCCTGTTAATAAAAAACAGGTTAGAGCTTTTCTTGATAGGTTATTACAGGCGCTTTATTCGAGATTTTGCCACCAGAGCCGCACCCCTGAGCGCATGAAGGCAGTGGGTTGTGCTGATTTGAATGAAAGTAAGGAAAAATAAATAAGTTACGTGGGTGTGTAAAATCGAGGTAAACAGGAATAGCCTGTCCGTGTTTAGAGAGGGACAAGGTAACAGTTTAGTTAGACCCAGAAAAAGGGTTAGGCTTTTCTTTTGTTTTTGTGTGCACCTGCAGTGCATGTTTTTGTTTTGTTTCAAATAAAGCCATGCCCTGGTGCGTTTTCTTCTAAGTTCTGTTTTCTGTTGATTTATTATTGCTTATTATATACTACAAGGACATTGTCCTGAGAGACAGAAGAAAAATTCATTACAATATATATATATATATATATATATATATATATATATATATATATATATATATATATATATATAGTTTGAGAAAAAGGAAAACTGATCAATAAGAAAAAAAGAAAAAAGAGAAAAGGTTATTGAAGGGACCTAAAAAGGTAGAATAATTGATTACAAATCAATTATCAGGACATTTCGGACTACAAGTCCTTCATCGGCTAAATACAAAAAAACAGTGCTTTAAGAAGTTTAGAAAAAACAAACAAGTAGTCTTTTAAACAAAATTCCAGAATGTTGATGATGATGATGATGTCCTCAGAATAGAATGTTCATTCCAAATGGCTCCAAAGTGCCTAGTTTGAAAATAAGTTCACATTCCTTTTGTTTCCTAACAGCATTAGTTCCATAGCATTGAACCATCCCACAAATTGTGATGTCTTCTATAGTGTGGTCATTTCTGTTAAAATGTCTGGTGACAGGAAAGGTAGAGGTGTTAATTCGTATACTTCTCAGATGTTCCACGAAGTGATCAGCCAAGCGTTGTTTTGTTTCACCAATATATAGCTTGTTACATTTGATGCAGCCAATGCAATATACTATTCCTTTACTAATGCAAGTAAAAGTATCATTGATAGTAAATGAGGATTTTGCTCCCTTAACTACTGTGTTGCTGTGAATGTATTTACAAGTTGCACAGCGTGACCTATTGCATGGAAACGTACCCTTAAGATTGGGTCGAATGTTACTGTGGACCAGATGCTCTCTTAGATTTTTGTCTCTTCTGTATGACATTAGAGGAGGGTTATTGAAAATAGGAGCTGTAGAAGGATCATCTTGAAGAATGCTAAAATTTCTTTGTATGATGTGTTGTACTTTTTTGGTCATAGGATGATATGTAAGAACAAGGGGAATACGATTGTTGGTATTCTGTGTTTTGGTTTTGTACAAGGCATCCTTTCTGTTTATTGTCGATACTCTTAACTGAGCTTCTCTAAGTATAGTGTCTGGAAAACCACAGTTTCTGAAAAATGCTCATTTGTTTTATTCAAAAAAACACAATCATCACTGCAAATGCGTCTCAGTCTTAGTAATTGTGAATATGGAATGGAGTTGCAACAAGCTTTGGAATGTGAGGAGTCGTGTATATATATATATATATATATATATATATATATATATATATATATATGTGTGTGTGTGTGTAACTTTAACTTACATTTATATACATTAGAAAAATTTGCCAGTGTCCGCTGAAATTACTTAAATCACATTTTTTTAATGTGATTTATTTTCAAATACTTATAAGTTTGTTAAATAACGATGACATTGCTACAGGGTGTAAACACTAGTTACTTCCGACTACAGCTAGTTATAACAAAGATATCTGTTACATAACGGTAAAAATGCCAATTAGGTCTACACACTTTTTCTGCTATCTTTGTTTGCTAACTTTTATCTTTGTAATCCTAACTATCGCCATAGACTTAGGTACATTGGGCAATCAAAAATGCTAATTTACCGAAAACAATGGAAAAATGGATATATTGTTTTCCACTTAAAAGTAACATAAACATTCAGGTTAGCATGCGGTACATCCGAAGTTACACCAATGATTTAACTTTCATTTTTATATTATTATTCATTTGGTTATGTTGTTTAACTTGTACAATTTTGCATAAAAATATATACACTTTTCATATATTAAATGTGTATTCATTTGTCATCTGTGGTTAATATATATATATATATATATATATATATATATATATATATATATATATATATATATATATATATATATATATATATATATCCCCCCCCCCCCATAAATTACTCTGGACTTACAGCGGACAGTGGCCTTTTATCATTTATCACCAAAACTTTTATATTTTCTCTTGACTTCACTACTATAAATGATCAGAAGTAAACAAGGCTCAGACTTTAAGAAGTGTCTTTGAAAAGATAGTTGTGACAGCTCTGCAGCCTCAAATGGAGAATCCAAAAGCTGCAGGACCAGTTTTTCATCTAGCTAAGCACTCAGCATTCCCTGCATAAACTAGATGGTACTGCCTTGATCTGACTGCAACAGCTCAGGTTACACCAGGCTTGTGTC
The DNA here is from genome assembly GCA_030684275.1 of Acipenser oxyrinchus oxyrinchus. Classification (NCBI taxonomy): domain Eukaryota; kingdom Metazoa; phylum Chordata; class Actinopteri; order Acipenseriformes; family Acipenseridae; genus Acipenser; species Acipenser oxyrinchus. Next base: position 24,112,161 of record CM060258.1, on the reverse strand, counting down.
CCCAGAAAACAAAACTTAAAACTTACATTTTGCACTGTAATGTAATATATATGTAAAACACCCTAACAATGCATCAATTACAGAAACATTGGTCTCTCTACCAAAGCATTTTACACAGATTTGCTATTATTGACACTTTTTCTAAAAGGAATAAAATGTAAGAAGTCACAGCACATATGCTTAATATGTATAGATGTTGTGTATGAGGAAACCGTACTTCATAACTTGCATTTTATGTCAACATTTACAGCTCTGAAAAAAAATGATGTTAATACAAAATTTGCAAAAAATACTTTGATAATAGGCCATTGTCACTAGTTCTTCAATATACCTCACTGTGCCAATATACATCAGTGTTTTCTAAATTTCACATTAGCTACAGATCATTATTATTATTTATTTCTTAGCAGACGCCCGGGCGACTTACAATTGTTATAAGATATCACATAATTTTTACATACAATTACATTTTTTTTCTTCTTTTTTACACATTATTTTCATCCAATCTCAATGTAGATACACTGATGTATATTAATTGTAGGTTATTAATCATGTTGTAATTTGCTCTTTGTATTTCAGTTACATATAACAGCAGTGAAAGGAGGAGTGTTGCCTGAGGTGAAACGGTGTACCCAATGCTGCAGATTGTACCACTGTCCATTTTGCCAGCCAAGCAAATATAAACCCAATAAATGCCACCATTTAAAAAAGCACTTGCATGTCCATCTAAAGGGCGCAGTGCAGTGTGATGGTTTGTTATTTAATGGTTTTTACATGTAACATTGTTGAAGGTTGTTTAATATATTTAGTGAACGATATGCATTTCAAGTAAAATATTGTGCATAAAGTCATTAATACTTATTGTTTACATATGTTTATTTAAATGTTTTTACAGAATGCTCAGGAATACTCACTTGCAAATACAGTAGGCTCCATAATTATTCATACCCTTTATTCAGTGTAAATGAAATAGGGGAATTAAAACTTGACCCACCAGCTAATTGCAAAGTCAGAATTTAATGGTGGTTGTATTTATTAGTAGAAGAAAGTGCCCACTTATGATAAATCAAACTGCTATTAAGTACATATTTCTAATTTGGTTTTAGTGGATGGGTCTAAATGTTGATTTAATCCCTCCAAAGTTGGTTTTAGCAATAACAACAAAAAGCAAGTGTACAATCATTATTTCTTGCTATATCGTAAAAACATATCTGTTTAATTTTGAATATCCAAACTGCATTATATATTTGTAATAAAGTTCTTTGTTTGCAATTTTGATCTCTTTGTTTGTTTTCATAGTACTTTTGACAGGAAAGCAGGGCTTCAATTGAAACAGATAAATAAGTGCTTTTAAATAAATAAATAAATAAACCTTCAGACAACTGTGAATGAATGACTGTGTTAACATCTACTTTGTCAGGGGTGCATAACTCTGGGGCAAGAAGGTTTTCATTTTTTGATCCCACTGAGGCCTTCATTACCTGATTTGAATTAATTTGCTTAATTGGACAAGTTTACCCTTTTATTTGCTCTTAAGCAGTTGGAGATTTACAGACAGCTACAAAAACCTGCTGGACTGACTGCGACTCTAGCGGAGCAGACCGAACACGTGGAGAACATGCAAACTCCTCTGAAACGGAAATCAAACCTGGGACCCTGGAGTTGTGAGGTAGCAGCGCTAACCACGACACCACCATGCCACAAACTATAACCTAATATACATGATAAATCATAAGAGCAAAGATTGTAATCAAGTTCTTCATTAAGACCTTCAGTGGTTACAGAACTGCTTATTATTAGGCTTCCAAGCCAAAGGCTGGGAAGCTTATTGTTATTGCTGTGTTTATTATTATTATTATTATTATTATTATTATTTTTCTTCCCAAACATCATCGCAGAGTTATGAAAACGCATACGTAAGTAGATGCCTATGGCTGGACAACCAGACTGGCGTCCCCAAATGAAAAAGTCACATGGTTCGACCGCCATATTGGATCTCGTGGAAATTTTGGGAATTTTTCAAAACTCTTGCCGTTAAAAACAACTTAAGGTGGAACTGTGACAATGGCAGCAGATAGTGCAGCAATGGCCTATAAAAAACATATGTTCAATCAAGGTCGATTGAACAATTACTTTGCCCGCTACGCTGGATTGGCGCCAAATATTCAATAATCTTCTTGTCTTAAACCGCAACGTCAATCGACACCTAAATTGGCACGCATGTTCATGATCAGGTCCTTTCTACTGTTTGTAAAATCCACGCTTTTTCCTTAACAAACATGGCCGTGGCGCGCAAATAACCATTTCACGACGGCTCTATTTTCATACATTCATGCATAAATTCAAGGTGCAATATACTACAGTCATGAAACTTTATATGACCATAGAGACTCACGTGAAGTACTGGTGATATGAAAATGACACATTTTGGTCACATGGTTTGCCGGCCATATTTATAATTGTAAAAAAACTTTTGCAACCCATAACAAGAACACCATTGCACTTATGCTCTTCATTGTCAACACAATTGTACAGACCATTGGAAAGTAATAACTGCTGAAGTTTGAAACAGATTGTTCACACGGCGCGGCGGTATAGGAAGTCATATGTGCTCTATGAAAAAATGTCATCGCCCGTGACCTCTGACCTCTCCTAAAGGTGAAACATGATGCATGACATCATCAACATACGCAACTGGCTATAAAACTGCATATAACTTCTTATCGGCTGCACCAAAATGCACGAAATTTGACACGGATGTAGAGGACTGTGGGATGTTGTGCCATGGTCAATATGGTGGCTTTTGGTCACATGGTGTGGCAGCCATCTTGGATTTAATGAAAATTGAGCAATTTTCAAAAGTCTTCTACTCATGAACGGAAAATACCACAGCTGTGAAAAATGTTGTACATAGTGCGTTAACCAATGCGCTTAAATTTCACAATAACTGCTTGGTAGCCTTTATAGTTGCTAGCAACTCTACTTATTATTAGGCTTCCAAGCCAAAGGTTGGTGAAGCCTATTGTTATTGTTATGTTTATTAGGCTTCCAAGCCAAAGGCTGGGAAGCCTATTATTATTATTATTATTCCGCACAAACAACATCGCAGAGTTATGAAAACACATAAGTAAGTAGATACCTATGGCTGGACAACCAGACTGGTGTTCCCAAATGAAAAAGTCACATGGTTCGATCACCATCTTGGATCTCGTGGAAATTTGAGGAATTTTTCAAAACTCTTGCCGTTAAAAACAACTTAAGGTGGAACTATCACCATGGCAGCAGATAGTGCAGCAATGGCCTATAAAAACACATATGTTCAATCGAGGTCGATTGAACAATTACTTTGCCCGCTACGCTGGATTGGCGCCAAATATTCAACAATCTTCTTGTCTTAAACTGCAACGTCAATCAACAGCTAAATTGGCATGCATGTTCATGAACAGGTCCTTTCTACGTTTGTAAAATCCACGCTTTTTCGTTAACAAACATTGCCGCGGCGCACAAATAACCGTTTCACGACGGCTCTATTTTCATACATTCGTGCATAAATCCAAGGTGCAATACACTACAGTCATGAAACTTTATATGACCATAGAGACTCACGTGAAGTACTGGTGATATGAAAATGACACATTTTGGTCACATGGTTTGGCGGCCATATTGATAAATGTAAAAAAATTTTGGCAACCCATAACAAGAACACCATTGCACTTATGCTCTTCAATGTCAAAACAATTGCACAGATCATTGGAAAGTAATAACTGCTGAAGTTTGAAACAGATTGCTCACACGGCGCGGCGGACATATTGGAATCTACGTTGAAATTTTAACTCCTAGGGCGTGCTGACAGGGGGGTCATAGTTATAATGGAACACGTATAGGAAGTCATATGTGCTCTATGAAAAAATGTCATTGCCCGCGACCTTTAACCTCTGATAAAGGTCAAACGGTGATGCATGACATCATCAACATACGCAACTGGCTATAAAACTGCATATAACTTCTTATCAGCTGCACCAAAATGCACAAAATTTGACACGGATGTAGAGGACTATGGGATGTTATGCCATGGTCAATATGGCGGCCTTTGGTCACATAGTGTGGCAGCCATCTTGGATTTAATGAAAATTTTGGGCAATTTTCAAAAGTCTACTCATATTTGTGCCAAAATTGACAGTTAGCACAGTTGTGATGATAACGTTTCATATATAATAACCAATGTGCTTAAATTTCACGATAACTGCTTGGATGGAAGCCTTTATAGTTGCTAGCAACTCTAGTTATTATTAGGCTTCCTAGCCAGAGTGCAGAGTTCTCAAAATTGCTATACATGTTGAGGGATAGTCCATGATTAACTGTTGTTAATATGAAGTTGATTGGTTCTGTGGTTTGGCAACCACATTGATTAATGACATAAAATTAGCATAAAAATATAAAATCATCAAAATTCAAACATCTTCTTCTCTGAAACCGCTTATCCGATTGAAACAAAAATTGAAAAAAAAAACATCTCAGTATGGTCATCTGTTACGCTTGTTCAAGGGAAGTTGCTACTGTGGAAATCATGGCGTCCACGCTGCATGACATCATCAACATACGCAACTAGCTATAAAACTGTGTATAACTTCTTATCGCCTACACCAAAATGCACAAAATTTGACACGGATGTTGAGGACTATGGGATGTTGTGCCATGGTCAATATGGCGGTGTGGAAGGGTGGGGGTATTCACTGACACGGGAGACAGAAGATTTTATTTGCAAAACACCGCACAGGTGCCCAGATTTATTTATTTTACTTATTTAGTTTAGCCCGCAGAGGGCGCTGTTGTCCGTGGTCTGGATACTGCCGACAGTAAACCAGGACCACGGGGTTACCAACACAGGTATCCTAATCCGTGCACCTTCAAGTGCTCAAAAATAATAATGAAAACAGAAGGCGAAAGAAAAAGGGAAAATAAAACACAGTAATAAAACTACAAACAAAAGTGCTTCAGTGCCCCCACTGCCGCTAAGCCGGTCAGCACGGGTCTCCATGCTACACTCAGTTGTGCCTATACACTGGGGTTGGCCGGGGTTCCCCGTACCTCTACACACATCCCCTCGGTACGTATTTATTTATTCAGGAAAGGCTGCCCCTCAGCCGGGCTCGCCTGCTCCTTGTTTCACGCTGGCCTCTTCTGCCAGCGACACTGTATTTCCCCAACACGGCCACCCAAGTGCACAACCAAGCCAGTTCTTATGGGCCGAGCAGTCTCCCAAGGCCCGCCCCTCGGCCACTCAGAGAGAGGGAAAGCACACACACACACTCTTCCCCACCTCTCTGTGTCATCGCCATGGCCGACAGGCGGATCCTACAAGACTGCTGCCCTCTACCTGCAGTAATACGGATGTGCCAGACAGTCAGTCCAGATCTCCCGTTACAGGCGGCATTTGGTCACATGGTGTGGCAGCCATCTTGGATTTAATGAAAATATTGGACAATATTCAAAAGTCTTCTCATTAACGGTAAATAGTACAGTTGTGAAAAATGTTGTACATAGTGTGCTCGTGTCCACGATTGATTCTACTTAAGGAAAAATGGATTGGTCACATGGTGTGGCAGCTATGTTGGATTTTGCGTAAAACACTAAAACAACTGCTCATGAGCCCTTTGGCTGATTTACATGAATCTTGGGTATACGTTATCTTTGTACTGTCCTCTAAAAAAGTTACTCAGAAAAAGTTCCTACATCAACGAACATAACCGCCATGAGCCAATCAATATGGGTGACATGCCAGTTTCACCAATTTTTTACCCTGAAATGACACATTCCCACCACTAGGGGCAGCTGTTAACATGGAAACGTGAGTACAGACTTGGAAAAAAATATTTTTCAAAGCAGCCATTTTTCACTGGTGTCTAGCCGATGAGTTTCACTAACTGGTGTAACTTAAACCACAGTAAATACACTGGAAAGCCTGATATTTTACACACACTACAGTATAAAAAGACACATATTGTAAATTAAGAACACATTTTTTGAAGAACTGTTGCAGCTGCATCAACGCTGGGAAAAAAATGCAGCACACGCACGCACACACACACACACACTCGTGCAGAAGGTGGCCATCTCCCGAGTTAGTTAATTGTTTAAATTGTTGCTAATTGGGAAATGGTCACCTGTATAAAAACCTCCAGCGCATCCAGTTTGCGCTGGGGTGTTCAGAGAAGGAACGACAGCGACAGTGGAGAGTAAAACTAAAAGAAAGACAACAAAACTTAAAAAGGAACCCTCAAAGCTACTGCCCAGCCTGACTTTAAAGGACCTGTGGTGTATTGTGTTTGTGATTTGTTTTGTTTATATCTTATTTTCGCTCTGTGAGCAAAGTGGGTGTTTAACCTTTTATTTTATTATTTAAAAAACTAGCACGCCGCGTCTTTTGCCTGCAATAATGCCTTTGTTTTTTTGTATGTGTTTCTAGTGTAAACCTACCGCCACAATGTGTTGACAAGTCAATGGGAAAAATTCAGTCTCGAGAAGTTATATGCAGTTTGTAAAACTTATGAACAAATTCGTTTTATTAAAGCTAATGAATATAATTTCGGCAGAATGTTAATATGTGGCAGGTGTTAGTTACGTTATACCGTTTATTTTAATTATATTAAGGTGTATTTATAGGGCTGTGTTTACAGATAAATCGGCTCTGATTAATAGTATCTACATACAGAATTCAAGTGAATGGGTATACTGTACTGACAAAAATACTTACTGATATGGCGTCTGTTATTTTATTTTTTTTATTTCATAACTACATTCATAGTTATAATTAAGACTAAACTGATAAAAATCACAATCGCAAATCCTCAATAGGTGGCAATGAAACAGGCAGTGTATTTAAAAGACGTATGGAGTTTTTTTTTCCCACTGTTATATATTAAAAAAAAGTTGACCCGACCAAGTTTTAGTTCTCACAGAAGCTTTATTGATGCAGACACAAGACTGCCGCTCTGTCAGAGGAATTCAACCTCCCACTTCAATTATCCAGTCCCTTTTATATCAATTGCCCTGCGCGGGAAACCCATACAGCAACCAATAAGAAACCGGCACCTAACAACAAAAAACAACTGCACAGTAATGCAATAAACATTGCCTTGCAAACACAACACTTCCCTCCCTTCTATTACTTTATTTATTTTTTTATTTTTTTATTATTATTACAAATTTAACCTAGCAGGAGGTTTTATTACCCTTTTGGGACACCAATTTACCCCTTCATTAGAAGTAACAGATTCTGTCATTTGCTCTGAAGGCTCTTGGTCTTGAACCTGGGTATTTCCTTCAGTTGCCAACTCTTGTACACTTTCCATTTGTTTTCCTAAATCATCCCAGTCTGAGCAAGCTAACTCCTGAGTACATTTTTCAATCATTTGATTCACATGAGTTTTTCTGCATTTCCCATTTACTTCCACTAGTATGTTACAGGACCCAAAACTCGCTTTACCAGACCTTGACTCCACTTCTCTCCCCTAATGTAATTTCTTACAAGTACCACCTGACCTGGAGAGAATTTTCTGACAGGTCTTCTCGGATGCCTGTCTCTATTCTCATATTCCCCCAATTTCTTACTTTCCATCACACTTGCTACATTTGGTCTAATCAAGGCTAATCTAGTGCGCACCTGTCTTTTCAGAAATGATTCTGCTGGTGATTTTCCTGTTGTGGCATGGGGGGTATTTCTATAATTAAACAGAAAATTAGCCACACAGTGCTGCAGGGACCACCCTAAATGTGCACTTTTATCCAGAGCTCTTTTAAAACTCTGCACCAGTCTTTCTGCAGAACCATTTGAAGCTGGGTGGTAAGGTGGTGTTTTAGTGTGCTTTACTGAATTTCTGAGTAAAAAGGTCTCAAAATCATCTGAAGTAAATTGTGGCCCGTTGTCAGAGACAATCTCCTCTGGGAGACCATATGCAGCAAACAAATTCCGCAAAACCTCAATGGTTTTTTCTGAGGTTGTACTCGACATTGGAATGACTTCAGGCCACCTAGAATGAGAATCTGTTACCACCAGAAACCTTTGTTTTTGCTTTTCAGCAAAGTCAATGTGAACTCTTTGCCATGGTCTTTCCGGCCACTTCCATGTGTGGAGGGGGGCTGTGGCAGGCATATTCCTCTTAGCTAGGCATACTTCACATTGACTCACCATTTGCTCTATTTCCGCATCCAAGCCAGGCCACCAAAAATAACTACGAGCTAGGGCCTTCATCTTAACTATTCCCCAGTGATTCTCATGCAGCTCGCATAGCAACTGCTGTTGCAATACTTTTGGCACAATAACTCTAAAACCCCATAACACACAATCCCCTTCCACTGTTAATTCATTTTTTCTGTTTGCAAAAGGCTTCAATTCTTCATCTGTGACATGGTGTTGCCAGCCAGTTAAAATGTAATGCTTAACCTTGGCCAGCAGGGGGTCTTTTTTAGTTTCCTTAGCTATGTCCTGAGCTGATATAGGCAATTCATCCAGAAATGCCACTCTGTAAATTGGGTTACTACCAAGTGAATCCATTTTTAGAGGCAAGCGGGACAGTGTATCCGCATTTGCATGCTTCCCTGACGCTCGGTATTGAATTTCATACTGATATGCTGCTAGTATCAGCGACCACCTCTGGAGTCGAGCGGCTGCTAATGAAGGCACTCCTGTTTTTGGTCCAAGAATCTTTAACGGGGCTGGTGGTCAGTTATTAATGTAAACTTTCTTACATATAAGTAATTATGGAATTTCATAACCCCAAACACAATACCTAATGCCTCCTTTTCAATTTGAGCATAGCCACACACTGTTTTAGTCAGTGTGCAGGAAGCATAAGCAATTGGCCTCTCTGTACCATCTGGCATTTTGTGTGAAATCACTGCCCCCACCCCTACTGGTGATGCATCACAAGCCAGTGTCAGTGGCAATGCTGAGTCAAAATGAACAAGTACTGCCTTAGATGACAGTTGCCTCTGTGCTTTTTTAAAAACACTTTGGCAGGCTTCTGACCAGTCCCAAGGTCTGCCTTTTTCTAACAATTTGGTCATTGGCTTAACCAATGTGGACAGATCTGGAATGAATTTACCATAGTAATTCAGTAAAGCTAGAAAAGACCTCAATTCACTGACATTGTGTGGGGCTGGGGCCTCCGCTATGGCTTTTGTTTTCTCTGGAAGTGGGCTTATACTTTCTCTATTTATTTTGTGCCCGAGGTAAGTGACACTGTTTTGTAAAAATGCACATTTTTGTTTGTTTATATGCATCCCCACACTATTTAATTGTTCCAACACAGCTTCCAGATTTTTCAGATGGTCCTCATCTGTGTTTCCCGTCACCAATATGTCATCTAGATAACATATAGTGCCCTCTATGCCTTGCAGGACCTGGTCCATGATTCTTTGAAAAACTGCAGGGGCGCTAGCCACACCATAAGGCAACCTGTTGTATCTGAAGAGCCCCTTATGTGTATTAACAGTTAGGTATTCCTTAGACTCTTCAGCTAGTGCTACCTGTTGGTAGGCTTGAGACAGGTCTAACTTGCTAAACTGTTTTCCACCAGCTAGCCGGGTGAACAAATCTTCAGGTTTTGGAATTGGGTACTGATCTACATCTAACCAGGGGTTAATTGTGACCTTATAATCCCCACATATTCTAACACCCCCATTTGACTTGGGTACACACACTATGGGTGCTGCCCACTCACTGTGTGCTACAGGAGAAATAATCCCCTCCCGCTCCAGGGCTTCCAATTGCTGACTAACAGCATCTTTCAGTGCATAGGGCACTGGTCTGGCTTTGCAAAACTTGGGCACCGCTGTCAGATACATAGTCGGGCATGAACTGATTTCACCAACCCAGGATCAGTACTAAATACAGCAGAGTATTTTTCACACAATTTTCCCACAGCATCAGTTAGACTGTTTATCTTGGACCAGTCTAATTTAATTTTACAGATCAAATTTCTGCCCAAAAGTGTTGCCCCATCCCCTTTTGATACCAGCAGCTCTAATTTACAGCTCTGATCCCCACAGCTAACGGTCACTAGCATAGTTCCCAGTAACTCAAGTACCTGTCCAGTGTATGTGCAAAAACTATGTGTGGCTGGCAAAACTTTCACTCCCTTAAATTTTCTCTTATACAGCTTTTCAGACATTACAGACATTGCTGCTCCTGTATCCACCTCCATTCTTGTCAGCACATCATTAATTTTTAACATGACATAGTACGGCTTTACATACTCACATACACCAGTCTCTATATTAAAAAGTCCAGGCTCTAGACTCTCACAATCTGCTGCATCAATTTCTTCATTGAAGCCAGTAACGCCCACCGATGCAAACTCGACAGCGTCCTCCGTTGCCAGGTAACCAGTGTTTGTCTGAGACGATCCGAAATGCGAAGTTGCCGTAGTCGGTCTCGGTGCTTTGCAAGCCTGTGCAATGTGTCCCATTTTATTGCAATTTCGACATTGGTAAGATTTAAATCTACAGTTGTGTGCGTGATGATCCGATCCTCTGCAACAGAAACAGGTAGGCCCGCTGGATCCCCTCTGATTTGCAGGTGTAGAAATGGCGGCTGATGACGTAGTCTCCAGCAGCGGACTCTTGAAAGTTCTGGAAGGCGGAGCTCGCACTGCAGGTGTCGGCCGTGTGATCCCTCGTTGAAACTGTGCCAAACTACTCCGGGTGGTAGAAAATATCTCCGCCATGTCTAAACACGCTATACACTCCAACACTTTACTGTGTGAAGCATTCAACAGTTTGCTGCACTCACCTCCGTTGGTGCGATTAAATCTTTCAGTAGTCCAAACGTCTTTGACCCCACCACTGATAAGAACACGGCTCTTTTCCTTTCGTCTGCAACCGCGTTCGCTTCTAAAAATTGTAGCAGCCGTTGCTCATATGTAGCGAAACTTTCCTGCTGTTTGCTGAACTGCATATCCACTCCGGATCCAAAAAGAGACATTTTTTTTTAGCCGTTGCTCACTTTCAAAAACAAATTAGGGAGTCGTCGCCAAAACTGTTATATATTTTTTTTTAAAAAGTTGACCCGACCAAGTTTTAGTTCTCACAGAAGCTTTATTGATGCAGACACAAGACTGCCGCTCTGTCAGAGGAATTCAACCTCCCACTTCAATTATCCAGTCCCTTTTATATCAATTGCCCTGCGCGGGAAAACCATACAGCAACCAATAAGAAACCGGTACCTAACAACAAAGAACAACTGCACAGTAATGCAATAAACATTGCCTTGCAAACACAACACACTGATCACAATATACATGATTAACAAAGGTGTGCAATATAACTAGCTTATGTGTAATATACATGATTAACCATTTGTGGTCCTAAGTCGGACCCTGTCCAACATCATCAAAAAGACGCAAAAAACAGGTCTCTAGTTGTTTTTTCTCCGGAAAAAGCAGAGAAAACCAACCCGGGTGGGGTGGGGCTGGAGATGCAGTAGTGAGTTGATATGCAGTGCCTTTTAAACCTGTTTTACTGTAAAAAAAAAAAAAAACTTTTATACCGCGCGCTAAAATAAACTGCGTGTATGAAAATAAATTGGACCTGACGCGCCTGAGACGCGCTGAATAAATCGACCGCAAAGGGTTTTTAAGGTGTGCAATATAACTGGGCTGCTATTGATGTGCAATAATTACTATTTATGTGCAAACTATAATCAGTTTATCAAGTGTGCAATACGATATTTTTGATTCAGCCAGATATAATGTTTGTTGGGCCAGATGGTTAGCTATTGAGTGCTATCATATAACTTTGGGTCTGATTTATTATGAAATCATTTGTTCTGTATTTGAGCCAACTCTCCAAAAGTTCTATTACCTGCAGAGCACAATAAATGCTCCATTTCTACTGTCTCTCTGGGTTCTGTTCCAGCTTCTTCTCTCCTCTGTCCTGTTTATAATTCCTCGGCAGAGGATTCGAGTGGTGTTACTCATGAATCCTGCACATGTTATGTCCTAGTAGCGGTTTGCTGAAAATTACATATGGTGAATTGTGTATTTGCCAAGCACCCCTGATAGTCAATCGTTACACTATTATCACTTTCTATTGCTTTAAAAAAATGCACATTAAATGATAGGGCCATTAAAATATACAAAAACCAATACATGCTGTAGACTTTATTTTATATTGCAAAATTAATAGGGCACCACACGCTCACACACACACACAAACTCAAACAAAGAGCGATCTAGAATTTAGAACGTTAGCCTCTTATATGCATTATTTTCAAAGTCTTGGTTATATGTTATCTTTGTACTGTCCTCTAAAAAAATTAGTCAGGAAAAGTTCCTACATCAACAAACATGACCGCCATGAGCCAATCAATATGGGTGACCTGCCAGTTTTGCAATTTTTCACCCTGAAATTACACATTCCCACCACTGGGGACAGCTGTTAACATGGAAAATTCTGCAAAGTATGGAAAAAATATAGCAAGGTATAGACAAAAGTATGTTTGTAATTTATTAGATGTGGCTTTTGTTGTTTTACAAAACTGGTGTGTTTATATGAGCACTATAGGTAATGCAAGTAGTGTAATGTGTAATGCATACATAGTTTTATATAGTATGGTTAAGTTCTGCTAAAGGTCAAATTTAAAGCTGGCTGTAAAACTTCCCATAATTTCTTATTGACTGCAGATGGTTGTTATATAACATGCAGAGTTCTGATTGAAGCCAAAATGAGCATAAATGATGCTCATATGATATAAGTATGATTTTCTTTTACGGTTGTTCAAGGGAAGTTGCTACAGTACAAAACATGGCTGCTGTGGGCCAATGGGATTTCAGCATTGATCATCTAACCAGTGATTCCAATATTTTGGCCAAAATTGACACAGTCAGCTGTGTCCAAAATGATTTGTGATAACGTTTCATCTATAACAACCAATGCGCTTAAATTTCACACTAACTGCTTGGAAGCCGTAAAGTTGCTTGCAACTCTAGTTATTATTTTTCTTCCAAAACATCATCGCATAGTTATGAAAACGCATACGTAAGTAGATGCCTATGGCTGGACAACCAGACTGGCGTCCCCAAATGAAAAAGTCACATGGTTCGACCGCCATATTGGATTTCGTGGAAATTTTGGAAATTTTTCAAAACTCTTGCCGTTAAAAACAACTTAAGGTGGAACTGTGACGATGGCAGCAGATAGTGCAGCAATGGCCTATAAAAAACATATGTTCGATCGAGGTCGATTGAACAATTACTTTGCCCGCTACGCTGGATTGGCGCCAAATATTCAACAATCTTCTTGTCTTAAACCGCAACGTCAATCGACACCTAAATTGGCACACATGTTCATGACCAGGTCCTTTCTACCGTTTGTAAAATCCACGCTTTTTCACTAAAAAACATGGCCACGGCGTGTAAATAACCGTTTCACGACGGCTCTATTTTCATACATTTGTGCATAAATCCAAGGTGCAATATACTACAGTCATGAAACTTTATATGACCATAGAGACTCACATAAAGTACTGGTGATATAAAAATGACACATTTTGGTCACATGGTTTGGCGGCCATATTGATAATTGTAAAAAAAACTTTTGCAACCCATAACAAGAACACTGTTGCACTTATGCTCTTCAATGTCAACACAATTGTACAGACCATTGGAAAGTAATAACTGCTGAAGATTGAAACCGATTGCTCACACGGCGCAGTGGCCATATTGGAATTTACGTTGAAATTTAAACTCCTAGGGCGTGCCGACAGGGTCAAAGTTATAATGTAACACGTATAGGAAGTCATATGTGCTCTATGAAAAAAATGTCATCGCCCGTGACCTCTGACCTCTCCTTAAGGTCAAACGGTGATGTATGACATCATCAACATATGCACCTGGATATAAAACATGGATGTAGAGGACTACGGGATGTTGTGCCGTGGTCAATATGGCGGCCTTTGGTCACATGGTGTGGCAGCCATCTTAGAATTAATGACAATTTCGGGGAATTTTCAAAAGTATTCTCATATTTCTGCCAAAATTTACACAGTTAGCACAGTTGTGATGATGACGTTTCATCTATAATAACCAATGCGCTTAAATTTCACGATAACTGCTTGGAAGCCTTTATATTTGCTAGCAACTCTAGTTATTATTATTATTATTATTATTACTTTTTTCTTAGCAGACGCCCTTATCCAGGGTGACTTACAATTGTTACAAGATATCACATTATTTTTTACATACAATTACCCATTTATACAGCTGGGGTTTTACTGGCGCAATCTAGGTAAAGTACCTTGCTCAAGGGTACAACAGCAGTGTCCCCCACCTGGGATTGAACTTGACCCTCCGGTCAGGAGTCCAGAGCTCCACTACTCTACACTGCTACCCTATGTGTATGTTGTGTATGTAATCAAAAAATCTTCCAATTTTAATAGGAACAGATAAAATCCACTCCCTTTCTACTAATTAATAATCTACTAATTATAATCTTTAATACGAGGTTGTAGTTGGATGTTTATTTGCATCACAGCTTGTTATTTAGGGTTTGGGGTTAAGGTTAAGGTTGATTTGTCTTCAATTCCACTTTTAGCCACCAATTGTACCTATAGGCAACCACTTTCACTTCAATACAACTGCACCTTGCTAAAAGAGATCCATTTAATCACCACCTCTATGTGACAACATGATAAATTGCTGTATTTTGTGTGTGTGTTTCACATATGGACTTAAATTGCTATAGATAATTTTATAGCTGATGCTTTTATTCAAAGTGACTTGCATTTGTGCCCATTTATAGAGCTGGGTATTTTACTGGAGCAATCTGTGAAGTACCTGATTGTTCAAGGGTACAGCAGCAGTACCCCACCTGGGTTTGAACCCTCAATCCTCCGGTAAAGAGTCCAGAGCCCTAAACACGAATCCACATGCTGGTATATCTATGTGAACATGTCCAGGGGTGAATATACCTTATATCTAATTCACTTTGTGCATGCTGCAATGATTACACAATGGTTTACGCAGGTCTGTATTTTTTATTTTACATCTACATTGAAATTCTAATTTCAGTTTGTATTTCATTTAGGATATGTAAATACATGGCACAGGGATATTTAGCTATGACATACAAACTCCATTGGCATATGTGCCACACAAATCCATGTTGGGCCAGGTTACATGCACTTGTAGAAGGGATGATCCTTGTGGGATACTCACAGACAAAAAGCAGGTCAACATGATATGACCAAAGGGACTTAAACAAAGGGATAATCATTCAACTTTGATAAATCAATTGGCATATGAGCTTAAGGACAGAACAAAAACTGGGATGCAAATAATATGAGTGACTACCTGAACTTCAGCTTCCTATATTTTATTGCGTATACCTAGGCTAACCTATACAGGCATTTAAGCATGTCAATTTTGACACACATAATTCTTACTTTAATACGATTAAGTAAATGTAGATTGTGTGAAGCTATACCCCTATAAAAATGTACCACAGTTCTATAGCGTAGCTATACTATTATTATTATGGTTGTACTGCATTATTGTAACACAGGGAACTGTACATTGATGGTGTAGGATACATATATTATACAATACAATTGTACTTTCATAGATACCATCGTACCTTGTTCCAAAATCCAGTGGTACATTTTTATAGGGTTCCGTTCTAATAGTATTGTTGCAATAGAAACAAACGGATAATTGAACAGTTTCCAAAGAAGCGGAGGGCAGTATATTAATCAGAGTATCAAGCAATATTTTTAAAATACGCTGACATCAAGACCATTCCCAACAATGCTTCCAGATTTTTATTTTTTATTTTTTTTACATACATTCCATACCGCAAACGATTAATGCTTTTGTATATATTATATGGAAACGTAAACACATTAATTAATACTGCTTTTATAAATGTAATGATGATTAAATGGTTTATTTAGAACGCAATGCCGATGTATTAATTATTTGAAAAACATAAATAAAATGGGCATATTACATGTTACGACATTGACAATGCAGAGAAAAGTAGATTCCGTAAACAGACTTCACATGGGTGGGATCAGTGCATCAATGTGAGGACTTGGAAATTGCGTCACTGTAGAGGCGGAGTTATAACGGTACCAGGCTTGAGGTGTGAGGCGTGTGTCGTCCGTCTTGCAAGTATACACTGTTGGTGCCTCGCGGCAAAAGCAATGGTTTTCAATGAAGGCGGTTACGCGCAGCTGCAGAGGGACGCGGCACCGCAGAGCGGCGCGCGCAAGAGATAAAATATGTTCAACTTTTGCGCGCTGCGTCGTGACGTAACCTACCAACAGCCAATCAGGGAAAAGTAGGAGGAAGAAATAAAAAAATAAAATGGAGGAAAAGCTGTTCGCCTTAATTTCAGATTTCCCGGCGTTGTATAATACAACAATTAATAGTTACCGAGATATTAATAAAAAAAAGATGCAGAATGGTGGTCTGTGGGTGTACAAATGGGATTACCGAGTGAATATTAAATATACATAATTACGTAAATGAGGTAATATATATTTTTTGTGCTAAACTCCACATTGAAAATAATTATGCACCTGCTAATATAACCTAAGCATTTTTTGTGATAAATTAACTGCAGACAAACTTTTAAAATATTATAAACGTTTTATCCAAATCTGAGACGTATGGGTGACAATGATGTATTGACACGGAATGACCCATAAGTAAAAATGTAAAAGATGAGATAGTAAACTTAAAAAGACCCGCTGTATTTATTTATTTAAACAATGCTGTGCTGCCATGCCACTTCACCTGGAGCAGCCGATGGTATTTGCTGTACTGTTTTCTTTTCTTCAGGATGTCATGTACCCACAACAATCTTACATAGTTTTTTTTCTTTAGCAGAGCGATCGCATTTTTTTTGTTTGTTTGCTGTGCATTCTTCGAAGTATTGTGTGTCTATATATATATATATATATATATATATATATATATATATATATATATATATATATATATATATATATATATATATTACAGTACCGTGCAAAAGTTTTAGGCAGGTGTGAAAAAATGCTGTAAAGTAAGAATGCTTTCAAAACTAGACATGTTAATAGATTATATTTATCAATTAACTAAATGCAAAGTGAGTGAACAGAAGAAAAATCTAAATCAAATCCATATTTGGTGTGACCACCCTTTACCTTCAAAACGGGATCATGCATCAATTCTTCTAGGTACACTTGCACATAGTTTTTGAAGGAACTCGGCAGGTAGGTTGGCCCAAACATCTTGGAGAACTAACCACAGTTCTTCTGTGGATTTAGGCAGCCTCAGTTGCTTCTCTCTCTTCATGTAATCCCAGACAGACTCGATGATGTTGAGATCAGTGCTCTGTGGGGGCCATACCATCACTTCCAGGACTCCTTGTTCTTCTTTACACTGAAGATAGTTCTTAATGACTTTCGCTGTATGTTTGGGGTCGTTGTCATGCTGCAGAATAAATTTGGGGCCAATCATATGCCTCCCTGATGGTATTGCATGATGGATAAGTATCTGCCTGTACTTCTCAGCATTGAGGAGACCATTAATTCTGACCAAATCCCCAACTCCATTTGCAGAAATGCAGCCCCAAACTTGCAAGGAACCTCCACCATGCTTCACTGTTGCCTGCAGACACTCATTCATGTACGCTCTCCAGCCCTTCGCTAACAAACTGCCTTCTGCTACAGCCAAATATTTCATATTTTGACTCATCAGTCCAGAGCACCTGCTGCCATTTTTCTGCACCCCAGTTCCTGTGTTTTCGTGCATAGTTGAGTCGCTGGCCTTGTTTCCACGCCGGAGGTATGGCTTTTTGGCCGCAAGTCTTCCATGAAGGCCACTTCTGACCAGTCTTCTCCGGACAGTAGATGGGTGTACCAGGGTCCCACTGTTTTCTGCCAATTCTGAGCTGATGGCACTGCTGGACATCTTCCGATTGGACGGGAAGTAAGCACGATGTGTCTTTCATCTGCTGCAGTAAGTTTCCTTGGCCGACCACTGCGCCTACGGTCCTCAACGTTGCCCGTTTCTTTGTGCTTCTTCAAAGAGCTTGGACAGCACATCTGGAAACCCCTGTCTGCCTTGAAATTTCTGCCTGGGAGAGACCTTGCTGATGCAGTATAGCTACCTTGTGTCTTGTTGCTGTGCTCAGTCTTGCCATGGTGTATGACTTTTGACAGTAAACTGTCTTCAGCAAGCTCACCTTGTTAGCTGAGTTTGGCTGTTCCTCACCCAGTTTTATTCCTCCTACACAGCTGTTTCTGTTTCAGTTAATGATTGTGTTTCAGCCTACATATTGAATTGATGATCATTAGCACCTGTTTGGTATAATTGTTTAATCATACACCTGACTATATGCCTACAAAATCCCTGACTTTGTGCAAGTGTACCTAGAAGAATTGTTGCTGTTTTGAAGGCAAAGGGTTGTCACACCAAATATGGATTTGATTTAGATTTTTCTTCTGTTCACTCACTTTGCATTTAGTTAATTGATAAATATAATCTATTAACATGTCTATTTTTGAAAGCATTCTTACTTTACAGCATTTTTTCACACCTGCCTAAAACTTTTGCACAGTACTGTATATATATAACGTCTATAATATAGCTACATACAAAGCATTTTTTATTTATTTTTTGGATAAATTAACTGCAGACAGACTTTTAAAAGATAAAGCAACAAAACGTTTTATTTGGTGTACATTTATTATATTTTAACAAAATTAATACAAAAGGGGGGGGGGTTGTGGTGGTGTGGGGTTAGAATTAAGTTTATAAAAAATATTTATAATGTTTCGGTCCTCAGTTTTGTCTTTTGTCAGTGTCTTCAGTTCTGTCAAAAGAGTTTTATTTTCCCGCTGGCATTTACTGTTTGTTGCTCGGTAATCAAAAGCCACTGTACCTGCAGCCGTAATGTAACAACTGACGCTGACTTTACCCTGCCGCGTTTGGTGTGAACAGTACTGCAGCGCGGCGCGCAAGCAGGCGGCATGCGCGCCGCGTCCGGTGTGAACGCCCCTTTACAGCGTCCCTTCCTCTGTATGCCCGTCATTAACCTATGTTACAGTACGTCTTTCTTGTGGCTTAGTGCTGGGAGTTGCACGTAAAAAGAATAGCAACAATTATGCATTCTGATAATGAGTCCTTTTCTAGCAGGATGAGATTAGCCACAATTAAATGGAATTGTGACGGGCTCCCGAGTGGCGCATCCAGTAAAAGCACTCGCTAGAGTGCAGGATGCGCCCTATAGTCTGGACGTCGCCGGTTCGAGTCCAGGCTATTCCACAGCCGACCGTGGACGGGAGCTCCCAGGGGGCGGCGCTCAATTGGCCGAGCATCGTCCGGGGGAGGGAGGGTTAGGTCGGCCAGGGTGTCCTCGGCTCACCGCGCACCAGCGACCCCTGTAGTCTGGCTGGGCGCCTGCGGGCTTGCCTGTAAGCTGCCCAGAGCTGTGTTGTCCTCCAACGCTCTGGCTCTGAGGCGGCTGCACAACGAGTCTGTAGAGTGTAAAGAAGCGGGCGGGTGACGGCACACGCTTCGGAGGACAGCGTGTGTTCATCTTCGCCCCTCCCGAGTCAGCGCAGGGGTGGTAGTGGTGAGCTGAGCCTAAAAATAATTGGGCATTTTCAAATTGGGGAGAAAATAATAAAAAAAACTAATTGGCAAAGACTAAATTAAAAAAAAAAAAATTGTAATTGTGACAGAACGGGCCAGTTGACGCTGAGCAAGTTTGTGAATGGGTTGTAGATGAGATGTGCTGCTGCAGAGACACCGACGGGCGGGCTTACAGACAACTTTTGCTGTACGTTTTTTTTATTTTATTTGAGAGACATTGCGCAAAGCGGCTTGTGCATTGCAGCAATTGCCGTTGGTTATTTCACATCCTGTGATTTCTCAGCTTCGTCTCCATGTTACCGACAGTGCTGAATGTTCATTCTGTGTTGCATTAGATATGAGTAGTGTGTCAGCATAGCCAATGCAAGTAAAGACACAGGACAGAATCTTCTGTCTTCATACACCTCAAACCAGAAGGATACACCCGTTGCTTGTTTTCAGGTCTTGTTAGTTAATTTGCATGGATTAAAGAACAGTGAAGTGTCTGATGAATACGTGCCAATTTTCTGGGTACAAACTCGAGCTCCTGCCTGACTGATAATCTTGAGAAGGCACAGACAAGGATGATTAACGCGTTAATGATCCCCTATGTTTTCTGTACTTTGTCAGTGTTGTTTTTAGATTATTGAATAAGCTTCATCATTGTGACAGGATGGCTGAGATTGGTGATGTCAGGCCAGAAGCAGTAACTGAAAACACACACAAACAGGTACTCGAGTGCAAAAGCGCACTGCAGCCGCTATTTTTATTTCAACAAAAATAAGCAAAAAGATTTGTAACAAAAAACACTGCTCACAGAGCAAAATTAAAGTTTTAAACAGAAACAACTCTCAAGCACAAAACAAAATAGGCCTAAGGTTAGGCTGGACAGCTGCCTTCACTGATCCTTACTCTTTCGTTTTAGTTTAGTTTTCCTCTCTCGCTCCTGTTCTCTCCTCTGGAACACCCACCCCGAACACAAACATACAGGTTTATATACACATATACAATAAATACAAACACTTAAACAATAATTCAATAAACGGCACCAGCCACATTCTCACGAGATGTCTGGCAGATACGAGCTGCTACCATCGCATCTGCCACACCACATCCAAACCAAACAATAACAAAGAAAATATTGTATTTTAACTAAACACAAAATACATTTAAATCAATACTAACCATAATAAAACTAGTTTTTACAAAAACACAATGCATACACCCATTTTAAAATAAACAATACATTTTCCCATCACCAATAAACACCAAACAATATCTTTATTTACACACATGGCTTTGCCCTGCCCCCTTCTATTTATGTGCAGGGCTCTATCCAACTGCCCTGCCACATATCTCCCCTTGTGCACTGCACACATGGCCCCCACGACCTTTTGAAAGTCATCCACCCTCCCTCAAGTCCCCTATTGTTCTCCTTCTCCCATCCTTGAGGGAGGGTTAGTGCATAGTCCAGCGTGTTGCTGACGGGACCGAGACCTGGCGACAGGGGACCCAGGCGTAGTGGCTGGGGCATCGGGAGCGCAGGCGGCGAGCAGTTGGCTGCAGCTCCAGGTAGAGGTGCGAGCCCAGGCGACCGTGGAGCGACGTCTGGGCAACCAGGGGGAGCGGAGCAGGAGACCAGGCGACAACCTGTACCTGGTGGTGCCGCGACCTGGGAGTCAGGCCCAGCAACCAGAGGTCCAGACATGCAGCCTGGGTGTCTGGGAGCCCAAGCTGAGGGAACCAACCCCCAGCCATTGGGCTGTGGCACAGGGGTGGTGGTCGCGGCTGTGGTGTGAGGTGGTCTCCTCACCTCCCCTCCTTCTGCGTAGCTGGCAGCTCCCTCTTCTGGGGCTCCAGCCACACTATCTCCTACAGCAAAAGTGCTGCTGGTGGCAACAAATCCCCAGGCAGTGCCGTGCCGGCATCCCCTGGTGGTAGAGAAGCGCGCGTGTCTGGACTGTGGAGGGGTCAAGTGGAATGTGGGTCTTATGGTAAAAGGCAAGCACTATTGGCTACTGTGGTAGTCCATCACTGTCAGCGGCGGGACAAATTTGTTTGAAAGATCATGCGAATACTATGGCAAAGTACTAAGGAGCTCATTACAGAGGACTCCCATTTTTAGCTAATGCCCCCCATTCGAATAACATTCCCCCTGGCTTTGGTTTCCTCCCTAGTCTGGCAACCCTGCTCTCTTGGTTCATGAATGTAAAGTGAGGAGGCGTCAGAGAACTTTCAACAGGCAAACAGTTTTCTACATTGCAACAGTTATTAACTCCACCTTATAAATTCAGACATTTCTTAAAAGGCAAAATCCTAACATTTTTTTGTATCTATTTTTCCCCAGTATTAGATTATTTTAACCCTCAATACCCTGAAACAACACACAACATATTAAACAGAACTACATTTCCCATCCTCCTCCTGCTCACATATGTAAATGAGATGAATTTACCAGTGACCAGGAGGATCATGGGAAATGTAGTTCTGAGAGGTCCATGCAGGTACATGGGAAGCCATCTTGAGGCAAGGAATGCAATTTAGAAAGCTAAAAAAGTGGTCAAAATGTTAAAAAAAATCAAACAATACACACACCTTAATTGTTCATTTAAATACAAAATGCTGTATTTAAATGAACAATTAAACATAAAAGGGTTTATTTTCTGACTTACCACATATAAAGCACTACTTCAAAAAACGAAAAACTATAATAAAATAAACATTTCAAAAGAGACTAGTGTGTAAACAGGTGTAAACAGGTAAACAGAACTGTAAAAACAAAATTATTTTTAATTTGAAACGAAAGTAACATGTTTTCTCTTGCATGTGTCACTCTGTGCAGCACTGAATCCAGGTTGAGCTGCTGCCTGCTGCTTTGCAGTTTTCTGACTCAAATGGTTCTGCTGAAGCGCTGTGCCTAGCTTCAAAATGAAATCTCTCCTACTGATATTTTCCCTGGTGCATTCCTTGTAGAAAACGAAGGAATTGATGGCTGCCAGGACCAGTAGAGATAACAACAGGCTTGTGTATATATATATAAATAGAACATTGTAGCTTATATTAAAAATAAAAACATGTATTGTAAAAGGCAGTCAAAATGACTGCTTTGGCAGTTTGATAGGCAGGATTATAACTTTCTGTGACAGAGAAAGAATGAATCTTAGTTACAAATCTCCCTCGGAAGTCAACCATCTAGAAAGGGGGCAGAGCTACGGTACACCAAGTCATCACCCCATGCGCATTGCAATTTCTGTGATTTGGCGTCTTTTTCCGTCGCATTCATATAAATTTGGAACTGGTCAATCCACCGTCTCCAGTTTCCTTCAAAGCTTAATTGCTCAGGCGGCTGTAGCATTTCCATTTTGCAACAAGCCCCGTTATTTCTTCTGACACCATGTAATGGTTGTTCTTTTAATAAGAGATGTGACACAGATCCTCCAGGGTATCCAGTCATCGTTATTCTACTGAAACTTCCTCCTGTGCACTAGAGGGCAGCATACTAATTGCAGTCAGTAACTCTTATTATTACAATATCTGTTTGTTTTTGATTAAAATGAGTTTACTAACTGACTTTGTGACAGAAGGGTTAATTGCAGCATGCCAAAATGTGCCAACAGGGGGATAGTGTGCTTGATCCACTTGCTTGGACTAACATTAGTTGTATTGTTAATTCCAAAAGCAGTGTACTAAAAGTTGATGAGATGATTGGGATCATCAGTTAAACTAGATCAAGTTTAGTACTGAGACTGCGTTAGTCTGCTTCCTCTGATTTGTCCTCTTTTTCTCAATCTTTGCTTGCAGATTTGTTTATTATGGTTTATACACAATCAGATGTTGTTCTTTACATTGCTCATGTCTGTATTACATCACTCAGGAATGTATACTTCTAATAAACATAAGTGTTTTAAACTTCTAATACAACCTTGCAGTCCTTATAAACACAGCTATGATAATGTGACATGGTGAAATTATAATTTCAGGTGTTTTATCAATGCTGTGCATTTACAGTGCTTTTATGATTCACCTATGGATCTATTTACTGTGCTTACCACACCTTCGTGTACATTTTGCTTTACAATGCTTCAAATAAATATTTAAGGATATCTCTAAATCATTTCCAGATATAGTATCTCAAAATATTTTAAGATCTCTAAAATACATTTAGCGATATCTATAAATAACTTCTTGCTCATTTAGAGATATCTCTACATTGACAGGAAGTCCATTGAAAACGTAGAGCATTTTCACAGGAAGTCATTTAGAGATATGGTTTATTTACAGATATCTCATTCATTTAAAGACTCTCTATATATCTCTATATGTTTCAAGATACAGGTAGTGGACAAAAAAATGGAAAGTCACTTAATAGGGCATTGGGCCACTATGGTATCCTGCTCTGTGGAGTTCTCGGCGGACTGTTTTTGATTAAACTGGCTGCTCGCGCCCCAGGTTGAAATTTGCAGTCAATTGATCTGCAGGTACTCGCCTGTTTTGCCTTGCACTTTGAATTAATGCACGGATATCACAATCCTGGAGTATGCGCTTCTGCCCACTGTTGCCCTTTGCTGATGATGTCTTTCCCTCGGAGTTCCATGCCGACATCACCTTAGACACTGTTGCTCGTGAAACATCAGCAAGTTGAGCTGTCTTGGTCACTGAAGCTCCTGCCAAATGCACCCCAACAATCACCCCTCTTTCAAAGTCACTGAGGTCTCCTCTTGCAGCCATGCTAGCCATAATTATAGGCAACCAGGCCTGTCCAGCATTTTTATACATGACCCTAAGCATGCTGGGATGTTATTTGCTTAATTAACACATGAGCCACTCCTGTGTGGAAGCCCTGGCTTTCAATATACTTAGTGTCCCTCATTTACCCAGCTGTTTCCATTATTTTGTCCACTACCTGTATGTTACAATGCAATTTGAGGTATCTCTAAATAATTGGGCTTCCCATACCTTCCGCCTCATGCTGCTAGCACTTTGTTTAGTGCTTGCTGCTCTGACCTCTCCCCTATACTTTATTATCACAGTACTTGTGCATTATTTGCATCATTTTAACCCTTAATATATCATTAATTTAACATGTAGGCTACTTTTAAGTTAATATTTGTTATGACAATGTTAAATGTCATGTTGCCATTTTTTGTTTTATGTTCTTTGTAAATGAATTAAAATTGCATGAACTAGATTGGTATCTACGAATTACTGGTGTGGTGGAGGGTTAATGGAGATCCAGTCTTAATACTTAACAAGAGGGCTGCACCTAATATACAACTCCCAATGTCCCTTTGTTTAAAAGTCTCCACGGGGTATACAATGTTAAAAAGGAATACTGGGAAAAACAATGAGATAATGTGAATAATAAATATAAAAGAGGGGGAAATAATGGGCTCTAACTATTTGCAGCACAGCACACAGGAAATGTGTCTTCAAAATCAGGGTCAATTTTGTTCAGTTCCTGGAGATTGGTTCAGAAATTATTAAAGTAGACCAAACCACAAGCAGCAATTATCCCATAGAGTTTAGAATCCGTCTATTTACAATGCATACGTAGAATGACAAAATGACCACGGTAAAGCATGGGTTGACATTTTGTATTAGAATTTTAAACGTAATAAGTTCAAGGGAATCATTCTTTGTGTTAAATTCGACATTGAGATTTAAAATTAAATAAATAACTATTGTTCTACCGAAAAAACGCCATCCACAATTTTTTTTTTTACTGAAATCTTACAGAATCTTGTTTTTATAAATAAAAAAATATGACGAATCACTTTGGTTTAAAGAAGTGATACAGTAAGGTAACATTAAAAGTAAGGATAGGCTATCATGGCCTCTATTCATCAGTGTCGGTCCCAAAATTCCTTATTAAGGATTTTCCAGCAGTTGTCCGACTGGTTTGATGAATCAAAAACATTCTTTCATCTTTTCAACTGCGTATGACATAACTTCATTCGAAAAAATCACTGACTTTCACAGTCTGAAAAATTACTTCAACCCACTTTTGACCATCTTGATACATTGACAACAACAATGGGGAGGTGTAAGTGATTTAATACATGTTTTAGGAGTAAAAAGGACCGTTAACGCTGCCTCTAACTGCTTCTAAAACAGTTGCATACTGTAACTCACATCCAAGTATTCTGTAAAGGGTTATGCCCAGGTTACAATTGTGATGGCAAATATAATTGATTGTATTGTATGGTGCACTGGAATTATTATTATTATTATTATTATTATCATATAGCAAAGCCTATATTGAAACTTGAATTACATTTTGAATTAAGCTATCATGAGATTTTTGTTATAGACCTTTATGTAATAAATAATACAATCAATTGACGTTAGAGCAGAACTCCAAACCATGTGCAGTTTAGCTGTACTCTGATAAAATGCACGATTGTCTTTAATGCTTAGTCTAAGTCCACAGCACTCCCTGTTTTGTTTAATGCCTTTTCTGTTTTCTTTTGCCACCTGGTGGCAGGACTAATGAAGTGCAGCTGATTCAAAGCTGGTCAGAAGAAACAGCATTGCAAAGCTGTGACATTTTTGCGTTATCGTGACAGGTTGTGGCTCCCACTGTATTTCTTATTGTTCTTATCTTGAACCATGTGCCTCCTGTGACTTTAGTACTGTGATGTGTATTTCTTATTGTTCTTATCTTGAATCATGTGCCTCCTGTGATTTTAGTACTGTGATGTATTATCTGATTCCACCTTTAATGATGACAGCAGCACAGTTCACTCCACAATCTAACAGCAATTGAAGCAGAATGATTTATTTTTCAGTTTTATAAATATATTAGGGCGATGTGCAGAACAGCTTGTTATAAACTTATTTTGATGACCTTCTGAGTAACATTTTTCATTCCATTAGTTTTTCACAGATTCATTGAATGTGATAACAGCATGAGCCCCTGGATCGACATCAACCCATTTCCTTGAGTAATGTTCCTCACACTCCTTGTCAATCCCCAATTACAAACTGCAAGAACAGCCCTGCCTGCTGAGCTTCAGCCCCCCTGGGAGTGTCAGTGTCCAATCTCTGCCACATTGTCGATGGCCCCTTGAGGATCCTGTTTGTTGAGCATGAAGTGCCCCTGGACCTGGGCAGCACTAATACTCTGAGACACAGCCAATGCCCGCTCTGCAAACTTCTCCCCCTGTCCCGACGGCTCAGTGGGGTAGAACCTCTGGAACATCTGGGTCAGCTGCCAATGTGAACAGTACCCAACATACTGCTTCAGGTCCACCCTTCCAGGACGGATCAGAGCCGGGTCTAGCCTGAAACAAGCAGGGCGGTGCATTAGAAAGGTTCAGACATTGTGATAGCTGTTTCCCTGTTCTATGGCTCCTTTCAGTCAAAATGTGGTGAAAGGTGTAATTAATAATAATTAAAAGGTTTTGAAGGCTGTAACACCAAATCACTTGAGGGTTACCAATGTATGGTTAGTAAAAGCACAACAGGGCTGCAGTTATAATTGTAAATAAGGGGTTGTGGCAAAGTGCCCCCCCTGTGTATATTGTATGTTACGTGTTGTGTGTAAATGTTGGTGTATAGGCATTGGTACACGGGATATAAGCGGGTCTGTGTTTCACGTATATTTAAAAATGTAGATTTGTATTTAGGCACGAGGATGGCACAAATCACATCACGTGCATTTAAAGTATTAGTTTGTGAACACAGGAAAGTGCACTTTAATTTATTCACGTGCAGTTGCACCGAGATTCCAATTGAATGATTGACTAGCAATCGAGTCTCGGTACAACTGCATAAAAGCAGCATGTTTTCACTCACTCCAGGTGGTGTGTTCGGTGAGTGGAGAACGGGAGAGAGAGAGAAAGAGAACGAGAAAGATAACGATAACGGATAACAATTGCTATTGCGTGCTGGTAGGACCAGCACGATACTTGTTTGGTTATTCCAACTCACCGTGTGTGTTTGTCTGTCTGTGCACAGTTTGTTACGTTTTAGTCCGTTTTGTTTGTCTATTTATTTTGGCGCAAGTGCCGTGTCCTGTTTTGTGTTCTGTTTAAACCTTTTACTTTGATTATTAAATGCTGAGCGCGATCACGCGCTCAGCTTCATCACAACCCCAAGTTTCTGTGTATTACTTCCTGTTTCTGGTCTGACGTCAATATACACAGGGGGGGCACTTTGCCACAGGGGTATATGTAGACAGAGTGGGGGGTAATGCGTTACTGCAATAACATTACTTTTCTCCATAGGTAATATAACGCATTACATTTTTAATGGGAGTAATACTAGTTACTTTTCTCATAAAATATACAAGTTTGTCTCGTTCCATTTTCTCTGTTGTGCACCTGCGTTGGTGGTCTTTTCTTTTTTTAAAGCCAAAGAACCGTTCACGTGAACAGCTCTTTATTGTATTTTACAGATGAATTGTCCCTCAGTCACTGTTTGTAATCTGTGCTCTCAGTCAGCACCACACGCCATGAAACAGGAAACACTACCAACTCGACTTACCACAGTGTGTCCTGAATATCACAGTCCTTAAAGTAACTGCTATTTACCCTGAACATATGGAAACCCTGATCATAACAGCTTTCATACAAGCTTTAGCAGCACCGAGGTCTTAGTTTCATTTTTATCTGGCTAATTCCGTGCGTGTGCACAAACAGGTTAACTGGCTTGAGTACAGAGCTTAATAAAGCTGGCATAACAGAGATCCCTACAGGTACTTAAACAGCTTCTTCAGTAACATGAGCTACAACAGAACTCCTCTGTTTCTCCCCTGGGACACTTTCACCCTTCCTTAAATGTGCTTTACTTACTCTTATCTGCCCCCTATTTTACTGCATTTAATCCTGTACTTCAGAGTACTGTATTCTGCCAAGTGTTTAATCTGTAGTATTTGGTATTTAATCATATCTTGATGTAACTATCACTGTCACTTTTATCTGCTGTATTATTGAATTGTATTTTGTCACACTTGCTTGAACTAGTCATTGTATTTATCTTGCCTATTGTATTATTACTTGTACTGTAACACTTGAAATGTATTTGCTTACGATTGTAAGTCGCCCTGGATAAGGGTGTCTGCTAAGAAATAAATAATAATAGTTTGACAATGTAAGCTTTAATGAACTCTGCTGTTTACATTAAAGTGTTATGCACTGCAGCGTGAGTGAATGCAAATCTGTTTCGCTGGCTGATGCTGTTTCTCTCTCCCTCTCTTTTTGAACAGCCCGCTCCAGCCTGCCTATCAGTTTGTGTGGTTGTGAGGTTGTGGGAGTGTCGTGAACAGGGCAGGAGCAGGGTGAAGTGCATGGCCAATGGGGTATTGTGCTATGAATGGGCGAGTGAGTGAAGAATGGGTGGAGTTATGCTGATAAGAAGAGGCACTAAGACCAACTGGAGCACTACGGAAGCGTCCTACTGCCAGTTTAAAAAAAAAAAAACAAGGACCTACGTAGGAATTTATATCTCCTACGCAGTACTTTTTAACTCAAAATTGAATGATTCAATTTGGAATCACTCAGCTGCTGCGTGCTACCGCACATGGCCGTGTGTCAGCTGTGTGCTACTGCGCATGGCCGTGTGTCAGCGACCGCGTGTCAGCTGTGTGCTACTGCGCATGGCCGTGTGTCAGCTACCGCGTGTCAGCTGTGTGCTACTGCGCATGGCCGTGTGTCAGCTACCGCGTGTCAGCTGTGTGCTACTGCGCATGGCCGTGTGTCAGCTACCGCGTGTCAGCTGTGTGCTACTGCGCATGGCCGTGTGTCAGCGACCGCGTGTCAGCTGTGTGCTACTGCGCATGGCCGTGTGTCAGCTACCGCGTGTCAGCTGTGTGCTACTGCGCATGGCCGTGTGTCAGCTACCGCGTGTCAGCTGTGTGCTACTGCGCATGGCCGTGTGTCAGCTACCGCGTGTCAGCTGTGTGCTACTGCGCATGGCCGTGTGTCAGCTATCGTGTGTCAGTTGTGTGTTACTGTGCATGGCTGTGTGTCAGGTGTATGTTACTGCGCATGGCCGTGTGTCAGCTATCGTGTGTCAGTTGTGTGTTACTGTGCATGGCTGTGTGTCAGGTGTATGTTACTGTGCATGGCCGTGTGTCAGCTACTGTATGTCAGCTGGGTGTTACTGCGCATCGCTGTGTGTCAGCGGCCGAGCAGAGTGGAAAATAAGTTCTGACTGCTTTGAACTGCACTCTTTTGTCTGCCTCTCCCTTCACCACTGGAATCCACACACACAGCCGACCGCTGCAATAGGCACACTTTAAAAACCTGTTTGACACATTTAATAAATTCATTAACAGACGTATAGTTAAAAAGGAAAGAATAGTCGCAACAATCCTTTCACAAGACAAAACAAAACAAGAAATGTAATGAGTAACATGTAACGAGTAAAATAACGCACTACTTTCTTTATTAAGTAATAAGGAAGGACATTATATTACTTGTTTTCTAAAGAGTTGAGTAACAAGTTCCTTTTTTCCAGTAGGGTGCCCAACTCTATGTAGAGATAAATAAGAGAATGGGAAGGTCAGAGGATGTGTCATATTGGAATAAACATCTTGTCTATCAAAAAAGCATGATTTTTAAAGAGGGCAAATGTCACCAATAAATAACGTATATTGTGATAAAATAAAACATCTCCTTACATTGTTTTAGTGTCATTTATTTCTCTGCCATTTATTTCCTGACAGGTTGTTTTGAAGTGGAAGTGTAATGCTGTGTCAAAATCTGCTCCGTTTATAAACATCGAAAAAATAAAAAACATCCAGTAAATAGTTACATTGACACCTTCATATGGTGAAAAAATAGAACATTACCATTATACTGTAAATTAAGAAAGCCTCTTTTATTTGGCTGAATTTATAACGCTATAAAATATTATATTTTGTGAGAAAATATGTGAATGTAAAAGTTGACAAAAAACAGTGTCTGAGTTACGTTTGTCACCAAATGTATTTGCTGTTTTACAGATCTATATTTACTCTAAAAAGTTTCCTGCTGCTATAATGTTAACTATTAAACAAAATAATGTGTATTTTAGACTTCCTGAAATGATGTTAACATTATATAATGATTTAAATGTCTTTTTGTTAGTGTTGTAATTAGCATATTAAGGTTTGCCACACATTGGTAACCCCTTTTCATGAAATAACCCTTGAACAAGAAGCACTGTACAATGACTTCAGTGAGCCTGGAGTAGGTCATATTGTTATTGTGGTCATACCGGTCTATGTAGTTGGTCGTCATGAATACGATTCTGGCCTCAGTGGATGCTACTCCATCGAGTGCGTTTAGGAGTCCGCTGAAGGTCAGTCTGCCCATTCCTTGATATGCAGCTGGGTCTGTGAGTAGAGAAGACACACTTCAGAACAATGCCAGAGTGTTGACCGTCTAAGCTGTAGCAGGGAGCTTTGTCAGGAGCTCAGGGTGACAGTCTAAGCTCTAGCAGGGAGCTTTTTCGGGAGCTCATTGCACACTTTATTGCTGTAGACAATTCATATTAGCATCCCTTAATAATGTTATATAGTAACAAATAAATCAGAAGTTATGACTAGACTTACCTGGCTGATTGTGACAGCCCTCAGTAGAGATAACCCTCAGTAGAGATAACCTGCAGCTTCAGACTTAGTCTGGGTTTCCAGATGTCTAGGGCTGGGTTTTTTTAGGTTGGTTGACGAAAGTGCTGGTGCTAGTACTAGCAGGCGTATGCAAACGCCCAGCCTGCGTACCACAACCTAAACCTTTTGTTAAAAAATGCTAAGAACCTAATGCTGGACATTTTTTAGTTTAAAAAAAAAAAAAAAAGTAATTGAGTCTGTCGCGTCTGTTAAATTATTCTGTGTAGACCGGATTTGGACTTAATAAAAAAAGTAATAATGATGCTAAACTGACTAAAACAGCCAAATGCAAAAGTATTGAAAGAAAATAAAATGTTAGTTGAGGTCCCAAACTATTGTAGATAAGCAGTAAGCTGGGCGAAGTTGTAAAACAAAGGGATGCTTGTTAGTAATGTGAGGAGGTGCATGCTCACTAAGCACTGGATTCAAAGGGATGCTTGTTAGTAATGTGAGGAGGCGCATGCTCACTAAGCACTGGATTCAAAGGGATGCTTGTTAGTAATGTGAGGAGGCGAATGCTCACTAAGCACTGGATTCAAAGGGATGCTTGTTAGTAATGTGAGGAGGCGCATGCTCACTAAGCACTGGATTCAAAGGGATGCTTGTTAGTAATGTGAGGAGGTGCATGCTCACTAAGCACTGGATTCAAAGGGATGCTTGTTAGTAATGTGAGGAGGTGCATGCTCACTAAGCACTGGATTCAAAGGGATGCTTGTTGTTAGTAATGTGAGGAGAAGCAACTGCCTGCAGCTCCAGGACATTTATGTGTAGTCCCACCCAAGGGGACTGCCACACACTGGAGCCGGAGGTGTCCGTGGTGATCACCTCTCGCCTTGTGATACTGCCAAATGCCACACCTAGACACAGAAGAGCTGGCTGTTTCCACCATGAGTGGGCCTCCACACAGTATTGGGACACCGACAGGCACTCTGATGCGTTGTAGCCTCAGAGGGGCCAGGATAGCCTCGATGCATGTCGAAAAGGTGCGAGGAGCTAGAGAAAGGACAAACACGGAACTTGTAAACAGTCCCTTGAAAGGAGTCCCGCAGATATTTCCTGTGGTGGGTCTTATCTGGTCATAGAAGTAGGCGTATTTCAGGTCCACCGTAGTGAACCTGACTGCAAGAGCTGTTTCATTGTCAGTATCTTGAACTTCCTGCGCCTCAAGAACAGATTAAGCTGTCGAGAATGGGCCGTAGGCTGCCGTCCCATTTCGGCACTAGGAAGTACCTGGAATAAAACCCCGACTCCAGGTAGGAGGGTTCTATTACCTGAACAGCCCTTCTTTGTAACAGGGTCTTCACCTCTTAGAACACCACCAGGGCGTCTTGAGGGTTGGAGACAGAAGTCATAACCACTCCCAAAAAGGGGGAGGTGCTAGTGGCTCGTCCTACTCCAGTTGAGGTTCTTCTACCTCCTCGGGAGTTCCCGAGGCAGTGAGGGACATGGAGTTATCCTGCACGCACTCTTGCTCTGCAACAGCCGCTTGCACCACAGGGGGAGCAGGAGCGGGCTGCGCCGGCCGCGCCTCAGCCAGTGCCTTCAACATCTGGCTCTGGGCTGAGATGGCTTCCCACATGCGATCCATCTGGGTCTTAATGGCTGGGTCACTCAGGGAATGGCGGCTAGCCTTCCTACACCTCGGAGGGTGGGGGGGGGAGAAGAGGATGAGGTTGATGCCGAAGACCGCGAGGGGCTTCTGCCTCTGTGCTGTCATTTTTGCCACACACCACAGTGAGGAAGACATATCCCTCTGAGAGGAGGTCGAGGGAGCAAGTACTGCAACCTGATTGTGCCTGCACTCAACCAAACGCCTGGTAAACAGTGCACAGGCTTCACAAAAAGAGTGATCCTTTAATGCCTGCTGATCATGCTCAGCCCCAAGACACCACAGGCATCGTTGCAGCAAGACTGTAGTAATGCCCACGGGTGCTACCACGGTACGGTGCGCGGTATTGAATACGATACGGTGTACTGTGCGATACGGTATGGTATGCACGGTACAGTGTACTACGGTGCATGGGACAAGTCTGCCCGTTCAGGAGCGCTGGCTTGCAAGCAAGTCTGAATCCAGACTGCTGCGCTGCTTAAGCAGTGAGCCGCGCGCACAGCACCTGGAATAAAAAATGGGAGAAACACAAATACAGCAGCTTCAACCACAATATATATTTAAACATAGTTTAAATTCACACTATGCTTGTAAAAAACAAGACTAATAAATCCCCAGCCGGAGATGGTACAAAAAGAGAATAAATAATATTAATAACACTGTGTCACCGATCTGCGTGTGCAGGAGCAGGCAAGCCCGCTGTTGCCGCTGGCCAGGAGGCCGCGAAAAAAAGACTCACGGTAAAAAGCACAAACAATTTATTTATAACACTTTTTTGCCTCAGCGGTTTATCCCAAGAGGTAAAAACAAGCAGAAATAAAGTAAGACAAGCTTATCTGACAGCTTCTGGTCAAAAACAGCGAATTATCACTCAAATGCTGAGTCACTCTCCATTTAGCTGAAAGGCCGAATAGAAAATGGCACCGATGTCCTGCACACAGTGGAGATAGGCATGCTGACGTCTCGAACGTGTGGTGTCACAATGCTATCTTTTCTAAAATTGAAGATGGCAAGAAAGTAAAGTGCAGCACATGCCAAAAATGTGTCAGCCACTCACTAACACTACCAATTACTGAGGCAGGACCTTTCAAAATTACAAGCAAAAACCGACAGTGGTAAAAAGAATGACCCGAATGGTGACACAGCAAAATCAATTCCAAGTATGATCAATAGACACGAGTTAAGACCTATGATGGTTGTTGAAGGGGCTGCATTTCGTCTTGGCTACCAAATGCCTTATCTAAGCTGTTCACTTTAAAACACGTTGGAGAGAACATCTCTTACCAATGTGAATCCCTATCAAGCACGACAGTTGTGTGGACAAGCATGGCTCGGGAACTGTATCTCACGGTTATTGGGAACTGAAAACAGCAGTAAGACAACTGGTTGGCCCTTTTAGAAAAAGTGAGCTAGCAACTACTCTTTTAAAGCAGAAACAAAAGGAAATGGTAGCTACAGAAGCCCCATTTCTTAAACCTGTACAGTATGTCACAACAAGGTGGAACCTGAGGTGGCCCGTAGTGATTGTTTTGTCAAACCCAGATTATATCCGCTGTAAATGATCACGATAATCATGATTATCAGCGGAATAACAAAAAAGTATTATCGGCAAATTGTAGATAAACGAGAGGTTTCTGTCTTCTATCTTTCTGAAACCAGGTATTTGGACACTGTAGAGGTGCCTGCCCCTGTGCTGTGACCTTTCAACTTTGTTTTTTTTTTTTTTTTGTAAAGGTGCAGTTCTGTAGCCTATTCAGAAACAACCATTCACAATCTGAATGTCACCGAATTATTATTATTGAGGTTCATTCTGAACATGGTAATAAAAACAAGTTATTTGCCACATTGAAGTATATTTTTCATAAATATATTGGTTAAATAAGTACATTTACGCCCGATGCCCACAGAGAAATAGGAACACGGTACATGCCTCACGCAGACAGTTCAGTGCTGCTCACTGCTTCAATGCACAGCTACTGTTACCCACAAGCATAGGCCTATCATATTCTGTAAGAGACGATAATACCACCTTGCCCCTCCCAGTGCTCTGGTACAAGTCCCTGCTCCAGTTAGATTGAAATTGAAATGAGATACTTCTGTGAGCAGGTCAGTTCATTTTATTAAGTAGCTTCATTTCATTTCACTAAGCTTTTACACCATGCTTGTTTTGTAAAAGGAACCCAAGTTGCTTATGTGAAGTCATGCAATATTAACTATGTGTTTCCTTTTAAAGGAAAAAGAAAATGGTGCAGATTTTGTACAGGAGCAAAAGATGCAATGACCCTTTGTGTGCAGACATTCTTTGCTGTTCAGTACTGTTTTGATAATTATCCAAATAATCGAACCAATGGCTCGATATATTAAATCAACAAGATTAATAATGATTTTATGCAGCACTGAATGATTTTTAAACCCATAGAGGCTGTAAGTTTCCTCTGATTGATGCTCACTCTCTGTGGCTAGCTCTCTGCTGACGAAGGCAGCGTCCACGTCCTCCAGGAGGATGATGCTCTGCTCTGGAGCCACGCTAAGCAGATGGTTCAGACGGTCGTCACTCAAGCTTCGGTCACTCAAGCTCATCAAGCAGATACTGTACTCCAGCTTCCCAGCCAATGCCGTGCTGAAATACACCAACAGAGCAGATGGGAGGCAATGTTCAGGGAACCTATCCATCTACCCAGCCATGCATTTAGCTGGATGAAATCTGTACAGCACCACTAATAATATTTTAACCAGGGGCGACTGAGAAGTGAATGCTGTACCCTTGGCTCCATCTGTACTCAAAGGGCCCTAGTAGCAACAGGTGCAAGGGCAAAAGCTCATTCTGGAAACAATTAAAAAGATCCTCTACTTGCTGCTAATATTTTTCTCGTAAGTTTTGTACCATTAATGATGGTGCTGAATTAACGTTGATGTAATGTATCTTCCGCCAGTGAAAAACAGTCCCTATACTTTGTCTTTTAAAGCTACTTTTTTTTTGTTTTTGAAAAATTAAAAAGATAACTGCTTATTTACATGTTTCATACACTTCGGTAAGTAAAGTTGCCGTTTGAAATCCCTGTTTCCCTAGTAGTGCTTTGCACCTTTATTTTGAATTCCTCTAAACACGCTGCCAGACAGTCAGTCCTGCAGAATGCCACTCATATCAGTCAACCTGAACAAAACTGCTCACTGCATTACACTGCACAGAATCAATTCTAATTTTGAGAATCGGTGGAATCGATCCCAGGAGTCGATTCCCAAAAGCTATTCCAGCCGATTCCGATTCCATAAAAAGCCATTCCAGCCAATTCTGATTCCATTACATTAAAAAAAAAGATATTCCTGTACACTTTTCTGTAAACAAGTATATTATATATATATATATATATATATATATATATATATATATACTATGTATATATATATATATATATATATATATATATATATATACACGTGTGTGTGTCGTCGCTGAAGCTGCGGTGTTGCTAGTGGAAGCTTCACTTTCAGTGGAAGATTCACTTTGCAAGATTCTAAAACGATCAAGGTGTTTAAAGTTATTACCCTACGTATAGAGTACGGTAACAGACGCCAAGAGACCAGCTGTGCTCTTATGAAGTCTTATTTATCCATGTATCAGCATATTGAAATAAATAATTATTAACCTGTTTTAATATTCAACGTTTCTGATCTAATTTTATGGTAATGAATTCCGAAACACTTTGTAACACTGAATTAATAATATCTCCGATCCCCATTGCATTCAGGTCTCAACCAGTGGCCCCAATTCAGCAAAACCTTGGGGAGGGAGGAGGGGGGTCAAATCTGAAACCTGATTAATTAATTACTGGTGTTCATTGTCATTAAACCGGCCGGGTTTTATCAGTGCTAACAACTCATGTCGTGTTCATCTTAAGCACCTACATATGGTAAACACTTCAGACATGACACATGGTAATAACAAAACAGTAACAACAAATCCCCATTACACCACACGAACACCAATATTTAATAAAACGAACAAAAATAAATCTGATCCAATTCTGTCTTCTCAGACAAAATCTACAAGTAACAATTTATGCAAGATCATAAAGACTTCGCAAAAATTATAATTATATATTTTCTTTTAACAGCAGCGAAGTTTCACCTCGGCTGTGGCGCATTACAGGTTCTCAAAAATGTTATCTTCAGAATCAGGAGTCAACTCTTTTGGGCGTCGAGTCCCAGCACTACACTGCACACTAGGGATCTCAGTTAAGCTTCCAAAGAGCAATCGATTAATTGGGTACACAAAATATAATCGTTCGAATCAATATCAATGATTGTACCCCCGAGACGTGATTATTTTAATATCATTGCTGTTCAGTAAAAGCTGGTGCACAACAAAGGAATGCAAGAGGTAATTAACTGTAGCTTTGCGCGTGGCACTGTAGGAGTACCGGCATAAACACGTTTTATCTAGAGATATGTGAACCAGGTATCCGACGAACCAGAAACAATTATCAAGGATCCGGTTCCAGTGAGTACTATTATGTTTTTTTTTTTTATAAAACTGATTATTAAAAAACATAAAACAAAGAAAATGATCAGACTTTTAATTTGTGTCAAAAATACATTTGATAACTATAACTGACACACTCATACTTAGAAAAAACGCGCACTTCGCTAGTCTATATATTTGCTTTTTGTTGTCCTTGTTTTGTAATACTGACTGATCGTGGCTGTGAAGAGTTTAGTTTGATTTATTTTTTGCTCTGTGATTGATCTTTCAAATGGTTTTTATGCTGACTTCGACCTGCAGCACTCGTGTTTGTATATGTATATAGGATGCCACCCCCCTGCTCACACACTGACATGTGCACATGTTTTTCTAAATAGTTTGGGAGCCAGAATCAGACTCAAACTACCCAGTTCCAATGACACATACCCGGTTCCAATGACGCATACCCGGTTCCAATGACGCATACCCGGTTCCAATGACGCATACCCGGTTCCAATGACGCATACCCGGTTCCAATGACGCATACCCGGTTCTAATGACACATACCGGTTCCAATGACAGATACCCGGTTCCAATGACAGATTTGGTACTTTAGCCTGGGGCTTTACAGGAACTATCACAGAGGCCAAGAGATCGAGATTTTGAGATTTTAAAGAAAAGAAATCCAAGGAAATGGATTGCTCTTCAGAGGTGATTCGCCCCTAGCCGTGCATAAGACAATTCTTACTACATGGTCTTGTGATCTTGTTAACACTAGAAGGACTGGAGATATTCTCATACCTAGAAGCCCCGCAGCCGTCTTTCTGACGGCTGTATTCAAAACACTGTAAATAGTATAACAAAAGGAGAAACAGTCGGATGTAATTAGTTTTATTTTTTATTGAGTGCATACAAACACCTGAACAACCGGCGCATATATACAGTACTGTGCAAAAGTTTTAGGCAGGTGTGAAAAAATGCTGTAAAGTAAGAATGCTTTCAAAAATAGACATGTTAATAGATTATATTTATCAATTAACTAAATGCAAAGTGAGTGAACAGAAGAAAAATCTAAATCAAATCCATATTTGGTGTGACCACCCTTTGCCTTCAAAACAGCATCAAGCATCAATTCTTCTAGGTACACTTGCACACAGTTTTTGAAGGAACTTCGGCAGGTAGGTTGGCCCAAACATCTTGGAGAACTAACCACAGTTCTTCTGTGGATTTAGGCAGCCTCAGTTGCTTCTCTCTCTTCATGTAATCCCAGACAGACTCGATGATGTTGAGATCAGGGCTCTGTGGGGCCATACCATCACTTCAGGACTCCTTGTTCTTCTTTACGCTGAAGATAGTTCTTAATGACTTTCGCTGTATGTTTGGGGTCGTTGTCATGCTGCAGAATAAATTTGGGGCCAATCAGATGCCTCCCTGATGGTATTGCATGATGGATAAGTATCTGCCTGTACTTCTCAGCATTGAGGAGACCATTAATTCTGACCAAATCCCCAACTCCATTTGCAGAAATGCAGCCCCAAACTTGCAAGGAACCTCCACCATGCTTCACTGTTGCCTGCAGACACTCATTCGTATACGCTCTCCAGCCCTTGGCGAACAAACTGCCTTCTGCTACAGCCAAATATTTCAAATTTTGACTCATCAGTCCAGAGCACCTGCTGCCATTTTTCTGCACCCCAGTTCCTGTGTTTTCGTGCATAGTTGAGTCGCTTGGCCTTGTTTCCACGTCGGAGGTATGGCTTTTGGCCGCAAGTCTTCCATGAAGGCCACTTCTGACCAGACTTCTCGGACAGTAGATGGGTGTACCAGGGTCCCACTGTTTTCTGCCAGTTCTGAGCTGATGGCACTGCTGGACATCTTCCGATTGCGAAGGGAAGTAAGCATGATGTGTCTTTCATCTGCTGCAGTAAGTTTCCTTGGCCGACCACTGCGTCTACGGTCCTCAACGTTGCCCGTTTCTTTGTGCTTCTTCAAAAGAGCTTGGACAGCACATCTGGAAACCCCTGTCTGCCTTGAAATTTCTGCCTGGGAGAGACCTTGCTGATGCAGTATAACTACCTTGTGTCTTGTTGCTGTGCTCAGTCTTGCCATGGTGTATGACTTTGACAGTAAACTGTCTTCAGCAACCTCACCTTGTTAGCTGAGTTTGGCTGTTCCTCACCCAGTTTTATTCCTCCTACACAGCTGTTTCTGTTTCAGTTAATGATTGTGTTTCAACCTACATATTGAATTGATGATCATTAGCACCTGTTTGGTATAATTGTTTAATCATACACCTGACTATATGCCTACAAAATCCCTGACTTTGTGCAAGTGTACCTAGAAGAATTGATACTGTTTTGAAGGCAAAGGGTTGTCACACCAAATATGGATTTGATTTAGATTTTTCTTCTGTTCACTCACTTTGCATTTAGTTAATTGATAAATATAATCTATTAACATGTCTATTTTTGAAAGCATTCTTACTTTACAGCATTTTTTCACACCTGCCTAAAACTTTTGCACAGTACTGTATATATATGAACATTTATTTTACAAATCAAAACAAGAAAATGTAAATAAATACACATCTGAACAGACATCGGTTTACAACATACATATTTATAAAACTGAAACGATAGCAATACATTTTTAACTTTTCAACAGCAATCGGTTTATTATCAGATGAGCAAAAGCAACTGAACAACGCAGATAAATAAACTCAGAAAAAAACATTTTACAGAAGAGCATAGCACAAGTCTAATTTCTTTTTCTTTTTTTCGACAAAAGGGTACCTTTACCTTGAGACTAAGGCTGTTCACAATCAACACAGATAATGCGCTTCTCCACGGGGCCTTTCTGCACAGGGCTCAGCTGCTCAAAGTTTTATTTTTATTGCACTTGCCAACCTGGCATGTGCTAACTGTAAAATATATTCTCTCCTTGGTAAATTCTTCTCCTTGCATTCTTTGTAAAGTACCCAGGAGTTGATGGCTGCTCGGTCCAATACACTGTAAAACACCTGAACAGGCCACCGTCGGGAGCCAGCTTTCACAGAATACTTCCGTGCCATCTGATCCAAAACATCAACTCCATATTTTGTTGCGTTGTAAAACTCCAGTCTCTGGTATTTATTTTCACTAGTCCCGATGCTAATTGACTGACCAAAGCAGTGCAGCTGGCAAGCAGGCACCAGCCTTCAAAAGGCTGATTGAAAAACAATAGACTGTCAGTCATTCACTCAGGCAGAGAGTAGAGACTGATCTGATTACAGCTAAACACATTGCGGAATGGTAAATAAAAATAATCAAGTAGAATACCGTTCTGTATAATTACAAAACCATTGTTTTCTGAGTGGCCATCAATGTGACTGCTCCTGGGGCTTTTAGGTATAATGTAATATATCTCCTTTATTTCTGCACTCCCGTGTTTCACGCTTTGTGAGAATATTTAATACATACGGACAGAAAGGTATATGAACGCGCAGGGGCCGCGGGGCTTCTAGTGTTAAGCCAATCACAGTGTTTAATTTATCCAAGCCCTTTTATAATTGTACTTATTTGAGGTTGTCCGGTATATATAATAAGTTGCTTCCCGCTGAAGCTTGCACTGCACCCCGCCACACTTCTCACTACACTACAGATAGTGTGTATGCACTACTCTAGTGACACCTGATAGCAGTAGTAGGGTGCTACTCTAGTGACACCTGATAGCAGTAGTAGGGACCTGTGGTGGAGTGTCCCACCCCTATTTATTATTATTTGTGTTTTGCTTGCGGCGCAGTTAAAAGCGCTGCGTCTTTTGTTATTATTTATAATTTAAAAACCCCGTGAGGAT
Organism: Acipenser oxyrinchus oxyrinchus; assembly: GCA_030684275.1. Lineage (NCBI taxonomy): Eukaryota > Metazoa > Chordata > Actinopteri > Acipenseriformes > Acipenseridae > Acipenser > Acipenser oxyrinchus. Next base: position 24,071,038 of record CM060258.1, on the reverse strand, counting down.
GCATGACTGATCAGCTACTGATTATTTAACTAGTTGACAGTCATGCATCCTTACCAAACGCGTGCAGACTGTGGCCGAGGGGTAATAAGATAATTAACAGCTAGTTAACCCCTCGGCCAGAGTATAAGAACCTGCAGCTGTCCGTGCTGCAGGGTTGGGTGCAGAGAGGAGGTACGGGGAGATAGAGAGGAAACAGAAATAACAATTGCTAAAACGTGCTGGATTAGCCAGCACGACACTTACTTGTTTGTCTGTCTGATTCGTTTGGCCCTCGTGCCCTTTTGTTTTGTTGTTTTTGTTCAAATCATTTGTTTTGTTTATTAATAAAATCAGCTGAACGCCGTTGTGTTCAGTTTCACCCGCCCATCCATGGTTGTGATTCAGTTACTTCCTGGTCCGTGACGTCACCACACTTCACCACTGCGAGCCAGCCTGTCACAGGACCACTGAACTTTTGCTATGCATTGAAAATTCTGCAAGTAGGGGCTAACTGCACATTGTTTCCCGTGATCGCGGAAGTGTATTTTTCTAGAGGGACTGGCTAATGTTATTAATGTAATCTCCTGAACCATATACTCTAAAGGATTTCAAAAGCTCAAATCAAAGAGTAGATCTCATAAATATAATCTGACCAAAACATTTCTGAAACAGTTAGAATAAGCATGTTAGTGACATCCACCCCCTGACACTGCAATAAATTCTACATTAGAGCCATCAAAAACATGACAAGTTGATCCTCATAACCACTATCCACTGCAAACAAAAATATAAGCTTGACATACAGACAGCTACCTTAATATACTCCTATAACAATACATGCATCTTTATAATTGAATATAAAGATCTATGTATAAAACAAAATGAACCACATCACTAATGATTACATGTTTGACGTAATGGCAGGGATGGAAGTGGGACACTTTGATTAGCCACAATGTATCGGTAACAAGCTCAGGTGTGTCTTATTAAACCTATACTGTAAATCCAGGAATGGATCAAACTGCTGTGCAATGGGAGTCTTATTTCCATCCCTGTATTGGATAATGGTTACAAAGAAAAGGACCCAGGTTCACAGTTCTTTACATGGAACTCACATGAAGCTGCTCTTGCCACAGCCGGGTGGCCCATGTAGGAGATAGCCTCGCCTGTAAGGGATCCCTTAGAAAGAGAACAGGAAGAGTTACACAGGCCTAGGGGAATTCAGAACCAACACAGAAAGAGTTACACAAGCCTAGGGGAATTCAGAACCAACAGACTGAAAGAGTTACAGGCCTAGGGGAATCCAGAACCAACACAGACAGATAGAGTTACACAGGCCTAGGGGAATTCAGAACCAACACAGACAGAAAGAGTTACACAGGCCTAGGGAAATTCAGAACCAACAGACAAAAGAGTTACAGGCCTAGGGGAATCCAGAACCAACACAGACAGAAAGAGTTACACAGGCCTAGGGGAATCCAGAACTAACAGACAGAAAGAGTTACACAGGCCTAGGGGAATCCAGAACTAACAGACAGAAAGAGTTACACAGGCCTAGGGGAATCCAGAACTAACAGACAGAAAGAAAGAGTTACACAGGCCGAGGGGAATCCAGAACTAACACAGAGAGGGGTTTAGAAAGAGAACAGATAGAGTTACACAGGCCTAGGGGAATTCAGAACCAACACAGACAGAAATAGTTACACAGGCCTAGGGGAATCCAGAACCAACACAGACAGAAAGAGTTACACAGGCCTAGGGGAATCCAGAACTAACAGACAGAAAGAGTTACACAGGCCTAGGGGAATCCAGAACTAACAGACAGAAAGAGTTACACAGGCCTAGGGGAATCCAGAACTAACAGACAGAAAGAGTTACACAGGCCTAGGGGAATCCAGAACTAACAGACAGAAAGAAAGAGTTACACAGGCCGAGGGGAATCCAGAACTAACACAGAGAGGGGTTTAGAAAGAGAACAGAAAGAGTTACACAGGCCTAGGGGAATCCAGAACTAACAGACAGAAAGAAAGAGTTACACAGGCCGAGGGGAATCCAGAACTAACAGACAGAAAGAGTTACACAGGCCTAGGGGAATCCAGAACTAACAGACAGAAAGAGTTACACAGGCCTAGGGGAATCCAGAACTAACAGACAGAAAGAGTTACACAGGCCTAGGGGAATCCAGAACTAACAGACAGAAAGAAAGAGTTACACAGGCCGAGGGGAATCCAGAACTAACACAGAGAGGGGTTTAGAAAGAGAACAGATAGAGTTACACAGGCCTAGGGGAATTCAGAACCAACACAGACAGAAATAGTTACACAGGCCTAGGGGAATCCAGAACCAACACAGACAGAAAGAGTTACACAGGCCTAGGGGAATCCAGAACTAACAGACAGAAAGAAAGAGTTACACAGGCCGAGGGGAATCCAGAACTAACAGACAGAAAGAAAGAGTTACACAGGCCTAGGGGAATCCAGAACTAACACAGACAGGGGTTTAGAAAGAGAACAGAAAGAGTTACACAGGCCTAGGGGAATCCAGAACTAACAGACAGAAAGAAAGAGTTACACAGGCCGAGGGGAATCCAGAACTAACAGACAGAAAGAAAGAGTTACACAGGCCTAGGGGAATCCAGAACTAACACAGAGAGGGGTTTAGAAAGAGAACAGAAAGAGTTACACAGGCCTAGGGGAATCCAGAACTAACAGACAGGGGGTTTATTATCAAAAACAATGTTCTGATAAAAACAGTAGATACTGTCCACAAGGTATACTTTTTGATAAAGATGGCTACATTTTGGAAACATTACGTTAACAATACCTCTGTCTGCGTACCACTTGGGATTGGCAATAAAATCCTTCACGTCATCTACAAGCTTCTCAGCCAGCCCTCTCTCCAGGATGACAGAGGTCAGAGGTCGTCGTCGCCGCGGACACCCAAATGGACGCCACTCTGACCCCATGGCTGTATACATCACCGTCCTTCCCTCCTGCTGCTTCAGGGCCAGCTCCCTTGCTGCAGGAGAGGAGAGAGGAGAGCGACAGTAAGAGGAAAGTATCAAGGGTACTCAATAGGCGGACTCCAGTCCGAATCCGGACCGCAAGTACATTTTGACCGGACCGCCAAGTCATATGCCAATCTATGCTTTTACTTGCATTCAGATTGGACATTTTTGTAAGCGTCAACATATCCCTTCTCTATGGCTAATAAAACAACCGTTATTTTTTGAAAATAAAGAATTAAGATACAATTTTCATACATTATAGTGTGAGTTCAGAAAATCACATTTCACAAAGACCAAGAAAACAATGACAAGTACAGGTGCTACAAAGCCCATTTATGTTAAGTAGCTTTTCCAAGCTGATTAAAAAATATTACCGGTAAAACATACAATATAATGCTCTTTTTAAAAACACACACGAGTCAACGTGTATTTGTGTTACTGTTGGTACTCCTGACTCAGGGAAAGCACACAATATGATACCGTACTGTACTGTACTACTCGTGTGTACGAAACTTCACTTTGCAAGCAATGGTAGCACAACGGACAGAACCCGGCCGATATCTCATCTTTCCACCATCCACTATGTGTGCAAAACTTAGCAAGGAGTATACTGATTGTATTGGCGATTAAAACTGTCAAATTCTCCGATCCAAGTCAGGCTTACAACAACACATGCAGTGTGCAACACTTCTGAGTGTGTGTAAAATCATATTACAGCACAGATCCAGTAAAACTACAATTCCCAGATTCCCATCACACTCACATTGAATCAAAGACAGGACGGGCAGACCTGGTCTGCTGTACAGCACCTGCACTCACATACTGTGCTGTGACAATAACATACGAATGTTTACTGTGAGACACTGTACGAAACGCCTGCACACACGTACTGTGTTGTGACAATAACACACTAATGCTTACTGTGTGCCCCGCCCCTGTGCGTATTTTGTGTTTTATGTTGTATGTGGTGTGTTGTTGTTGTGTATGTATGGATTGGTGCACTGGGTATAAACTGGGCTATGTAGCACAAGTGATTTAAAATGTATAGCTGTATTTAGGCTCGGGGATTGCACAATCACTTCAAGTGCAGATAAAATGTGTATTAGTATGTGGGCACAGGGAGTGCACAAAGTAGTTCACATGCAGGGATTCAAGTGAATGATTAATTAGCAATTGAGTCCCGGCACAGCTGTATATACAGTGGCTCTCAAAAGTATTCACCCCCCTTGGACTTTTCCACATTTTATTGTGTTACAACATGGAATCAAAATGAATTGAATTAGGAGTTTTTGTCACTGATCAACACAAAAAAGTCCATAATGTCAAAGTGAAAAATAAAATCTACAAATTGTTCTAAATGAATTACAAATATAAAACAGAAAATAATTGATTGCATAAGTATTCAACCCCTTTGCTATGACACACCTAAATAAGCTCTGGTGCAACCAATTGTCTTTAGAAGTCACATAATTAGTTGAATGGAGTCCACCTGTGTGCAATTAATGTGTTTCACATGATTTCAGGTTAAATACACCTGTCTCTGGGAGGTCCCACAGTTGGTTAGTACATTTCCTAACAAAAACTACATCATGAAGACGAAGGAACATTCAAAGCAAATCCGAATAAGGTTCTTCAAAAGCACCAGTCAGGGTAGGATATAAGAACATTTCCAAGGCATTGAATATCCCCCGGAGCACAGTAAAGTCCATTATTAAGAAATGGAGAGAATATGGCACAATTGTGAATCTGTCTAGAACAGGCCGTCCTCAAAAACTGAGTATCCGGGCGAGAAGGGCACTAGTCAGGGAAGCCACCAAGAGGCCTATGGCAACTCTAAAGGAGTTACAGTCTTCCACGGCTGAGCTGGGAGACACTGTGCATACGGCAACAATAGCCCGGGTGCTTCATAAAACTGGCCTTTATAGGAGAGTGGCAAAAAGAAAGCCATTGTTGAAAAAAACTCACATCAAATCTCGAGTTTGCCAGAAGGCATGTGGGAGACTCTGAGACCAAGTGGAAGAAGATTCTATGGTCTAATGAGACCAAAATAGAGCTTTTTGGCCTCAACGCTAAGCACTATGTTTGGCGCAAGCCTAACACCGCACATCATCCTGAGAACACCATCCCTACCGTGAAGCATGGTGGTGGCAGCATCATGCTATGGGGATGCTTCTCTGCGTCAGGGCCTGGAAAGCTTGTGGATGCAAATGGATGCAGCAAAGAACAGAGAAATCCTGGAGGAAAACCTGCTGAAGTCTGCAAGAGACCTGGGACTTGGGAGAAGATTCATCTTCCAGCAGGACAATGACCCCAAACATACAGGCAACGCCACACTGGAGTGGCTTAAAAACAAAAAGGTCAATGTCCTCGAGTGGCCCAGTCAAAGCCCGGACCTTAATCCAATTGAGAATATGTGGAAAGAGTTGAAAATTACTGAAAATTACTTCTTGTGTATTGTGCAGAGGATGTCAACAACAGGAAGTGTAAAAATAGAAATAGAAATATTCTGCCGATGTTTTATTAGACGTTATGGAGGTATCATTGGCATTGCACACTGGGGTAAATCTCAATTTACTAGGAAAACATGCATCAGACAAATATTTTTAAAAATTCTAAACAAACTCCAAGGTCCTAACAGGAATGCATTCATGTAAATGAAGGTGTTTGACATAATCTTCAAATTAGTAGTGTCAACCTTACCTAATATATAAAAACAATGATGCAGATTGACAGATAACCTACAGAATGTGTAGTTGCTGCTCAAAAAACATGAAAACTACCTGTGACAGAGTGGCTGGGCAGTGACGTCAGGACAGAAGCAGCAACTAAACAAACTGACACCAATACTGCAGTTTCCAAATAAAAAGACACGGCGGAGCCGTTTTATTTAAATAATACAAAAACAAATAAAAAGTTTAAACAAAAACACACTGTGCTCGCAGAGCAAAATAAATATTTTAAATAAAACAAATCGCAAACACAAAATAATAAACCATACAGGTCAGGCTGGGCAGTCGCTGTCACTGTTCCTGTATATTTTAATTTAAGTTTTGTTTTCTCTCCTCGCTCTCTCCACTCTCACTCCTCATACACCCTACCTACAGCGCAGAGAGCTGCAGGCTCTGCAATGGCACTTTCCACTCATCAGGAAACAAGCGTTACCCTTGCATTACGAGCCCTTGTGTGGTTTTTTTTTGTTGTGTATCACTCTTAAGAGCACTCATTTTGAATGGTAAAAATGCACTTCAACTACTTCCACTGTGATTCTGGCAGAAAGTGTGCGGCAAGGTGGACACGTCACGAGAGGCTTCTCTGCTGGCAGTGCAGTCAGCACCTGGGTGTGGGAATATGCAGGACGGAAACTATTCTGCAATTTATCATCAGACATGACATGAATGATAGTGTCTCATGGCTGTACTATGACATGAATGATAGCGTCTCATGGCTGTACTACGACATGAATGATAGCGTCTCATGGCTGTACTATGACATGATGAATGATAGCGTCTCATGGCTGTACTATGACATGATGAATGATAGCGTCTCATGGCTGTACTATGACATGATAAATGATAGTGTCTCATGGCTGTACTATGACATGATGAATGATAGCATCTCATGGCTGTACTATGACATGATGAATGATAGTGTCTCATGGCTGTACTATGACATGATGAATGATAGCGTCTCATGGCTGTACTATGACATGATGAATGATAGTGTCTCATGGCTGTACTATGACATGTTGAATGATAGCGTCTCACGGCTGTACTATGACATGATGAATGACAGTGTCTCATGGCTGTACTATGACATGAATGATAGTGTCTCATGGCTGTACTATGACATGATGAATGATAGTGTCTCATGGCTGTACTATGACATGAATGATAGTGTCTCATGGCTGTACTATGACATGATGAATGATAGTGTCTCATGGCTGTACTATGACATGATGAATGATAGCGTCTCATGGTTGTACTATGACATGATGAATGATAGCGTCTCACGGCTGTACTATGACATGATGAATGATAGCGTCTCATGGCTGTACTATGACATGATGAATGACAGTGTCTCATGGCTGTACTATGACATGATGAATGACAGTGTCTCATGGCTGTACTATGACATGATGAATGATAGAGTCTCATGGCTGCACTATGACATGATGAATGACAGTGTCTCATGGCTGTACTATGACATGATGAATGATAGTGTCTCATGGCTGTACTATGACATGATGAATGATAGCGTCTCACGGCTGTACTATGACATGAATGATAGCGTCTCACGGCTGTACTATGACATGATGAATGATAGTGTCTCATGGCTGTACTATGACATGATGAATGATAGCGTCTCACGGCTGTACTATGACATGAATGATAGCGTCTCACGGCTGTACTATGACATGATGAATGATAGTGTCTCATGGCTGTACTATGACATGATGAATGATAGCGTCTCATGGCTGTACTATGACATGAATGATAGTGTCTCATGGCTGTACTATGACATGATGAATGATAGTGTCTCATGGCTGTACTATGACATGATGAATGATAGTGTCTCATGGCTGTACTATGACATGAATGATAGTGTCTCATGGCTGTACTATGACATGAATGATAGCGTCTCACGGCTGTACTATGACATGATGAATGATAGCGTCTCACGGCTGTACTATGACATGATGAATGATAGTGTCTCATGGCTGTACTATGACATGATGAATGATAGCGTCTCATGGCTGTACTATGACATGATGAATGATAGTGTCTCATGGCTGTACTATGACATGATGAATGATAGTGTCTCATGGCTGTACTATGACATGAATGATAGCGTCTCACGGCTGTACTATGACATGAATGATAGCGTCTCACGGCTGTACTATGACATGAATGATAGTGTCTCACGGCTGTACTATGACATGATGAATGATAGTGTCTCATGGCTGTACTATGACATGATGAATGATAGTGTCTCATGGCTGTACTATGACATGATGAATGATAGTGTCTCATGGCTGTACTATGTCATGATGAATGATAGTGTCTCATGGCTGTACTATGACATGAATGATAGTGTCTCATGGCTGTACTATGACATGAATGATAGCGTCTCACGGCTGTACTTTGACATGATGAATGATAGTGTCTCATGGCTGTACTATGACATGATGAATGATAGTGTCTCATGGCTGTACTATGACATGATGAATGATAGTGTCTCATGGCTGTACTATGACATGAATGATAGTGTCTCATGGCTGTACTATGACATGAATGATAGCGTCTCACGGCTGTACTATGACATGATGAATGATAGCGTCTCACGGCTGTACTATGACATGATGAATGATAGCGTCTCATGGCTGTACTATGACATGAATGATAGTGTCTCATGGCTGTACTATGACATGATGAATGATAGTGACTCATGGCTGTACTATGACATGAATGATAGCGTCTCAATGCTGTACTATGACATGAATGACAGGATTGTCCACGCTTTTATTTTAGCCTGCTTTTGTAAACTGCCACAGAAAGTCATACAGGTTTTATCTCTTTTTTGCTCTTTTGCAGTATTTTACACTTGGCGTCTCGTTGCTTGAAAAACAGGTGGGGCACAGCCCCCCCGTAACCCGCTCAAACCCAATGCCTGATTTTAACCATTTTTATGTCAACATTAAGGTAGCTTTCTAACATTACCAGATCTTTCATCACAAACAGTTCTACGCCAGATTGTCACAATCAAGAGAGCTGCAAACAACACTTTACAGGCAAGGGTCTCTTATCGACAGACAGCTGCACCTGCACTAACCTGAGCGTTTGAAATGGAAGTATCGTCACACTCGTGCTGTTAATAACATTCTGAACTACAGAAGAGTCAGGTTCGGTTTCTGTTGATGGTGGTGGTTTAGCTTTTTTGTTGTTGTCCAAACGTAGCTGCCTTTTTGCCATTTTAACAGGGCTCAAATTCATTCAGTTTTTAGCACATATTTTCGCTGTCTGAAAAAGTGAAAGTCTCACACGAGAACAAATATAACGGTGAAGGGTCTTAAGACACTCTTTGGTTATGTTATTAAGTTTTGAAAGTTTGAAATAAACTGCGCACTTACGTATTTTTACATAATAAACCCTGGCAACGGTGGCGTAGCCAGGATTTTTTTCGGGAGAGGGTGGAAATGGTAACTTTTTTAAGGTGAGTAGTCACAGTGGTGCAATTGGCAACCTGATTTCTTATTAGTGCATTGACATTTTATTTTCGAAAAATAAAGATCTTTTTTTTTTTTTTTTTTAAACAGAAGATCCAATAACCAAATACACTGTTGTGCAAAAAAAAAAAAAAGATTCAGTTTAGAACACTTCCAATTAAAAACAAAAAAGGAAATACAAAGCAAATGACTTGAACTTTTAACATGCACATCAGATTTCAATTTCACATTATGATAATAAATAAAAATAACTATATATAATTTCATTTGTACTTATGGTTGTTCATTTTTGTTAACTAACATTTGGTGTTCAAAGCAAAGCAAACCATTTTATTTAATTTCACAAATCCTGACTAATTTAATTACTGGAAGTTCGGGGGAGGAGGGACTTGTGCACACAGTTGCATTAACTACATTGTATAACTACAGTGCCTGTAGCCTAAACAAATAATCAGAATGAAAACTAATAGGTAACCGAACTCAGGAATTGAAACAGTTTTGCCGTTTCTCTCTCAGCAGTGTCCAGAACTGTTTTCATTCTGATTTATTTCTTTAGTTACTCAATTAATAATAGGTTGTACATTTACCACTCCATCTCCAAGACCTGGATGGACTTGGTTACCGTCCCTTGATGAAGATGGCTGCACAATCCGTGAAAAAATTATAATCTTATGAGTAGGTTGGCCGCTGGAGAGGTCAGCTGGCAGTAAGATATGTCGACAGGCGAGTGCATTCTACGTAAATAAATAGGTTACTATTATATAGTAGATGTCCTCTACCCCATCTATGTGTGTAGTAGCTAGGCTACATAGCATATACAGTAGTCATAGCCTATATGTTTCATGCATCTGTGTGTGGGGTTGAGCGAGTGCAGCTTGCTTATGTATTCTCATTGGTTGATAGCAACGCGGTAAGTAAAAAGTTCGCTCCGTGAGCGAAAAGAAAAATCAGCGCCACGCCTCGGCGCCTGTGTGAACACATAGGTAGACTATAATGGGAAGCGAAAAATATAACAATATTGCAATTTCTTTATTTCTTACACATGTTTCAGTGTGAACGATCCTAACGCAGTGGCTAAGCCACTGTCTGGCAGAAATCTGGGGGGGTGCCCCCCCCCCACGCGTCGCCACTGCTTGGTGACAAACAAAAATGTAGCTTAGGTACAAGTATTAAGGGATTTCTGTTCAGTAGTAATGTTGATTAGTGTGTGGTTTTAACATATGTATTTTATGTGATTGTGACAGAATGATTATTGGTGGTAAATCTCCCTCCTGAACTGTGAGGGCGCTAAGTAAAGGGAACAGAGTACCCTGTTCTGGATGGCCTGACAATTCATTCCCCGGGTTCAAAGGAAGTTGGTCATCTAGGAAGGGGGCGGAGCTCCAGTACACTAAATCATGAGTAACGGTACAAATAGGGAACGGAGCGACTTGATCTGTTCCTTTGTTTGTAACAAACTCACCTTTAACAAAAACAACTTCTTTAAGTTCCACTTCCCAAAGAAAAAGGAAAATATCAATCATTTAAACCAGACCACAAATTTATGGCTACTTCAATCCTGTTTTTTTTATTATTCCTCCTAGATTTAAACTGAGCTTGGAACAAAAGAGAGAAAAATAAAATAAAACGAGGCTGCAACAAAGTACCATTCAAAGAGAAATGTATTTGTAACAATATCAGGCACTGATCAGTAACATTGCACAACAAAGACTTCACTCAATCCACACTTTGTTAATCACTCCAAACAAACCACATTCAATCTTATAGGCTATCGTTCAAAGCCAAAGTTAGCACTGAATTTCTATTTACAAACAAACCAATATACACGGTTAACACGTTTAAACAGCAAACACAGACAACAAAGTGTTAGCGACTCAATCCCGGTCAAAGTTAGTCTTATAGTTATTAAACCCAGTCCGCTCATATAAGCATGGTAAACAAAGCACAGTCTCGAACCATTCATATTTTAGTACTTTGGGTTTACCCAATAGGCCTCCAAACCTGTTAAGAACAATAGATCCGAAGAGGAGAAAAGAAACTCCACTTCCAAACAAAGTATCAAATAAACAAAAATAAATAAATAAATAAAACCCAGGTTTGATCTCACCACTTCTGGGTACCCTTTTGCTTGTAGATCGTTGCACCTCAAGATGAATGTAGAATTTGGAGACTCCAGTCCATGCAAGCAATAGTGATACAAATACTAATAAACACAGAGCTAAAGGGAGACTGACAATGGCGATGCACTTCTGACTAGTAAAAAAAACAAACAGATTCATTACTTTAATAGTTTCCCTCTTTGCTACGTTTCCCAGCATAGCAATTGCTCATAGAAACCCTGATTGCCAAAAGTGTGGACACACACATTGAGCATACATAACTCCATTGAGAAAAAAAAGTAAGAACACCCCCTCCCCACCCGATATAGAACTGCAGTATTTATAGAAAAAACGAAAGGTCGATTTAAAGGTATATTCCTATCACACCATTAATAGGAGAATTTACTACGTAAGAAAAACCAAACATAAACAAGATACCTGGCCAGGTTTAAGTATTGTGCAATTAGGTCCAACACATGGTGCGATTCTTGCACCATATAGAAACATGTATTATTCTTTATACGGCAGTCGCCACATCTTTATGGTTAAGGAACTACCCAGAAGGACCAGTATTGTGTGTATCGTATCGTGAGTGTTTTGCTTGTTTGTCTCTAATTGTTACTTGTTTTAGTAGACGGCTAACACGTTCCAGAGCTGTCGCCAGAGGCCAGCACAAACCCGGATATCACTGCACCTGTAGCATGATAACTTGTATTTGCACCATGAGCACTACAGCAGCAAGTGTTTGTGTATTGTGGATGTAATAACTGTGTTCATTATTTGGGACTGCAAACCCATTTTATAGAACAGTGCCATACGCATTGCTGTGTATTGCCTGGAATTATTGTTTAAGGTCACCAGACCTGGATTACAAATTAAATCGTTTTCTGATTGGATTATCACTGTCTGTCTCTTCCTTGCACACCGCATCACTCTGTACCCTGCGAACCACTTTGCCACAGTGATTAACACTTTTTTGTAAACAGAAGCATTCCCCTAGTTTGCTGCTCAATGTGTGTTCCTGCTTTTTTACAGGATCCCCTTTATTAAGGGGTCAGTGTGGAATTTTCCAAGTACACGCCTGTAAATAGTTGTACAGAATTCAGAAATGGCAATCCTACCACTATGCATCTGTCTCCTGCTAGACCTGCCTTCTCTTCATTTTACCCCCAAAATAGGTTTTGGGTTTAGGATTACCAAGGACACTGCCGTCACTACTTGGGAAAATGTTTTATTGTTCAAAATACAGAACAAATATCATTCAGCATTGTTAGTAAATGAAGGGTGCCACTGAACTTGTGAGATGGATCGCTTATTCAAATCCTTAGTATATTTTTAAAGAGGAGAAAATGACTTGTGTTACTGGCAGCTGGTAATACCTTCCTGCAGGAGGTTGAAGAATATCTGTCGGTCCCTGCCCAGAGCAGTGAAGGTGACTGATTCCCAGGGGGTCCCTGTATGGAGGTCTATCATCTGCTTCTCCCTGGTCCTCTCCACTCGAATCCACTTCCTTTGATACCTGCAAGTGTGAAACACTTAGAACTCAACCAGCACACATATTACCGTGAGCAAACCCTGCTATCAGCAGTTTCAGGAACTCTGTCCCTTCTTCCAGCAGCATTACTGATCTACGCAACCTCACTGGCTTAAAACCTTTTTGTAATGAGACCACACCAGCATACTGGTATAGAATTAGAAATGTTTAAGATACTTACTTACAAGTGGTTTGTTTTGTTCAGGTTTAAGAAAAAATGATTTACTGTAACTAAATTTGAATATAGTTCAATTGCCATTTTACCCTTATTTTAATTGTATTACAGTGCTTTTTTACCATTATTTGACCATCTTATCATAAAGGATAAGTTATTTTTTGCAGTTCATCCATAAATGCAACACAGTGCTTCTGCATTTTGTATGTTAAACACAGGAACGTCCTCGCAGGCTTGAATCTAGGCTGCTGGTTGCTAGGCTGGCAGGCTGCTCAGCTGCAATGTAAGTGTCTGCATTGCCAGTGGGGAGGTTTAATTTCCCGGTCAGGGATCTCACGCTTCTCAGTGCACGACTGCCCCGTCTGCCAAGCGCTGAATTGCTCTCTGTGTGGTCTTGATGAATCTGTCATCGGAAGAGATCGTGTGGAGACGCACAGTGTACAGAAAGAGTAGCTGCTACAGAGAGCAAGGGCGAAGGAAGTGGTTAGTATAGACAGCAGACCTGGAGAAGTGGTTAGTAGAGACAGCAGGCCTGGAGAAGTGGTTAGTATAGACAGCAGGCCTGGAGAAGTGGTTAGTATAGACAGCAGGCCTGGAGAAGAGGTTAGTATAGACAGCAAGCCTGGAGAAGTGGTTAGTATAGACAGCAGGCCTGGAGAAGTGGTTAGTATAGACAGCAGGCCTGGAGAAGTGGTTAGTATAGACAGCAGGCCTGGAGATGTGGTTAGTATAGACAGCAGGCCTGGAGAAGTGGTTAGTATAGACAGCAGGCCTGGAGAAGTGGTTAGTATAGACAGCAGGCCTGGAGAAGAGGTTAGTATAGACCAGGGGTGGCCAACCCTGGTCCTGGAGAGCCACAATCCAGCAGGTTTTATATGTAACCCTTAATCATCACTTTCAAATTAAAGTGTTCAATTAAATCAGGAGTGGTCAGCTCTGGGCCATGATAGCTGCAGGGTGTTCAGGTTTTTCTTCCAAATTATCTCTAAATTACTTAATTGAACAAATTCCCTGCTTAACTAGTCAAAATGAAATTGTTTCAAGTCTTTAGAAATTGATGATTAAGGGTTGCATATAAAAACTGCTGGATTGTGGCTCTCCAGGACCAGGGTTGGCCACCCCTGGTATAGACAGCAGACCTTATATAATTAAATGTATGGATCGCTGGGTGAGGTTGGGACAAATCCACTTTTTGGGAGCCACTGAATCAAGAGCGTTGGTAAGTGAAGAGTTATACAAATGAACTAACTCTGCAAGCTGCACTGTGGAATCAACAGCCCTCAGTTCCTCCTGCAAAAATGGGGTCATGTTCTCTGCGGTTGTTTCTTAGGTATAATTAGATTTTTTTCTTTATTAGCATGATGACTACAGATAAAAGCTTTAATATTAAACTTAAATGAAATCAGGAAATGATCCGACCACTCTACCTGAATGATATCCAAACTAGAGACCAGGATTTGTGCTGAAAAGATGAAATCCATTGTATGTCCGGCTCTATGAGTTGGGTAATCAACAGATTATAGTCTCGACTAAGCATATTATCCATGAACTGGGAGGCTAGTTTATCATTAGTGGAGTCGGCCCAGACAGTGAAGTCCTCCAATATCAAAGAAAAAGGGGACTCCAATGTCAGGGTCACACTTAGCTCAAGCATTTCGTCCAACCAATCGGAGTCCGAACCAGGGGGTCGATAAACAATGGACAGATTACAGGAATAGTTGTTTTCAAAAGAACAATGAACAGATCAATATTCGAGAGACTGAAAGGGGGTGGGAGGCTTACAGGTGCAATGCAGGTGGTCCTGGAAAACAAGGGCTACACCACCACCAGGTTGAGGCTCTGTTGACATGGTAACTTTTATAACCAGAGGGAAGTAAATGAACTATGTCAGGACCAGACCATTCGTTTAGCCAGATCTCTGTCAGGCAGACAAATTGGGGTTTGAGCTATTAGATATTTACTTTTAAAACAAAGAATGCCAGACACATTTTATCAATTTGTATTATACATTATCTTATGTAAAAACGGTATGCATTTACTTATCGGTTAACCATTTAACCTATTACATCCCTAATATTTACATTAATATTGTAAGGACGCTGCAGATCATTTTAGTTTCTTGATGGACTGATCATCTCCTGTACGCTTAAAAAAGGGAAAGTGTTTTGTGGGTATTTAGGGCTACTGATTTTCCACAATCACGGAATCGCAAACAGAATTTGCATTTTGGGAATGGAAATCTGCTTTGCAACTGCATCTTAAAAAAACCCAAAAAAACAAAAAAAACTGTGCAAACAGTTTTGCACCGCTGTTATTCTCCTATAAAAAAATAATGGATTGCTTTGAAAACTACACTACTCAGAAGCCCAGCGATGACACCTGTATAAAACGTTTTTGTATGTTTATTTGGATCACTGGATAAGGAGAAGAAAACAGGTGGTTTTGTGGGCGTTACACTGATGGACTGTGAGTCTCTGCTACGGCGCTGCCTGTGTGCTGTGTGAGCCGAGTTGTTTAAAAAAGCATCTAGCTGTTTTGTGAGAGTTCTGTTCTATGGAATAATTTTGGAGTTGTATATGCAGAAAACCCAAAAGTACCTGAAAAAAACGATCGTCAACCCCCTGATTAAAATAACTTGATTGAATTTATGTATTCATTTATTTAGTTATTATCGCAAATCTGTTACCCCTTTATTATTTGTTTATTTAGCAGACACCTTTATCCAAGACGACTTACAGAGACTAGGGTGTGTGAACTATGCATCAGTTGCAGAGTCACTTACAATTACGTCTCACCCAAAAGACAGAGCACAAGGAGGTCAAGTGACTTGCTCAGGGTCACACAATGAGTCAGTGGCTGAGGTGGGATTTGAACCGGGGACCTCCTGGTTACAAGCCCTTTTCTTTAACCACTGGACCACACAGCACCCTTCACCCACTCAACACAAGGAAATGACACGGTGGTTGAGGATTCAACCTTATTATTTCTAATGCATCAACTCCTTAATAATACTACGTACTTGGAGTGATTTTTTTTTTACTTGTGTTGCTATAACATGGCTCTTTCTACTCTAGCTAGTAAGAACAAGAAACGTGATGGTGAACGAGTAGACCAATAAATACATATTTATTTTACCGACTGTAGCAAACACAAAGCCAATGTGTTTACTGTGCAATTAATGTGTGTCCGTAGTTAAGGAATACAATGTGAAAACCAAACACTGAGCTTTTGGAAATACGTATTCAGAGGGCTGAGCAGTTAGAAGCTCAAAAGTAGACGTGCTGATTTCTTAAGTTATACTATTAATATGTTGCACACACAAATGTCCTGAACATTGTACTTCATTTGTAATTTTATGAAAATTGTATATTTTTGTAATAAAGCCCCTCGTTTGACAAGTCTGTATATTGTAATGCCAGCAATAAGCTGTTTTTTCAAAACACCTTTATTTGTTGACTGACCTACAGTGCATTGTTACAAATGGGCTACAGTATCTGAGGGACTTGTATATAAAAAGAAAATGAATTCAATAGATTTTTAATGTAAAAATGTTATTAATTTATTAATTAATTCGTAAAAACTGAAAAAAACGGAATTGGTCATTTTGAAAAATGGAAAAAAACAGAATTCATTCTGAAAAACAGAATTTTCCATTCCCACAATCAGGAGCCCAAGATATTTATACTTGCCAGCACTTTCCATACAGCCTGCTATATTGATGTTCGTGCAATAACTATAACTCCTCCCGTTTGAATGAGCGTGAACAATCAATTGATGTCAGAGCATAAATCCAAACCATGTGCAGTTTTGCTGTGCTGACAAAATGCACAATTGTCTTTAACCTTAGTCTTTAAAGCCCGCTGCACACAGCCCGACTAAAGCCGTCCCGACTCATCTCATCTGAGTATGCACAGATTTTGCGATCAGTTTTGCTCAGTTTTGGTTTGACGTCACAGTTCAGTTTTTTACGACTGGGTGTCGCACACTGCTAAGACTGAATTACTGACCACAACTAGATACTGTTGATTACTATTTATGCAAATTTAATTAATACTGCCATGTACACATTTTTGTATTAACTTAGCCCAACATAGCGACCCTCATATTATGCATGGCACCGCATGCTGATTAGACGGCGTAGACAGCGCCGCGAGGCAACCAAAAGAAGCGCTTAGCCTATTAATTTAGCTATTGACCATTTACACTGTGCAAACGTTTCAGGCAGTGTTTGACTTTTTGTATAGCTTGTCTACTACACTTTAGCCTGTGGTAAATAAAATCCAACCTGTTGATTTTTTATTTGACTTTGGCGTTTTTTTCTCAGCGTGTGGATCTAGGGGCTTGTGATTTGAGACCTATTGGAGATCGACGCACCGGTTACTTCTGTTTTGCACAGTAAGAAAATATACACTGCCAGTAGATTGATAATAAAAAGGTAAATTGATAATTTACCTTTGATTAGTAAACGCCTAAAAAACTATTCAAATGTGCACATATCTGGTATTTTTTTAATTTGGGACACTCGAAGCAATTCAAGACTAATGTATTTTTACCTGTGGAACTAAAGCTGTCAATATTCCACCATCTTGTATGACAAGTTACATGACAAGCTACGCCACTTAAACCTGCTTCACTGAGACTAATCGGTCTCAGTCAGTCTTGGTCGGCAACCGCCGCACACAGACAGACTGATCACATCTGACCGAAACTGCGTCTGAAAAAGATTCAACATGTTCAATCTTCAAATTCCGACTGAAATCTGCATAATCTTGGTTTTAAGGGCACGCACACTGATACGATTCATCCAAACTCTGTACGGCCAGTTGAGATGAGATGAGTCGGGACGGCTTGAGTCGGGCTGTGTGCGGCGGGCTTAAGTCCACATTGCTCCCTGCTGTTTAGTTGAATGTATTTTCTGCTCTTTTGCCACCTGGTGGCAGGACTAATGAAGTACTGCTGATTCAATGTTAGTCAAAAAAACAGCATTGCAAAGCTGTAACTTTTTTACGTTATTGCACTGCCACAGTATCGCGCCAGGTGCCTGTAATTGCAGAAGTGCCAAATACTCATTTTCCACAAACCTCTAAGAAAACCAGTCCCTTACCAGATGATATGGTTCCCTGGGCTGGGGAGGAAGTCAAACTGGGTATGGACACGTCCACTCTCGTGCTGCAGGTAGGAGGTCTCCACACTCAGGTGCTGGGTGTGCTTGGCATGCTTTGTGATCCAGCTCAGAAGCCACTGGTAGCTCTTGTCCTTGCTGGGCACCTCCAGGGTGATCATGTAGTGCCGGCGGAAGGCGATCATCCCCAGTTGGGCACTCTTCCTGGCTATGGCCATCGCCGTGCCCAGCCCCACCAGCCCGAAGCCAGCTCCAAAGTAGGGGTTGTCCTTCAGAGCTCCCAGGAAGTCAGACAAAGGCATAGCTTGAACTCACTGGAGACTCCACGGCACACAAACACCTCTACAACTCAAGGGCAATCTGAAACACAGCCCACACAGAATGAGTTCACCTAGTTCAATTACTTCATTAGTAAGTATTCAGGACTAACAAAACTGAAGGTGACCCTCAGCACCATCACCAAAACCTATTGCATGTCTTCCAGGTTTTAATGGATATTTTCTGCAACCAGAAAAATGTAAATGATGTGCCATTGTACAGCATTGACCTCCCCAAATATAGCTTTAGGTGTTATAGCTAATTAAATACATTTTGACTGTTGTTGAAGAAATCTCAGTGTTATACTTGCCTTACTTTCAGGTAACCTGGTTCTGTCTCCCTTCCTTTGTCATTTCACCTGAGCAGTGTCTTCTGTGCCGAAGTCTGCAGGACAATTGGGGAAGTGGCTGGTTCATGGCAGAGAAGGAGAGAGAATAATACCCTTGAAGTACAAGACTTTTTAAAAAATAAAAATGAATGTTTGCTTTAACAATTTTTTTTTCTCAAAACTGCACTCGTGAGACCTAAATATTCAAAGGAAGCACACGACAGGAAAAAAAGTTTTAAAAAAATGTACTTCGCGATAACCTCGCTAATGAGATTTTTTTCTTATTTGTGTAACTAGTGTGTTTAGAATGAAATGAGATCTCAATCACACCCACACTAAGTGACTGTGTGGAAGACCAGATACATTTCTGCATTTCCCCCTCATCATCTTCTTATTTGATGATGTTTATTAAACATATTCAGCAAATCAGAACAGTATTTCTAGTGTTGCAATGGTTATACTATACATTTACCACAGTTTGCCATGTATTTTAATATGCTCTCCCATACCTCTCTGGGCTTTACAACACCTACCTATTATTTACCATGTTTTCACTTTGCTTTATAAGACGCTGTTATGCTTTTACTAGGGTACAACATTATATGGGAAAAGTGAGCCAATCATGTTTGTAAGGTGTGTTCTATTTAGGTGAAGACATTCACTCCCGAGTTTTTACGTGACATCCAGCTCACTCAGTACACTACAGCGCTGTATTTTTATTCTTTGACAATCGTTGTCAAAATATTTTGAACCTGGTCAGATCATAATAAAATCACATGAGAATAACTGTTACTGATGCGTTTTTTATAATCTTAACTTTCTACCTTATTTTTCAATGGCAGTATTTCTTCAGCCTCTTTGATCTCTTCCCAAAATTAACCAGTCTTTCAATGGGCTCTCCAAACTAGGTGTCAAAGTCACATGGCCGCCCTTAGTACACTTCCGTTGTTCTCCACTCAATGTTCCGTAACAGCGAGAGGCGCAACAATAGTTCCTAGCTAAATGAAATTTGTAAAACAGAACTTGGAGTAGCTGTCCCAGGTGGTCTCTGAAATATGTTTCCAAGCAATGATTTCAATGCATATTTGTATTAAGCAAAATATATTTACGTCTGTCTTGCATTTTCACAGTTGTTATTCAGGCGCTGCGACGACTATACTTGCTGGTGTACTCCGCCCCTCCCCCAAATCAAAATATGGCGACGCAGAGTGTTGATGTAAGTATGGAGACCCACACACTTTCTACGCCTATATTGAATTATTCCTGAGTTTTTTGCGGGTGGTGGTGTTGAGATAATGTATTCTAAAAAGTACAGTATAAAATAATAATGATAATTTAAAACGGAGTGTTTATGAAAAGTGTTACTGAAAGCAATACATATTTCCCTTCGGCCGAAATCATAATAAACGGGCTAGTCTAATTGAATGTCACTCTTATTGTTGAAGCTTTCTGTCAAATGAATTTCGATGATTCTAACTATTTTAATAAGCGTTTAAATACAATGGGTACGGTACCGTATTACTTCGCTCCTGGAGTTTGGAGAAATGCATTGTTTTGCAGATCAGAAAATAGAAAACACAAAGGCCGAAACCTTTTACTTAACATAATAATGGTCATGTGTGTTTTTTTATTTTTATTTTTATGCACTCATGTATTTTAATTTGTAATGTGTTTGTTTACCTTCTTAGTTTTTTATTTTATTTATTTTTTATCCATTTACAGTACGCAGTATCCGAGCAGGTTTGCACAAACAATATCCACACTATATTCAGTGTTTTCGTGACTTTCCACTTAGTCACACAGTAAGGTTGTCGAGTTTGTGAGTGTATATATAAAATAAATGGATGAAGGCTATATTTGCATCCTGAGCCATTCGAAAAAAGGCACAATAACACAGTAGTGACGTCGAAAAGTGATAATTCCTCGAGGAAAATATACTTGAACTTTGACCCATTCGACTCCTCGGACCATCACTTTCAATTCAAACATAAAATGTCTCGTTTTCAATCACTGGACAACACCGACAGTACAGAAATGTTAATTAATTATCAACAAAATGAGAATCGTTAACAAAAATGATGTAAAGCTGGTACATTCGTATCTCAGAGAAACAGTTAACGTCTAGTATACAGCACTGATGAAACACTACGTTTAAAAAACCCCAACTGTACTGCTGAACCTCGTCTTCTTTAATATTAGCATCACAAGGGTATTCATGTATTATAAAAAATAAAAGATGGTCCTCTTCAGTGAGTTACCAGAAAACAATTCTATCTCGGGTTTCTGTGACAGTTTATAAATTACTCGACCATCCGTCTCGTAATGTATGACGTCACAGAAACCCTAGATGGAGTTATTTCCCTGTAACTCACTGAAGCCCATATATACAGTGCCTTGCAAAAGTATTCAGACCCCTGACCAATTCTCTCATATTACTGAATTACAAATGGTACATTGAAATTTTGTTCTGTTTGATATTTTATTTTAAAACACTGAAACTCAAAATCAATTATTGTAAGGTGACATTGGTTTTATGTTGGGAAATATTTTTAAGAAAAATAAAAAACTGAAATATCTTGCTTACATAAGTATTCAAACCCCACACATTAATATTTGGTAGAGCAATAACAGCTTTAAGTCTTTTGGGGTAAGTATGTACCAGCTTTGCACACAGTGTGTTCTTGGCAGATTTGCTCCAGGTTGTTCAGGTTGGTTGGACGACGCTTGTGGACCGCAATTTTCAAATAGTGCCACAGATTCTCAATGGGATTGAGATCAGGACTTTGACTGGGCCGCTGTAGGACATTCACCTTTTTGTTCTTGAGCCACTCCAATGTTGCTTTGGCCTTGTGCTTGGGATCATTGTGCTGCTGAAAGGTGAATTTCCTCCCAAGCTTCAGTTTTTTAGCGGACTGAAGCAGGTTCTCTTGCAGTATTTCCCTGTATTTTGCTCCATCCATTCTTCCTTCAATTTTAACAAGATGCCCAGTCCCTGCTGATGAGAAGCATCTCATCAGCATGATGCTGCCACCACCATACTTCACTGTAGGGATGGTGTGTCTTGAGGCATGGGCAGTGTTAGGTTTGCGCCACACATAGCGCTTTGAGTTTTGGCCAAAAAGCTCTTTCTGACAAACTCCAGACGTGCTTTCAGATGGTACTTTTTGAGTAACGGCTTCTTTCTTGCCACCCTCCCATACAGGCCAGTGTTATGCAGAGCTCTTGATATGGTTGACTGGTGCACCATTACTCCACTCCCAGCCACTGAACTCTGAAGCTCCTTCAAAGTGATTGTTGGCTTCTCTATGACTTCTCTCACAAGTCTCCTTCTTGTCTGACCGCTGAGTTTTGAGTGACAGCCTTTTCTTGGCAGTGCCTGGGTGGTGTGATGCAGCTTCAACTTCCTGATTATTGATCCAACTGTGCTCACTGGGATATCCAAACACTTGGATATTATTTTGTACCCTTTCCCTAATCTATGCATTTGTATTACTTTATCTCTAACTTCTGTAGAATGTTCTTTGGTCTTCATTTTCCTTCAGATTCACAGCCTGACCAATGATCCTTCAACAGTGGGGTTTTTATCCAGAAAATGTGATAGCAACATTAATGGTAAGGTAATTGTGTCCTCGTTAGGGCAATTTCTTTCATCGGTGTAAACTTGGAGCTTCCACAGCACAGGGGTTGAATGCTTATGCAAGCAAGATATTTCAGTTTTTTATTTTTCTTAAAAATATTTCCCAACATAAAACCAATGTCACCTTACAATAATTGATTTTGAGTTTCAGTGTTTTAAAATAAAATATCAAACAGAACAAAATTTCAATGTACCATTTGTAATTCAGTAATATGAGAGAATTGGTCAGGGGTCTGAATACTTTTGCAAGGCACTATATATATATATACAGTACTGTGCAAAAGTTTTAGGCAGGTGTGAAAAAATGCTGTAAAGTAAGAATGCTTTCAAAAATAGACATGTTAATAGTTTATATTTATCAATTAACAAAATGCAAAGTGAGTGAACAGAAGAAAAATCTACATCAAATCAATATTTGGTGTGACCACCCTTTGCCTTCAAAACAGCATCAATTCTTCTAGGTACACTTGCACACAGTTTTTGAAGGAACTCGGCAGGTAGGTTGGCCCAAACATCTTGGAGAACTAACCACAGTTCTTCTGTGGATTTAGGCAGCCTCAGTTGCTTCTCTCTCTTCATGTAATCCCAGACAGACTCGATGTTGAGATCAGGGCTCTGTGGGGACCATATCATCACTTCCAGGACTCCTTGTTCTTCTTTACGCTGAAGATAGTTCTTAATGACTTTCGCTGTATGTTTGGGGTCGTTGTCATGCTGCAGAATAAATTTGGGGCCAATCAGATGCCTCCCCTGATGGTATTGCATGATGGATAAGTATCTGCCTGTACTTCTCAGCATTGAGGAGACCATTAATTCTGACCAAATCCCCAACTCCATTTGCAGAAATGCAGCCCCAAACTTGCAAGGAACCTCCACCATGCTTCACTGTTGCCTGCAGACAATCATTAGTGTACCGCTCTCCAGCCCTTCGCGAACAAACTGCCTTCTGCTATAGCCAAATATTTCAAATTTTGACTCATCAGTCCAGACCACCTGCTGCCATTTTTCTGCACCCCAGTTCCTGTGTTTTCGTGCATAGTTGAGTCGCTGGCCTTGTTTCCATGTCGGAGGTATGGCTTTTGGCCGCAAGTCTTCCATGAAGGCCACTTCTGACCAGACTTCTCTGGACAGTAGATGGGTGTACCAGGGTCCCACTGTTTTCTGCCAATTCTGAGCTGATGGCACTGCTGGACATCTTCCGATTGCGAAGGGAAGTAAGCATGATGTGTCTTTCATCTGCTGCAGTAAGTTTCCTTGGCCGACCACTGCGTCTCACGGTCCTCAACGTTGCCCGTTTCTTTGTGCTTCTTCAAAAGAGCTTGGACAGCACATCTGGAAACCCCTGTCTGCCTTGAAATTTCTGCCTGGGAGAGACCTTGCTGATGCAGTATAACTACCTTGTGTCTTGTTGCTGTGCTCAGTCTTGCCATGGTGTATGACTTTTGACAGTAAACTGTCTTCAGCAACCTCACCTTGTTAGCTGAGTTTGGCTGTTCCTCACCCAGTTTTATTCCTCCTACACAGCTGTTTCTGTTTCAGTTAATGATTGTGTTTCAACCTACATATTGAATTGATGATCATTAGCACCTGTTTGGTATAATTGTTTAATCATACACCTGACTATATGCCTACAAAATCCCTGACTTTGTGCAAGTGTACCTAGAAGAATTGATGCTGTTTTGAAGGCAAGGGTGGTCACACCAAATATGGGTTTGATTTAGATTTTTCTTCTGTTCACTCACTTTGCATTTAGTTAATTGATAAATATAATCTATTAACATGTCTATTTTTGAAAGCATTCTTACTTTACAGCATTTTTTCACACCTGCCTAAAACTTTTGCACAGTACTGTATATATATATATATATATATATATATATATATATATATATATATATATATATATATATATACATACAGTACCAGTCCAAAGTTTGAGTAAATCTGCTTGAAACCAGGTTTTTCATGATTATCTATGCTTTTAACTGTATAAACTTGTCTATAAACACTTAATATTTCATTATATGATACGTGTACTTATATAAGCTGATAATCATAAGTGAATTGCATTCAAAACTTTTAAATGAAAATGTAAATTTCAATGAAATGGTCACCCAAAGCAAGGGGATTTCAGTCTGAAGCCCAGGTCAGTTAAAAGTCTGAAATATGTATAACACAGTGTTAGAACACTGGCCTAAGTATAAAAGTGTCTTTGTTAGATGTTCTCAGAGTTAACTAGCATGTTACCTAATTAACCTTTTGTCACCAATTATTGTTAACAAGTGAGGGTCCATGATTACTATAAATATAGGTAGCATAGGCACAAGTTTGTCATTCCTGAATGTAAGGGAGCAGAAAATGGCAAAATACCCTCAGTTAAGCAAAGAAAAAAGACAGTCTGTAATTACTTTAAGAAATGAAGGTCAATCTTTAAGACAAATCGCAAGAACTTTGCAAGTGTCTGTAACTGCTGTGGCCAAGACCATCAAACGATTTGAAGAAACTGGCACTCATGAGGACCGAACAAGGTCAGGCAGGCCAAGCCAAGGGTGACCTCAGAATCAGAGAACAAGTTCATTCGAGTCACAAGTCTGCGAAACCGGTGATTAACTGCCTCTGAAATACAAGCTCAGCAAAATGCTACTAGAAGTACAGATGTTTCAACATCAACTGTTCAGAGGAGATTACGTGAAGCTGGCCTAACTGGAAGAATTGCTGCAAAGAAACCATTGCTAAGAGTGCAGAATAAGAGGAAGAGACTTGCCTGGGCCAAAAAACACAGAAACTGGACGTTTGAGGAGTGGAAGTCGGTCTTATGGACCAATGAATTTGAAATATTTGGGTCCAACTGCCAAGTATTTGTAAGACGCAGAGAGGGTGAGCGCATGAGTGTGTTTCCCACTGTCAAGCATGGAGGAGGCAGTGTCGTGGTCTGGGGTTGCTTTGCTGGTGATAGAGTTGGTGATCTTTACCAAGTCCATGGCAAGCTCAACCAGCATGGCTACCATAGCATACTTCAGAGGCATGCCATTCCATCAGGATTATGGCTAGTTGGGCAGTCCTTCATTCTTCAGCAAGATAATGACCCGAAACACACCTCAAAGTTGTGCAAGAACTATCTGGCGAAGAAGGAAAGTGAAGGACAACTCAATCTAATGACCTGGCCTGTCCAGTCTCCAGACCTCAATCCCATAGAACTTGTATGGGACAAACTGGACAGAAGAGTCAAAGCAAAGCTACCCACAAGTGCCCTACATCTCTGGGAATTGCTGCAGAAGAGCTGGGAAGACATGTCGGGTGATTTCTTGCTGAAACTTGTAAACCGAATGCCTCGTGTTTGTGAGGCTGTTATTAAGGCAAAGGGTGGCTATTTTGAGGAATCCAAGATTTAGAAACAATTTTCAATTTTCTTGAACCTTGCTTCGTATACGACGTAAAAAAAACTAGTTTCCAGTAAGTGTACTCAAACTTTTGACTGGTACTGTATATATATATATATATATATATATATATATATATATATATATATATATAAAACCAAATGTAATGTATGGTTCTTTGAAACCTGTGTACCATGTGGACATGTAGGCGTCACTGCACCTTACTGACTGGCAATCAGTTTACATTATAATATATTTTATATTGTTCACAGGTCATATGTTCAACCGCTATATGTACAATCATCTGCCCCTAAATATTAAAAAATTACCCCTAAATGTAAAACCATTCAAAACTATGACCAGCTCTCAACTTGAACACTAACTGCTATAACAAAAAAACAAAAAAAAGTTTTACATGTAGGGGTAGATTTCTTTTATATGGCAGAGGTGTTTTACATATAGCAGTAGAAGTTTTACCTTTCCTTGAAGTTAGAGAATATAACATTTTAGTTAGGTTTACATTAAAATAAATATATTCAATGAAAACATTAAATAAAGCCTGCTTTTTACATTTTTTTTACAAAAATATATTTATTTATTTTATTTTGTGTGCCAGTATAATAATATTAATAATAAAAAACAACATTTTGTATCATGTGCAAATATGCTTTTAAAATGTTTTTTTTAATTTATTTTTAATCTATGCAGTTATGATGTAGCTGCACAGAGTTCAATGTTGATGTAATTATTGTTAATGATAAATAAGTAGTGTGTGTTTGTTTTTTAAACCCATCTATTTTAAAAGTCATAATGTGTTGATAAAATCTAAACTAATAATAAAAACAAAACAATATTTAATTGTTAATTAAACAGGATATAGAAGCCAGTAATAGAAAACAGAATAGTGAATCCCTTGGTATCAGTAAACGGATTACTCTGGGTAGCAGGAAGGAAGAGTGGGTCTGTGTTGAGTTTAAGAGCAATGTTAAAACACCAGCGTGGTGCAGGGCATGGCTCCAGTGGGGGATGATCAGAATCTCAATCCTGGTTGGTACTACATTGATTGTGTGTTTTAGAGGATTTCATGGGCTTATCAAGTGTGACTGACCAAGTATAACTGCATTTTAGTAGTTTTTTTTTTACATTTAGGGTGATTTTACATGTTTAGGTTGTACAAAAAAAAACAAAAAAAACTGCTGATATGTGTAAAACATCTACCCCTATATGTAATAACCTCCCACTCAATGTAATAACTCACAATGTGTAAAACATCTGTGCCTATATGTAAAAAGTTACCCTGATATGTAAAATACCTCCCATATGTAAAAAGTTACCCCTATATGTAAAACACCCCATATGTAAAAGTTACCCCTATATGTAAAACACCCCATATGTAAAAAGTTACCTCTATATGTGAAACACACCCCCTCCCCCCCATGTAAAAAGTTTTTTTTTGTTGTTTTTTTTTGTTATAGCACTTAGCGTTCAAGCTGAGAGTTGTTCACAGTTTTGACATTGTTTGTTTTACATTTAGGGGCAAAGATCATTTTTACATTTAGGGTTGTAACGTTTACATTAAGGGGAAAGCAAGATTTTACATTTGGTGGTGCTTTACATTTAGGAGTGATTTTACATATTGGGGTTGTACATCTTATGAAAAGGCATGATTAGTTGTGATATATCATTTCAGTGTTCCAGGCGCGGATTCAAACCAGTTCACGGGAACTGGTTAGAAAACAAATATCAGTCCACACTTTCGACATTCAAGACCGCGGGCAGCGGGAGCGGGGTATTTGCTGGAGCGGAGCGGACATTTCCAGCCTGTTCTTTCACAGCACTGAGAAGAACTGAGCACTTTTTATTTTTCTTAAATACATGTTCGGCCATGGAGTTTGCACAGAAAATTAAAAAAAGGCGGTGACAAATACAGATACAGTCACTGTACAGTATTTTCCATCATGCCTGTGCAAGGTAACCATTTTGGAATTCCATTTCCATTCAAACCAACTACAATTTAAAAAAAAAACAATAAAAAAAAAACAAAACTTTGTAGTTAAGTCTTTGTGATTGTGACAGGGTTGGCAGAGTGATGACGTCAGGCCAGATGCAGGAAGAAAACAAACTCAAAATACTGCAGTACAGAAAGACGCTGTGGCACCGTTTCTTTTTTTTTAAAGAACAAAAATAAATAAAATATTCAAACCAAAACACTTTGCTTACAGAGCGAAACTAAAAGTTCAAACAAAACAAAATCACAAACGCCAATACAGGTCGGGCTGGGCAAACGCTGTCACTGATCCTGTATCATTTTTTTATTTCCTTGTCTCCTTCCTCCTCTTGCTCTCCTGTACTCCCGTACTCTCCTCTGTACACCCACCCAGAGTGCAGAGAGCTGCAGGTTTATATGCGGGTGACCATCTCCCGATTAACAACAATTATTGACCCGAGGGAAGACTTGTTACCGATGGGGCTGTAATGCCCGAAGCCCTGAAGGTAACAATAGTCTTCCCGAGGGGCATTTCATTTTCCACTATTAGCTAAGTCTGCAGTACATATTTAATATATGAGTCAGTCAAAATAATGTGAGGCAAGGTTGGATAGTAAATATGACTTTATACACTGTAAAACCATAAATATTTGCAAGCTTTTTATTATGTGTTTTTCGCGGATGAAAAAAAAATAGTAGTATATAATAAGTAATATAATATACTACTACCAGTGCAACAGGTCACCAGCATTTCAGGATGCGAGGGCAATAGTTAAATCTATTTTTACTCCTGTGCTGAGGTTTTAACCAATCACTAGCCAGAATTTCCAAGCACTATGTATGATCCAGCATATCTCTATTTTTGTTTTCCCCCAGAACAGCAGAAGTACACAGAAAGGGATACATAGCAGAGTGGAGACAGAAGAGCACATTCTGAATCGTGTTCTTATGGGACATGCTCTCTGCTGAAGCCTTCTGCTTCACTGTAGTGGTGTGCCTGTTCCACACTAGGTAACCTGACTGCCCAGGGAGACATGGTAAAAATCTCAGGCAAGATGGAAAGCAGTGCAGCCAGTCTACATGTAGACACTGAAGAGGAAAGAGAAGGGAGCAGCGCAGTGGAAACCCATCCTAGTGATCTCATCTTGGAAAAAGATGGAGGTAATGAAACTGCAGTGGGAATAGACTGCTAGAAAGAACTGTGAGCCCTGACTCCACAAGGACTCCCTGTGTGAGCCCGGACTCCACAAGGACTCCCTGTGTATGCTTGTAAGGCATATATATAAATATATATAAATGACAAAGATGTATTAAAAAGTAAAGTCTCTTATTACACCCACTGCTCACCGAATACTGATAGTTTGTATTTGCCTCTCCTCACAGAGACTGCAGAAGTACTGGTGGAGACTGAAGGACTGTACCCCTGCCAGAAGTGCAACCAGAATTTCCCTGACCGCAACCTGGTCTCTTCCCACACATGCCCTGAGCCTGTCCTCCAGAATCTCTTAATGGCAGTGAAACTGTCAGAGTCCATAACAGAGCACTACATGTGCCCG
The DNA here is from genome assembly GCA_030684275.1 of Acipenser oxyrinchus oxyrinchus. Lineage (NCBI taxonomy): Eukaryota > Metazoa > Chordata > Actinopteri > Acipenseriformes > Acipenseridae > Acipenser > Acipenser oxyrinchus. Next base: position 24,041,693 of record CM060258.1, on the reverse strand, counting down.
CTGTGCGCTGAGATCTTCCCCCTCCCCAATTCCCTGAAAAAACACTTCCGTGTACACCGTGCTGTCCCAAGCAGACTGCTGTCCTGCCCTGAACCAGGATGCATGTTTGACACTCCAGACTGGAGGCAGTACCAGAAGCACATGTGCTCTGTCCACTCGCTAGTGCCGGTTCCCTGCTCCTTTCGCACTTGCCGGCTGGCTTTCCGCAATGCTGAGGAGATGGAGGCACACCGGCGCGGCCACTTCCCCTTCCACTGCCACTGCTGTGACTTTGTCACCGCAAACGCCAAGATCTTCTGCCAACACCGCAGGGAGCACGACCAGTTGGGACAATCCAAGGACGGTGAGAACCTGTTTCCTGTGTCTTTGATTCACTAGTATATTAAAGGATGTATTTCTGCATAAACTCCCAATATGTTTGTTTAATAAAAGTATTTTAAACTTGTGTTTGGTGAGCCCTGCATGCCTGGTTCAAATCCCACCCACACCAAGATGCCGATTTTGGCTGGGGACCCCCAGAGAGTGCTGCATTGACTTTTGCGCTGTCATGGGGTTAAGGGTAGAAAGTAGACTAGGGGTAGTTCAACTCATAGTGCTTAAGGACCACTGCTAGTCAGGTCACTTGCCTCCAGGGCCCTATGAAAGCCATTGTATTTTTTTTCTGATTACTGTGATAACAATTAAGTAGCCTAACAATTATGTGGGATGGAAGTAAACAGGACATTGAAACAGACATCCCCATCTGTTTGTTGTGTGGTCATTTTATTCTTCAAAACCTGTAAATAAAAATAATAATGTATTTTATAAATGAATAAATCACATAAGATAATAATATAATATAATTGATACAGCTTCCAAAGTCTCTTCAGCTTAGGGTTGCCACCTGTCTGGGAATTGGCATCTGTGTCTGGGTGGCAATTAACAAACCTGGACGCCCTAATGTCCGGTTTTAAGTGAAATGCATAAGAAACACCAACCTTTGTTTAATATTGTCTTTGACATACTGTATAACGGGACATTTTGAAGTGGAATTTATTTTGGGTTTATTGGCAGTTTGTATTGGATCGCCAATAATACTTCCACCAATGAGAGTGTGGCATACAGTGAGCGATCCCGCCCTCTGACACACTGGTGGTATGCAGCACAGGTTAAAAAAGCGCACGCTGGGCAAGGGATAGAATGTGTCGCATGTCACAGTGGATATGAGAATGGCAGTGAGTGATGAAGCCAATTTGCTTAAAAAACTAAAAGCAGACCAGACATTTCCATCAGTTGATTTAGGAAATCTGGAGTTCATGATGTGATCAGAAACTCTGAGGCAGTGTAAACTGTGCCTGCTACTGTGGTACCTGTAGGACTGTTCTTTTTTAGGTTTAGCAGTTTTGTGGGGTTTTTTTCATTTTTTATTTATTTATTTATTTATTTTACAAGGGGTTGATTAAGTAGCAGCCAAAATTGTTTGTGCCAGACTTGTTAGAAAGTCTCTGTAACAATGGTGCAATTTGCTTTGGATTGTTATTGTTGCTACGTGTAGATACTACTATTAAGACACCCACTGTGCAGGTATTGCAACGTCCCTAAACAATATGTTAAAATAAATTAGTTCTGCATTCTATATTAAAAAAGATGATTTTGCCAGTGCTTGCTAGTCGATTAACCAGTTTTAAATTTAAAGCGTTTTAGTTTCAGCTTTATTATTTTGGCAATACTGTCCTACAATTACTACAAGATACTGTGATCATTCCACTGTGTTATGTCGGTGCTAAGCTAGCTAACCATAGCTAAGTTTTTTAATTAAAAGTAGAAATACAAAACTGTGTGGCGTTTCTTTGTGAACATTCTAAGAGATAAATGCCAATTCAAAAACCATCAATCTACCAGGTAGCAAATCTGCAAATTTAATACCAGCCAGAATTTCCAGATATATGGTACAGTAGTTGCTTAAAGGATTTCCACTATCTTATATTATAATTTTGACCGTCACAAATGGTCTGCCTGTTCAGGCTCAGAAATCTAGCGACTGCCTGAAAAATGATTTGTAAAAAAGCAGGTAGACAGGATTGTCGCTTCAGTGATTGCATTGATTTACCACGGCATTACTCTTCACCACAGCTACCTGTCTCAAGTAAGATTCACCTCTAAACCTACCATGATATAGCTACTATTTTTCTGGCTTGCAAGTTCGATTGCAAGAAATATCAAGAGCACAATACTGTGTATACTGCATGATTATTGATTTGTACCACAGCGGTATTGTATGACACTATTACAGTATTCTGCACTTTGGATAGACCTAGGCTGACTGAGAAATATGTCCGGGTTTGCTCTGTGGAAAAGGTGGCAACCCTACTTCAGCTTTACCCTTCCGAATGCTGTGCCAATAGTAGAATATCTGTGCTGTCTGCTGCTACTCTGTGTTTCTGCGCATGCGACACAATACGGGACTGTGTCATAATTTGCCAATGTTGCTGTTTTCTTCAAGAGACCTTGGGCAAAAGTGAAATTGACTTCAAAAGTTTGATGCATTTTTTTTAACATAACAAAAATCTGCAAAATTTGACACCGCTTCATTGAATCTTAATAGAAAATTTCTCCTGAGTTCTCTCTGTATCCCATAACCCTTTGGCGTAGCATGATGGAAGTAAAGGGGGAGTTGAGTATCTCTGTATATAGAATATCTATGGTCTCTGCGTCTCTTAGCAACGAGCAGGAATGATGTTAATGGGCGCCCCGCTGCATGGTAGCTAGCCTGGCTGCCCTGTACTGTACACAATGCTTACGCATTTCAGAAACATGTGCTTAATGCTTACTTCAAATGCATTTTATCCCCATTGTTTTTGTCTTTTTGTGCAGCACTGGATTCTGCGTTATTCTTTTGTTTCCGTCCGTGTTCTCGCTGATAATAACGCAGATTTCAGAGGGCTTTATATCAGTAGCGTGGTAACATACGATGCTTTGGTTCAGCAGGTGAACAGAAGCGATTGTGGGAAAATAAGTTTTTATTCAAGGCTGTCTAAACAAATCCTAACATGATATACATGACCGCAATTAAAATGGTGTTCAAGAAAAATTGGATTTCTTCTTTAGTGTGTTTCACTAGAACACCATTGTTCTCTGTACACAAGGGTGCCATCTGAGCATAGGAGGAGTTTCCACTGGAACAAGATCCTTTTACAATTACGTGTCTGTTTTAATAATCTGTTCCAGGAGTTAGCAGTGTTTATTTCTTAAGAAATGTCGGTGATACAGTGGGAACCGCATGCTCCAACTGCAGTGACGCAAAATCTTCCAGCAAGATTTGCAGCACAGTTAAGGTTTGTGCGATTTGTTTAATCGGCCATTACGTGGTTTGCACGCTAGAGGACGCTACGTGGCTAGAAACTGGAATTTCAAAAATTATAACTGAAATACACCTGTTCACCGACAGGTGTCGCATGCTGAAAACCATGTGCCAAATCAAATCACGACCCGTTCTAATTTGATAAACAGGAAATTAAACCAAAAAGTAAATGTGAACCACTATTTCAATGCACTAGCTGTGCTGTGTTTCACATTATTCATGGCGAACAAGATCTTTTTGATGGAATTACATCACTATAAAAATGAATGATCAACTACGTTAACATACATATAATAATAATAATAATAATAATAATAATAATAATAATAATAATACAGGTTATGCCATTTAGACATCAAGCAGTAATTAGCGTAACAATAATGTATCCTTTCTGACATTTAGATGCCAGTTCTGGATAAAAGCCATGTTTGCTGCAAATGAAAAGAATAAGGTAGACAGCAGCAGAGATGAGTGTTGACAGTTTATACTTAGAGCTGTAATCAATATTTCAATATCAGAACTTCTATTAACTGAACTTTATTGACGTGGGTCAAAGGGAATGTGTCTGTTCCATCAAATCTGTATTTTTTCTTTTGTTTTTATCTGAAGTTAGGTACAGTTGCTAGTATTAATTACAGCAGTACCCTGTTCACCAGGGTTTTCAATTCGTTTTAAGGTATGTGGCAGTTACAAGGCAGTAGGAGGCAGCGATCTCAACATGGTGCAGAGAGTGTGGAAGGGGCGGTCCCCTCTCCTAGTGGGACATTTTTTTTAAACAATTTTTGGATGGTTTAAGCATGAGCTTGACTAGTAGTGGCCTGCTTGTAGTGTCTGACAAAGTACTCCATTAATGCAACAAAGGAGCTTTATTTCAGCACTGCTAACAGCAAGGCAAGATAAGCAAGAAGACAAATGGACTTTTGAAGCATTAAGGCCCCTGCAATACAAGACCGCACCTTTAATTGTGTACAATTGTAATATTGGAAATAGCATGCTGCAGCTCCCATGCTCAGTGTTAATAAAATCCTGATCTGAAAGCATGTAACACAGACAGCTCTTATGATTACATGTTACTGTTTATTTTTCATTAAAACAAGTTTAAATTGCAGTGTGTTCATTCTGCTATTTCTGATTACAGTCACAAATATTTATATGCGTTCTGTTTTTACCTTTCTGGTCAGTTTGAGAAGTACACTTTGTTTTCATGCAACAGTTTGACCCTGCTTTAGTACAGAACTTACGCTACATTATTGTTTTTCATTATAGTAGCATCTTAAATTACCATGCCTGCTTCTTTGGCTAAAGAGAGGTTATCAGCTTGTCATCTACTAGGGAATCTGCTGCGTGATTTAATCATCCTAAACTCCTGACGGCAAACAATGGCTTGGTTTACATGTACGTGAAAATCGACTATACAGTCGTGACTGTGTGACGTTGTCACGCTAATACATCGTGAAACAGCAAAAGGACGTCCTTTTGGCAACGCGACTTTAATGGCAGGGTCAATCGCTTTCTCACAATAAAAATAGCTGTAAAAACCCGTGTAAACCGGAGCAGGAATCGTGCTTGTGGCTCACAAGGTTTCAGCAGTCAAGATCCTGTTTTGACTTAATATCACATAATCTCCAACAGAAAGGCCGCACAAAACATACCGTCCCCCAACACACACACACACACACACACGCAAAATGTACATTTATGGACTACTTTAACACTAGAACCGCTGCAGTTATACTCATACCTACAACCACTGGTACATTTTAATCACCATCAATATTAAAATGAAAGACAAAACTTTCTTACACAACAGTACTCACACACGTGTTTGGTCACCATCACAACTGTTGCATGGAACTGGGGCTATTGTTATCGTGGATTGAAAACAAACATGCATGCAAAATAAATACAATCACATTTCATCTGCAGTGCTTCTCACCCCTGCTGAATTATTATTACTTGAATCCTAATCACAATAACAGTTACAGCTCTTACAAATGTTTACCATAGAAAAATGCATTGCAAACATAATGCTGCATATTGAAGCAGTGAGGTATGGTACAGCATATTAAAACATGATAAATGCACAGGATTACTATTTGAAAACTGCAAAAATAAGTGTGCAAATTTACTGTGGTAACTTTTAGTTTAAGGGAGCCACATAAACCCTTACTTGCTTACAGTACGATAGGAACAACAGCTTTGAAGCCAAAAAAATAAGCGTTTCTCAAGGAGTGATTTCAGCCACACACAAATATAAATTATAACTACAGATGTAGTTTAAATTATGTATAATTATTTTTTGCTAAAAAACATATTCCATAAATATTCAAATACAGCCATTTGTTGAAGAATTTAAAAATAAAAAACATATTTGAACGATGCGATCGATCTCCTGAAGATAAAAATAAATTAAACATCAATTTACTTTACACCTAGATAGATAAGATGACAAATGTCACATTTAAAAGATAATAATAAACTTTGTTTTTGTTTCTGAAAAATAACTAATGGCTTTTCGATCCTTTTTAATCTTTATTGAATTTCCAACGAACCCTCCCTTTCAATTCAAAAATTCGCATACAGTGTAGGCATACCTGCTTTTCTCCCATGACGCCGGCAAATTGTGTGTGAATGGGGTATCAGTAGTACCCTTACATAGAATATCGCAATTCATTTAAAAATATAAATATGTATTAAATATATGTAAATCCAATTCCAACACTTTATATACCTTTTATAATGTACAGATGTGTGTGCTTTTCCCGCCTTCTCAACAATAAAACATAAGCCTGTATTTTACATTCTCTCCGATGCCTGGATTATTTTGACACTTGAAACTTTAACTGATCGAAATTGTATTTTTAGCAAAACATGTTACAGCGTTTCTGCAAGGAGAAGCTACTGCCTGTCACTAAATGCTTTACCGCTGTGACACCTGTCCACTCCTAAAAGCAGGATACATGCACGTAGTTATGGAGAAAAAAATAGGCCTATGTGAAAAATTAAGTTTTACATTAAAATAATAATTGCTTTCACTTGGCAGCCTTATTTTTTTAATTAAGCAGAAAATGAAATGATAACAATTTGTTTTTAACATTCATATTTTTGCTTTGTAATTATTTTGAAGAATTATATTAATGTTATTATTTGTGTATTCAGAGTCAGGTACATTACTTTTATAAAGTATAATGTGATGGCAACCAAGTCATACATTTTCATTAGTACTGAGGTTATGGCTTGATAGCTCTGGCTTTTTATTTTGAACTACACAGTTTCATTTGAAGAATGAGAAGACCCCACATGCAACATCAACGTAGGGTATATGTAAATCATACATGTTTGAATGCAAATAAAACCAATAACATTCATAAATATACAGCAGTGTGGAGTTGTGGTTAGGGCTCTGGACTCTTGACTGGAGGGTCGTGGGTTCAGTCCCAGGTGGGGGACACTACTGCTGTACCTTGAGCAAGGTACTTTACCTAGATTGCTCCAGTAAAAACCCAACTGTATAAATGGGTAATTGTATGTAAAATAATGTGATATCTTGTAACAATTGTAAGTCGCCCTCGATAAGGACGTCAGCTAAGAAATAAATAATAATAATAATACAGTCGATATATGAATCCAGTTTTATAGCTGCACCCTTGTTTAGGGTTTGTCTCCCAAAAGGATTCAATGGAATGTCATTGACTGGAAGAGGGCACCTGCTGACAGGAATAATGAAGTGCTGCTGAATTCAAGGTTTTCAGAAAATTCCCAACACATTAAATAAATTAATAAATAAAGTAAACAGAGGTCACCCAGTGATCTTCAGTCATCAGTAAGTGTGTTGCTGTGAGACAGACTGTATAAATCACAATGTAGTAGAGATCATTTCAAAACTGTGCTGTGGTGAAGAGACAGACTGTATAAAGCACTATGCAGCAGAGATCATTTCAAAACTGTTACTGAAGTGTGAAATCCAAGAGTGCAATCTTGGATTAACCACACAAGACAGACAACAAGAACAAACACTAGTACAAGTAGCAAGCAAGGTAGCGTGAGGTGACCCTCCTCTGCAAAAGAGGAAAAGGTACGTGTACATCATCCCTTTGTTATAGTTGTTGAAACTCAAGTCATTTTAAAGGATAACCACAGTGTTAACTGTGTAGGTACAGTGCAGGGTTATTATCGCCTTTGTCTGTAAGCTGATCACTGACCACAGTGTGACAAACAGAAGACCACATTCTCTCCTACTAAACAAAGCAATCCCTGTATGAAACCCCAGATTATCTTTAATTTTCTTTGATGGTCTTGTTCTCTACCATCACAGAGACTATTCACATGCATGATGTGGAGGGAGAGGCAGGGCAGAGTGGCAACATCAGCCAATTACCAGCGCAGAAAAAACGAAAGCGGCTCACATTGGTCAACAAAGTGCCCAATGAAGAGGAGGATGAAGGGAACGGTATGAGAAAGAAGAAAAGTAAGAGACATGTGGAGGAGAGGAGTGAGGGATCACTTGATACAACCAACACTTCCAGGGAAAGGTACTTCAAAGGTATGAGGGATGGATTCTGTAATAGTTGTAATAGGCATTAACATTTATGGCTGCCTGAAAGGCTTTTTGCAAATTCATTTTTACACTTGTGGCATGTACAATTAACATGATAAATGGCAAAAAAAAGTATAGTTCTACTGATGTGTGATCTGATATTTGTAGTGTCTGATACCTATAAGAAATGAACACTAGTATAAAGTACATATTTAAAAGCTGCTGTATGCTTGTGTGATACCTCTCAAACCTATTTTCTCAATAATGTGGCACATTTATTTGATCATTTTTTTTCTGAAAGGTTTGTTACAGTTAAACCTTGTAATTAGCACAGGGATGCATCCTCAGTAATAGATGTCTGTCTAAACCTCCCTAGGAGACATTGCAGAGGGCACAGAGCACCTGTACCGCACCCACATCTGCCCAGAGTGTCGCCGCTGCTTCAAGAAACGCACCCACCTAGTAGAACACCTCCACCTGCACTTCCCGGACCCCACACTTCAGTGCCCTAAGTGTCAGAGATTCTTCACCAGCAAGAGCAAGCTAAACATCCACATGCTACGGGAGGCTGGCCAAAAATCCCACCACTGCCACCTGTGTGACTACAGTGCTGTAGAGCGCAACTCCCTCACACGCCACCTTGCCAGTGTACATGAGGACAAACCCAACTTCTACTCAGATGTGTACCCCTGCCCCTCGTGTGGGGAGCAGTTCACACTGAGCCACGCCCTCAAGGAGCACATGAAGACCCACCATAGCATCCCAGAGCAGACGGCCTTGGCCTGCTTCGAGGCAGGCTGCAGGTTCGAGACACAGGACAAGAAAGACTTTCAGAGGCACACGAAGGAGACACATGGTGTCACAGTGGCAGAGTGCCGTCACCATGCCTGCAGTGCCTTATTCAAGTCGAAGAATGAGATGGAGGCCCACCTCCGCACGCATGCAGCCTTCCACTGCTCCCAATGCCACTTCACCTGCTCCAATAAACATGCCTACCGCCGGCACAAGCGCCAGGGCCACCCAGGCACTGAGGAGCTGCGCTGCTCCTTCTGCAACTTCACGTCCTTCAACCCGGTGGAGTTCTCCGAACATGTGAGCCGCCTGCATGCCCACGAAAAGACCCATCGCTGCTCTGACTGCGGTTTTGCCACTGCACACAAGAGGGTGCTTAGTCGACACATGCTGATGCACACAGGTGAGCCCTTCATGAGAGTGGATGCATAAATGGCACATAGAGTTTTTTATATTCAACTTGAAACTTGGTCAGGACATGTTTCAGCAAAATTATTTAGCCAAGTTTCAAAATAAATCATTCAGATGTTTCAGATCTAGAATTCCATTAATGGCCCATAGCTGGCTTGAATTATGACATTTTTGGAAAGCTACTTAAGTAAGGTAGTCAAGGTTTTACATAGTAAGTGATGGATGTATGAAGGGTTTACCAAGCAAAGTTGTTGCTGCTGAATTATTGGGATACTTTAATAAGTAACACTAGTAGCAATCAGCTACTCAAAACCTAAGCGTTAGCATAGGCCGAATTTCCTCTTGACATCTTCCCCTATTAGTGACGATTATCTTTTTTATTTGTTCAAGTCATATCATTGAGTGTCTGCAGCATGTAAAATAATACAGAAAGGTTTATTGTTATTAGTTTTTTATTTAGACGTGTAATGTCCAAAGGGAAATCTGTTTTTGTATCTACTGTTTTTAATGTATTCTAATGCAGTTCTGTTTTACTGTGTAAAGTGTGGCTAATGCTGAAGTGTAATGTATTAAAAAGAAGAAAACATGAGGCCTGTTTCCAGAGTACTCCCAAGGGCAGGACTGCAGCTTTCACAGTATATTAGCTGGAATATGAGCTTGTAGAAATATATGTTTTTGGTGCTACGGTTTTCATAGAACTGGTGCTGATAAATTCCAGGGAGAAAATGGTTACACAATATCCCATAATGAACATGTAATGCTGGCTCATCACTCGTTTCCCTCATTCCCAGGTGAAAAGCCCCACAAGTGTAAGCTGTGTGACTTTACCTGCCGGGATGTGAGTTACCTCTCCAAACATATGCTGACACACTCGGACGATAAGAACTACATGTGCTCTGAGTGTGGCTATATCACCAAGTGGAAGCAGTATCTAAATGTCCACATGCGTAAGCACACAGGCGACCTCAGGTTTGTTTCAGGATTTAAATAACACAATGCCCAACTGTCTTCCTCTCCCTCCATCCTTAAACACCCATTGTTTTAACACAATACATACAGTGCCTTGCATAAATATTCACCCCCCTTGGACTTTTCCACATTTTGTAGTGTTACAACCTGGAATTAAAATGGATTTAATTAGGATTTTTTGTCACTTATCTACACAAAATAGTCCATAATGGGGAAAAAAATCTACATATTTTTCAAAATTGTTTACAAATAAAAAACTGAAAAGTCTTGGTTTTATAAGTATTCACCCCCTTTGCTGTGACACCCCTGAATAAGCTCTGGTGCAACCAATTGCCTTCAGGAGTCACATAATTAGTTGAATGGAGTCCACCTGTGTGCAATTAAAGTGTCACATGATCTCAGATTAAATACACCTGTTTCTGGAAGGCCCCAGAGTTTGTTAGAGAGCATATCAAAGCAAACAGCATCATGAAGACCAAGGAGCTATCAAAACAAGTCCGGGATAAAGTTCTGGAGAAGCACCAGTCAGGGTTGGGTTATAAAAAAATATCCCAAAGTTTGAACATCCCCCGGAGCACCGTTCAATCCATTATTAAAAAATGGAAAGAATATGGCACAACCGCGACTCTGCCTAGAGAAGGCCGTCCACCAAAACTCAGTGACCAGGTAAGGAGGGCACTAGTCAGAGAAGCAACCAAGAGGCCAATGGTAACTCTGAAGGAGCTGGAGAGATCCACAGCTGAGATGGGAGAAACCGTCCATGGGACAAATATAACCCGGACGCTCCACAAAGCTGGGCTTTATGAAAGAGTGGCGAGAAGAAAGCCATTGCTGAAAAAAAAACCATATCAAATCCCGTTTGGATTTTGCCAAAAGGCATGTGGGAGACACAGCAAACATGTGGAAAAAGGTTCTCTGGTCTGATGAGACCAAAATTGAACTTTTTGGCCTTAGCGCAAAACGCTATGTGTGACGCAAAGCCAACACTGCTCATCACCCTGAGAACACCATCCCCACGGTGAAGCATGGTGGTGGCAGCATCATGTTATGGGGATGCTTTTCATCGGCAGGGACTGGGAAACTGGTCAGGATTGAAGGCAAGATGGATGGAGCCAAATACAGGAAAATTCCAGAGGAAAATCTTTTTTAGTCTGCAAGAGGACTGGGGCGGAGGTTCACCTTCCAGCAGGACAATGACCCTAAACACACAGCCAAAGCTACACTGGAGTGGTTTAAAAACAATAACCTGAATGTCTTAGAATGGCCCAGTCAAAGCCCAGACCTCAATCCGATTGAGAATCTGTGGCAAGACTTGAAAATTGGTGTTCACCAACGGTCTCCATCCAACTTGACAGAGCTTGAGCAATTTTGCCAAGAAGAACGGGCAAAAATTGCAGGATCCAGATGTGCAAAGCTGGTAGAGACTTACCCAAAAAGACTCACAGCTGTAATTGCTGCCAAAGGTGCTTCTACCAAGTATTGACTCGGGGGTGATGCAACCTACTTATGCAACCAACAAATGTATTTTTTTTGTTTAATTAACTTTTGTGTCACAATAAAAATATTTTGCACCTTCAAAGTGTTAAGTATGTTGTGTAAATCAAATGGTAGAAATCCCAATTAAATCCATTTTAATTCCAGGTTGTAATACTACAAAATGTGGAAAAGTCCAAGGGGGGTGAATACTTATGCAAGGCACTGTATATACATTAAGTAGTATTGAACAGGCTGAAAACATTACTACATACAGGGGAGGGGGGGGCCCATTCAGGTCGCCAGTCGCAAAGCACAGTCTCCAATTGGATTACGGACAGTAGATTTTACTGTAAACTCACCGCGTACATACAAGAGAACTTCAGGCTTTTTACTTCAAAACTGGCACCGCCCCTTTTGATCTCAGAGCCAATCCTTTTGAACTCATAAACCCAACCCTCTTTTCTTGTTTCCATAGTAACATGCACCAGCCAGGTAGAACAGCGGAAATGATCATTCCGAATTCATTCTGCTTTGTCTTTAGTTTGGAAGAGACGTCTTTTTCCAGCTGTAAAGAAACACAAAATCCTTCAGATAGTAGGTTGACAACACGGGAGGAAGGGAGTGTTAAGGTGTCTGTGCAGCCCTAAACCTGGTAGCTGGTTCACTTTGCCTTATTGAAGCTTTACCTGTTACACTGCATTAGAAACCTGGTAGCTGGTTCAGTTTGCCTTATTGAAGCTTTACCTGTTACACTGCATTTAGAAACCTGGTGGTCGGTTCAGTTTTCCAGTACACTATTAAAAGCACTGCATAGAGCTGCACAATTTCTTTAAAATGTATTCAATCAAAAAGACACCAGCTACATCAAAGATCGGAAATACTTTTGCTAAAGATCACTCTGTCCAGTACAAGAAGGGACATTTAACATGTATGTTGTTCTTTTTACTTTTATTTATGTTTTTATTTTGTTTGATCATTCACTGATACAGTCAGCCCTCTTTATACCGCCAGGTAATGGCCTTGGGCAAAACGGGCAATAAAGCGAGGGTGGCGTTATAGTGAGGGTCAAAAAACAAACCAAAAAAACCCTTCTATGTTTGCAATTCAAACATTTTATTTTTTTTTAGTTCTCCAATTATCTCCAGGACATTTTAATAAAACATTAATATTTTTTAAAACTACAGTACTGTAGTTCTTAACACAACAGTAGGCCTACTAGTGAAGTTTTATCATCTTTTCCCATCTGTATGCAACTAAATGGTTACTTCTGAGGAACAGTTTATACTTAGTGTCAAATCACCGAAACAACAATTCCATAAAAACAAAGAGGCGTACGATTCATTTGAATTTTACTGTTTGTGGCACGACTGTAAGCCTGCTGAATACTGTCCCCCATTGAACGATGCCATCTATTTATTTCACAAAGCAGTTTAAGCTCAATGCTTCAAGTAGCCTACAGCATTATCATTTAAGCAGTTCAAAAAAGAAAAAGAAAAAAACGTTGAATGTACAGGCCAACAGTTTTTTTTTTTTAAATGAAAAGTAAAAAGCTATTCTGCTGTTTACAAAATTGATGCTTTAGTTTAGTTTATAAAAGTCACTTATTTTAGACTGTCAAGCCTAAGAGACCTTAGATAAGTTAAATACAATATATCTTCAGGATTACAGCTCTCACTCCTTTCAAAAAATCTAAACAATGTCTGCAAAGCTTCACGAGCCTGTAGCGGGAGTGTTGGTTTAGACTGATCCAGTTGTCCTTCGTTTAACAGTTGTACCCCACTTTGTCGAGAAAACATTTGCATATGTCTTGCTGACTTATGTCAAAACATATGTCTTGCTGACTTGCTTTCTTATTTTCAGATGCATACATGCAGATTTGTTTATTTTGCTCTGGTGTTAAATGTAGGGTCGACTCGCCATTTTGTACTTTGTTTTGCTTTGGGAGCGGGAGTGTTGATGACATTGGTATGAAAGCGAGTCAGAGGTTAACTGCATAACTTTGTTGTGTAATTGGTCATGATTATTTCACTGGTGCTACAATGGGGAAAACTACAATGCTTATATTTAAGCAAAGTGAGCTCAAGTAAACTCTGCTATAGGAATCATATTTTGTGTTGCTTACCTGGTATTTTTGGAGTTAAAAAAGCAAATCTGACAGTAACTGGAAAATAAAGAAATGTGTTCACTTCCCTGGAATGTTGTATGTAGTTATCTTCCCTGGCATTTGATTAATATAGTTCTGTTCCCTGGCATTTGATTAATATAGTTCTGTTCCCTGGCATTTTACTTCACTCACTGACATTGTATGCACACAGTAAATGGTTCACTGGCATTTTATTTATATAGTTCCCTGGTGTTTTATGCACAGAATATAATTCCTTGGAATTGTATACAGTTAGTTCTCTGGCACATTGATTGTATACAGTTCCCCTCCCACAATTTAAAGTTAATGAAACATATCCATTACATGAAAACAAAGCATACACTTGTCTCCTCATAGTGTCCCCGTTTGAAATGCTGGCCACCAGGTTTTGAAAGCCAAACAGCAACCAGCATACAAAACACATTACTTACAGCTTCCACCTGCCCTGTTGCAAATACTATTTCAGTAATCATGTTTTGATATTTTTTCACATATCCATATCATAAATGACTGATTTGTGTGAATTCTCATAGTCGATTTAGACATCAACATTGTCGTACTATGTACAACAAAACAGTCCGCAAAAGGAAGTGTTTTTTTGCCTCCTGCAGATTTTTCAGCAACACTCAGCTACAGTAGCATGCATTTCAGACCTATTAATAGAAGGTCGGTAGAAAAACTTAAGATTAGTATTACTGAAGATCTTGTATGTTTAAAATTGTATGTAAAAATAAATGAAAAAACTTTTACCAATCCATAAATGCTGGTACAACAAATAGATGTGTACTGTACCCCACTATTCTGTGCTCAAAGTAATGATCCTTCTCTCTGTCCTGCCCTCCAGATACCAGTGTAACCAGTGTTCTTACCGCTGTCACCGCGCAGACCAGCTGAGCAGTCACAAGTTACGGCACCAGGACAAGTCCCTAATCTGTGAGGTGTGTGCTTTTGCCTGCAAGCGCAAGTATGAGTTACGCAGACATATGCAGGTCAAGCATTCACAGGGGGGCAACTGCCAGTCACCAGTCTTCCAGTGCAAGTTCTGCAGCTACAACACTCACTACCGACAGGCCCTACTCAACCATGAAAACTGCAAGCACACTCGACAACGGGAGTTCCGTTGCGCACTCTGCTCCTACTACACATTCAGCAACACCAGCCTGTTTTTCCACAAGAGGAAAGCCCATGGTTATGTTCCAGGGGATAAGGTGTGGCTTGAGAACTATAAGCAACACGAGACAGACAACAATGCATCACAGATACAACTAGGCTATTGTGAAAATACAGTAGGTCACCCGTCTAATAAAGAAGAAGGGTCTGCCAAAGGTCTGAGGGCTCCGGAAGAACTTGGTGGTATTCAAGGAGAGTCTATCCAGGAGTCTATTCAGGTATGGGAAGGGAATTGCAGCTTAGAAAATGGTAACCAAAAACCATTGGATAACTGTAGCCTGGATAACTACAACCAAGGTCTATCCTCTGAAATTGTCAGACAGGAGTTGCCCTCTGAAATCTGTGACCTGGCAAACTGCAGCCAGGAGTGGACCGAAACCTGCCCAGCTAATAATTCATGCAAAGAAAATGCCATCAGAGACAATTGTACTAGACAGGAGCCAAACGATGAACGAGAATTCTGTACCATACTATTGACTCAAGTTTCAAATGTCGAACTTGAAGACCCCAATTGTTCTCAGGGCCAGGCTGAAAAAGAGAGGGGTTTGATGGCAGCTGACTCTCAGGTTCCTCCAGTGGGTACAGGGAGCAAATTATTCCCTGAGACAGAGGTCATGGATCCTCCCTTATGTAAGGGGAGTGAAGAGGAGGGGGTGGGAGGAAGTGAGTCTGAAGAACCCATTGATGCCAGTGAAGGAGAAGTGCCTTTAAGAGTACATGTGGGGATAGGAGAAAGTCAGATAGAATCAGAGCAAGACAGTGTCCTGATGGACAGCCAGGAGGAAGAAGACACAGTGGACTCTATTGTTCTTGAAGGCAGCTCAGAGAAGAGGTTGCCCATGAAGGCCAGCGGTAGTCAGGAAGGGGAAATGTCCCACTCCGAGTGTGTGCTTAAGGCCCTAAGGAAGCAGGATAAAGAGCAGGCAACGACATTGGTGCTGGAGGGCCGAGTGCAAATGTTGGTTGTACAGAACAAAGCATCTGTATTCAAGTGTGACCAGTGCTCCTACGTGACAAAGAAGCAGACATCCTTGAGTCTGCACTGTCGCATGCGATGTCGTGCAAGGAAGGCTCACCTCCAGTGCGGGGAGTGTGGAGCTGTTTTCAAGCAGCAACGAGGCCTTGATACACACAGGCTAAAAAAGTGCCCAGTCCACCTGAAAAAGAATAGGCGGTTTGCGAGGCCGCTCACTGCAGGTCAGCCATCTTCTAAGAAATTGGGAGAGAGTGAGCAAGCTGTAAGCCTTACAGGAGAAGGAAGTATGAATCAAGCCATAGCAAAGCTGTCAGAACTGAACCAGATAAGAACTGATGAGTTGGAAAAATTGGCCTCTGTAGAAGCAACCAGCCATTCCACTCTTGAACAATCTGACTGCGCCACTGCAGCGAACTGTGCTCCAATGGCAAGCCTACATGACTTGAATGCTCAAGAAGAACCTGGCACAGTTCTTGGTGAGGAAGAGAATGTAGCAAGCATCGAAAGGGAGGCTACAGATTCTCCTCTATCCTTTACAGCCTCTCCGCAACATGTAGGTGACTTGGAAGGCTATCGTAAGGATGGTGGAAAGTTCCGGTGCAACAGGTGTTTGTTTGCCTGTTCTCGTCCCTCTACAATTAAGCGACATTGCGCTTCCTGTTCTTCTAGGACCTCTACAACGCGGGTGCTACGTAGCCAAACGGAGAAAAGGGGAAGGAAGAAGAAGATGGAGGAGGAAGAATATGATGATGATGATGATGATAAGGAGGAGGTTGAGGATGATGATAAGGAGGAGGTTGAGGATGATGAAGACGATGATTACGAGCAAGAGGAGGAAAATAAAAACCTGAGAAAAAATCGCATCTCCTGCTCCACTTGCCCTTTTACATGCCACCAAAAAAGAGCACTGGCGAGCCATCGTAAGCGTGGCTGTCTCAAGCCAGGTGAGTTCCAGTGCCAGCTGTGCTCCTTCGTGGGCAAATCAATAACTGCCCTTAAAAGCCACAAAATAGTCCACAATAAGAAAAACCGGCTATCTACACTGAGTGGGAAAAAAGCACGTCTCCGCTGTGAATTGTGCCCTTTCACCTGTAAGCAGGAACGTTGCCTGCGCCAGCACGTGGCCCTCAAACATGAAGGTCTGAAACCCCATATATGCCACTACTGTGACTTTAGGACCACTCGCCGCTATCGCCTTGATGCCCATGAGTCCCTCCACACAGGTGTAGGCCGTATCTCTTGTGACCAGTGTGACCAGACCTTTGGCACCAACTCTAAGATGCGGCTTCACCGACAGCGTGTCCATGAGAAGCGGCCCACCCACTTTTGCCAGTTGTGTGACTACAGTGGCTACAGTGCCAATGATGTGACCCGCCACACCCTTTGCTGCCACACTGGGGAACTATGCTACACCTGCACCGACTGTCCAGCAGGCTTCAGCTCAGAGACTGCCCTGAAGCAGCATAGCCAACGACTGCACCAGAAAACAACTAGCATGGTCTGTCCACACTGTGACTTCTCTTGCCGCAGCGAGGCAACCCTTAAGAGCCACGTGCAGCGCAAGCACCCGCAGCTGCAGTGTCCCAGCTGCCAGGCCAGCTTTGAGACCAGGGAGAGCCTGGAAGAGCACCGCAAAACCCATTTCACCCAGCGATGCACTCTCTGTTCGTTTGCTGCCCGCGAGCGCCAGCTCCTGGTCCAGCACCTTATGGATGAGCATGAGGATGGACCGCCTTCTGAGAAGCCTCTGAAGTGTGCTGCCTGTGGATTTGCATGCCGTCACCAGCTGGTGTTCGAACAGCACGTGCGCTCACATGGTGGCACCCGGATGTACAAGTGCACCGACTGCCAATACTCCACCCGAAACCGTCAGAAGATCACCTGGCACACCCGCATTCACACCGGGGAGAAGCCGTACCGCTGTGAGCAGTGCAGCTATGCCTGTGCAGACCCCTCACGCCTGAAGGTGGGTTTCATGTCTGTCTGTCTCTACTAGGGGTGGGCATTTCCCTATATTTTAATGAGTGTATACACATACTTTACTAATCCAGTCTCATTAAAATTGTACCCCTTCTGTTTGGAGGTTTTAGCTCAAATACCCCTTTACAATTTTCGCTCAAAGAAACTACAAAATGATATTGCAAAAGTTTAGTAGTACAGTATTTCATGTTCAATTTCGAAATGTCACATTTTTTAAGTATAAGGAAAACTACAAAGCAGTATGTAATTCAACGTAATATTATTCAGCAGGTTTCATTCGACTTTATGAAGCAAAATAAGTGAATTGTATAGGGTGATGCAAAACTTTTGGCCATAGCTGTACATTGCCTGAATCAATAATGTGGACACTAAGTTAAACTTTGTATATCTATTGGTGAAACGTACATACAATTTATTATAGAAACTGAAAATTGACGAGTTTGAGTGGTGTTTATTCTTAATAACCGATAACATCCAATTTGACCAAATAATAATAAAAAACGGTGAAAAAAAACCCTGAACTGAACAAAAAATAAAAACGAAAAATTCAAGCCTTAGTATATCGCTTCATTGGACACTATAAAACACAAATACATGCCTTCTGATCCTGGTATCTCTCTTCATTGGACACTATAAAACACAAATACATGCCTTCCGATCCTGGTACATCTCTTCATTGGACACTATAAAACACAAATACATGCCTTCTGATCCTGGTACATCTCTTCATTGGACACTATAAAACACAAATACATGCCTTCCAATCCTGGTATCTCTCTTCATTGGACACTATAAAACACAAATACATGCCTTCCAATCCTGGTACATCTCTTCATTGGACACTATAAAACACAAATACATGCCTTCTGATCCTGGTACATCTCTTCATTGGACACTATAAAACACAAATACATGCCTTCCAATCCTGGTATCTCTCTTCATTGGACACTATAAAACACAAATACATGCCTTCCAATCCTGGTATCTCTCTTCATTGGACACTATAAAACACAAATACATGCTTACAGTGAAGGCAGGACATGCCTTCCGATCCTGGTATAAGTTCTGCTCCGTGAAGTCTTATAAAAATAGTGTAGCACAGAGTAGACGTTAGATCACTGAATATCATGAACTAAAAGTCATCATTGTAATGGAACAAGTTAAAACTAAAAACTTGGGTTTATTTATTGAACCCTATCCTTCAGCGGTGCTTAAAGTCAGTGTATCTTTAGATATCATGTCAGATATTAGGGTTGTTATTCGCTTTATTTTTAATGACAAAACAAGGAGGCTCATTTTGCTGTTCAGTCCACCATTTGGGTAATTGAAAATACACAAAACTTATAAATTCACAGTCCCAATAAAAATACTGTTTTTTTAAAAATGTATTCTGGATTATTAGCAAAGATAGGTTTATTAGGATTTCATATGCTATCAAAACTGGACTTTAAATATTAAACAAATATAAATTAATGGGGCAGATTCACTAAGCTTTCCTGAAGGAGTAAAAACACTTAACTATACAAATACCGTGACAATGTTTTAAATAATTACACAACAACAATTGTTGAAACTGAAAGCCTATACAAACCCTGTACAGTCAGGCTCTTAAAACATTCACTGAAATGCAGACACACTGCTAGACAGCAAGCAATTTCACTAAAAAGTCTATTGAGGGTTCAATATACCTTAAAGGCATACAAATGCTAGAAAAATCTACTTGCCCCCTCCCCGTGTCACAAAACACACACAAAAAAGCACCATATAACTTGTAGGATTTTGGTTTTATTTAACAGTGAACACAATCAATTAGTAATTAACAGGGGCTTATCTAGCCTTGTAGCTTGACTGGTTCACTAAATTCAAGATACACAAAAGGTTCCCTGTGACCCCACCTCACCTCCACAAATGTATAACATACTTTAAGGAAATGTTCCTTTCAGTGCAGTTTGGAACACATTTGCTAGTGCATACTAAAAGTACAACTATAATAGGCAATATTCAAATATAAAAATGGCTTCTGCCTGTTTTTACCACTCTTTCTTTATAAGCTGAATCCAACTCCTGATGTACAGGTGTTTTAGTTTGTTGCATCACAGATACAAAATCATTGCCAACTATTACTGCTACTTTGTGGATTTTTCTTGACGTTCTTTGTTTTGTAACGCTGAACCCCAGATTTTTAAAGGACTTGTGTATAACCTGTCAAGTTTCACTGCATTTTTTTTTTACTGTTTTTCTACCAAAATGCAGGCAATATTTACAGTAGGCTCCATCAAATTCTGCAAAGACAAAATAGGTTTTCACTTTTATTTATTTATATATATTTTTTAAACCGTGTACAACATTTTACAGCTATTTTTCCTCATCTAGCATCTCGTCCCATGATGGTAACTGAACACTGCTGCAGCAGAGTGATCCTGGTTTCATACCCTGATGGTTGTTTTTTTGTTTATTTTTTGGAGGGCAACATTCTTTCCTTTCATTCATGAGAATTAGTCTGTATTTTATTTTAAAATAATAATACAATATTGTACAGATAATTTCATATATAAGCATTTCATTTCTATCATTATAAACATATTTGCCAATCTTCATGTTTTAATAGTTTCACAAATCTAGTATCACTCACACACTCTACTCTGCAGTATTCACAGTAAACGGGCGTGCCAGTGTCACTCAGACACTCTACTCTGCAGTATTCACAGTAAACGGGCATGCCAGTGTCACTCACACACTCTACTCTGCAGTATTCACAGTAAACGGGTGTGCCAGTGTCACTCACACACTCTACTCTGCAGTATTCACAGTAAACGGGTGTGCCAGTGTCACTCACACACTCTAGTCTAAAGTATTCACAGTAAACGGGCGTGCCAGTGTCACTCACACACTCTACTCTGCAGTATTCACAGTAAACGGGCGTGCCAGTGTCACTCACACACTCTATTCTAAAGTATTCACAGTAAACGGGCGTGCCAGTGTCACTCACACACTCTATTCTGCAGTATTCACAGTAAACGGGCGTGCCAGTGTCACTCACACACTCTATTCTGCAGTATTCACAGTAAACGGGTGTGCCAGTGTCACACACACCCTCTATTCTGCAGTATTCACAGTAAACGGGTGTGCCAGTGTCACTCAGACAAGCCCACCTGGATCTGAAGTTTTAGAGTCTGAATTGCATGGCAGCTTCTGAAGGACCACTCAGTAACATGGCTGTCAGTACTAAGAGCTTTAGGGAGCCACTTATTATGCCACAATACAACTGTCAACAGTGGAAATGTATATTTAGAGTAATGAAAATGGAATAACAGGAAAATCTACATGTGGTATAAAAAAGAACTCCATGAACGTTCATAGAGTATCCTACATTTATTATTTTTTTAAATTAAAAATCATAGCTTAATCCCCCTTTTGGCATAGCGCCATAGCAGAGCCTCTGATAGAGTAGCTGCTATGAGCTGACTCTCTGCGTTCCCCATAGATACAATACTGGTATCACCCACTGTTTTAACAACACTTGTTTTTATATCTGTCAGGACCTTGAGTAATTTAGAGCCATAGAAAGAAATAATGATGGATTTAATATGTATTTATAGTAATATGCTGGGCTGCAGTGGCAGGCTTACTGTGGTTCAGGTCATTTCCAAAGCAAGATAGAGTATACGATTTGTCATTTTCTAAAGTAGTGGTTCTCAATCTGTGGTCCGCCAGCTCCCTTCAAGTGGTCCGTGGAAAGGTTACATAATTACGGAAAGGAAGCGGCAGCATAGTTTATAGATCCCAACATTTGAGACCATAAAAACTCAGATAAAGAAACAGGAAGAAAATACATACATGGAGAATATCTCCAAGTTAAAAAACAGGTCTAAGCTTGCAGTCATATATAGTTTTGGAGTGTCTAAATGTATTCTTTACCAGGGAGTTTTCATGTATTGCGCTCACGAGCACCGAACACAGCAGCCTGTAAGGTAAAGGATAACACACGACAGGGCATTAACATACAACTGTAGTTGGGTTGGAGTCACGAAGCGAAGCACCTTCAGCTAACAAAGCTGTATGTTAATGCAAGACAATGCACAAGCCCTGGAGTGTTATCCTGCTTATAAAACAGATGCAATTAAAAAAGGGTTATTTCTTTTTTTTAAAACAAACAATTTTGTTTATATATCATTCCACTTAATTAATTCAAATGAGTGAAGCCTCCGTGCCGGTCTCAATCACTCCGTAAACAGAGCTGACATAACCCGCAACGCTAGCCTTGTTAGTGACCAAGCATTAAAAAATGCCAATCTTGTATTTATGTTGATAATAAAAAGATACAGAAAAGGAGGCAAAGACAAAGTTCACTATCCACGCATTACTACCGCTGATCTGGAGAAGCTAACAGAAAAATACATGATGGGCATTTTTAATGCTTGGTCACTAACAGGCTATCATTGAGGTTTATGTCAGCACTGTTTATTATTATTATTATTATTATTATTATTATTATTATTATTATTATTATTTATTTCTTAGATGCCCTTGTCCAGGGCGACTTACAATTGTTACAAAATATCACAGTACAAAATACCACCTAACAAAATATCACATTATAAAATATTACAGTACAGAATATCAAATTACAGAATATCACATTGTTGAGTATCACATTACAGATAAGAGCAGTTGTAAAGTACAATAAAATCAGTGGCAAATAAGATCAAATTCAAATAAGAGCGAGATCAATACATACATATGATTACATATGGAGAGTTTGAGTGAGCAGTTAACCTACAGAAGAAACAAAATGCTTATACAAGTAAAGTCCAGTAAGAGCACGTAGTAAGTACGATAAATGGGTGAGAACGATTTCAAATAAGAGAAATAAAACATAAAAAACATAAAAAAACGTGAATAAGGATCGATTGAGACAGGCACCGAGGCTAACATAACAAAATTGAGTACTCGTGACAAGCCGAATTGCGCACTGAAGCATAGAATTCTCGTAACAGACCGTTTACATTTTCAAGACATGCTGTTTTTAAGTCGATTGCCATTTCTTGATGTTTCATCAAATCAATAAAAACAACAGCTGCCCAAGAATTTTAATTTCTTTGATTTCATGAAGTTGTTGACTTGGTAAATCTTTGTGTCACTTGGTTTTGCTTATTGTAATTCTAGCCATTCTACTGTCATGCCTCAGAAAAAGTCAAATGTGATGAAAGGAATGTCACTCATTTTTAAAAACTGTAAAAGATCTCTCGCAACAATGTGTATTCATTGCGAGTTGTTTATGTTGTGTATTGATAATGTATTAATTGAACTGTGCTTCAGCAAAAATGTCGGCAAATTCGTGTTAATGAAAAGTAAACTAGAATTGTTCTTTGAAACTCCAATTTTAAAATAGCTTTGCTCACAGAAACAGGCCCACCCATCTCATTGATAGTATGTGGCGGAGTGTCCCGCCCCTATATATATTTGTGCACTGTTTTATTATTATTTGTATTATTGTTTGTGGCGCGGATAAAAGCGCCGCGTATTTGTTATTGTTTTTATAGTTTAAAAACCTTGTGAGGATGCGTGACTGATCAGCTAGTGATTTATTTAGCTAGCTGACAGTCCCGCATCCTTATTAAACTTCGTAGACGGTGACCATCTCCCGAAGTTAATTCATTGATTAATTGTTGCTAATCGGGAGATGGCCACTGTATATAAACCTGCAGCTCTCGGGGAGAGTGTATAAGGAGTGAGAGAGGAGAGAGAAAACTAAACTTAAAAATAACTGCTAAGCGTGCTGGTTTACACCAGCACGATACTTATTTGTTTATTTGTTTGGCCCTTGTGCCTTTTGTTTGTTGTTTGTTTAAATCTTTTGTTTATTCATTTAATAAATAGCCGTAGCGTTCAGCTTCACCACCGCCATTCCATCCATTGTTTGGTTTCCGTTTACTTCCTGGTCCGTGACGTCACCAGTCACACACCACTCAAACAGCTGCTCGGCCACATAGTATTATAGTGATTTTTTTCAGTCAGCTATACTGTTTATGTGTGGTCCGTTGAGATAAAAAAATAAATAAAAATTCAGGTGGTCCTCGAACAAAAAAGCTTGAAAACCACTTTTCTAAAGGATTAACAATGTTCTGTTTGATTACACGAATAAGCGTTCACACATGCCCATCCCTATCTGTGCCTGAGCAGATCAGTACCTGTAAGCGTTCACACGTGCCCATCCCAATCTGTGCCTGAGCAGACCAGTCCCTATAAGCGTTCACACGTGCCCATCCCTATCTCTGCCTGAGCAGACCAGTCCCTATAAGCGTTCACACGTGCCCATCCCTATCTCTGCCTGAGCAGACCAGTCCCTATAAGCGTTCACATCGCCCATCCCTATCTCTGCCTGAGCAGACCAGTCCCTGTAAGCGTTCACACGTGCTCATCCCTATCTCTACCTGAGCAGATCAGTCCCTATAAGCGTTCACACGTGCTCATCCCTATCTCTACCTGAGCAGATCAGTCCCTGTAAGCGTTCACACGTGCCCATCCCTATCTCTACCTGAGCAGATCAGTCCCTGTAAGCGTTCACACGTGCTCATCCCTATCTCTGCCTGAGCAGATCAGTCCCTGTAAGCGTTCACACGTGCTCATCCCTATCTCTACCTGAGCAGATCAGTCCCTATAAGCGTTCACACGTGCCCATCCCAATCTGTGCCTGAGCAGACCAGTCCCTATAAGCGTTCACACGTGCTCATCCCTATCTCTACCTGAGCAGATCAGTCCCTGTAAGCGTTCACACGTGCTCATCCCTATCTCTACCTGAGCAGATCAGTCCCTATAAGCGTTCACACGTGCCCATCCCTATCTCTACCTGAGCAGATCAGTCCCTATAAGCGTTCACACGTGCCCATCCCTATCTCTGCCTCAGCAGATCAGTCCCTATAAGCGTTCACACGTGCCCATCCCTATCTCTGCCTCAGCAGATCAGTCCCTATAAGCGTTCACACGTGCCCATCCCTATCCCTGCCTGAGCAGACCAGTCCCTGCATGAGAGCTGCGTTTGCAAGCCAGTCAGTGCCGTGATTGATTGAGTCATTGTTCTACATTCACTTCAGAAATTGCATAAAGATACATCTCTGTGGCCACCTGCCGCTGCTGCAATTATAATGTTGGTCACTAATTAGTTGGTGTTTTGTTTTTTTTTACCATTTTTTTATTTGTTTTTCTTTACCATTTTTTTCAATAAACAGTTTTTTAGTACATTTTTTCAGCTATAGTGCTCCCGTCACAGTAAATAAGACCGTCTAAGAACTTGTATGTGAAGATGAAGATCTGTGACTAACAGATGTGTGAATAATCGGATACCTTCCATCCTGTTTATAATTCAGTATTGCTCAATAATAAATGTCACACTTGTTTTATATCTTTTTTCAAGTCATGTAAAATGATGCCAAAATATATTTTAAGAAGAATATGTAATATTAGAACTTTATTGCCACCTCCCCGGAAATGAGGGAAACAAATACATCTGTAATAAAATGCTTTGTCTGTTTTAGTATCACATGAGGACTCACCGGGACGAGCGGAAGTATCTGTGTCCAGAATGTGGCTACAAGTGCAAATGGGTGAACCAACTGAAGTACCACATGACAAAGCATACAGGTGAGCTTGTCTGCCAAGAGCAGAGCTAGCTGTCCTGCTTACTAGCCTGGTGTGATTAAGATGGGATGGGGTTTTCAGTCATTGTTTACTGTTTAGGGATTAGACTACAGTTAATATCCAAGAAGTAACTAGAGGTGTGTGTGTGTATGTGTGTAGTTCTGTAGTTGAAACACATTCATGTTTCTGTCCCTACAGGTGCTAAGCCGTACCGCTGTGAGGAGTGTGAATACTGCACAAACCGTGCAGATGCTCTGCGGGTCCACCAGGAAACACGCCATCGGGAGACTCGCTCCTTCATCTGTGAGCAGTGTGGAAAGGGCTTCAAGACACGCTTCCTGCTGAAGACCCACATGAAGAAGCACAGTGAGGAACGCCCCTATGTCTGCCGTGTCTGTCAACGGGCATTCCGCTGGGCTGCTGGGCTGCGCCACCACTACCTCACCCACACCAAACAGCACCCATTCTACTGCCTGCACTGCAGCTACCGCGCTAAGCAGAGGTTCCAGGTAGTCAAGCACCTCCAGAGACACCACCCCGATCGAGCAGACAAGCAGGACCACAGCCAGGGGGTGGGGAAGGACCCCGGACCTCACACTGTCCCACTGCAGCAGGCCATGCTCGAGGGGCAGCAGTGAATAGACTGGGCTCAGGGGAGCAGGAGGGGTGAGGAATCAGCCAGAGAGAGTGGCACAGTTTAGAAGGGCCTGAAACGTACCACACTGGAGATGGTAATATGTCTAACCTGGTACATTAGAAAGTCTTTCACCCATTCCGGGCTGTGACGTGAGTACCATGGGACCTTTGTAAAAGATGTTAAAAAATGAAATGGCTCAAACGATTATGCAATGAATTACATTGAATCCTGAAGAAAGTAGGAGAAACAGTATTCCTCACTCTCAGATTTTTTTGTTTTAACCACCAAACAATGCTGTCTCTGTCTCTGTAGCCACTTGACCAAACTGCCTCCCAGTTCCTCAACAACGACCAATAATGTGTTTGGTCCCCCAGTTCCTTCATGCTTACCAGTTTACAGTGAATTAGCATTTATTATTGCTTTACACACATTTCCAGTCCCTCATCTCTAACCTTTTGGGCCACAAGCCTCACAGTTCCCATGTCAATTACTTTGTGTTTTGTTCCAGTTTTTAACTAGGCCCTCTTCTGAAACAATATACACAGCCTCTTCAAAAGCATTCTGTTTTTATTCTCTTGGAAAGCTTCATATTTATTTGTAAGGTATGGCGTATGTATATACATACATAAATACAAACATGCTAACACATGGACAGGAATAAATACCAGCAAATGCAAAGAATGTGTAACAAAATAAGATTATAAGTTCCCATTAATAAAATATTAAAAGCAATAACATTTTTTCAATAAGAGCAAAGTATAAAAAAAATGATACTAATACAAGCAGCAAAAACTGTACACTTAACCCTTACCCTTACCCTAACCCTAACCCTTACCCTAACCCTAACCCTAACCTCTAACCTCTAACCCTTACAAAACAGGATAGGTAAAGTAGAACTGGAAGAATTTGGGGATTCTTCTCTATGCAAACAACCATTGAGTAACTTCTTAACAAAATATAGGCCACAAAGTTAATGTTCACAGTGTCTTGGGTTAAAAAGCTACTAATTGATTACTGCAACACAAAAGTAGTTACCAGAGATAGTCAGCCCTTTTATGTCAAATACATTGCTTGTCTGTGTTATTCATATATATGGAATATGCATTTACATTTTGCTTAATTATTTTTAACAGTAATATTTCATATGCTTATAGTAAGGTTCATTTTTCCTTCGTTTTGCTCTTGTGGTGAGAAGCACAGGATCTTGCATGCAGTTTTTGGCGACAAGTTACGTCTGCAGATTCAAATGCGGTCAAACAATTGGATTTCAAATCCAGATTCCCCCAAATGTCTGTGAGGTATTCCAGTAGCGTTAACCCTGGTAAGAGAAACACTACTGTGTGTTGCAAGGAATAAGATAAAAGCAATGCTTCTGGTCTGTTGTTTTAGTTGGAGATAATACAGCATGTATTTTAATGTTTTCAGGAAATCTTTGAGCCCCAACTCTTATATATTAGTGCAGTGGCCACTCGTTCACACTGTCATGCTGTGCTGGGGAAGGTTCTCATGCTGTTAGGGGTTCATTCCTGATGGGTGTAAAGGAGCTTGTCCACATTATGCAAGGTCAGTGATCCTTATGTGCACAAAGAGCGAGGCGGGAGATATACTGGTCCCGTCCTTTGAAAGCAGATGGATGTGGCGATATCCTGAAAGACAAACATCACATTTGCACTTTCAGTCCAGGTCTTTCTACCATAATTAAGTTGAACCAACTAAACCTCTTCCCAGGTTAAAAAGCACTTATTCATTTAGTTACGCCCTTTAAACCTGAAATGGAACTACACATGATATAGACTAGAGTAAAATATTCCAAAATGTTGAACAGTAAGCAAAAGTGTTTCATTTCTGAATACATGAACTAGGGGGCAACTGTACCCAGTGAACAACATATTTTGTTTCTAGAATGTTCCAATTGAATTTGTTTAAAACACATATATAGCACTATCTTCAACCTTTTAATGCACCAACCATAATACACATGGTCCTGCATGTAAGCATTTTCCAGTAGCAATTGAAAAGCGCTCTCAAACCACAGCAGTTCTACTCTTTGTTTTTATTCCTGAATCAGCTTTAAATAGGCCTACTGGGGCCCCAGTGGCGCATCCAGTAAAAGCACTTGCGTAGAGTGCAGGATGCGCCCTATAGTCTGGACATCGCGAGTTCGAGTCCAGGCTATTCCTTTGCCGACCGAGGACGGGAGGTCCCAGGGGGCGGCGCTCAATTGGCGGAGCGTCGCCCAGGGGGAGGGAGGGTTAGGTCGGCCAGGGTGTCCTCGGCTCACCGCGCACCAGCGACCCCTGTAGTCTGGCCGGGCGCCTGCGGGCTTGCCTGTAAGCTGCCAGAGAGCTGCATTGTCCTCCGACGCTGTAGCTCTTGGATGGCTGCATGGTGAGTCCGCAGTGTGAAAAAAAGCGGTCGGCTGACGGCACACGCTTCGGAGGACAGTGTGTGTCCGTCTTCGCCCTCCCGAGTCAGCACGGGTGGTAGCGGTGAGCTGAGCATAATAAAATAATTGGCCATTCCAAATTGGGGGAAAATAATAAAAATAATTGGCAACGACTAAATTTATAAAAAAATAAAATAAATAAATAGGCCTACTCATAAGAAATGTTATGAACGACAAGAAGCCATTCAGACCATCAGCCCATCCAGTTACTAGTATCTGATTGAACTACGCCTGTCCAGAAGCTGTTATAGACAGGAAAAGGGTCAAATAAATCACTTTGAATTGAATCTGCACCAGCAGGCTGCTTACCTTGCTGAATGCTCATGAAAGGAAGAGTGTACTGCCCCACAAAGTCATTCTTTGAGGTCTTATCATAATCCTCCACGACAAAGCGCACTAGAGCCAGCTCAGGGACATGGACAGTAAACTGGAGGGTCTCATACCACACAGGGTTAAATCCTGTAGAGATAAAAATGAGAAGATGCTGTATAAACAGGGCTTCTGTGTTTTGGTTTTTATTGCTTTCATGATCGAGTTTTATGTAAATTGTTGTTTTTGGGGGGGGGGGGGGCGCTTTCGCTTTTTATAAAATGTCTGAAATTATTATTTTTGGTTACTTACCAAAATGCTTGTTTTTTGTTTTTTTTTCTGTCACAATAGTAGTAACTCGACAGTACTTGCACACTTAGTTGTACCTTCTTTCCTTTGCTCCTTATGGTCATGGGCACATTCTTCTGGGGTTTTTGTGTGTCTAGCCATTTTTTTACATTTCCCCACAATTTGCAGTTCTGTTTTCAATTCTCACTATCTAACTGTAATTTAGCTTTAAATCCTGCAAGCAAGCCTTCTACTGCAATTGTAGTCTCGCAAGCAGAGTCTGTAGAATTTGCTGCCACTCAGTAGTGTGGGTGGGTTTAAAGTATTCAGAACGAATCAGTGATAGATACGATTCAGGAAGGAGGTCATGAGTAACCATTTCCATTTTTTTCCTGTTTATTGGCTATATACCAATTTTATTGTTTTTTTTTTTATTGGTTAAAACCGAAACTCAGAAGCCCTATTTATAATGCATGACACCGCTGTTGGTTTCTCCAACACCTCTAGAGCTTCCCATATACAGTGTTGAAAAGAGGGAAACGTGTCTATAGGTTTTGACCTGTAATCTAGGAACAGGTGACCCTGCACTAGGGGTGGGAATTGGTTATGTCTGTTATTCAGGACGACCCTCAAGTGCTTCTCTGGTTTTTCTATTCCACCCCTATTGTAAGGGAACGCTCTCACCGTTGTTGTCAATGTATTTCGTCTCCTGTTTGGCCTGGTCCATTGGTACTCCATGGATCTCCACTCTCACTAGTGGGTCAATGATGGAGCCCTCCTTAATGTTCACTTTGGGGAGCTGCTGTCCACTGATTACCTGTGAACGGGGGGGGGGTCAAGATGATAGAACGTGTTATTAAAGTGACTGGTTTGTTCACTGTGGGGAGCTGCTGTCCACTCAAATCCCAAATTAACAAAGAGAAGCAAAAGATGTTCAACTCAAGAAAAAGGAGAAGTGATAATGGTGCCAATAAGATGTATTTTTAACTCCCAGGTTTGTTCACCTAAAAACTTCAACAACATTGACCTACTTATGACTTGGCGTTATATTGACAGATGGAGGATCCGTATATGAAAAATTATAACATTTGGTAGGTAGGTATGTATGTTGACATCATAGTCACACTCCTTTAACCCAAAGCACACTTGTAATCTCCAGGCCTCACAGATACTGTATACACACCGTTTATTCAACTGATCCAAACAACTGGATCTACTATTGTCATTTAAGTCAATAAAATATGAATCTCGAGTTGTTGTTCATATTTTTACAGACCTTGGACCCTTTATTAATCAACCACTATTTAAATAATCTGTTAAATGTGAAATGTGTTACTTCCTAAGTAACAATAATAAAGGAACTTAAACAATATCTAATTCTGTAATGTTCCAGTAATGAAGACAGCCCGATCAGGTTCACCCACTGTATTCCCAGAATGTCCCTGTATGGAGAGGCGGAGGGGCATGTACCCTTCCAAGCCAGGGGGTGTCCCTCGTACCTGTATGGAGAGGCGGAGGGGCATGTACCCTTCAAGCCAGGGGGTGCCCCTCGTACCTGTATGGAGAGGCGGAGGGGCATGTACCCTTCAAGCCAGGGGGTGTCCCTCGTACCTGTATGGAGAGGCGGAGGGGCATGTACCCTTCAAGCCAGGGGGTGCCCCTCGTACCTGTATGGAGAGGCGGAGGAGCATGTACCCTTCCAAGCCAGGGGGTGCCCCTCGTACCTGTATGGAGAGGCGGAGGGGCATGTACCCTTCCAAGCCACGGGGGTTCTCCGGGTCAAACCTCTCCCAGCCCCTCAGGAATTTGGGCTTCAGGACGTATCCACAGCGGCAATTCTGGCTGAAGAGGCCATCATTGAGGTCCATCTCCATACCTGCTGTCTGGAAGTTCAGAGCAACTGGAATATGAACACAGAGACCAGGGTGACTGAGATGAACATTTTAGCGACATGATGTCTGATAAGAGACCAAGGTGGTTACTAATATACACTGATTATTTATTTATCTATATTATACATGGATGAAGGCTGTATTTGCATCCTGAGCCATTCTAAAAAAAAGGCATAATACCACAGTAGTGACGTCAAAAAGAGATAATTCCTCTAGAGGAAAATATACTTGAACTTTGACCCATTCGACTCCTCGAGACCATCACTTTCAATTCAAACACAAAATATCCTGTTTTCAATCACTCGACAACACCCACAGTACAGAAATGTTCATTAATGATCAAAAACATGAGAATACGTTTAAAAAAAAAAGACCTTTGGTCTTGTAATTTATGACATCACAGAAACCCTAGATGGAATAATTTTCCTGTAACTCACTGAAGCCTATCTATTATATATGTGTGTGTGTGTTATGAGCAAACCCTGAAATGTGGGCGATTCGCAAATTGCCTGCTGACTTTGGGCAAAGCTCGAAATAAAAAATTTAATAACTTATTTCGTGGTTTGACCGGGGAAACCGCGGTCTGCCCACTGCTTCTCAGAGTCCGAATCACTCCCTCTGTTCATTCAGTCCTGTTCTGAGTGACAGGCAGACCTTTGGAACAAGGCATTCGCATGAGAAACCCCGTTGACACTTGCGTATAAAAAGGACAGTATTATTAATAATGTAATAACAACCAATAATAATAAGCAGTTGTATTGAACTGTCCAGTCAGAGATGGATGCAGTTACTGGGTGGAACGTGAATGATTAGCTGATTCACGTTTGACAGTGTTTTGCAATCTAAGAGTTGGAGCGTGTACTCAACTGAGTGTAAGTTAAGTACATAATACGTACCTCAATTTTAATAATTTGTTTAAAATATGCCTATTTTCTGAAACCGGACTTCCTGTGTCGTTTTTATGAATGAGGGAGGCGGGTCAAACAAGCTCTTTAATCGTGACTCGAATCTTGACAATGAAAGATCTGTGTGATTCATTTTGGACCTTGACCGGGCAATCTGCGAATTGCCCAGTTTTGGAGTTTGCCAAATACCGGTCAGAGACTGTTTTAAAAGCTAGTTGACCGACAGAGACAAAAGCCTGAAGTCAGTGCGACTGACAGCAAAACGTGAGAGGCAGCTAAAAGAGTGGCTCACTACCTACTTAACGAAAGTTTAGACAGTTGTAGTTGGTGCGCGTGAGTGCATGTTTACGTCAGCCCGCGTTCGTTTTTTTTTGTTTGTTTTTTTTCATTGAAAGACAAGTCTGCCGGTGGAGAGCAGACATGTGAGTCGGTATGTCTCGTCAGCCATTAATAGCGACATTTTTCAAAAATGCGGCTTTGAATACAGCTGCAAGTGAAAAGGAAACAGAACTGAACGTGCCTGAAGAGCCAGAAGACATCGAACCTACTACAAAGCCTTCTACTAAATAAAGAGATCGCACAACCCTGAGTGGGAACAACAGTTTGTGTGGGAGCGACACGAAAATGTCGGTGGCATTGCCAAAATATTTTGCCAGTTTTACATAAAGGCTGCATGTAAAAATTGATTTACTAAAGGGTCTGTGTACATTCCGGCCAATCGTTTTTGCATTCTAAATCGGAAATCGGAAAACCAGAAAAAGACTTGTTTTTCTATTTCGGTTTTCCATAAAAACAAAAATCGACCCGTTTTTCATTTTCCAACTTCTGAGTTTAAAATATAAAAACTGATTCAGACTTGTTTTCCCATTTTTCATATTGCTTTTTGTAACAAAGTATTCAAAATGGAATAATCTAATACAAAAATAAATAACAGACTGCAGGGACGGAAAAATGAAATCAATCTCCAAGAGTCGGTGATAAAGAAGGTAGTCTTTATTCAAGCAGATATCTGGAGAGACAATACTTCGCAGGAAATATGATAGATATACTAACGTATCGGAAGAGGGACAGACCTATTCAACCAAGTGTGCCAGCCCCCTTTAGTGATCCTATGGCAAGCTCTGTAAGATGCTAACATGTCCTCTCTCCCTGCGGTTTGCAGCTCTTACAAAAGACGGAACTGCGATACAGTGCGAAACTGTAAACAGAATTCACCCCACCCTTCACCATATTCTGTTACAAAAGAACCCCCCACTGCAGCATGAAAACACTCCACAACATTTCACTGGTTGCCTACGAGGGCTTGAGAGGAGGCGAAACTGGGAGTGAGATAATGAGAGTGAGACAAGTTGAGAGGATTTCTCTGGTTGCTTACAAGACTTGAGAAGGGGCGAAATTTGAGAATTTAAGAGTGAGACAAGTTTGAGAGGGATGGCGAGATTGAGGGATGGAGTTTGGGAATGGTGCTTAGTAACATTGAGGTTAGATACTGATAGCAGGACGAGATAGGGGGACAAAGAGTTTTCCCTTCTCGTCGGGTCAGGCAGCATCCTCTGGCTGCTGGGCGACGTAGAGAGGGAGACACGAGAGGAGAAAAGAATTAGATATAAACACTTTCCGCCGGGTCAGGCAGCATCCTCTGACTGCTGGGCGACGTAAAAGTGAGAGAGAAAGAGCAAAGTTTAGACACATAACATACAACAAATCTGGCTCTCACTCCCGACTGGTCAGGCAGCATCCTCTGGCTGCTGGGCGTTTAGTGGAGCGAGAGACAGGAAGGGGACGAACAGGACAAAAGGACAGATCCTTCGCAACTCAGTGCAGCATCCTCAGGCAGCTAAGCTGGCAGCTGGGCGGCGTGGAGAGCTTAGGAAAAGTGTCTCGGGTCCGTTTAGGAGAGATGAAAACAGAGAACCCCCTCGGTCGGGGCCCGCTCGGCAGGTGGAGGCACGGCCTACTGCATGAGGGGGCTGAAATGGTCCTGGACCTGAAACAGAAGAGAGGAGATGAGACAGCAAGGTTGAGGCCTGAAAGGCTTAGCGCATAAGCAGCAGAAGAATAGGATGTGGCCGGGGGTCCCCTCAGGCCGGCGAGGAACAGCCAGGCGGCAGTGATTGAGACGAGAGGCCGACCCGGACAGTCGGGGGAGTGAAACTCACTTCCCCCCAAAAGAGGACCCCCGGCTCCCCGCAAGAACCGCACCGTGGGATAGAAAAGAGATCGCAGAGCCGCACACATAGACAAAAGCTGGAAGAAAAGAGAAAAGACAAGAGATGCTAGTAGACAACCTATGCCTATAAGCTGTCTGCACTGTGGATAGGAAAACCCCCCCCTGCTGGGAGGAAACCTCTGGTGGGCCTGGGACGGAGAGGGTGCCCCCCCACTCCGGGCAAGCTAACGAGTGCTTGATGAGCTGTGGCAATGTCTGCAGAGGAAGATCTAATATAAAGTTCAACAGCTGAAGAGGTCCAGCGCCCCATAGAC
This sequence comes from Acipenser oxyrinchus oxyrinchus, assembly GCA_030684275.1. Classification (NCBI taxonomy): domain Eukaryota; kingdom Metazoa; phylum Chordata; class Actinopteri; order Acipenseriformes; family Acipenseridae; genus Acipenser; species Acipenser oxyrinchus. The sequence continues at coordinate 24,007,300 of CM060258.1, read as the reverse complement.
TTAATTAAATGTTGATTGATTCCTGCCCTGGCCACGGAGGTAGCTGCTCCGATCCGGAATGAATGGGGGGAGAAATAATTCGAAGAAAGCCCAATCCGTGACAAGAGGGTGGATAAATGGGATGAAAACCAATGTCTCATAACTATAGATCTGGAGCTGTCGATAAAGAGGGGATCCGACGGAAGACACGGAATCCTGCAGGCAAGGTATCTGGACAGAGCAGAGCTGGGACACAGAGGAGAGTTAATTTTAGAAAATTGAACGAACTGACCTTGGCTTAATTGGTCTGTTTTTGAAGATCTGATGTGGAGGATAAAATGGTTTCCGGGGATTTGAGAGAGATCGGAGCGCTTGAGGCCTAGCGCTGGGAAGCTGGAAGTAGATGGAGTTGAGAATTCTGAACAGCGGAGAAATCCAAAGAAGGCAATCAGGCACAGGGTTTCCATGACGATGTCGTCGAATGGGTTGAAGCATCCTTGCCGGAGAGCGGTGATGAGACGAAGGAGAAAGTCTGTAGAGATTGGTTGTCTTGATGGAGAGGAAGGGGGCAGGCTTTTCTCCATACCTCTGAGCGTTAGGCGGATCTCTGGAACGGACGAGAGAGGAGGAGAGGGGATAGATTGAAGGCGAAATTGATACTGAATGCCCGCTAGGTAGCATCTAATAGAGGAGGGGGCTAGACGTAGAGACAGCCTGAGGTGAGCGATGAAGGCGAGAAGGTACTGTAGGTTGTAGGAGGTATAAGAGATCCGATTTTGCTCGCAAAAATGAGTAAATGAAGATCAGGCAGTCGAGTAGGAGGAGTGGGTAGATGGCGCGAGAGCGTTCTCCATGAATCCTCGTGCTGATTGAAGGAGGCCGGAGATAGAGTTATTCAGATGAATATTGTCTTGCTGAAGGGTGGTACGAGTCGAGGGTTGGGGTCTGCTCCTGGGACCAGGTTGCGGAACTTCTGGATCTGCAGGCGAGAGACAGCATCGGCAGCGTTATTAAGAGACCCTGGGAAATGGTGCGCTTGAATGATGACATTATTGGATACTGATGTCCAAACTAAACGACGGAGGAGCTGCATGATGATAGGAGAAGATGAACAGCCTTTGTTGATAATGTGAACAGTAGTAGAATTGTCGCTGAGGAAAAGAACGGATTTCCTTGACCAGTCGTGGCTCTAAAGCAGGGCGGCTATCACGATGGGGTACAGTTCGATCAAAGAGGAGGATTTTAGTTGAGGAGGAAGGGAACCGATTTCATTTGGCCAAGTACTATAGAACCATTGGGACCCAAATATACCGCCGAAGCCGAGATGGGATGCATCGGTGAATAGGTGGAAATCGGGGGCAGAGATGAGGTCATCATAGAAGAGGGAAAGGCCGTTCCAGTTGTTTAAGAGTAGTCCACATCTCGATATCCTTTCTAGCTTCATCTGGGATGATGATTGAGGTGTCCAGGGAGTTAGAGGTAGTAGACAAGGCAAGAAGACGAGAGATGAAGGTGCGCCCTTGAGGGATGATGCGAATGGCGAAATTGAAGTGGCCGAGGAGTGAAAGAAGGTTGCGATTTTGAGATTTGGAATGAGGAGATCAGTTTGCGGATGCGAACGAGCTTTGAGGTAGGAAGGCGTGCTTCAAACTTGATGGTATCGAGAGTTATGCCTAAGAATTCAAGGCTGGTGGTGGGGCCAATGGTCTTTTCTGAAGAGAGAGGGACCCCAAGGGTGGTGAAGAGAGATCTGAGGCAGTTGATGCTCTGAGCAGGTGGATGAAATGGAGGAGATATGAGCAGGAAGTCGTCGAGGAGATGGAGAAGAAATGGAACTTGATATGAGTTTAGCCATATCCAGCAGAGGGCCTCAGATAGAGAATCAAAGATTTTTGGACTGCTACGACAGCCGAAAGTTAACTGGGTTGTGAAAAAATAGGAACCTTGCCAGAAAATGCCGAACAGGTGACGGAGTGATGGGTGGATTGGCATGATTTTGAATGCGTCAGTAATATCTGCTTTTGAGAGCCAAGCTCCTTGGCCTGCCAATTTAATAAATTTAATGGCATCGCAGAGAATAATATAATGAAGCGAGAATTGGTCCGCTGGGATGAGTTTGTTGATGCTGCTAGTAGGGATGCCTCGAGGAGCTGAAAGATCAATTATAAGCCGTTTTTTCCCCAAAATTTTCCGAGTAGCGATGCCAATCGGGGTTAATCCTGAAGACTGGAAAAGGAGGAGCTGCAAAGGGACCGGACATGAAACCTTTCTCCAGCTCGGCCTTAATTAGAGATAAAACGGCTTGAGGGTCTGAAGTAGCAGAACGAAGATTGCTGCAGGTGAAAGAAGAAGTAGGAAGACATGATAATCCAGTAGAAAAAACGTGTTTGAGACCGTTGAGGAGATAGTTGACAAATAGACGGTCGGGATGAAGACTGAGGGCGTCTGCGAGTGCTGGAATGTTGACGGGAGATGACACGGATAGGGCTGAATGTCATTTTTTTTCGGTTGAGAGGGCAGATAGACTTAGCGTGAGCATCTCCACAGAAGGAGCAGGTATGCAGAAAACGACAATTAACGTTATTACAAAAGGATTCGTTGAAGTGATTGCATATTTGACGGTTACCAGAAAATTTAATAGGCCGTCCGAGCTTGTCTGTAGAGGTGGATGGATCAGGAGAGGCTGAAGCATAAATAGGTCGGAGAGAGGAGGAAGGAGCGCGGTTAGCTGAAGGAAACAGCCGAGAAAAGCGTGCAGTGTTGGAGGAGCTAACTGCAGCCGCTTTTGGGCAGAGATGAGTGGAGTGGCTTGTGGAAGCGCATACACCGCAAACATATGCTCTGAGGCCCCCAAATATCCTGTGGAACAGGTCGATGTCCGGTTTTGCCCAGTTAATGACTTTGTTGGTGGTTCCCAGTATTGCTGCTGCCTTTGTGGAAAAGCTTTTATGGTAATCGTAGAACATGGTACCCCCATAGCGGACAGACAGTTCAATGATATAGGCCATGTAGTGGTCTAATTCTTCTCTTCTATGAGGAAAAACGCTGCATAAAACATCCCGGTAAGCAGAGAAGGCAAGTGCAAACTCCCCCATAGTGAGATTCTTGAGGAGACGTGGATCGGAAGATTTAAGAGTTACAGACACGTCTCCACAGCTAACCGTTCTATGGTCAATAAGTTCGGAAGTAGCGATAAGAACAAGAACAAGATTAACGTCTTTACCTTCAATTATTTGTTTGCGTAAGGCTGGAGAAATGGTGATACGTCTGGATTCGATGTTATAGAGCGGGTCTGCTGGAGTGGCTGAGGTTAGAGTAAAAGTAGGGTTCGGGTCGATTACTTCAACGACAGAAGATGTAGAAGCCGTTGTAATAAGAGGAAGGGTCTTGTCAGGACGGGTTTCAAGAGCAGTGAGGCGTGTATTGAAGGATTCGATTGAATCCGAGACAGGCTGTGTGACAGGCTGGCTCACAGTGGTGAGGTGTGGTGACGTCACGGACCAGGAAGTAACTGAATCACAACAATGGATGGGCGGGTGAAACTGAACGCAATGGCGTTCAGCTGATTTTATTAATAAACAAAACAAAAGATTTAAACAAAACAACAAAACAGAAACCAAAGGGCACGAGGGCCAAACAAATAAACAGACAAACAAGTAAGTGTTGTGCTGGCTAATTCAGCACGTTTTAGCAATTGTATTGTCTCCTTGCTCTCTCCTCTCTCCGCACTCTCCTCTGTACACTCAACCCCTGCAGAACGGACAGCTGCAGCTTCTTATACTCTGGCCGAGGGGTTAACTAGTTGTTAATTATCTTATTACCCCTCGGCCAGAGTCTGCACGCGTTTGGTAAGGATGCATGACTGTCAGCTAGTTAAATAATCAGTAGCTGATCAGTCATGCATCCTCACGGGGTTTTTAAATATAAATAATAAAAGACGTGGCACTTTTAACTGCGCCGCAAACAAAAATACAAATAATAATAAATAGGGGCGGGACACTCCGCCACACGTGCCCCCCCTTGTGGCCTTTTCAGCCACCTCCCCCCCTTATTCCCTAAAGTCCCGGCTAGCAGTCCCGGCGCAGAAATAGGGGCAGCAACGGGCCAAAGGTGGGATGTCCTCCTCCCACCCCAACAACTGTAGCGTCCCAGTGGACCATGCACAGGCCGGCTCCTCTGGCCAGAAAGATTTTGGGGGTGGTCTCCAGACCTGCCCCCCCTTCTTCATGGCCGGCAGCTCCCCTCCGTGGGGCTCCGGCCACCCTTTCTCCTGCAGCGAAATTGCTGCGGGGGGAGCTGGTCTTCTGACCTCCCCTTCTTCGTGGCCGGCAGCTGCCCTTCATGGGGCTCCAGCCACAGTATTTCCTGCCGCTGAAGTGCGGCTGGGAAGCTGGTCTTCTGACCTCCCCTTCTTCGTGGCGGCAGCTGTCCTTCATGGGGCTCCAGCCACAGTATTTCCTGCCGCGAAAGTGCGGCTGGGGGAGTTGGTCTCCTGACCTCCCCCCCCTTTTCCGTGGCCGGCAGCTCCCCTTCATGGGGCTCCAGCCACAGTATTTCCTGCTGCATGGCAGGACTGGTAGCGACCCAGGCAAAACAGGACCCTCGGAAGGCAACGGCAGCAGCTGCAGACACTCGGCAGGCGACGGCAGCAGCAGCGGACCCTCGGGAGGCGACGGCAGCCGCAGCGGACCCTCGGGAGGCGACGGCAGCAGCAGCGGACCCTCGGGAGGCGACGGCAGCAGCAGCGGACCCTCGGGAGGCGACGGCAGCAGCAGCAGTAGCGGACCCTCCGGAGGCGAACTCGGGAGGGGAGCCCCTGGCCATGGAGGCGGCAGCGGGAGCTCCACTTCTCCCTCGTTCCCTGTAACTGGTGGCTCTCCAGGCGATGCGGAGAAACAGGCAGCCCCAGGCGATGCGAGACAGGCCTTCTTGGGCGAAGCAAGGCAGGCATCCTTGGGCGAAGTGAGGCAGGCATCCTTGGGCGGTGCGAAGCAGGCATCCTTGGGCGGTGCGAGGCAGGGCAGGAGCAGTCCTTCCCATGACGGTGGATGTGGATCCAGCAGGTATTCACCCTCTGCTGGTGGAGGTGGAGATGGAACCAGCAGGTATTCACCCTCTGCTGGTGGAGGTGGGAGGGGCAAGCAGTCCTTCCACGGCGGTTGAGGCGGAACCAGCAGGTATTCACCCTCTGCTGGTGGAACTGGGAGCGGCAAGCAATCCTCCCACGGCGCTTGAGACGGAACCAGCAGGCATTCACCCTCTGCTGGTGGAGGTGGGAGGGGCAAGCAGTCCTCCCATGCCGGTTGAGGCAGAACCAGCAGACATTCACCCTCTGCTGGTGGAGGTGGCGGAGGCAGAGGCAGCTCCTGCTGCTCTGCTCCTGGTGGTGGTGGAGACAGAGGCAGCTCCTGCTTCTCTGCTTCTAGTGCTGGAGACAGTGGCGAGGGTTCCTCACCCTCTAACGCTGGAGACGGCAGCAATGGCTCCTCTCCCTCTGGCGCTGGAGACGGCAGCAATGGCTCGTCTCCCTCTGGCGCTGGAGACGGCAGCAATGGCTCCTCTCCCTCTGGCGCTGGAGACGGCAGCAATGGCTCCTCTCCCTCTGGCGCTGGAGAAGGCAGCGATGACTCCTCTCCCTCTGGCGCTGGAGAAGGCAGCGATAACTCCTCTCCCTCTGGCGCTGGAGACAGCAGCACTGGCTCCTCTCCCTCTGGCGCTGGAGACAGCAGCACTGGCTCCTCTCCCTCTGGCGCTGGAGATGACAGCAATGGCTCTTCTCCCTTTGGCGTTGGAGACGGCAGCAATGGCTCCTCTCCCTCTGGCACTGGAGACGGCAGTGATGGCTCCTCTCCCTCTGGCGCTGGAAACAGCAGCGGGGCCCCTCCCATATCTGCAGCCAGGTAGTTGAGCACCATGGCTGCGATGTCTGGGAGGGATGCTGGGTGGTGTTTCTGTTCCCAGGCCTCCCAGCGCTCCCCATCTCTCGCCCACAGGAGGTTGATCACAGCAGGGAGGACCACCATTATATCCCTCTCAGGCTCCGCCAGCCAGTCCCAGATCCCCTCAGAGGAGACAGGATTCTTCCGCCTCAGAGGATGTGGGTCCTCTCTCACCCTTGCTGGATGCTCAGGCTCCTTCCTCTCCTGCCATGGAGGGGGTTGGTCCGGTGCCACGTACCCAACCTCACCAACCGCGAAGCACCACTCCTCACCTTTCAGGCAGGTGAGGCAGACGTCCAGCGTGGTAAGGACCCGCTGCTGTTGCTGCGCCTCCTGCTGCTGTTGTTGTTGCTGCTGCTGCTGCTGCTTTCTCCTCCGGCTACTTTTCCCCATTTTTTTTTTTTTTTTTTCTCCTTTCAAAAAAACATACAAAAAATTACTTTTGAAAAAACAAAAAAAACGTCCTTTTCCTTCCTGGTCCGACTGTTGGAGGCATGGTTTTGTCCCACGCAGGACACCATATGTGACAGGCTGGCTCACAGTGGTGAGGTGTGGTGACGTCACGGACCAGGAAGTAACTGAATCACAACAATGGATGGGCGGGTGAAACTGAACGCAACGGCGTTCAGCTGATTTTATTAATAAACAAAACAAAAGATTTAAACAAAACAACAAAACAGAAACCAAAGGGCACGAGGGCCAAACGAATAAACAGACAAACAAGTAAGTGTCGTGCTGGCTAATCCAGCACGTTTTAGCAATTGTATTGTCTCCTTGCTCTCTCCTCTCTCCGCTCTCCGTACACTCCTCTGTACACTCAACCCCTGCAGAACGGACAGCTGCAGCTTCTTATACTCTGGCCGAGGGGTTAACTAGTTGTTAATTATCTTATTACCCCTCGGCCAGAGTCTGCACGCGTTTGGTAAGGATGCATGACTGTCAGCTAGTTAAATAATTAGTAGCTGATCAATCATGCATCCTCACTGGGTTTTTAAATATAAATAATAAAAGACGCGGCGCTTTTAACTGCGCCGCAAACAAAAATACAAATAATAAATAGGGGCGGGACACTCCGCCACAGGCTGTAATAGGGCTTTCATATCTTGAAGAAGGGAGGTTTTGAAAGCGTCGAGGTCGGCTAAAGTTGATGGCTGAGACTGTATGGGTTGAGAGCACGGAGCGTTGCCTGGAGAGACAGTATGAGCCTCCCTTGGCCGACGAGGAGGGCCGAGGGAGGAGGCAGGAGATCCAGGTGAGATGCTGGGATTGGTGCGGCGTTTAGCAGAGGGAGACCTGGAGCAGATGTCCTGGCAGGGATGCCTACTGGTGGAGTGATGAGAGGAAGCAGGTGAATCAGATGCTGATACGTGGGACTGCCTGTTCGGAAGGGACGGCCTGGTTGAGAGGAGTGGGCTTGTAGCCTGATTGACAGGTAGATCCATGGCGAGCAGCTGAGGAGGGATAGGTAACTCAGTAGCTGAATGTTTCCGAGGGAGGGTGACACGTTTCCTTTTTGAAGCAGGAAAGACAGGAGTTGCGGAGATTGAGTTGCAATATATTTTAAATAATTCTTCTCTATTTGCCCCGGTGGGTATTGGAATCCCATTTTCGAAAAGTGTTTTAAGAAGCTTTGGCTGCGTCCAGCTGCTGTAGGACAGCGTCTTAGGGGGTTGTGAAGTTGAACGCTTCGGTCTTACTGATGCAAAGTTTTTTGTTTTTTTTTTAACGTACAAACTATAACGATAAACAAGGAGAAAAAATAAAAGATCCCCCCCCTTTTTTAAAAAAAAATATATATATATATAGTTATAACGAAAAAAAAAACGAAAAAGAAAATAAAAGATTCCCCTTTTTTTTTTTTTCTTTGGAACGGTAAGCGGGTTACCAGGTAAGCGCGCAGTCTGAGTCAACAAAAAACAAACACTGTGAGTGAAAATAGTGCTGGGTTAAAATAGAAAGAGAGAGAGATAGACAGGAGGAGCAGCCAATAACATACGTGGAGCAGCGCTGGCCATGCCCTAATAATCGACGTGTCGAGCGCTGCATTGTGATTGGCTGGAAAAGCTAAATGAGGCTGAACTGGGATCAGCTTCCGCCCGGAAGAGAACTGCAGACGCTTACGGGGCAGAACACTACAGAGGGAAGGTAAGACAAGCTAAAGAAAAGAACTTAGGATGAGAAAGAAGCAGCGCGAAGCGGGAGAATGCCCTCTACGGCATCCCCCGAATTACGCCTAAAGGCTAACATTTAATATCTTAAAAATTATGTAGCTCCTTCAAGACTTAAAAAAAAAAAGGTCAGACACGACCAGCTCTCTGTGTCCCGCTGTTATGACGATGTAATAATTTCGTGCCTGTGCTTATTGTCGTGGAAGTGTTCTGTCTGTTTACCAACATTATTTATTAATTAAATTAGCAGTTGTTACAAAGTACTGTATTACAATACAGCCGTAGGGCTATATTAAGTTAATATAATAATCATCCTTGTATCGCTCAGGTACAGTGCATTATAATAATACTAAAAATAATACGCCTTCACATAAAGGGGGAAGAAATCCAGGTACGGTTCTTAATATTTATATCCGGCTTTATAAATCAACTTTATAAACTTAACTGGATTATATTATCATAGCGCATTTGTCCAGGGCGCTCACGTATGTTTAGAGCTCCCCTTTCACGGGTACCCAATTTGTTTCACTGGGGGGTGGATACATCGGTACATCCATAGATATAGATATCAATGTATTGATGCAGAAAACGTCATTATTATTTATTTCTTAGCAGACGCTCTTATCCAGGGCGACTTACAATTGTTCCAAGATATTACATTATTTTTACATACAATTACCCATTTATACAGTTGGGTTTTTACTGGAGCAATCTAGGTAAAGTACCTTGCTCAAGGGTACAGCAGCAGTGTCCCACACCTGGGATTGAACCCACAACCCTCCGGTCAAGAGTCCAGCGCCCTAACCACTACTCCACACTGCTGTCCTAACAACGAGACACATTCGATACGAGTAGAGCACGCATCAGTACTTTTTTTTTTTTAAATGGTCTATTATTTAGTTTTGTATTATAGATTATTCCATTTCGAATACTTACAAAAAGCAATATGAAAAATGGGAAGCAAGCCTAAATCAGTTTTTGTACTTTAAACTCAGAAATTGGAAAATGAAAAACGGGTCGATTTTTGTTTTTATGAAAAACCGAAATAGAAAAAACAAGTCGTTTTCTGATTTCCGATTTAAAATGCAAAAACATAAGAACATAAAAACATAAGAAAGTTTACAAACGAGAGGAGGCCATTCGGCCCATCTTGCTCGTTTGGTTGTTAGTAGCTTATTGATCCCAGAATCTCATCAAGCAGCTTCTTGAAGGATCCCAGGGTTTCAGCTTCAACAACATTACTGGGGAGTTGGTTCCAGACCCTCACAATTCTTTGGGTAAAAAAGTGCCTCCTATTTTCTGTTCTGAATGCCCCTTTATCTAATCTCCATTTGTGACCCCTGGTCCTTGTTTCTTTTCAGGTCAAAGAAGTCCCTGGGTTGACATTGTCTATACCTTTTAGGATTTTGAATGTTTGAATCAGATCACAGCGTAGTCTTCTTTGTTCAAGACTGAATAGATTCAATTCTTTTAGCCTGTCTGCATACGACATGCCTTTTAAACCTGGGATAATTCTGGTTGCTCTTCTTTGCACTCTTTCTAGAGCAGCAATATCCTTTTGTAACGAGGTGACCAGAACTGAACACAATATTCTAGGTGAGGTCTTACTAATGCATTGTAGAGTTTTAACATTACTTCCCTTGATTTAAATTCAACACTTCTCACAATATATCCAAGCATCTTGTTAGCCTTTTTATAGCTTCCCCACATTGTCTAGATGAAGACATTTCTGAGTCAACATAAACTCCTAGGTCTTTTTCATAGTTCCTTCTTCAGTTTCACTATCTCCCATGTGATATTTATAATGCTCATTTTATTGCCCGCATGCAATACTTTACACTTTTCTCTATTAAATTTCATTTGCCATGTGTCTGCCCAATTCTGAATGCCGTCTAGATCATTTTGAATGACCTTTGCTGCTGCAACAGTGTTTGCCACTCCTCCTATTTTTGTGTCGTCTGCAAATTTAACAAGTTTGCTTACTATACCAGAATCTAAATCATTAATGTAGATTAGGAATAGCAGAGGACCTAATACTGATCCCTGTGGTACACCACTGGTTACCTCGCTCCATTTTGAGGTTTCTCCTCTAATCAGTACTTTCTGTTTTCTACCTGTTAACCACTCCCTAATCCATGTGCATGCATTTCCTTGAATCCCTACTGCGTTCAGTTTGAGAATTAATCTTTTATGCGGGACTTTGTCAAAAGCTTTCTGGAAATCTAAATAAACCATGTCGTATGCTTTGCAGTTATCCATTTTCAATGTTGCATCCTCAAAAAAGTCAAGTAGGTTAGTTAGACACGATCTCTCTTTCCTAAAACCATGCTGGCTGTCTCCCAGGATATTGTTCCCATATAGGTAATTTTCCATTTTGGATCTTATTATAGTTTCCATAAGTTTACATATAATAGAAGTCAGGCTTATTGATCTGTAGTTACCTGGTTCGGTTTTGTCTCCCTTTTTGTGGATCGGTATTACGTTTGCTATTTTCCAGTCTGTCGGTACAACCCCTGTGTCAAGAGACTGTTGCATGATCTTGGTTAGCGGTTTGTAAATAACTTCTTTCATTTCTTTGAGTACTATTGGGAGGATCTCATCCGGCCCAGGGATTTGTTTATTTTAAGAGCTCCTAGTCCCTTTAACACTTCTGCCTCTGTTATGCTAAAGTTATTTAAAATTGGATAGGAACAGGTCGACATGTGGGGCATGTTGTCTGTGTCCTCCTTTGTAAAACCTGTGAAAAGTAATCATTTAATATATTTGCTATTTTTTTTCTTCATCTATGATTTTGCTATTTGTGTCTCTTAGACATTTGACCTCCTCTTTGAATGTTCTCTTGCTGTTATAATATTGGAAAAATATTTTGGAATTGGTTTTAGCCCCTTAGCAATATTGATTTCTATCTCTCTCTTGGCCTTTCTAACTTCCTTTTTGACTTGTGTTTGCAGTTCCAAGTACTCTTTCTGTGTACTTTGTTTTTGGTCCCTTTTAAACGCTCTGTAAAGTGCCTTTTTCGCTGAATATTTTTTTAATTGATCTATTAAACCATTTTGGCCATTTTGTTTTAGATTTAGATTTGTCTACTTTTGGGATGTAATCGTTTTGTGCCTCTAGTACTACATTTTTAAAAACAGCCATCCTTTTTCTGTGGATGTTTTCTCTATTTTACTCAATCTACTTCTGTTAGTCTCTGTTTCATACCTTCATAGTTTGCTTTTCTAAAATTGTAAACCTTAGCTTTAGTCATTACTTTTGGGGTTTTAAAAATATTTCAAATGAGACCATGTTGTGGTCTGAGTTTGCCAATGGCTCTCTGACCTCTGTTTTAGTTATTCTGTCTTCATTATTTGAAAAGATTAAATCAAGGTATGCCTCCCCTCTAGTCGGTGCCTTGACAAATTGCGTTAGGAAGCAGTCATTTGTCATTTCTACCATTTCAATTTCGTCCGTCGTGCCCCCACGGGTTCTCCCATTTTATCGGGGAAGTTGAAATCCCCATTAGTATGGCTTCTCCTTTTCTACACGCATTTCGAATGTCATTGTACAACAGATTATTTTGCTCAGCGTCTGAGTTTGGCGGTCTATAGCATGCTCCTATTATTATGCCCTTTGAATTTGTGTCCATTATTCTGACCCATATTGATTCTGCATTGTTTTCTTTGTCCTGATTTAACACCTGGGCTTCAAGACTATTTCTTATGTATAGCGCTACCCCTCCGCCTCTTCTGTCCTGCCTGTCTTTCCTATATAGTGTGTACCCACTAATATTATATTCGTCTCCATCACTCTCAGACAACCAAGTTTCTGTAACACCTATCACATCGTAGTTACTTGTTAGTGCAGTAGCTTCAAGTTCTAACATTTTGTTTCTGAGACTTCTAGCATTAAGATAGATACATTTAATAGTTGTCTTACCTGAGTTGTTGTCCTTGTTTTGATGTGGTCTCCCTTCTGTTTTTGTTTTCTCCCCTTCCTTTCTAGTTTAAATGCTTCTGGACCTCCTCAAGGATCCTTTCTCCAGTAGATTGGTTCCCTTTCTGTTTAAGTGCAGTCCGTCCCACCTGTATAGATAGTCCTTGTTGTAGAATGTGCTCCAATGTTCAAGAAAGGTGAAGCCTTCCTGGGTGCACCACGATTTCAGCCATGCATTTTGATTTTGTATTTCCAGCTGTCCATATGGTCCTTTGCAGGGCCGGCAGTATCCCAGAAAATACCACAGTTTTGGTCTTGCCTTTTAATTTCCTTCCTAGCTCTCTGAATTTGTTTTGCAGGGATCTCGGCCTGTCTCTTCCAATGTTGTTTGTACCGATGTGGACGACTACTACCGGTCGTCTCCTGTTCGTTCTAGGAGCCTGTCCACATTCTCAGTGATGTGCTTGACTGAGGCTCCTGGAAGGCAGCACACTGTTGTAGTAAGGGGGTCCAAACTGCGAACTGAACTTGCTGTGTTTCTCAATATGGAGTCCCCAACGATCATGACCTCCCTTCTTTTTGCTGCCTGGCCAGCACTGTTTATAGGGTCCTGGATGTTGTTTCTTTCATTCTCTTGATGTTGGTTTTGGTCATCTAAATGTTGAAGTGGCTCAAATTTGTTGGATGTTTGGATTTCTGGTGGTTGTGTTAGACGAAGTTTCTTTTTTCCCTGCTTCTGCCTATCTGAACCCAGCTGTTTCGACTTTCTTCCATCTCCGTGGTGGCTTTCAGTCTGCTAGGGGTGCAGACTTCCATGAATTGTGGGTGTGCCAGCTCCTCAAGCTCCTGTTGCTGTCTCATTTCCTCCAGCTCCTTTTCTAGCAGGCTTAATCGCTGGAGCAAGTCCTGGATCGTGCAGCACTTTACACACACTTAGTTGAGTTTTACGAAACGATTAGCCGGAATGTACACGGACCCTAAAGGCTCAGTTAATATGCAAGCTTCTTCCTTGGTAGCACACGCCGAGTGCAACGACCATATTTTAGTTATACGTACACTGAAGCAACAAACTACAATGAAAAAGCACTGTGATAAAGTAAGTCAATCATCAGGCAGCACACTGATGACTCAGCTAAAAGTTGTTTATCACATGGCACAAAATAGCTTTAGTTATCCCAGTATCAAGCGTTCCAGCCGAGAGAGGATTCTCACTACACAACAGAATAAAAAATGCAAGTAGAAGGCGTCTGACTGAGGAAAAAGTAACACGCTTGATGAGGATCGCCAGTGCTATAGAGACATTAACAACTTTGACTTTGAAAAGGCCAGCCGACACCAAAACAACCAAAAGCAAAATAATTGAAAGACTGAGCTGTTTTTATTTTATGCTATTTTACGCTAGAACAATTCACACAGCTGCAGAATCACTGAAAGCTTAATGTAAGTGCAGTTTATATTTTCTCTTGAGTTTTACTCTTTTAAATACAAAGTGTTTTAAGGCTATATACTGTAGCGTGCACGGGGAAGGCGGCAGTAGGGCTGGTAGGTGACGTAATCACACACAAAGACATAAGCCCGATATACGCTTTGTACAGCGGTATCGGCGCTACGCTTTAGTGCGAGAGGTCCCGGGTTCGCGCCCGCCCTCCGCCTGTGTGTGGATTACCTCACCCTGTGTAATGCGCCTGCCTGCGGGAACCGAGATCGCTACAATACCTACTTTTAGTTTTCAGTTATGCTAAGAACTATAACTGTGTTTGAGTTGGACGTTACACAGCAAATATGTAAAAATATCAGTAACGTTTGAAAACAAATTATTGAACTGTTTATTTTGCGTTTAATTAAAAATATGACTGCGAAAGGATTGTGTACAGTAATTTTGAATACGTGTATGTGTAGTGTGGACATAACCGGTTAATTTAGTGTGGTGACCAGTAAAAATTTTAACAGGTCACTGTGACGGGCTACGTTTTTTCCTAGCGGAAACCCTGTTCAGTATTCGGTTTGGCCGAATCTTTTGGATTCGGTGCATCCCTACTTTTTACAAAATGTCCTTCCTCATCAATTAGACCCCGTACTGTGCTGGCCTAGGGCCGTCACATATTTAGGTCTTCAACCCTGTTCACATTTGCAGTTTAAGACGCATTTGCGTGTTCACAATGTGACTGAAAAGCAGGCCTAAAATGTGGCGAATTGTTTTGCTGGGGCGGGTTTGTCAATTTTGTGGCCCCAATCAAAGCTCAGTTTAGGGGCCCCTCCTCTACTTGTCATGACCATTTTAGCACACACACCAGTGTCTGCCACAATCTTATGTCATTGTAAGGGTGGGCTACAGTACTGACAGTGCACTTGAACTAAGGTGTTCTCTTGTAAGTTAAAATAGGAGAGTGAAAGACATTTTCTTACCTTCTAGTAGCTCTTGCTGCAATCAGAATCTAACCATCCTGGCTTTGGCTTCAGCAAAAGCTTTGATTATGTCCTCCATATTCAAGGATCTCCGGACTCTCTGCTCAACAGAGATCATTGCTAAACCATTCAGTCTTCCCTGGGACATGGTTGACCGCAAGTACGTTTTAACACCATCAGTCTCCCTCTTCACTGTCTCAATCGACACACCGGGGCTTTGCAGGAGTTTGCTGACGCGGTTTACCTGATACAACACATTGTACCAGATCACAACACAGAGAATGAAGCGCCATGTTGTCAGCTCCTTCCACGGGCTCTGTGATGAAGACAATGTCTCCCCATCCTTCTTCTCTTTTGTGTGTTCACTGAGTGCAGTTAAAGCCTCCAGCACTTCAGGCATTTGGTAGCGAAGTGCTTTCACACTGTCAATGTGGCACTCCCATCTTGTTGTTGACAGACTTTTCACTGTGAGCTTCACATGATATTGTAGTATTGACCAGTGCTGTACTGAGGAGCTGAAGAGGTTGTAAAGGCGCTGAAGAATGCCGAAAAAACTCACAGAGAGTACAGATGACTTGGCTGCATCAGCCACAACAAGGTTTAGTGTGTGACTGCTGCAGGGAACACACATTGCCTTATTGTTCAGTTCCAGCACTCTTTTCTGGACCCCTTGCTTGTGTCCCATCATTTTACTTCCATTATCGTAGGATTGCCCATGACAGTCTGCAATGTTCAATTTGCTGGTTTAGCTGCTCAAGGAGGGTTCAGCTGCTCAAGGAGGGTATTGCACAAGCCTTTTCCTGTGGTGTCATCAACACTGATAAACCCAACAAAGTGCTCTTAGATGGAGGCCCCCACAGATGACTCACAGTTCACAATGAGTAGCACCAGGGACAACTGTTCTGTGTGGCTGATGTCTGGGGTGCAGTCCATTATGACTGAAAAGTATTTGGCCTCTTTCACTTTCTGCACAATTGCATCACATGTTCTCTGTCCAACTAATGTAATTAGCTCATTTTGGATGGTGTTACTCAAGTAATGATCCTTGATTTCTTTTTTGTCAATCCTTCTGAGATGTTCGCTCATTATGGGATCAAACTGTGCCATCAGCTCTACCTGTCCAAGAAAGTTGCCATTATGGGGCTCAAAAAGTTTCTCTGAGTGTCCTCTTAACGCCTGGTTGCGTTCTGCTAAATGGCAAACAATGGCAATTATTCTGCTTAACACAGCCCTCCAGTGCTGTACTTCCAGAGCCTGTAATTCCTGACTGGCACTATCAATGGTTTTGCCAGATTTCAGCCTTTCATCTAATTCACGCCAGCTCTGCATATTGGCACGGTGCGATTTGCCCTTTTCATGCTCTTTCAAGTAGCTATGAAGATTTATCCACGAACGAAATCCACTGCTGCTAAGAGCATATCTGATCCCTCTTTCAAACAGCTTGCAGCAGAAACAAAATACAGAATCACTGCTCACTGAGTAAACTAACCACTTACAATGTATTTTCTCTCAGTTTTTCATTTTCTTTTGGTAATTCTCTTTAGTAAAACGACGTGGGACGTTGTCATCATTTTGTGGGAAGTCAAAATCCTTAATTTGAACTGGCCCCCTTTTGATCAGCTGACATTTATCTTGGTCGGTAAGCTTGTCTGGCCAAAGCGCTGGGTCGTCCGAGAGAATGACAGTTTCACTCACCACCTGGTCATCATTCAATTGTTTCGGGGGAGATGTCGGCAAGTTCCGCGGCAGGTGGAGCTGCTTCTTCTGAGCTAGTCGCTGTAACTTCATCCGGTAGGTCTAATGGTGCTGCTACAACAAGCTGAGGTGGTGGCAATATCACGAGGAGGACCAACATTTTCCACCGCCTCCTCATCGGATGATTCATTTGCAGTGTTACTCTTAAAGAAACTAGGGAGCTACTGCAAAGTTTCCTGTCGAGTTTTCGATTCTTTTATCTTCTTTCGTTTTTGAGCTCCGCTAGGATACGTGCGCTTCATTTTGCTAGCTTTCACTGGCTGAAGCTAGCCTAGTTACGGCAGCTCAAATGTGCCATGACGTGCGCTAATTGCAATTCAGGCTGTAATGTAACACTGCTATTAGACAGCAGGGGAACCCTAGCCCGCGGCCCACACAATTGCGTGGTTTGCATGTTGGGAAACCACGCCCCTGTTTTGTTTTTGTTTTCTTTTTTTTTTTTAATGGAACAATAGCCTGCACTCAGAATGGAAGAGCTACCGGGAGATACAGTAATCCTTGATTTGTAGCAGATGTTTCTATTAATATTAATTGCACAGTAGCAATTTTATGGTATAAATTAAAAAAAGTAACATATTATTGACTATTTTGACGTAATGTTATGGTGTGTAACGGGGTGATGGTCCGAGCTTACCCCCACCCACAATCACATTATTATCTCAAGAACACAGAGGTATTCAGAGGGCAGGAAACAGCAACTTGCTAGTGTTGACAGTATAAATATTTATTTTCCTAATGGATACTTCACTCAGATTGCAAATGACTAACAGGTTGTACACAATGACTGACATTCACAAGACAAGCTCACGACTAACCACCTAATAGTACTACTGCTCTCTCCTAAGGAAAGACATAGCATTAAATAATAACTAATTAATTATTCAATAAACAGTTACAGCTGGAATCATTTTATACAAAATAAACTTTCATTCCATTTACAATAAACATTCATACAGTTTACATGACACATGTTTCTTCTCAGTTATAGTATGTTTTGTCTAACCTGAATGAATACCGTCTTTGTTTACAAACACGATTGTTAAACTATTCTGTTTACTTGTCATTATTATCATTGTCATTATTATACTCTAGTCCCTAACCATTACAAGTAAAGACTGATCATCAGCATTACCCCTTCTCTTGGAAGATTACCCAACATATGCTATAACAAAACCCGTTCCACATGTAGCTATGGCAGCTTCATTAAGGGAAGCGCCCTAATCTAAATACAGCAATACACCGTCATATATGAAATACACTTTGCTCAACAACATGCACGATACATAATAAACCACTGCTCTAGCGCCAGTAGAATAACATTAACAATAACAACCACAATAATTGAAATATTACAGTGAAAATAAAAATTGTTACACTTTCAAATTCTAAGTAAGTTACAAGCTTACCAGTGCCATTAATCAATAAAACAAACTTTTTTTTTTACTTCAAATATTACAAATAGTTCCCTGTTGTAAAATTTATCCGGTCATCTGTTACAAAAAGGCGGCCTAAGTCTGCTTTGCGTTCATATATATGTAAAGGCTGGCCCTGGTCCCGGATTGCAGGCCCTGGGCTGCATCGAAACGGCGGCCTAAATCTAGGCCAGCCCAGGGCTACCTTTTCTTTTTCGGTGTGTTCACATATGAGAAAAGGTGGCCCTGAGGTGGCCTTAAATAGCAAGTGTGAATGAGGTCATTCATCCCTTGGAACGAGAGCGTGCTCATCATGTTGGGCAGCTGCAGAGTGTACATACAACTTGACTTTTTCATTTTCTCTGACAGACCAAGCTTTTCCATGTGACTTAATCAGAGATTCGATTATTACCTGTGTTCATGTGGGTCAATCAAACCACGATTCAGGTTTTGTTAAGCCCTACTTCAATCAGTCTTTGTGGATGGAAACAATTTCCTGGTCCACTCGTCTCACAGTTCTTACCTATTTGGCAGCCCACGTTCCACATATCCTGGGGATTATAGTTGGAGGAATCTGTCCGCATGCCGCTGGGGTACACACGGGTCAGCTGCCTGGTGTTATGTTGCACAAACTCGGCTCCTGAGGGACCAACAACCATAGCTTTCTTATATTTGTAATTAGTTGTCAAAGAAATGGTCAAGACTTTAACTAGCTATGTTTCTGTCACCATATCATCTACTATTGTGAAACTGTTTATTGTTTTCTTTTTATACATCATGCTGTCTATCTATCCACCTCTAACTATATAACACTCAACCATAGTACATATTGGAAGACTAAAATAAACATATACAGTTCTTTTGACAAATGTTTTGACAAAGTTTTTCTGAATGTTTCCAAGGTTCTGTATTCACATTCTTAGATCCCAGAGTCTGGTACGGTCTCCTATCCCAAATCTTTTTAATGATCCCAGGAATTAGTTAGTGCTAGTTAATGCATGCACTGGACATGGAGTGGATAACAGAGAATGGGAATAAGGAAAGGAAAGTGTGTTATTGATGGTTACTTAACTAGGAAGTATTTTCTGGTCTAACAATCAACAACCAGCACACGGTTATTCCTCTGAATGGGACCATTAGGAGATGTTTATACTTTATCATCTGCAGGGAGACCACACAAACCTGTGATATGACAAAGTGAAACAAAACTCAATTCAACACTGAGGACAAAGATGTTTCTTGTCTCGTATAAGGAACTCCACACACAAAGTGTTGCTTGGTCAGGAAAACAACCCAATCTCTTTCCCAGAGGTGTATTAATTTATTTATTTATGTATTTATTTGACAGAGACAATGTACAATTTTTAACATTTATGACATGTCATAAGATGCATTGCACCCAGATTTAGCTATGAGATCATTTTCATTGGCCGTCCCTGGGCAGGTGTATAGAAAGGAAGAAAATAAATAAACCAGGGGCAGCTGGTTAACAGTGTTCACTTGCTCGCCGAACCCCCAGTCTGTTATTAATGAATTGTGCTTCCCTTCTTCTGGGTGACGTGCGTTTCATTTCCCCCTCTCACGTGACACTGGCACATCAACAATGCTGTTCATCCCATCTGTTTAATGGGCTGAAGCCAGGCTGTGCACACTCCCCAAATCCGGCGTGCACATGCGCAGTAGCAGCCAGCCGCTGGATGGAGCGCAGCCGTTTAGCGAACACGGTGATCAGGCGATCAGCGCGCATGTGCCAAGACAACAAAGGCTATAAATATGAGCAACACACACTTCGTCTCTTCTCAGTCTTGCATAGTGTGTTACTTTGCAAAAAGAGAAACCGTTTAAGCTGTTTTAAATATTAAATTCACAAGTCTAATTATCTTTATCTAACGTTATCTAACTTTAAATTAATGTTATTTGTCTTATTTGTTCAACTTTTGTTCTTTTCACAGTTTTAATCTGCCTTTATTTTTCACCATCTGACCCTTTTTCTCCCGAGGCTGCTGTGTTTGGCTTTGGCTTTTTCTAGGTGTTTTAAATTACTATTTTTTTACTGTTTGTTTGTAGCTGATCAGTCTACTCCAATTGTTAATTACAGTGTTTTTTGTTGTTGTTTGTTTTTCCTTTGGCCTTAATTGTGACTTATTGTTTCCTGTTCTTGGTCTTTGAACTTGGGATTGATTTAGATTCAGGGACATTAAATAAACACACATTTCAATTTGAGTACATTCAGTGTGTTTTAGTTACTCTTTTTTTGCTATATTGCCAGGTTTTAATATTCTAAGTTAATCAAAAAAAGAAGACATGAATAGAGTAGAATCTTTGCTCGCTAATAATTTTTCTACTATGGAGGAAGTGCAGAAACTGCAGATCAAAAGGTTGGGACCCAGCAGACCTCCAATAAAAGTGCAGGTGAATAGTGACAGAGGACGGGCATTCACTCGAACCTTTAACGAGTCGTGGTGTAAGCTTAGGTGATGAGGTTGTGCAAGAAAACAACAATGCACTATTGTTGCACGATCTTTTTCCAGACCCTCTCTGGTTTTTCAACTTTTTTCTCTCGCTTTCCAAAGAAAACTGCTGTTTTGGTGAAGTTGTAAAGAAAAGATTATCAACTGCTCCTCAAACAAGGTGGAAGTTTCGTAGTGCAGCAGTGAGGACAGTGTTTGAACAGTGGAATCACCTGTGAGGGTTTTCAAACAATTAGTGATTCAGGAGACTTTGACAGTGTCACAGTTAGAGAAGCTAATGGTTTTTGCCATAGCCTCATGGACAGAGAGTTTCTGTACTTCCTGTACTTGTTCCAAAAGATAATGATGAAGGTGGATATTTTGTGTGGGAAACTCCAGGCAAGGAATATTACATCTGTTGAAGCAAATGAAGCGGTAACTTAATTTGTTCAAAGCATTCAGGACATCCGATCATCTGTTAGAGCACTGGAATCCAGCCTCCCTGAGAACCTGCCACCAATGCTAACAAGACCAAGGGGCCCAAATACCACAGAAGATTATGACACAACTGCCTTGCAAATTTGTGACATCATTATCATCTCTCATGCAAAGGAACGGTTTGCCTTCAGAAAGCACCTTGTCTCTGCAAAATTGCTGCAGAGTGACCGTTTTGATGAATATCTGGTAGTTTTCCCAGACGGTGTACTAGAGGAAACAGTTCAAACATATCCAATACTTAGTAAGACTTCCTTATGCATTGACTTACAAACAGTGTATGAAACAAAAGATTTTAAAAATGCTGAAAATGCATTAAGTATGCTTGAACTGATGATATATAACAAGTTGGACAGAACATTTCCAGAGATTACAAATCTACTGAAGATAGTTATTACCACTCTGATGATTGCAGCAAAGGCAGAAAGGTGTTTCTCAACACTGAAGCAGATAAAAACCTTCTTGAGAAACAGTATGAAAACCAAACGATTAAATTCTTTAGCCATGTTATCAACTGAAAAAGACATGATGGCTGACATTCCTGATTTTAATAATAAAGTAATCAAAAAATTTGCCACGATAAGACATTGCAGACCAAACTTTTTGTATCGCTCCCAACATGGTTTTAGGAAAGGGAGATCATGTCTAACTAACCTACTTGACTTTTTTGAGGATGCAACATTGACAATGGATAATTGCAAAGCATATGACATGGTTTGTTTAGATTTCCAGAAAGCTTTTGACAAAGTCCCGCATAAAAGATTAATTCTCAAACTGAACGCAGTAGGGATTCAAGGAAATGCATGCACATGGATTAGGGAGTGGTTAACATGTAGAAAACAGAAAGAACTAATTAGAGGAGAAACCTCAAAATGGAGCGAGGTAACCAGTGGTGTACCACAGGGATCGGTATTAGGTCCTCTGCTATTCCTAATCTACATTAATGATTTAGATTCTGGTATAGTAAGCAAACTTGTTAAATTTGCAGACGACACAAAAATAGGAGGAGTGGCAAACACTGTTGCAGCAGCAAAGGTCAGTCAAAACGATCTAGACAGCATTCAGAACTGGGCAGATACATGGCAAATGACATTTAATAGAGAAAAGTGTAAAGTATTGCATCCAGGCAATAAAAATGTGCATTATAAATATCATATGGGAGATACTGAAATTGAAGAAGGGCACTATGAAAAAGACCTAGGAGTTTATGTTGACTCAGAAATGTCTTCATCTAGACAATGTGGGGAAGGTATAAAAAAGGCCAACAAGATGCTTGGATATATTATGAGAAGTGTTGAATTTAAATCAAGGGAAGTAATGTTAAAACTTTACAATGCATTAGTAAGACCTCACCTAGAATATTGTGTTCAGTTCTGTTCACCTTGTTACAAAAAGGATATTGCTGCTCTAGAAAGAGTGCAAAGAAGAGCAACCAGAATTATCCCAGGTTTAAAAGGCATGTCGTATGCAGACAGGCTAAAAGAATTGAATCTATTCAGTCTTGAACAAAGAAGACTATGCGGCGATCTGATTCAAACATTCAAAATCCTAAAAGGTATAGACAATGTCGACCCAGGGGACTTTTTTGACCTGAAAAAGAAACAAGGACCAGGGGTCACAAATGGAGATTAGATAAAGGGGCATTCAGAACAGAAGATAGGAGGCACTTTTTTACACAGAGAATTGTGAGGGTCTGGAACCAACTCCCCAGTAATGTTGTTGAAGCTGACACCCTGGGATCCTTCAAGAAGCTGCTTGATGAGATTCTGGGATCAATAAGCTACTAACAACCAAACGAGCAAGATGGGCTGAATGGCCTCCTCTCGTTTGTAAACTTTCTTTTGTTCTTATGTTCTAATTGATGTTTGCAGAGCCCTGAATGTCTACATTCATAGAGCCCTCAATAGCAGACCATCAAGCCAACTGTTTATCTCCTTCACCTCACAACCTGGGACAAACCTGTCTCAAACTGGATCCCATCCTGCATCGAGTGCTGTTCAGCCTCAAAAATAAACAAGCCCCAGGATCTATCAAGGCTGACTCAGTAAGGGGAGTGTCTACTACATGGGGGAAAACAAAAAATAATGTCCCAATACAAGACATCTGCAATGCTGCTACCTGGGTCTTATTCAAGACCTTTAGTAAGCAATATAACTTCGATGTTACTTTCTGTGGCAAGGCACATGAAGAGGGGTTTTGTGTAAAGGTATATTGTAAATAGTGTGTGTTTATTATAATTGTTGTAATTCATTAATGAAGTACCTGATGCTCCTGGGAGAGGCTGCCTGCTGTGTGTGATTGGAAAATAGGCAGGTAGGTGTGTTGCAGCGGGGCGTCAGGTATAAAAAAGTTCAGTTTATTCACCTCAGGGCTGCTGCAAAGTCAAAACCGATGGGCTGAAGATCGTCCACGCTACCCAGATATAGAGACCAAAATATCTTGCTGAAATCCTCTGATCGCCATGACTGTGAACCGGGATTGGGGCCAAAAGAAGAAGCCAAAACCGCAGACGACCGGATGTGTTGCCAGAGTCGGGGTTTGTGTCTATGCAAGTAAAGATGAGTTTGGGGATAGTAGATCCCCATGAAGTACAACGAGGTGTGCAAGCAGGAACTCCAAGCGTTAGGGAGAAGCGCACGCCGTTTTCATGGGACCTCAAGCGTTCGGGAGCAGCGCCGCGCTGTTTTCACGGAACCTCCAAGCGTTAGGGAGCAGCTGCGCCGTTTTCACAGGACCTCCAAGCGTTAGGGAGCGCCGTTTTCACAGGAACTCCAAGCGTTAGGGAGCAGCGCACGCTGTTTTCACAGGAACTCCAAGCGTTACGGAGCAGCGCCGCCGTTTTCATGGGACCTCCAAGCGTTAGGGAGCAGCGCACGCCGTTTTCACGGGACCTCAAGCGTTAGGGAAGCAGCGCCGCCCGTTTTCACGGGACCTCAAAGCGTTAGGGAGCAGCGCACGCCGTTTTCACAGGACCTCCAAGCGTTAGGGAGCAGCGCCGCGCCGTTTTCACGGGACCTCCAAGCGTTAGGGAGCAGCGCCGCGCCGTTTTCATGGGACCTCCAAGCGTTAAGGGAGCAGCGCATGCCGTTTTCATGGGACCTCAAAGCGTTAGGGAGCAGCGCACGCCGTTTTCACAGGACCTCAAGCGTTAGGGAGCAGCGCACGCCGTTTTCACAGGACCTCCAAGCGTTAGGGAGCAGCGCGCGCCGTTTTCACAGGACCTCCAAGCGTTAGGGAGCAGCGCATGCCGTTTTCACAGGACCTCCAAGCGTTAGGGAGCAGCGCACGCCGTTTTCACAGGACCTCCAAGCGTTAGGGAGCAGCGCACGCCGTTTTCACAGGACCTCCAAGCGTTAGGGAGCAGCGCCGCCGTTTTCACAGGACCTCAAGCGTTAGGGAGCAGCGCACGCCGTTTTCACAGGACCTCCAAGCGTTAGGGAGCAGCGCCGCCGTTTTCACAGGAACTCCAAGCGTTAGGGAGCAGCGCCGCGCCGTTTTCACAGGACCTCCAAGCGTTAGGGAGCAGCGCCGCCGTTTTCACAGGACCTCAAAGCGTTAGGGAGCAGCGCACGCCGTTTTCACAGGACCTCCAAGCGTTAGGGAGCAGCGCCGCGCCGTTTTCACAGGACCTCCAAGCGTTAGGGAGCAGCGCACGCCGTTTTCACAGGACCTCCAAGCGTTAGGGAGCAGCGCACGCCGTTTTCACAGGACCTCCAAGCGTTAGGGAGCAGCGCCGCGCCGTTTTCACAGGACCTCCAAGCGTTAGGGAGCAGCGCGCGCCGTTTTCACAGGACCTCCAAGCGTTAGGGAGCAGCGCACGCCGTTTTCACAGGACCTCCAAGCGTTAGGGAGCAGCGCACGCCGTTTTCACAGGACCTCCAAGCGTTAGGGAGCAGCGCGCGCCGTTTTCACAGGACCTCAAGCGTTAGGGAGCAGCGCACGCCGTTTTCACAGGACCTCCAAGCGTTAGGGAGCAGCGCCGCCGTTTTCACAGGACCTCAAGCGTTAGGGAGCAGCGCACGCCGTTTTCACAGGACCTCCAAGCGTTAGGGAGCAGCGCCGCCGTTTTCACAGGACCTCCAAGCGTTAGGGAAGCAGCGCACGCCGTTTTCACAGGACCTCCAAGCGTTAGGGAGCAGCGCGCGCCGTTTTCACAGGAACTCCAAGCGTTAGGGAGCAGCGCACGCCGTTTTCACAGGACCTCCAAGCGTTAGGGAGCAGCGCCGCCGTTTTCACAGGACCTCCAAGCGTTAGGGAGCAGCGCCGCCGTTTTCACAGGACCTCCAAGCGTTAGGGAGCAGCGCACGCCGTTTTCACAGGACCTCCAAGCGTTAGGGAGCAGCGCCGCCCGTTTTCACAGGACCTCCAAAGCGTTAGGGAGCAGCGCACGCCGTTTTCACAGGACCTCAAGCGTTAGGGAGCAGCGCCGCCGTTTTCACAGGACCTCAAGCGTTAGGGAGCAGCGCCGCCCGTTTTCACAGGACCTCCAAGCGTTAGGGAGCAGCGCACGCCGTTTTCACAGGAACTCCAAGCGTTAGGGAGCAGCGCACGCCGTTTTCACAGGACCTCCAAGCGTTAGGGAGCAGCGCGCGCCGTTTTCACAGGACCTCCAAGCGTTAGGGAGCAGCGCCGCCGTTTTCACAGGACCTCCAAGCGTTAGGGAGCAGCGCCGCCGTTTTCACAGGACCTCCAAGCGTTAGGGAGCAGCGCACGCCGTTTCACAGGACCTCAAAGCGTTAGGGAGCAGCGCCGCCGTTTTCACAGGACCTCCAAGCGTTAGGGAGCAGCGCCGCGCCGTTTTCACAGGACCTCCAAGCGTTAGGGAGCAGCGCCGCGCCGTTTTCACAGGAACTCCAAGCGTTAGGGAGCAGCGCGCGCCGTTTTCACAGGACCTCCAAGCGTTAGGGAGCAGCGCACGCCGTTTTCACAGGACCTCCAAGCGTTAGGGAGCAGCGCACGCCGTTTTCACAGGACCTCCAAGCGTTAGGGAGCAGCGCGCGCCGTTTTCACAGGACCTCCAAGCGTTAGGGAGCAGCGCACGCCGTTTTCACAGGACCTCCAAGCGTTAGGGAGCAGCGCCGCCCGTTTTCACAGGACCTCCAAGCGTTAGGGAGCAGCGCCGCGCCGTTTTCACAGGACCTCCAAGCGTTAGGGAGCAGCGCCGCCGTTTTCACAGGACCTCCAAGCGTTAGGGAGCAGCGCACGCCGTTTTCACAGGACCTCCAAGCGTTAGGGAGCAGCGCCGCGCCGTTTTCACAGGACCTCCAAGCGTTAGGGAGCAGCGCGCGCCGTTTTCACAGGACCTCCAAGCGTTAGGGAGCAGCGCACGCCGTTTTCACAGGACCTCCAAGCGTTAGGGAGCAGCGCACGCCGTTTTCACAGGACCTCCAAGCGTTAGGGAGCAGCGCACGCCGTTTTCACAGGACCTCCAAGCGTTAGGGAGCAGCGCCGCCGTTTTCACAGGACCTCCAAGCGTTAGGGAGCAGCGCACGCCGTTTTCACAGGACCTCCAAGCGTTAGGGAGCAGCGCACGCCGTTTTCACAGGACCTCCAAGCGTTAGGGAGCAGCGCACGCCGTTTTCACAGGACCTCCAAGCGTTAGGGAGCAGCGCACGCCGTTTTCACAGGACCTCCAAGCGTTAGGGAGCAGCGCACGCCGTTTTCACAGGACCTCCAAGCGTTAGGGAGCAGCGCACGCCGTTTTCACAGGACCTCCAAGCGTTAGGGAGCAGCGCACGCCGTTTTCACAGGACCTCCAAGCGTTAGGGAGCAGCGCACGCCGTTTTCACAGGACCTCCAAGCGTTAGGGAGCAGCGCACGCCGTTTTCACAGGACCTCCAAGCGTTAGGGAGCAGCGCACGCCGTTTTCACAGGACCTCAAGCGTTAGGGAGCAGCGCCGCCGTTTTCACAGGACCTCCAAGCGTTAGGGAGCAGCGCACGCCGCTTTCACAGGACCTCCAAGCGTTAGGGAGCAGCGCACGCCGTTTTCACAGGACCTCCAAGCGTTAGGGAGCAGCGCACGCCGTTTTCACAGGACCTCCAAGCGTTAGGGAGCAGCGCACGCCGTTTTCACAGGACCTCCAAGCGTTAGGGAGCAGCGCACGCCGTTTTCACAGGACCTCCAAGCGTTAGGGAGCAGCGCACGCCGTTTTCACAGGACCTCCAAGCGTTAGGGAGCAGCGCACGCCGTTTTCACAGGACCTCCAAGCGTTAGGGAGCAGCGCACGCCGTTTTCACAGGACCTCCAAGCGTTAGGGAGCAGCGCACGCCGTTTTCACAGGACCTCCAAGCGTTAGGGAGCAGCGCACGCCGTTTTCACAGGAACCTCCAAGCGTTAGGGAGCAGCGCACGCCGTTTTCACAGGACCTCCAAGCGTTAGGGAGCAGCGCACGCCGCTTTCACAGGACCTCCAAGCGTTAGGGAGCAGCGCGCCGCTTTCACAGGAACTCCAAGCGTTAGGGAGCAGCGCACGCCATTTTCACAGGACCTCCAAGCGTTAGGGAGCAGCGCACGCCGTTTTCACAGGACCTCCAAGCGTTAGGGAGCAGCGCACGCCGTTTTCACAGGACCTCCAAGCGTTAGGGAGCAGCGCACGCCGTTTTCACAGGACCTCCAAGCGTTAGGGAGCAGCGCACGCCGTTTTCACAGGAACTCCAAGCGTTAGGGAGCAGCGCGCGCCGTTTTCACAGGACCTCCAAGCGTTAGGGAGCAGCGCACGCCGTTTTCACAGGACCTCCAAGCGTTAGGGAGCAGCGCACGCCGTTTTCACAGGACCTCCAAGCGTTAGGGAGCAGCGCACGCCGTTTTCACAGGACCTCCAAGCGTTAGGGAGCAGCGCACGCCGTTTTCACAGGACCTCCAAGCGTTAGGGAGCAGCGCACGCCGTTTTCACAGGACCTCCAAGCGTTAGGGAGCAGCGCACGCCGTTTTCACAGGACCTCCAAGCGTTAGGGAGCAGCGCACGCCGTTTTCACAGGACCTCCAAGCGTTAGGGAGCAGCGCACGCCGTTTTCACAGGACCTCCAAGCGTTAGGGAGCAGCGCACGCCGTTTTCACAGGACCTCCAAGCGTTAGGAAGCAGCGCACGCCGTTTTCACAGGACCTCCAAGCGTTAGGGAGCAGCGCACGCCGTTTTCACAGGAACTCCAAGCGTTAGGGAGCAGCGCACGCCGTTTTCACAGGACCTCCAAGCGTTAGGGAGCAGCGCACGCCGTTTTCACAGGACCTCCAAGCGTTAGGGAGCAGCGCACGCCGTTTTCACAGGACCTCCAAGCGTTAGGGAGCAGCGCACGCCGTTTTCACAGGACCTCCAAGCGTTAGGGAGCAGCGCACGCCGTTTTCACAGGACCTCCAAGCGTTAGGGAGCAGCGCACGCCGTTTTCACAGGACCTCCAAGCGTTAGGGAGCAGCGCACGCCGTTTTCACAGGACCTCCAAGCGTTAGGGAGCAGCGCACGCCGTTTTCACAGGACCTCCAAGCGTTAGGGAGCAGCGCACGCCGTTTTCACAGGAACTCCAAGCGTTAGGGAGCAGCGCACGCCGTTTTCACAGGACCTCCAAGCGTTAGGGAGCAGCGCACGCCGTTTTCACAGGACCTCCAAGCGTTAGGGAGCAGCGCACGCCGTTTTCACAGGACCTCCAAGCGTTAGGGAGCAGCGCACGCCGTTTTCACAGGACCTCCAAGCGTTAGGGAGCAGCGCACGCCGTTTTCATGGGACCTCCAAGCGTTAGGGAGCAGCGCACGCCATTTTCACGGGACCTCCAAGCGTTAGGGAGCAGCGCACGCCGTTTTCACAGGACCTCCAAGCGTTAGGGAGCAGCGCACGCCGTTTTCACAGGACCTCCAAGCGTTAGGGAGCAGGGCATGCCGTTTTCACAGGAACTCCAAGCGTTAGGGAGCAGCGCACGCCGTTTTCACAGGACCTCCAAGCGTTAGGGAGCAGCGCACGCCGTTTTCACAGGACCTCCAAGCGTTAGGGAGCAGCGCACGCCGTTTTCACAGGAACTCCAAGCGTTAGGGAGCAGCGCACGCCGTTTTCACAGGACCTCCAAGCGTTAGGAAGCAGCGCACGCCGTTTTCACAGGACCTCCAAGCGTTAGGGAGCAGCGCACGCCGTTTTCACAGGAACTCCAAGCGTTAGGGAGCAGCGCACGCCGTTTTCACATGACCTCCTAGCGTTAGGGAGCAGCGCACGCCGTTTTCATGGGACCTCCAAGCGTTAGGGAGCAGCGCACGCCATTTTCACGGGACCTCCAAGCGTTAGGGAGCAGCGCACACCGTTTTCACAGGACCTCCAAGCGTTAGGGAGCAGCGCACGCCGTTTTCACAGGACCTCCAAGCGTTAGGGAGCAGCGCACGCCGTTTTCACAGGAACTCCAAGCGTTAGGGAGCAGCGCACGCCGTTTTCACAGGACCTCCAAGCGTTAGGGAGCAGGGCACACCGTTTTCACAGGACCTCCAAGCGTTAGGGAGCAGCGCACGCCGTTTTCACAGGACCTCCAAGCATTAGGGAGCAGCGCACGCCGTTTTCACAGGACCTCCAAGCGTTAGGGAGCAGCGCACGCCGTTTTCACAGGAACTCCAAGCGTTAGGGAGCAGCACACGCCGTTTTCACAGGACCTCCAAGCGTTACGGAGCAGGGCACGCCGTTTTCACTGGAACTCCAAGCGTTAGGGAGCAGCGCACGCCGTTTTCACAGAACCGTTTATAGTTTTTGTACAGTGTTTTTTTTTTACTTTACGTACATTCCCCTGTATGTCCTCAGTGCGCTACCATTGCTGGTAGTCTCACATGAGCTGTTCACTGTGTATTAAATAAATCCTGTTCGCCTGCGAGGCATATCAACTTCAACCTCCGTCTCAATCTCCTGCCTGTCACTCAACAGGGAATGCACGCACCCACACGTCACACTTACCGTTACTCACTCAAGTTTATCTGTGGCTTCCTCTAAGCTCTTCTCTTATTCTGTGTGTGGAGTTCATCATACCAGGTAAGAATACAAAGATTACTTGTAACATGGTTTCTTTGTAGGATAATGAACTCCAAACCCTATATAACTTAACCCTTTGCGGTCCATTTATTAATTCTGCGTCAGGCTCGCCAGGTCCAATTTATTTTCACATGCGCAGTTAATTTTAGACGCGCTGTTTAAAAGTATTTTTTTCCACAGTCAAACGGGTTTAAATGGCCCTGCATATCAACAAAGCACTCACTAGGGATCTCCAGCCCCGCCCCACCCTTTCGTTTGCTATCGCTTTCACATATGCTACCAAATAAAAAATAATAATAATAATAGTCGTACATACCGATCAATCGTCTCCTGATGACTCGCTTTATCACCAAACTCCTCAATAATGCAATCCAAGTCATTATTTTATTGCTATAACATCTCAAAAAGCTCTGCAAATGTCCGTGATAGTCTCTGTGCGCTGATAATGTAACTCCCAGCTTGTTTCCATATGACCGCCCCATCTGATGCCAGGGGTTGTATGACTATTCATGAGATACGCCTTTTTTTTTGGCTTGTCTCGCTCCTTTCGCTCCCACTCGGCCATTGAATGGTTTTCTCGGCTTTTCCGTTGAAAACCGACTTTTGCGTTTTTGTGTTTTTAAAATGATGTCGGACAGGGTCCGACAAAGGACCTGATGGGAATAATTGCAATGTCGGACCCATTCCGACAAAGAACCGCAAAGGGTTAAGCCTTTTTCTATACTGTCTTCCCTTTTTTTCCGAAATGTGGACAATGATATTGGAAATTACGTCTTGTTTTATGGGGGAGCGGCACTAACGTCGGCACCAAAAGGATCATATCACAGTG
Source organism: Acipenser oxyrinchus oxyrinchus (assembly GCA_030684275.1). Classification (NCBI taxonomy): domain Eukaryota; kingdom Metazoa; phylum Chordata; class Actinopteri; order Acipenseriformes; family Acipenseridae; genus Acipenser; species Acipenser oxyrinchus. The sequence continues at coordinate 23,976,962 of CM060258.1, read as the reverse complement.
ATAGGGTAGGAGATTGATTTGTTCTCCTGACTCAAGCAACATGGAAACCAGAAGTTCACTTTGTGTGGAATTCATCATTGTACAAGAAACCATATTACAAGTAATCAAAGTATTCTTATAGCTTTACTGCGCTTCTAAACGTTTGCCATGATATTTGTGCGGTTTTCTCACATTTTCCCCATGGTTATACTTTATCATAGTTGACTTCCTTTCCTGTTTGTGCCCTTCTGACCAACAGTATATGTGTGTAATCTCTAGATTAGGTGGATGAGTTTCCTATCCAGGCAGGGACTCACCTGACTCCTTTATATGCTTGCGTGCCTTGGACTCTGTGAAGGAGGAGATCTCATAGAGCTTGGAGTGTGTGCGAGCATGCTTGAAGCTGCTGAAGTGCACACTCCTACAATAAACCACACAGTCGGAAAGCTCTTTGGATAGCTGCTGACTTGGCTTCTACATAGGGAGGTAAAGAGTATAAGTTAGAAATAAGATACAAGGTCCAAATAATTATCCACGAGAAAGGAAGCCATATGATTTGTGATGGTTTCCCCAATAATCTGAACTAAAAATATTCATACCAAGGTCATAACTTTAAATGCACGTGTGACATACCCATGAATCCTATGCCGCTGATCAATAGAGGATGTTACTCACTCACTACTGGCTGTAGAGCACACTGGAACACTGAGACTGAGGAACACTGAGACTGATGAATGCTCTGGCAAGTCATGAGTTGCAGGCATCTATCCAGACTAATTAGTGATAAAAACAGAGCTTTGTGAAGACACCTGACTTTTGAGTAACTAAATGCCCACCAGCCCCAAAGACATTGGAACTCCAGTCCACCACCTGTAGGCAAGCCAAGGACATTTACATCAGTCTCCTATAACTAAACACCTGTACTGACGACAGCCAAGAAATGTCTCTAGTCTTGTTTGCAATTACTGGCATGTATAATGTTAATAGTGTGAAAGCAATTGCATTAGCTGTACCCTGCAGACAGTTGGCAGTGATGTGGTACTGCAAAGGTAAATATCGTAAAAACCATAAATATTGGCTGGCTATTTCTTTCAAAAATTGGGCCCCTGACAATGATCTGGCACTACAGTTAGCAGCAAAGCTATAAAAGCAATATGATTAGTTATCCCTTACAGAAACCCTTAATTGAACTGGTCATTTGCTTAATTAGAACTTTTTAATTGTTTTCAGCTCTTAACAGTTGCAGATTTCAAGTTAGCTATAACATCTTATAAGTAACTTGAACACTGCACCTGTTTAGGAGTTGAAAACAATTAAAAAGGTCTAATTAAGCAAATTATCAGTTCAATTAAGGGTCTAGTATTCCAGAAATAAATGTAATAAAAATGCTCACAAACGTATTATTTTTGCCATAATTATCTCCTTGTACAGCACAATTTCTGATGTAAATAAATACAATGTATAGAATATATTTAATTAAACTTTAATTTAGTTAAAGTTTCTAAGTAAATCTATCACACTGTATGGTAATTGGCTGCCTTTTGACAAAATCAGGTGCTTTGCCATATGACTGCCCAAAAAGTGAATCTATACTGTACGATTCACAGAACTTGACCAACAGAACCATAGTTTACAGTGTACCAAATGTGAAGTCCCCTTATGGGGACGCTAATAAAATGATTTATGTGTCAGCAGTAGCCCCTAGATACAGTACTATTTGAGCTACACAGGTAGTTGGTTTTCCTCACCTTGGCTTTCCTGCGTGTGCTGTCATCATCGATGTCGGCAGCCTCATCCTCATCGCTCACCTCCCCGACGTGCTCTTCCCCCGGTCCGTTCACACACTCCTCCAGGCTGCCTATCTTCTTCCCCTTCACCAAGACCTTGCCCTTCAGCTCCTAAGCAACACAAAGATGAGGGCAGGGGTGGGGCTTTGTATTTGTAATGTAATGTCTATTATATCCAGGAGATGGGTATTAAAGTGTGTTATAGAGGGTATTATTATTTTATTATTTAGTCATTTAGCAGACGCTTTTATCCAAAGCAACTTACAGAGACTAGGGGGTGAACTCTGCATCACAACTGCTGGTGCAGAGTCACTTACAATAGGACCTGGGTTTTATGTCTCATCCGAAGGACAGAGCACAAGGAGGTTAAGTGACTTGCTCATGGTCACACACAGTGAATCAGTGGCTGGGTGGACCTGGAAACTCCTGGTAACGAGACCCTTTTATTAACCACTGGCCCACCAAGCTTATAAAATGTTATAGCTAACTTGAAAACTGCAACTGTTTAAGAGCTGAAAACAATTAAAAGGATCTAATTAAGAAAATTATGAATTCAATTAAGGGTCTAGTTAAGTAATTGAGAGCCCAGTTGGAATGAAAACCAGCAGACACAGGGGGTCCCCAGGACCAGGGTTGAAAACCACTGCTCTAAATCACTGCAAAAAGAGCGATTTAAAAAAAAAAACATAACATAACAAGTACTCTGGCTTTTCTGTTCCATACCACATCATGGATTGTTATTGCTGTTACCTGTTTGACAATGTTGGCAATAATCCTTACACTATCAGTGCACTTCAGCGGACATTTTGAAAAGAGCTTTGAAATAGACTTTAAAGTTGTAAGTGTACAAAGTTGTCCGCATGTAAACAATGAAATGAAAAATGACAGGCACGTTATTTAAACTGTTTAAACGCTATATTTTTTCACTGTATTTTTTGGAACCCCACTACTTACTTAAGCAATGCTTTTGCTGAAGAGATGGATAAATGCAGCATGCTACAGCCCAAATGAAAATAAATGGTGATATAATATAAATTAACTATAGAGGCCACACCAAGCACATCACATCAACGCGTCAGTGTCCAGCGTAACATTTTTTTTTTTTTTTAATACGGTACATCTTATGGAGGCTTTCACACTGGCTACGTATTGTAAAACGGACGGCGTCTGAAATAGACTGTGTTCCTATTTATTTATGGGTGTCCAGTGTAAATGTACTTACCAATGTATTTATGAAAAATAGACATCAATATGGCAAATAATTGTTTTTATTGCAAAAAGATGTTCACTCAAACAGACTTAAGTATTTCATTGAGCAATGTTTTGCATTTATTTTCAACAGACTGATTATGATGTGACCAGGGGAATAAATGTTAGAAAGATGCATCGGACTAGCCTGCATTAGTGTAAATAGTGTAATATTAATAGTATAAGTATTATTGAATCATTATAAAGGTTGCAACCCTACTGTATGCGTATAAAGATCCCAAGCAGGGTTACAGTAACATACGATCCATGCTCCGTTTGTACAGTCGATCAGCAGCAGATGGGCTTATTACGGCTTATTAGCGCCACAGATAAAATATTTATTGCGTTATCTCCCAATAATTATTGCGTTAAAAAACAAAGACCAAGTGCAAAATGTCAAGGTTAGCCTATACCTTCTGTGATGGTTTAGGTTTGGCAGCCTCAGCAGACGAAAGCCCCATCATTTAACCCTTTTTAAGGCACACAAAATCTGACTTGCTATAATCTTTCTTTGCTGATTTTATGAAAGATTGATGAAAATAAAGTAGATTGCATATCTCATTTTTACATTTTGCAAAAAAATGAAGAAAAAATATAGGTGCCAAATGTGTCCCCTAACCTACACGGTACATTTGTAAATTTCAGTCAATTCCGTCTGTCAATTCCGTGCGATCACTCTGACCACTGATGAAAAATGCTCAGGAGCGCTCTGAGCGGCTCACTTACTTAACTCACCCACTGTATTCAGCATGTAAGTGTACATTCTTTCCTTTTTCATTTCTTTACTGTTTTCTTTTAAACATAGCAGGGCGATTGCTCTGCACTGGGGGACATTAGTGTTGGTGTAATTTATATGTGGAAACGGGTTTGTTTTGTATGCTTATTGAAGTTTTTATGTTTGATTGTTTACAGACTGCAACACACAGGGTGCGTTCACGCCATTTTTTTACCGGCTAGATTGCAGACAGGAGTCTGCGCGTAACGTCACGGTCTGTGCAAACGGAGCGTGGACAGCTTTGGTAGATGAACAACAGTTCTGAGCAGAACCAAAAAGAAGGTGGTGTTGAGAGAAATTCTAATCGCAGAAGAAGTGGATGCAATCGAAGTTCCCTTTGTGCTCCACCAGCTTCATAATTTACAGCATGATCAGAAAATATATAGTAGAAACAGTCCCTGCTATAAAGAGATAATATAAACGTATGTTTTGTGATGTGAGACAAATTAATGAGTATTATAAGGGGCAGGATCCCCTCGCCCTGTCACAAAGGGGTTGATAGACACTACTGTATTTTGATCTGGGACACAAATACTTGCACATATGGTCACATATCTCACTTCAGCTACCTTTTATTAAAGCTGATTTATTCTCCTTAATTCAAAGTAGGTTATTCCCAGTCCCTGATAGCCTTTCATCAATAACCAATTACACCTGCTGAAAATAACAGAGCGGTTTTAGGTTCATTTCAACCATTTAGCATTTTTTTTTACATGTTTAAACCTTTAGAATAAATATCTGAATATTTGAAAAGTATAATAACTGTGTGGAAAAAGAGTCAAATCATTTTCATTTGTATTACAAATCATTCATAAGATAATTAATGACATGACTCGAAGGCGTTTCACACCCCCTGACTAGGTGGCAGTAGCACATGGAGTAAGGATTGTATGTGGTTGCTACACACTTTGTCAGCCAACGCTCGTCTATTGTTTTGAGCCGCGGCTGCTCCAGCGCAGTACCTCTTGAGAAACTGCGCGGCTGTGCAGACTTTTAAGCCCGTGGATGTGTGACCTAGTGACGTTGTTTTCCGGCTGAGTTCACGCAGACGATGAATTTGGACAAGTTTTCCGCAGAATCTGCACAGACTTAGCAAAGTCTCCGTATCGTGAACGCAGCCACGGTACTTGTGAAGGCAATGCTCAGCCAAGGCGATATGAAGCAGCAGGAGTCGTCGTAAGAATACCGGCTCATAAGTAGGTTAGTTTAGGGGATATTGATCCCAAATAATGTATAGCGACGGTTACGTGGTGTAGCAGGTTCCTGGAGCGGGACGCCTCGTTCAGTAAGGATAGCGCTTGCCCTGTGTGGCACCTTTTGTTTGTAGTTTTTGCACTGTGTTTTATGTTGCCTTTTGTACAGTTTACTGTATGTGTCCTCTGTGCGTTACCATCGTTGGTAGTGTCACATGACCGGTTTGTTTATTTCCTGCTTTGTGGTTAAATCCTGTGCGCCTGTGCCGGCGTTTCAACTCCAACTCCCAAGTCTCTCTGTGTTGCAATGCGGTTACCATGTGACACGAGTACCTTGTCACAATACCGTATAAATGTTGATCAATGTGAAAGAATTTTCTTAAAAGTACTATATATCGATGTTCAAATCAAATTTGCCGTTTTGTCATTATTCTCATACAGAAAAATGCCAAACCCTATTATAGTGAACACCCTGATATAACGAACATTTCTCCAGGTCCCAGGGGGTTCGTTATAGTGAAGTTAGCCTGTATTTACAGTTGCAGGCTAGCTGCTTTCTACATTTTAATGCAACAACAAGCTAGCTCCTAATTAGTTGTTTAAAGATAATTAAACCTTCGTCCCAATAAGCTTTCAGCTTGCACAGGTCAACCACAGCCTTGTATGCCGCGGCAGCAACCTTTCTATTATTATTATTATCAGCTGTGTTGATTCACCAAACTGTTGTTAAATTCCCTGCACCGATGAGCACCAAGTGATGTCACTTCCGACTCAGTGATGCAGAGCACTGATGAATTTAACAACGCACCCATAGCTTGTGTGGGTGACGTCAGACCAGGAAATGAATGGACACAAGGCAGTACATGCGGGCAAATGCAACACTGGCTGCGCTCAGGTATTTATTATTAAATCATACACACTTTTAAATAACAAAACACAAAATAAATGTCCAGAATAACAAACAAACGAACAACGAGTACCCTTCAGGGAGGTAGGTAGGGAGGGAGGTAGGAAGGTAGCAGTCATTTAGCTCTGGGCGCGTTGTTTTATTCACCACTGCATGCACCGCTGTAAAGCGGATTCACCAAACCATTGCTAAATTCACCAGGAGTCTCAACGAACTGTTGTTAAACTCACCGATGTGTCATCGCTGATTTAGCGGATTCACCAGGATTGAGAGTCGGTGAACTGCAGCAAAACCGATATGGCCGCAGCCATGGAAGAAGTTAGTCTCCAGTACGGAGACACTTCTATCAATTTAATTGTAGATTCAAAGATGGCAAATCTTTTGAAAATGGGTATGGAGTGTATTTAATAAATATATAGCACTAATAAAAACGTTTATATAAACATTATATTAATGTTCTATTGTATTTGAAAAACTGCCTATGCCGTTAGATCCTGCCTTTTATACTCTGACTGGGCTCTGAATTAGATATGAGACGAGAGAACAAGATGATTTTTTTTTTTTTTTTACCGTGTATGTTATTTGTTCTTTTATACTTCAAACAAATGTTATAAAGTTGCTTACAGCAACAGCAGCACATCAAGTGAGGCAGTCAGTCAGATAGCAGTGGTAGGTGCAGCTGACAAGGTACTCAGGCAAGCAGGGTTGTCACTCTGAAGCCAACAATGACTTTGAGAGAGCTGCAAAGTTCTGTATCTGAGATGGGAGTCAGTGTTCACACATCCACAACAAGCTGGTTCCTACACAAAGCTGGCCTGTATGGATGGGTGGCAAGAAAGAAGCCATTACTCAAAAAGCCTCATCTTAAAGCACGTATGGAGTTTGCGAAAAAGCATGTAGATGATACTGCCGACATATGGAAAAAGGTTTTGTGGTCATACGAGACAAAAATTGAACTTTTTGGTCTAAATTCCAAACGTTACGTCTGGTGCAAGCCCAACACTGCACATCACCCAGTCAACACCATACCAACTGTCAAGCATGGTGTTGGCAGCATCATGTTATGGGGATGCTTCTCTTCAGCAGGGACTGGGAAGCTTGTCAGGATAGAGGAGAGAATGGATGGTGCAAAGTACAGGCGAATCCTTGATGAAAACCTGTTTGAGTCAGCCAAGACTCTGAAACTAGGGAGGAAATTCACATTTCAGCAGGACAATGACCCGAAGCACAAAGCCAATGCCACACTGGAGTGGTTGAACAAAAAGAGAATTAATGTTTTTGAGTGGCCCTGTCAAAGTCCTGACTTGAATCCAATCGAAAATTTATGGCAAGACTTGAAGATTGCAGTCCATCGACGATCCCCAACAAACTTATCAGAACTGGAGCAATTTTCCCATGAAGAATGGGCAAAAATGTCACCATTCTACTGTGCAAAGCTAGTAGAGACCTATCCAAAAAGACTCATAGTAGTAATTGCTGCAAAAGGTGCTTCTACCAAGTACTGACCTAAGGGGCTGAATACTTATGCAACCAGTACATTTAATTTTGTACATTTTTTATGCACGTTTTGCTGACACTTAACCTCCTCCTCATATAACAGTGTTCACTACAGCTTTGAATAAAAAAAGTTTGTTTGAAAAACTGTGCATTATTGGTAGTGGGTGAATACTTCTGCAAACCACTGTATATATATATATATATAGGGGTGGGGCACCCCGTCAATAAATATAAACATACTGATTGCTGTGAGTGTATGTCTGGATGTCAAATAGGAAGGCCCTTAACTTTCAACAGCGAAGAAGTACGGTAAAGAAAGACTGCTCTGCAGTGCGGCAAAGATAACCACTCAAAATCACTGATAAAATGTACAATGTATACTCAATGTTTGTTGCATACTCCATTTTTACATATCACTTTATTAGTTATCAAGTTATTGTGAAATAGTACCACTGTTACAGTAACAGTTTGTTAAGGAAATGTTGTGTTCAGCTTCAACACTTCAGGTTGAGTCTTTGTGGTGAATACAGCTTGACGGTCGGTATGAGAATACATCGGACGCTAACACTTTGATACGACGCGCTTGCCGTGACAAGACCTTAACAATTACAATTCAGGACTACTGGTGAGTACAGTAACTCATTATATGTTATGTATTATTTTGTTATCTAGTTTAACTACTGTATGAAATTCATTTAGCTGGGTACACAGCACTAGCATTGATCCACCCCATTAAAACGTATGAAACGTAGCTTACTGAATCAGATGGCACATAAACTGCAGGTTTTGTTATCTACATTTTTTCAGGAAATATGGAAAATATGCGCATGTATTTTGCAAATATTTTTTGTAATATAATAGTACTTTTTATGACAAGTATGTGAGGTGGTTTTATCTTTTCCAAGTCTGAATAAAAGATAAGATGCTGGTCCATAGCTTATCAATTTAAAAAGTTTAGAATGTGTTCTGAAGTTGAAGAAATTAAAATATGCAGTTTTTCGTTTTTTCATTTATAATTACAAAATTGAAACATTTAAATTTTGGTGAAATCACCATAGCATTTTCAGTCAGACATAATATAATGCAACAAAGCTTTCTTAAAATACATGCCGCTGTACTGCTTGTTATCATTATTATTTGCTGTATTTGTGTCATCAGACCATTGGATTTACAAATAAAATATCATTGCTCCTGGATTATCGTTGTCTGTCTGTTCATTGATCACTGCTGCATTCCTACACCTGCACACTGTTAAGCCACACATTTCCATCATTTCTGGTTATATAACATGTAGCTGGACTGAAAATGGACCAAGAAGGAATATATATATATAAGTCCAACTTCCACTGCCTCAAAGTGGCAGGAGTGTGACAATGGGTTCTCAAGACGACATCGTAGGACTAAGCAAAGTACAGTGAAAAGACGAAGGACTACTAAACTCAAGAGTGGACATCTTCTCATCTACTTAGGCACTAGAGATGGACAAACAGGAAACATTGGGTTCATTGTCCACAAGAGGATCAAGAATAACATAGTAGAGATTGACAGCGCGTCAGAGAGGTATACAAGACTGATTGTACTGGCCTCGCTGAATGTAACTCCTATCCAGCTATCCAGTCAGCTAAACACTCATCCAGATGATTCTCCAAGAGACAGGGTGTATCTTTAGAGGCTGTACTTGAATAAAAGTGTGAAACTGCAAATACAAATCACAAATGCGTACTCATGTAAGTATACATTCTCACAACAATGTAAGTAATATTCACATGACGCTGCCTAAGTGCAGTAAAATAACAGCATGAACTACACATAAAACAGATGAGTATAAAGTAAGTATTGCAGTAGCTACGAATAACTAGTACTAAATAGCTAGCTAGCTAACTAGCTGCTTATCCGATGCAGCTTACATGCTAAATAACATCAATGAAAAACATCTTAAAAACATGTCAAAAATAATGACTTAAGAGGGACCACTAGGGGGCCTAATATGGAGTAGAGGTGTAAAGCAGGAGTTCCTGAATCTTTTAAAATAATCTTTAGCAATCCTTTAAAATCATTCCTTTAAAACGTCACTTTTTTTGTTTGTTTTAATAAGTTTAACGTTACATCTGCTATTTTATTTGATATATCCGTTGCTGTCAGTCATACTTACTTTGTAATGCCACCAAAGCCGTCAAGCAAAAAATCAATGGCTGCTGATCCAGGTGCACCTGCTCCTGGGCCGATCGCTGTTGCAGGAGAAAGCGGAGGGGGGCCCGGCTACAGCTCCACCATGCTTGACGATTTCCGTAGGATCGTCAGGGAAGTTATCCGAGATGAGATTGCTATGCTTCGATCCGAAATTCAATCGGCAATTGCTCCCATTAAAGCCGCGTTGTCTGAGTGCTCTGAAAAAGTTAGAGAGGTGGAGGGCTCCATGAATGTGTTTGACGCCCGCCTTGCTGGGGTTGAATCAGCCTACAACTTGCTTGCTTCTGAAAATAACAAGCTCCTTGCTAAAATTGACGACCTGGAGAACCGAAGTAGAAGAAATAATCTGCGCGTCGTCGGAATTCCGGAGGGGATGGAGGAAGGCAGACCAACGGAGTTTATCTCGAGCTTCTTTCAAGAAGTGTTTGGGCAGGAGTGCCTGGACTCCCCCCCTGTTCTGGATAGGGCGCATCGCTCCTCGGCTGCGAGACCACGAGAAGGAGAGCGCCCAAGGCCTTTCATTTTGAGAGTTCACCATTTTCAGGTTAAAGAGCAGCTTCTGCCCTTGTCAAGGGAGAAGGGGCAGCTCATCTTCCGCGGAAAAAGAGTCTTCATTTTCCCCGATTTTAGTGCTGATTTGGTAAAGCGCAGAGCTGCTTATAATGAAGTGAAGATGCTTCTCCGTGGTGCGAAGGTGAGATATGGCCTATTACATCCAGCACGTCTCCGCGTTTCATTCAATGGAACTGATAAAATCTTCGATACTCCAGAAGCAGCAAGGGACTTTTATTCAAGAGAGATCCTCCCTAAGCTAAAATGCACAGAGTAAATACAGTACGGTAATTGCAGACTTAATATCATTTAAATATACCGGCGATATACAGCAGTATGAATGTCTTTTTTGTTTATTTATTATTATTATTTTTTGTGTCTGTATGGTTGTGGGTTGTATTTTTGTGTGTGTGTGTGTGTGTGTGTGTATTCCTTCGGTAAAATGAATGTTCTCCTAAATTGAAAGCATTACTGTTATGGTTGAAATGTGCGCATCAGACTGATTTGCAAACGGCACGTCACTGGTTACGTCAATGCAATGTATCCTGGGGAATTTAGTTTTGGTGCCACGGAGAACAGGGGTTTTGCTAGTCTGGGTGGGCATGCTTTGCAGCTATCGCTCCAGTGGTGTTATTGGGTTGCTGGTTAAGTTTGCTACTCTCAACTGTCTGTAATGGATTTTCCAGTATTACTATTTTATGTGTTTGTATGGATATGTATGTGTATGTATGCGTGTGTGTATATATATACACTACCGGTCAAAAGTTTTAGAACACGCCCATTTTTCCAGTTTTTATTGAAATTTAAGCAGTTCAAGTCCAGTGAATAACCTGAAATGGTACAAAGGTAAGCGGTAAACTGCCAGAGGTTAAAAAAAAAGTTTAGGTTACCAAAAACTGAAAAATAATGTACATTTCAGAGTTATACAAAAAGGCCTTTTTCAGGGAACAAGTAATGGGTTAACAACTTACAGCTGTTCTGCAGCAATGGAAGTAAATTAAGCCTTGAAAGTTGATGCTAACAATTCCTACAGGTGTCCCAACTTTTGTTGATTACTTACAAACCCTCTGTCTGTATAAAAGCAGTGTTGGAACAGACTGTGTTACTACACCCTCTTAAGCATTATTTGGACAGTATTGTACTGCAGGAAGTAGTATATTGCTATCATAATGGCGAGAAAAAGGCAATTAACAAAAGGAAGACAGACAGACCATTATAACCCTTAAAAGTGTAGGTCTTTCCTTTAGAGAAATTGCAAAGAAAGCCAAGGTGTCAGTGAGTACAGTTTCCTACACCATCAAAAGGCACTTGAAAACTGGAGGAAACTCTGACAGGAAGAGGTCTGGCAGACCCAAAGCCACAACAGAATCAGAAGACAAGTTTCTGAGAGTCAACAGCTTGCGTGATAGGCGGCTCACAGGACAACAGCTTCAAGCACAGCTTAACACTGGTCGAAGTAAGCAAGTCTCAGTTTCAACTGTGAAGAGAAGACTTGAGCTGCAGGTTTGACAGGTCGAGTGGCAGTAAGAAAGTCAATGCTAAGATGGCAAAATAAGAAAAGAGGCTTGCCTGGGCCATGAAGCACCGCCAGTGGACTACTGAAGACTGGAAGAAGGTCTTATGGACCGATGAATCAAAATTTGAAATCTTCGGTTCATCACGCAGGGTTTTTGCACGCCGTCGAGTAGGCGAAAGGATGGTTCCTCGGTGTGTGACACCAACTGTCAAACATGGAGGAGGAAGCGTGATGGTCTGGGGCTCTTTTGCTGGATCCAGAGTCGGCGACTTGCACAGAGTGAGTGGCACCCTGAACCAAAACGGCTACCACAGCATTTTGCAGCCATGCAATACCCTCTGGTATACGCCTAGTTGGTCAGGGGTTCATCCTACAGCAAGATAATGACCCAAAACATACCTCCAGGCTATGTCAGAACTACCTTAGAAGAAAAGAACAAGACGGTAGGCTTCAAATCATGGAATGGCCAGCACAGTCTCCAGACTTAAACCCCATCGAGCTGGTTTGGGATGAACTGGACAGAAGGGTGAAAGCAAAGCAACCTACAAGTGCAACACATTTGTGAGAACTTCTGCAACAGTGTTGGGAAGAACTTTCTGAACAATATTTGATTTCCATTGTAGAAAGAATGCCACGAGTGTGTTCGGCTGTTATATCTGCAAAAGGTGGCTACTTTGATGAGTCAAAAATTTAGATTAAATTTTGTTAAACAAAACAATTCCATGATTTCTTTTTTATCTCCAATTGTTTATTTGTTCAATGCTTTAATTTCAGAGTACATTGAGACATTAAACTGTGTAAATTTCAATAAAAACTGGAAAAATGGAGGTGTTCTAAAACTTTTGACCGGTAGTGTATATATTTATATATATATTTTTTTTATTATTATTATTATTTTTTTAGTATTCACGTTTGTGTGTGGTTTGAAAGGAGAGAAATAACGTTTGTATGGCCCTGGGTTCAGTATACTATTTGTTATTGCTGAAATGAAAAGGTTTGTTTCTCTTACTGATGTAGTTTGGGGTGTTGACTTACTATGTGGATACTTTACTAAATAATTTAAATGTTCTTGCAGTATTACATTATCACTGTATAAGCATTAACCAGTTTTTATTTGTTTTATTTTTTTTTTTTTTTTTTTTCTCTCTGGTGTTTTCCTACATTTTGGTACATTTCTTATAGTTACCTATTTTTAAGGGTTGCTTACATTTAGACAGTTCAGTTCTGGGACTAGTGCTGTAAGGTTAGGCACAGCAGAGCAGACACAGTGGTTAGGTTAAAAGCTTTACAAATTAAGCTTTGGGAATGTTACCACCTCTCAATAGGTGGTATGGGGGGGGGGCTGTTATTTTTTTTCTATTGTTGTTTTTTTATGTTTGTTTTGTTTTCTGTCTTTCACTTTCCTTCTCTCTTCTGCCGTGTTTTTTTATATTGGTCAGGGGGAGGGGATCTGAGGTTAAGATGCCTGTTTTGTTTTGTATCTCATCCTACATTTTTTCTTTACATCCCTAAATCTTGATGGTTGCTGTGGTTGGCACTAACTCTGGTGATATTGGGTGCCAGGTTAATTTTATAAGCTGGAATGTCAAGGGGCTTAATCACCCAGTGAAGCGCAATCGAGTGTGATCTCACCTTCAACAGCTGAAAGTGGGCATTGCTTTTCTGCAAGAAACACATCTTCCAAATTCGGACCACTCCCATATGCGCAGGAGTTGGGTGGGGCAGATATTTCATTCCAAATTTCATGGCAAAGCTCGGGGAGCAGCAATTTTAGTACACAAATCCATTCCATTCATTGCCTCCCAGGTGACTGCAGACCCAAATGGTCGTTATGTTGTTGTCACAGGTACTCTTTATAACACCCCTTTAATTTTAGCTAATGTCTATGCTCCTAATTGGGATGACAGTCAGTTTTTCACTAACTTTCTTTCTTCCCTACCTGATGTGCACACACACCACCTCTTACTCGGGGACATGAACTGTACTCTTAATCCTAGGTTGGACCGCTCCTGCCTAAATCCAGCACCCCTTCAAAATCTGCTCTGATTATTCGTTCATTTCTTGACACATATGGGGCTTCTGATCCATGGCGCTTTCTTTTCCAACTGCCCGGCAGTACTCTTTTTTTTCTCCTGTACATCAAACATACTTTTTGACTACTTTTTTCTGGACAAAAAACTGCTTCCCATTGTACGTTCTTGTACGTATCAGAGTATAGTCATATCAGATCATGCGCCTCTGGTTTTGGAGCTTGTTTTTCACAGGCAGGTGGCACCACGTCACCCTTGGAGGCTCAACCCCCTATTATTATCTGATCAAGACTTTGTCCAGTTTATTTCTTCCCAGATAGACTTCTTTCTGGATACCAACTCAACACCTGGGATGTCCTCCATCACTTTATGGGAACCCTTAAAGGCTTATTTACGAGGCCAAGTAATCTCTTACAGTGCTCGACTCAACAGGCTTCAAACAGGGCGGCTCTCAGAACTAACTGACCTTATTTTGCAGTTAGATCAGCAACATGCTTTCTCTCCCACTCCAGAACTCTATAAACAATGATTGTCCCTACAAACTGAATTCAAACTTCTCTCCACTAAACAGGCAGAGCAATTAATGATTAGATCACGGCATGCACTATATGAACATGGTGACAAGGCTAGCAAAATTTTAGCACATCATCTGCGTCAATCTGCTGCTTCACATTTGATCCCGCAAATTAATTCTCAATCAGGTCTGCCTACAACTGACCAACAGGAGATTAATGATCAATTTAAAACATTTTATTTTTCTCTTTACAAATCGGAATCTCCTGCCGATCCCGCATTAACCGATTCTTTTTTTGAGAGCCTTCCTGTTCCAGTTTTGGATCCTGACTCAAAAACCCACCTGGAGGAGCCCTTTGCCCCAGATGAAATAACTCAAGCTATTAGGTCAATGCAGAGTGGTAAATCTCCTGGCCCAGATGGGTTTCCCATAGAATTTTATAAGAAATTTAGCTGTAGTTTGTCTCCCCTACTGAGCACCATGTTTGCTGAATCTTTTACATCTATGTCCCTACCGCCTCTGCTGTGCCAAGCCTCTATCTCTGTACTGCTTAAACAGAATAAGAACCCTCTTGATTGTGGATCCTACCGCCCCATTTCGCTGCTTAATGCAGACTTTAAAATTCTTGCTAAGACCCTCGCACACCGTCTTGAGTCGGTTCTCCCCTCTATTGTCTCCTCTGACCAGACAGGATTTGTGCAGGGCAGACACTCTTATTTTAACCTTCGCCGTCTGTTCAATATTATATATACTCCCTCTTCTCCCCTGCCTGAGGTTATTCTTTCGTTAGATGTAGAGAAAGCTTTTGATCGTGTTGAATGGGACTACTTGTTTGCTGCTCTACATAGGTTTGGCTTTGGTCACAATTTTATTTCATGGATCAAGCTGTTATATTCCTCCCCTACAGCTTCTGTTCGCACAAATGATGTGCAATCCAAATACTTCCCTCTCCACCGAGGTACAAGACAAGGTTGCCCTCTCTCTCCCCTTCTTTTTGCAATTGCCATTGAACCTCTTGCAATATCCCTGCGTGTAAGTCAGGATGTAAAAGGAGTAATTCGGGGGGGGCGCGAGCAGAAGGTGTCACTTTATGCTGATGACCTTCTTATATATATTTCTGATCCTATCTCTTCCCTCCCCCATGCCTTAGTCATACTGGAGCAGTTTAGCAGGTTCTCTGGATATAAACTTAACCTACACAAGAGTGAATTGTTCCCTATCAACTTGGCGGCTCGTCGCTGTCCCCTTGAGAATCTCCCTTTCAAAATTGCATCCGAAAGCTTTACTTACTTGGGGGCCACAGTCACACTCTCATACAACAAACTCTTTAAATTTAACTTTACTCCCCTACTAGAGCGTATTAAACAAGACTTTCTTCGTTGGTCCACTCTACCACTTTCTCTGGCAGGTCGCATCAACTCGGTCAAGATGAACACACTCCCTAAGTTACTTTACCTGTTTCAATGTATCCCTGTTTTTACTACTAAAAGTTTTTTTCAATACACTTGATCGGATGGTTTCTTTGTTTATCTGGAATAAGAAGCCTCCCAGAATTCGGAAAGATTTCCTATAAAGAATGAAACCAAGGGGGGGAATGGCTCTACCTAACTTTCAATTTTATTATTGGTCGGCTAATATCCGAAATCTATTACATTGGTCACATTTTCACCCCCGGCTGGACGGCCCTGCATGGCTGGTCATGGAGTCAGCCTCCTGTCGCTTTACCTCCCTGCCTGCCCTACTGTGCTCTTCTCTTCCCCTCTCGACTTCTCAGTTTAGTGTTAACCCATTGGTGTGTCACTCCCTCCGGATCTGGTCCCAGTTTAGGAGGCGGTTTGGCCTACAGTCCATGTCCATATCTGCCCCTGTTGATGTAAACCATCTATTCCCAACCTCAGTGAAAGACTCTGCTTTTAGTCTATGGTATAGAAGTGGTATTAAGTCTCTTAAAGACTTATACATTGACAATAATTTTGCATCGTTTGGCCAGCTTGTCCAAAAATTTAACCTACCACAAACACACTTTTTTCGCTACTTGCAAATTCGAAACTTTGTTCATAATAGAGTGGTTCAATTTCCTCTACTGCCTCCCAAATCAGTCACTGATTTGATTCTAGAATTCAACCCTGACATTAGGGGCGTAATATCTAAAATTTATAACATTATATTGTCTCTGCATTGCCCTTCATTGTCCGCTTTGAAAACCCTGTGGGAACATGATCTAGGACTCCAGCTAACTGATGACATTTGGGAATCCATCCTTGCTCGTGTGCATTCCTCTTCAGTTTGTGCTCGGCATGGGCTTATTCAATTCAAGATCTTACACCGTCTTCATTTATCAAAGGTCAAATTGTCCAGAATATACCCTGAATTGGATCCAGCCTGTGACAGATGCAAACTAGCACCAGCTTCTCTCATTCATATGTTCTGGTCCTGTCCCAGGCTGGCTCCATTTTGGACCTATGTCTTTGAGACCCTCTCTCAGTTCTTACAAGTGCCTATTGACCCCACTCTACTCATTGCGATTTTCGGTGTGATTCCCGACAATGTTCCCTTAACAGGGTTGCAGTCGGACACCGTGGCCTTTGCAACTCTGCTGGCTAGACGCCTCATTTTGTTTGGTTGGAAACAGGCTGCCCCACCCTCACATGTTCACTGGATTCGGGATCTCATGTACTCCCTTAAATTGGAAAAAATAAAGTTTATATTAAGGGGATCCACTGCAAAATTTTATAAAGCATGGCAACCCTTTCTATCCTATGCTGACAACCTCAGATTGCCCTCCCCTCCATAATCTTCCTTTATAAAATTAATAATAATGAAAAAGCAAGCACGGCACTTTCTCTTTCTCTCTCTCTGGCTCCTTCTTTTCTTTCTCTTCTGTCTTTCTCCTCTTTCTCTTCTCTTTTATAACAATTATAATTATTATTAATATGATTTCCACTTAAATCTCTGTTAAATTGTGTTTATGTTACATCCTGTTTAATTTGTGAAATCCAATAAAAAAAAGTTTAAAAAAAATAATGACTTAATTCAGTAATAATATGTTAATATCAATGATAGCTGTGTAAATAATAAACATACTTACAGATATTGCCCTCTTAAGAACTATACAGTGAGGATGACACAGGATTGTTGCCAAGCATTGCACAACACTAGCCTGTAGCATGTATAAACTGTAAGTGTCCAAACTTCTTGGTTCTCACTTCCTATAACCTAACATAACACAGGAAGTAGTTGCTTTACTGGAGAATAATGACAATTACCACTAGGTGGCACTAAACTTAAAGCGAGTCCAGAACACTGATAGTGAAAGTTTCAAAGAAGTACGAACTTCAGGTCATCCAAGTATATGCACCAACAACAAGCTATTCAGATGAAGAAGTCAAAGATTTTTATGAAGTACAAGATCTACATGAAAATGGGAAGAGCCACTATAAGTTCATCATCAGTGAATTCAACGCCAAAATAGGAGCCCAGCAAGAGGATGAGAATGCAAATTTGGACATGGCGACAGAAAACGAGAGGGGTGACAGACTAGTCGAATTTGCAGAGAACAAGACCTTATTCATCATGGAAATCAGGAAATGGACAGGGAGAGGACCCAACGGAGTGAAGAATGAAATTGACTACATACTCACCAACAAGAAGCACACTGTGCAGGATGTCTCAGTGCCAAACAGTTTTAACACAGGAAGTGACAGAAGTGTCTCCTTCCCTCTGTCCGAAGTCTATCTCCACTTAATTTCCAACTGTGTCCTCTGGTCCTGGTTTCTGGACTAAGCTTGGTTAAAGTTAACTATGTCTCAGCATTGCATTATGTAACCTCATCGGAACGTCCTTGGATTTGTACTCTACACTTTGGGCTATGTACATTCTGTGTGCTTGCTGACAGCAGTGAATCTATTACAACACTGAGGTATTTCTCTTGGTGTACCTGCTCTAGTTCTATCCCTCCCTCCATTTGGTATTACATTGTTGTGACCAGTGTGTAACGCTTTACATCTGTTAAATTAAATTTCACCTGCTACGTGAAGACATGTGAAGGGGTCTTATCTGTACCAAGCAACTCCAGGTATTAACAGTATCCATTTAACAATATGCGATGAGCCAGGTGACAACATGTTCCAAAGATTGGATAAATTACGCTACACTGATTTTCTGTCTAACAATTAATTAACCAATGTAATCACAAATCCTGTGAACATCATTCATATATGTATATTTAATCACAAATCCTATGAACATCATTCATATATGTATATTTAATCACAAATCCTATGAACATCATTCATATATGTATTTTTTCAACTTATTGATTTTAAACATGACTGCTGTTTTTATGTCTAAGCTCATTATGGTACTTATCTTAGTATCGCACATCACGTAGATATTAAAGGCTCAGTTTTGCAAACTGTTTTCACTTCTGGGGATCACTGTGATTCTGTGAAGAGCTGATATGATATTAGGGAGTCCCTATGATAATAATACACAGGAGACTTTGGCTAGCACACTAGCTCACTGTACCCTTGAATTATATATGACATCAGCATCTGCATCACAGGCAGGTCATTTGGCAGCTGTACTTTTCCTCCCCAGGTTGGCTACAGGATGATGACCTCTGAAGCAGGGTAAAAGTGAAATCCTCTCTGAATTAAACATGCCACAGCTGAGAGAGACACCGCTGAGATAACAAATAACAAATCACACTTCTACTGTACAACATGCTCCATGAAAAACCGCACAGGCCTAATCACTGACAGCTCTCTCCGACAGGCCAGGTATTACTGAATGGATATGGTGTAGTGGTGCATCATTGCATAACATTTAGATTGTAAGCTGGTATGGGGGGGGTAAAGGTACGCTGCAGGTCCATGGTTGGTGTGGCAGGGTAGCACAAGTGCAGCCGCTGTCAGGCAGCAATGCAGACTCGGAGGCAGGAATAGCAGCTTGAAAGTGCAAATGTGTGTATTTATGAACCCAAATGGGCAACAGAAATAAACAAAACAATTCTCGAACACTTACTTTACAAAACAAAAAGGAAATCACTTATCTCACACTCACACACACACACACACGCACACCTGGTTGGAGACAAGCCGACATAAAAATAATAAACAGAAAACAACCAATAAACGATACAATACACTCAGACATGCATGCACAAGCAGACGCACACACTCACTCTCCAGGGGCCACAGTTCAGACAGTTCTCAGTCTCTCAGAGTCTTGCCTGAACGCGCCATTACAATAGTAAAAGATTATTTTTTAATTAAAACTAAATGTTTTTTTTTTCTTTTTTTACTCTAGCTTATTTAGTACACAGTTAACAGAAATCAGAACAGTGTGCTTATTCAGCATTTTTTAAATTTTGAATTTTCTTTTTTTGTAGTCTTTTCCTTCAATTTATGTCATCCAATTTCAGTGTTTCTTTTTATTTGGAGGTTAGAGAGGTTCGGCAGGTTTCATTGTTAATAGTTTAAAATCCTATGATTATAATAGGTGTTTAAAAATAGACGTTATGATAATGAGGCTCGACAAAACACTTGTCAAATGAAAGTCTTGATTATTGGAAAGTAGATGTGCAAATTATAGAATGTCTTTAGCTGGGGCATTTGTACAATTTGATGTCGAGATCAGCCAATAGCTTTCAACTTTACTAAGAACTGTGGAGGATGGAAGCCAATAGGGAGCGGGAACAGGTGGGACTAAGGGAACAGGACGCAAGCATAAAATAGAAAAGAAAAAAGGGGAGAGCTGAAAAGTTTCACTGTGCTACACGCATACAGTTTAGTTTAGTGAAAACTAAATGTTTTTAGCCCTAAATGCTGCTTGAGTAGGATAGTTGGCACAGAAATAGTACATTTACTCATATTTGCAATTTGATTGCTGTATGTGTGTGGGCCCCCCTCTGGTGTCGGGGCTCCGAGTGGTTGCCTGGGTTGTCCGGGTGATGACGCTGGCTCTGATTGAGCCAATCAAGAGAGGTCATGTAACCCTAAGTACAGTTAATACATCAGTGCTATCACCTACAAAACAGCACATGCCTAACCCTAACCCTATCACCTACAAAACAGCATATGCCTAACCCTAACCCTATCACCTACAAAACAGCACATGCCTAACCCTGACCCTATCACCTACAAAACAGCACATGCCTAACCCTGACCCTATCACCTACAAAACAGCACATGCCTAACCCTGACCCTATCACCTACAAGGCAGCATGTGCTGTTAAGTAGGATTTCTGTTCTATTAAGTTTTTCTATTTAAAATGTTTTTTTTTAAATAAAGTCTGCCATCTTGGATTGTGAGACTCATGTAACTCGGACAAAGTGGCATATTTTATTTACATCTATATCAAGTTTGAATGCAGCTATATTTAATTTACAGCTATATCAAGTTTGAATGCAGCTATATTTTATTTACATCTATATCAAGTTTCAATGCAGCTATATTTTTATATATTCAAATTTTAAAAAGTTGTGCGACCCACTTCTTATAGCAAATGAACTTCAGCCCTAATCTCACTTGATATAAAATGGTAACAACATTTTTACATGGACTGAAGAAGCAGAAATGTATTTTCCTGTTTCTTTGTCTTTGACATAATGAATGTGTAATGAACATATGTTAAGTATGTGTGAGTGCTGTGCGCCTGTGATGTGCTCGATGCATAGAGAGTTCCAGACCCTCGTTCAAAAGGATGGTGTTCGTTACCTCAGGGGAAGGCAGTCTGCTCGGAATTTTCCCATCCACAGTGGTTTTCAGCAGCATGTCTCCCAGAATGCTGTTCAGGTGATGTGCCATCACTCTCTGCTGTTCCACACTGCAGTGGTTCTCAATGGACAGGATGACAGGGTACTCTGATACCTGCAGGGAGAAGGGAGGGGGTTAATTATTGAAACAGGAGCATTATCCCAGGAAAGACAATACCATCCATAGACCAGTGAGTCTCATTCAGGCATTATCCTATTGCACACATACAGTACAATCACTCACACATGTGACAATATTCACAAATAGATATCATTAACAGATAACAAAATGAAGATTAGCAACATGAAGAGGTTTCTAATGAACTTGCAATTGTATTCAATATTTTTGCTGGTTGACCCACATTTCTATCAGGTTATGTTTCAATGCTAATACTAGACGCAGAGATCTTGTGACCAAGCTTTTGTTGAGTGGCGTGCGAGTGGTGACGTCACGGACCAGGAAGTAACAGAAACCAAAGAATGAATGGCGGATAAAACTGCAGCGCTAAACAAAAGATTTAAACAAAATGAAACACTACAAACAAAGGGCACGTTGGCCAAACAAATAAACAAATAAGTATCGTGCTGGTGAAAACCAGCATGCTTAGCAGTTGTTGTTGTTGTTCTTACTTTCTCTCCACAAAACCTCGCCTCTGACACTCTCCCCTTTAGCGCGGACAGCTGGAGGCTTTTATATTCTGGCCGACGGGTTAACTAGCTGTTAATTATCTTATTACCCCTCGGCCACAGTCTGCACGAGTTTACTAAGGATGCGTGACTGTCAGCTAGTTAAATAATCAGTAGCTGATCAGTCACGCATCCTCACAAGGTTTTTAAAATGCAAAACAATAAGAAATAACAATCGGCTTTCGCTGTCATATAAACATAAATCATAATATAAATAAATAACAAACAAAGGGACAGGACACTCCGCCACAGATCTCCATTGGAGATTTGCAGGTTTCTTTAATCTTTAAACAGTTTCTGGTATTTTAGATTTGCGTTGCATGGCTCCGAGTCATTTTCCTCACAAAGGGCCTTGATTCGATTGAGATATAACTATTGAGCATACCAAGGTTACACGGCAGTCACTCCTGAAATTCATGACAGATGCAGATGTCTAAAAGGCATAATTTCCATTATGAACACAATTATTTCACATGAATATGTCCGAGACTGATTAAAAACTGCCTGACAGACAGTACAATATAGACTAGACATCTTCTGAAATATACAGTGCTGTGAAAACATATTTGCCCCCTGTCTGATTTTCTGCATTTTTGCATATTTTTGACACTGAATGTTATCAGATCTTCAACCAAAACCTAATATTAGATAAAAGGGACCCTGAGTGAACAAATAACACAAACATTTGATACATATTTCATTTATTTATTAAAGAAAGTTATGCAAAAACCAATGCCCCTGTGTGAAAAAGTAATCGCCCCCTTAGACTCAATAACTGGTTACGCCACCTTTAGCAGCAATAACTGCAACCAAATGCTTCCTGTAGTTATTGATTAGTCTCTCACAGCGCCGTGGAGGAATTTTGGGTTTTCGCGCATGAACTGCTCGTTTCAGGTCCTGCCACAACATCTCAATGGGGTTTAGGTCTGGACTTTGACAAGGCCATTCCAAAACTTTAAATTTCTTGTTCTTCAACCATTCTGATGTAGACTTGCTTGTGTGTTTCGGATCATTGTCTTGCTGCATGACCCAGATGCGCTTCAGCTTCAGCTCACAGACGAATGGCCTAACATTCAGAGCAGAATTCATGGTCCCTTCAATGATGGCAAGGCGTCCAGGTCCTGATGCAGCAAAGCATCCCCAAACCATGACACTACCACCACCATACTTGACCGTTGGTATGAGGTTCTTACTGTGGAATGCAGTGTTTGGTTTTCGCCAGACATAACGGGGCCCATGTTGGCCAAAAAGTTCCACTTTTGACTCATCTGTCCATAGAACATTGTTCCAGAACTCTTGAGGATCATCCAGGTGCTTTTTGGCAAACTTGAGACGAGCATTCATGTTCTTCTTAGTGAGCAATGGTTTCCGCATTGCTACTCTGCCATGAATCCCATTTTTGCCCAGTGACTTTCTAATGGTGGAGTCATGAACACTGAAATTACCAGAGGCGAGAGAGGCCTGCAGATCCCTGGATTTTGTTCTAGGGTTTTTTGTGACTTCCTGGATGATTTTGGCAGGATGGCCACGCCTGGGAAGATTCACTACTGTCCCAAACTTTCTCCATTTGGAAAATATGGCTCTGACTGTGGTTCGGTGGAGCCCCACAGCCTTAGAAATGCCTTTCCAGACTGATAGGCATCAACAACTTTTTTTCCGGAGGTCTTCAGGAATTTCTTTTGTTCGTGGCATGATGTGCCTCTAGAGCCTGTGTGCTGACTTCACTTGGTACTCACACAGCTGACCCTAATTATCCCTTTAATTGGGTTGAGTTAACTAGGGCGGTGTGACAGGATTGAAAGGAGTCCCTGTCATAATTCGCCCTCCCGACCACCGGCAGTGCTGTGTAGGGTTGACCGTGATTGGGTCAGGAGGCTGAACTCTGACCATACAGGAAGTTCCGGGTCAGGCGGCCATCTTGGCTCAAGGTGGAACCATGCGGCCGTCAGGTCCCATCATTGCAATCAGCTGTGCTGTTCTCGTCGATTGACTGACGTGAGGCAGCGTGCTGATTGCAGGGGTGGGACTTGGCAGTATTTAAGCAGTATGGTTTTGCCATTCGGCTCCCTGTCCTGAACTGAAAACACGTGCTGTGCTTTGTTGTTTTATTTTTATCAAACTGCTGTAATTCACAGAAACTTGAAACTTTGGGAAACTTTGGTGGATTGCCGTAGTGAGGAAAACCCAGGACAAGCCATTAACCCGTGGAAGGGAGCCAAGAGGCAGTGAGAGGAAAACCACTGCAGTAGCACGGAGAAACCCAGTGCTTCCTTTGTTGTTGTTTTTGTAACCGAGACGTTTTTGTTTATTCTTTTTATTTGAAACCTGAGTTTACCATTGCTGGTATTCCAGGTGGTTTTCTTGTTTATTTTCTGCAATGCTGGACTGTTCTATTTTTTGTTTGTTAAAATAAAATCCTGCCCGTTACCATTGATGGTACAGGGCTCCAAGGACTAAACGTCACTTCCGGCTCCTGTGTGCTGTCATTTCTGGTCCTTCCCTAAAGCTCCACCCACTACCCTCTCACAGGGGGGCAATAACTTTTTCACACCTGAAGATTGCCTGTTTGATTACCTTGCACATCAAACAAATGAAAGAAGCACCAAACTTTAGTGTCATTTTTTCTCTCAGTCTCCCTCTATTTACCACTACAACCCACAAAAAAAATCTGACCAAATACAATGTGAAAAATGTGCAACAATGCAGAAAATCCGACAGAGGGCAAATACTTTTTCACGGCACTGTAGTTCACATCATTGCAATACTTGCCATATATTTACACTGACAGTAGTGCCTCTACATTATAGAAAGGGCTACTTGACTTTAACACTCTGTGTACTTGAGTTTCTTACATTTTTACCCTAACCCTAAGTCTAATTCTCAGCCTACCTTGAAGGCATAGTTGCTAAGGACCAGGATGACGTCCTTGAAGAAGATTTTGCTGGTAAGTGTGTGTCCGTGATACACAATGGGCTCTCCATTGGGGCCATCCCAGCAATCCACCTCAACACAGCGACAGCCACGCTTCAGAGCCCTGGGTAATAAAGCAGACAAAGGAGGACATGTTTTTGATGATCCTTGTCCATCATTATGGGATACCTGTGTCACACAGGGATGCAGTGGTTAGGGTTAGGGTTAGCTTAGCTCCCACTTATTTATTACCTAAAGTCAACATTTTATTTTGGTATTTTGTTATTTATTGATAGACTCTTTTCATGGCACATTGGTCAAAGGTGCTTGCCTTACTGTCCCACAGCACAAGCTAGCAGGAAGGTACTCAGGGGTTTTGTTTGTTTGTTTGTTTTTTACATCGCACACCGAAATCACCAAAAGCTATGAAAAACAACTTCATTCATCACACCTCCTTTTAATTTATTTTAAAAAATGCATCCATTGATAGGTGTGACGGAGTGTCCCTCCCCTTTGTATATATTTGTTTATTATTATTAGTTATTGTTATGATTTATGCATTATACGACGGTGAAAAGCTGTGTTACTTGTTTTACTATGTATTGTGTGGCAGGACGAGCAAGGTGCCGTCCACCACATTATTGTTATTGTTTTGTATTTTAATTACCTTGTGAGGATGCGTGACTGTCAGCTGCTGATTGTTAACAACTGGCTGACAGTCACGCAGACTTAGTAAATCTGTGCAGAATGTGATCGAAGGGTAATATAATAATTGATAGCTAGTTAGTCTCTCAGTCACAAATATAAAAGATTTGCAGGTTGGCTGCACGATGAAGGGTGTTCAGAGTGGAGAACGAGTGTGGAGTTAGGAGGTAATTTCATTTAAAGAAAGATAACGATTGCTACATATGCTGGTTTTTCAACCAGCATACTACTTGCTGCTGTTTGTTGTTTGTTTGTTTGACAAACATGCCCTTTTGTTTATATCAGTGTTTTTGTTCTGTTTAAATATTTATTTTTGTTTGCTTAATAAAACGCTGAGCGCTGTAGCGTCTCAGTTCCGCCCGTAGTACTGCCTTATTGTGGATTCATTTCCTGGTCTGACGTCACCACTGCAGACATCCAGATCACATAGGATATGAATAATTATGTATAAAGCTGATCCTATTGCGGTCCATATTTCATTTCAGTGTGCACTGTGAACACAGACAGCTGTACATAAAACACTTCAATTAATATACATGGAAAAAAACACTGCGTTTTCTGGTTATGTTCTATGACAGAGAAAGAATGAATCTTGGTTATAAATCTCCCTCCCAACCTGTGAGGACGCAGTGTAAAGGGAACAGTGTGCCCCGGACTGGATGGTTTGGCAATTCATTCCAGGGAAAGGTGGAAGTCGGCCATCTAGAAAGGGGGAGGAGCCACAGTACACCAAGTCTTACTACCATTATTTTACAGACTGCAAGTGCTAGTAAACATGGGCTAGTATGTGTTTTTTTTTAATTCAGTTGGTATTTATTTTTTGTTAACTGTATTTATTGTAAACATATTGTTTTTAGGACAGATCCAGTACTACATTCTGCTACTGCTGTCAAAACAGTGGCACAGAAATGCTTAATACTTCAAAATGAGTTATAAAAGCAATTACTCATTGATAAGCTGCAGTACATTCCTTTGAAAAGAACCTCCTAAAGTAGTATTGTGTTTGTATTTTATCTCCAGAGGGTTGTCCTGCTATAAAAGTGCCTTAAGGTGAGAGGTTTTTTCACATAATTCTTATATGTCGCTGTGGCAGGATGGCTGATGTGGTGATGTGTGTGTGACGTCAGGTTCCAGGAAAGCGGCACATCAAAGGCAGGAATGCGGGGCAAAACACTGCGTGGCTGCACAGTATTTTTTTTTAAAACAAAATAAAGACTTTTCAAAACACAAAATAAAAGTTCACAAGGGCCAAACAAAACAAAGCTACAATACAGGAAATAAACAGAACGAATACCTTAACAAAACAAAGGTAGCAGTCGTTTTCTCTCACTGCTGTGCGGTCTATCTCTTTCAAACTCTCCAAAACTCTCCAAACTCTATCTATGTACCTTCTTCTCACTCCAACCGAACTAATGAACCTGGAGCTGGGCTTATATAGCAGGTGGTTAGGAGTTAATTGCACAATTAACAATCAATAAACTCCTGACCACCTGCTCCTGAACAATCATCCCTGGATGGGAATTAACCCCATCCTAGCCAAACACTATTACAACTGCATTTGAACCAATACACAGCCGTTTTTCAAAACAGAAAAATATACAAAATACAACCAATAACAATAAATCATAATACAAATATATAGGGGGAAGCGGGCACCCCGTCACAGTCGCTTAGTTTACCAGTGTGACAATGAGCTCTGTGATGATATACTCTGTTTCTAAGGTAGAGTGTGAAAGACAGGCGGTATCATTTTGGCATGCTGCGCCTCGTTTTGTGTTACCTAATGTAGCCCTCGACGCTGCTTTGGCCCCGAAGCTGGTCCTCAATCAGGTAGGTGTTGTGGGAGGAGGAGATGACGTAGTGGCTGAGCGGCTGCCTCATGTCCTGATAGAGACCCTGGTGCCGCGGGTTGAAGATGGAGCCTTCAGGAGAGCTGAGGTACATTAGGAACCCATCGATGGTCATGGCATGGAGCTTCTTGGCTGCATGGAAGGGTTAACAATGGATCAGGATTAATCTGGTGGGAGGAGCTAGCACAAGTACTGAATAGATCATTACAAAAATTTACTTATTTACATATTTCTATAAGTTACCACTAAAGAAATCTTGTATCATGTAATCAGCATGTAGGCATAAACACACAACTGTGAACATCAAGATTCAGTCAATCTTGGATTGAATCCTGGATTGACATGTTTTATATAAAGATTCCTGTTCGATTCTGGATTACATTCCAATCTTGGTGAGGGTGGATTAGGTCTGGATAGTTTTGAAGTTATGGTTGCTGTTATTTTGAACGTGTTTGACAAATTCGGACGTAAAATGCTCTATGGAGGTGCAGTGAAAGTGGGCGGTCCTGCTCTATGGAGGTGATGTGAAAGTGGGCGGTCCTGCTCTATGGAGGTGATGTGAAAGTGGGCAGTCCTGCTCTATGGAGGTGATGTGAAAGTGGGCGGTCCTGCTCTATGGAGGTGATGTGAAAGTGGGCAGTCCTGCTCTATGAAGGTGATGTGAAAGTGGGCGGTCCTGCTCTATGAAGGTGATGTGAAAGTGGGCAGTCCTGCCCTATGGAGGTGATGTGAAAGTGGGCGGTCCTGCTCTATGGAGGTGATGTGAAAGTGGGCGGTCCTGCCCTATGGAGGTGATGTGAAAGTGGGCGGTCCTGCTCTATGGAGGTGATGTGAAAGTGGGCGGTCCTGCTCTAGGTGTAGTGAAAGTGGGATGTCCTATGGGAGCAGGACCTCCCACTTGCAGAAGCAGAGCTTCAGTGAGAGGCGTCCACTTCAGGCAGATCTGCAAATGACTCATCAGCTACCAAATAACAACCAAAGAAAGGAAAATCCCCATCTACTCTGTGGAAGAAATGTTTTAGTTGATTCAATTCTTGGTTGGTTAATTATTCATAAAACAATTTAAAGTAGTTAATTGGCAGATGGAGGGCTTGTATCGGTCAATGAGCAGCAATACGTGCTGCCGGCTCTCTCGCACTGCAGCCAGTTCATCCCACCCCTCCTTCAGTGCAGTACCGGTGTCTGAGGGCTCGTATCGGTCAATGAGCAGCAATGCATGCTGCTGGCTCTGCTCGCACTGCAGCTGCTCCTCCCGCACAAACTCCACAAGCTCCAGCAGGCTCAGCTTCTGCCCGTCCCCGGAGAACTCCTGGAAGAGCCGCAGCACGTCCTCCCGTTGCGTCAGCATCTTGTAGAACAGCACAAACTCGTCATCCTCCAATGTGCCCGACTGAGACTTGTCAGCCATCTGGGGTAGAAAAAGGGACAATTGTGATGTTCTGCTTAAACAGCCTGTTTGATGGACTCATTTCCAATGTACTAATTAAGACCACAGGAGTAAAAAGCCTATTTGAACTTCAATGGAATAGCACTGGTGTATCTTATGTTTGTGCTTTTTCTCTCATCATGTTCTTTTTACCTCCAAACACTTTGATTTTCAGAGATATTTGAACAATTTGAATGTAATTATATATATATATATAATTGAGGGGAAGATATTTACAGTATATTTAAACTTTTCACTTTTCTACTCTTGAAAAGTTACAGCAGCATGTATAATCAGCAAACAGAAATTCTTAAACTTCAAACTATAAAATGAAATAGCTAGTCTACATAAACTGAAAACCCTTAACTAAGACTCATACACTGCTCTTTCTTGGCAATCTTTTCTTTGTAATTTTATTGTATTTGGCGAATTAACAAGTACACTATGACAGTAACATGCACCCCTGACCCAGCTGTAAATATAAAATAAGTACCCTGAAAAAGTAGATCACATGACCCACATTCACTGCATGCACGTTTCAAAATGTTACACACAGACAGACAGGAGAATTATAATTATAATTAATCTTGGCCTACCTAATGTTACCTTAGCTAAGTTAGTCCAAGACTAGCACTGCTCGTTGTCTGTGAAGCCAGCCAATACACTTTACTTTTACAGAATGGAAAGAAAAGGAAAGAAAACATCGGGATGGCTGTAGCTTGGGTGTTTTTGGGGTTTGCTTATTTTGAAGAATTTCGTAGTGCCTGAGAGCTTGTATCGGTCAATGAGCAGCAATGTGTGCTGCCGGCTCTCTCGCACTGCAGCCAATTCATCCCACCCCTCCTACAGTGCAGTACCGGTGTCTGAGGGCTCGTATCAGTCAATGAGCAGCAATGCGTGCTGCCGGCTCTCTCGCACTGCAGCCAGTTCATCCCACCCCTCCTACAGTGCAGTACCGGTGTCTGAGGGCTCGTATCAGTCAATGAGCAGCAATGCATGCTGCCGGCTCTCTCGCACTGTAGCCAGTTCATCCCACCCCTCCTACAGTTCAGTACCGGTGTCTGAGGGCTCGTATCAGTCAATGAGCAGCAATGCGTGCTGCCGGCTCTCTCGCACTGTAGCCAATTCATCCCACCCCTCCTACAGTGCAGTACCAGTGTCTGAGAGCTCGTATCAGTCAATGAGCAGCAATGCGTGCTGCCGGCTCTCTCGCACTGCAGCCAGTTCATCCCACCCCTCCTACAGTGCAGTACCGGTGTCTGAGGGCTCGTATCAGTCAATGAGCAGCAATGCATGCTGCCGGCTCTCTCGCACTGTAGCCAGTTCATCCCACCCCTCCTACAGTGCAGTACCGGTGTCTGAGGGCTCGTATCAGTCAATGAGCAGCAATGCGTGCTGCCGGCTCTCTCGCACTGCAGCTATTGGTGAAATCTGGGCTCAGACAGACTGGATACACAATGCCTGGCTACAGGTTTTTTCAGATCAGGCTAAAGCATTACTATTGGATTGAGATCTGGTGATTGTGAAGGCCATTTCTGGAATTTTATTGTTGTTTTCTTCAAGAATTCCAGAGTTGACTTAGTCGTACGCGTTGGGTCGTTGTCGTGTTGGAAGATAAACTATCTGCCAGTCAGCCTCCGAGCGGATGGTATCATTGTACTGTGTAGAATGTTTTTATAGTCTGCATTCGTTCAGTCCCTGAACTGCTAAAACACCCCCATATCATGATCCCACCACCTACATATTTAACTGTAAGTGCAAGCATTTCTTCATTGAAGGCTTTCCTTTTTTTTCTCTAAATGTACTGTTGTCCATTTTTGGGGAAAAGTTATATTTTAGTCTCATTGGACCAGAGGATTTTGTTAAAGAATGCTTCAGATTCCTGTTCATATTTCTTGGCAAATTTTGTTTTATGAATTATTTTTAAAAGTGGTTTGTAGCAAGGTCTAAGTGCACACAGCTCTTCTATGTTCAGGTGGCTTTGTGCCGTTCTTTCTTGCACTCTTAAGCCCGATGCTTCTAAATCTTTCTATAAGTCCTTGACGACTTCTACTACTTGCTGTACCCATAATTTTCTTGGGTCGTTGTGGCAATGTGCCCCACCCCTGTGTGTATGCTTGTGTTTTATGTTGTATGTTGCGTGTGGTGTGTTAATGTTGGTGTATTGTAGTTGGTACACGGGATATAATGTGGGTAATGAGCTCGAGTATTTAAAATGTATAATTGTATTTAGGCACGGGATTGCACTTCACGTGCATTTAAAGTATTTAATATGTGAGCACGAGGTTGCACATAATTAATTCACGTGCTGGGATTCAAGTGAATAATTAATTAGTAATTGAATCCCGGCACAGTATATATAGATGCACATTTCATTCACTCGGGGTTGTGTGTTCGGTGAGTGGAGAACGGGAGAGAGAAGGAGAAATAAAGAGATAACAATTGCTATTGCGTGCTGGTAGGACCAGCACGATACTTGTTTGTTTATTTAGACTCACCGTGTTTGTGTGTCTGTCCGTCCACCGTTTGTTTGAGTGTTAGTCCGTTTTGTTTGTCTATTTATTTTGGCGTAAGTGCCGTGTCCTGTTTTCTGTTTAAAACCTTTTGTTTGTTTATTAAACGCACTGAGCGCAGCCATTGCATCTCAGTTTCAAGCCCAGTACCGTCTGTGTGTTTCTTTCTGGCCTGAAGTCCTCCATGCAGCTAGCCTGTCACAGTCGTCCATTTCTTTCAAGCGTTTCAGGTGAATGTGTTCTGTGGTACGTCTTGATTTATTGCTCTGATTGTGGATTTTGGTATTCCATATTTTTTTGATACTGTTCTGCAGCCATTTCGTTTGTTGTTTGTTTTACGAGTGCGTTTCTCAAACGTAAATCCAACTCCTTTGTCTTGACCATCATCTGCTGTGTTGCCGAAACATTCTTCAATAGATGTTAGAAATAATTATCTATTTTTCTGGCTATTGACTTTATAATGCAGATTAGTTACTGTGTAATGGTTTTCAATTAATATATTAAATTACTTGTATTACATTTTTACAGACTTTTAATGTAAAGGTGCCAATACTTTTGTCATGAACAAATATTTGAAATTGCTTAGGTGTTTTTTTTTTTTTTTTTATAAAGTTTGTTAAGCTACCAGAAATTGCGTATTTTGGTCTGTGTCATATTAATTAGTGGCTAATGTTCACTAAATGCTTGTATTCAACATATTTTCTTGAATGATCTTATATTAAGTGTAGGGTGCCAATACATCTGTCAGTGACTGTCTTTTTTGTAACCCACCTGAAAGAGGCGAAGGGCATGGTGCTCATTCATGTCCACATTCATCATCTTCAGCAGGTCCCGCACCTCTTTAAAGTTCATGCGTCCGTCATTGTTCTTATCTGCTTTCTTAAACCAGTCACAGATCCACCTACAAGCGGGTTAAGGAAACTCCAAGGTAGTTAGAAGAGAAGTGCTATCTTTTGCAACCTTTCCGCAATACAGATGATATCATCATACCAGCATAACAGATTTCCTTGTATTTTCAATGTCCTTATCTTTCATTTGACTGGCAAGTCATTTACATGTACAGTATAATCGTTTACTGATTTAAATATCGTATCAGATTATTTTTAGTGTGGTGATACTACCATTTTATCATTATGATAACTGCATTCCTGGAAACCGCTGTAAATTAATACCTACCGATAAGCATGATATGTATGTGGAACTTGACATGTAACTTGACATGTATGGAACTTGACATGTGTATGTCAAGTTCCACCATGCATTCACTCTTATGTACTACACTTGTTATAAGGAGCCTTCTTGGGAGTGACTTGGATCACACTTTACAGTAACTAAACTAAAATGATTAATAATGAGGTAGTTTCCTCAGTAGAACAGTATAACTGTTAATAATGAAATTGAAGGGGAAGACTGAGACTTGGTTTAGGGTGTAAAAGAACAATATGAAATAATGCACTTATTACTAGTAATGGCAGCTTTGTAAAGTCTTTTTATTTGTGAGAAGGATACTGGTCGAGTTTCTCGCGCTGGCCCATGTTCTCCAGGTTCTCAATTAGCTTGCGCATCCCCTGAATCCACGTCTTGGCCTCCTCCGAAGAGTCAGCCACCAGATCCAGGTTGCCGCGACGACCTCGGAAGACGAGAGTGAAGCAGCGGTCAGGAGGAAACTCCTCGGCAATGCTCTGCAGCACCTCTGACTGGTGACCTTCCCGCACTGCCTCCACATCACCCACTGAGACTGCGTGTAGAGTACAGAATGAGTAGAGAATGAGTACAAATACTGAGACTGTGTGTAGAGTATAGAATAAGTAGAGATTGAGTACAAATACTGAGACTGTGTAGAGTAGAGCATGAGTACAAATACTGAGACTGTAGAGTACAGAATGAGTAGAGCATGAGTACAAATACTGAGACTGTGTAGTGTACAGAAATGAAGAGTAGAGAATGAGTATGAATACTGAGACAGTGTGTAGAGTACAGAATGAGTAGAGAACAGGGGTGAAATTCTGCCAGTACTCACCGGTACTCTGTACCGGGACTTATTTTGATGCCGGTACTGGGTACCAGGACTTATTTAGTCTGCTTTTCATCCAACGCGGATGCATTCCATCCACTCACACAGTCCACAAGCGCAAACGTTTCTCAAATGCGCTTTCATTCAGCACAGTTCATGCTGCTTGCATTTTGTTTCCTCATACTGTTTCTGTTAGCTGCTATTGGCCACCATTAACGTCAGTATAATCACTGCATGTTGATTGGCCGAGCTTGCATTCTGATCAGATTTCATTTTGGCATGAGTCACAAATCTCCGCCCATTTCGCTTTGGTTAGTGCTCATTCATTGATCAACGAGAGAAGACTTTAGCAGTGCAACGTGAAAACAGTGGTTTGGTGTAATTATCATTATTTACGAAGTAATAATTATTTTCTTTAGTGTGGCGGAGAAATTGTGAAATATTCGAAACAAACATTGCTGCACATGAATTTGAAGGCAAAAATTAATGTCAGAGTTCGCCATAAATTACATAGATAAATATTGGAAATAATTATCATAACGCATGTTGCCTTGCACCGATTTACCAGATTGCCAGAATTTGCGTTAATTTTTTTTAAATGGCAAGTGATGTGTTGGACAGTATGGATTAACAATAACATAAAAAAACAGGCTCAAACTGCAGCGTTAGATTTGGTAAGCGAGTCAGGATACAGACACTTTTCAAACACTGGCCCAACTTGCAAGGTACATGTTAAGCATAGTGATCAACGTTTTGTTTTGTTGTGATCCTAGTATTTTCTGTTATGAGGACTGTAATAAACGAAAAGCAAAATGGTGAGGTGTTTTTTCTTTGTACAATGCTCTCTTTCTAAAACATTTTGAAGAGTTTATGTTAAATGTGAGTTTTCACTTGCGTGCACATCTTTAAAAAAAAAAAAGTCAGAAGTAAACCACAGTAATGATGCAGAAACCACAATACCAGGGATAAAATAAAAACGTCTACTTTTATACTGTTTCTGCCTGAAAAATCTTTTTCTGGAATAGATCATGGTAATTAATCAACAGAGAAGCTGTGGAAGGGTGGGGTATTCACTCACACTGGAGACAGAAGATGGTAGTTGAAAACACCGCACAGGTGCCCTGTTTTATTTATTTTCTTTTTGATTTATTTTAGCCCGCAGAGGGTGCTGTTGTCTGTGGCCTCTTTACCAGCAACGGTAATCAGGACCACAGGTTACTAACACAAGTATATGCAGGTTTGTGCAGGCGCACTCACAAGTGCTCAAAAATAATAATGGAAACCAAAGGCAACATGAAAAGGGAAAATAAAACACAGGAATAAAACTACAAAATAAAAGTGCTGCTTACGCAGTGCCCCCACTGCCGCTAAGCCAGTCAGCTCAGTAACTCCATCCTACGCTTCGCTGTGCACTATACACTGGGGTGGCCAATGTTCCCCTATCACTATACACTTTTATTCTCTTGCTCCCACCACTGGCGTTCCTGCCTGGTGTTTGTTTACGCTCACCTTCTCAGCTAGCGTCACTGTATTTCCCCGGTCATGGCCACCCGAATGCACAACCAAGCGCAGTTTTTATGGGCCGAGCAACCCCCCCAAGGCTCGCCTCTCAACCACTCAGCAAGAGGGAAAGCCAACACACCTTCCTCCCAACCTCTCTGTGTCATTGCCATGATTGACAGATGGATCTTACGAGGCTGCTGCCCCCTTCCTGCAGAACCACGCATGCGCCAGACAGTCAGCACAGATCTCCCGTTACATATTCTCACCATCCTTTATGGTAAAGGAATACTGCAGCTACCAGCATCTGCTCTAACCGAGGAGTTTAAGTGCGCCAAGGTCCGACTGGAAATGACATTAGTAGAGTCACGTGAAAAATGCGTAAGGGAGGCAGCACCTGTGCTGAAAACTGGAAGTGGGTGGCAAAGAAAGCTGTGGAGGATGCAAAGGCTGCCCTTCGAATTGGTGATATCATGGGGCAAGTTCAGCATGGAAGAGGGGGCAGTCAACGAGGTGCAAAAGCAGGAGGAGAGGATGAAGTGTATAAAGGCCATTTCCCAGGGCAAGCAGCGAGAATGGATGAGATGGGAGAGTGTGGAACAACGCAAGATTGGCTGGCAAGACCTATGGTCAATGGAACAGAGTAGGATCAGTTTCCTCATCAGGTCAACATATGATGTTCTCCCATCACCACAGAACCTAAACCTCTGGGTAGGAGAGGATCCCTCATGTCCTTTGTGTTCATCACCTGCAACATTAAGGCACATTTTGACAGGATGTAAGGTGGCTCTTAGCCAAGGAAGGTTTACTTGGCGCCATGACCAAGTGCTGCGATGTTTGCCTTAGCATTGGAAGACAAGCGTAACATGACCAATAAGTTGCTACCTGTTCCATCAAAACATTACACACAAAAGACAACATTCCTCCGCCCAGGAGAGCAACCACCAAGAAAAGGTGTTAAAACCAATCCTCGCCCAGGACAACTGGAAGCTGCTAGAGACTGGAAAATGTTGGCAGATGTTGGTCAACGGCTTATTTTTCCACCTGAGATTGCCACCACTAACCTTCGACCAGATATTGTCTTGTGGTCTGGATCAGCACGCCTTGTTCACCTGGTAGAGTTAACAGTTCCATGGGAGGATGCTGTAGATGAGGCGTATGAGAGGAAGAAACTGCGGTATGCTCAACTAGCCACTGAAGCAGAACAGCGAGGATGGAGAGTTTACCCAGTGGAGGTGGGTTGTCGAGGATTTGTGGCACACTCTACAACCCGGTTTCTCAGAGACGTCAGATTCAGTAGCCAAGAGTTGCGTCGCACAGTGAAGAACTTATCTGAAGCAGCAGAGAGGAGCAGCAACTGGCTGTGGTTGAGACGGAAAGATTCTGGCTGGGGATCTCAAGCACAATAGAAAGAAAGAAACGCAGGTAAGTACAGGTAAGTAAGCTGGGCTGAGTTGAGTGGGGGACGGAGGGGGGTGATTCTGGGACGCCAGAATCACCGTCGAGCCCTCTTGAGGTGTCGTGGGCTAGTCGACGAAACACCGAGGATGGAAGGTGCCCACTTGAAGACCCCAGAGATGTACCCTACTTAGCTCAATCCAGACAGTTGTCATGCTGATGCGCTGGGGAGACCGCACTGTGGTTGATCCCCGGAGCCAGCATCGCAGCCGTTGTGTGTGCTGATGCGCTAGGGAGGCAAAATAAGCTGGAGCCCTGGAGCCAGCATTACACTTCAGCCATCAATACCAGACAGAAGGATATCTACATCATCATATGGAAGGAAGCGCAAATGGATGGAGACACCTATGGATCACATTAGTTTACTGTAAAGCTACGTGTTAGTTGGTGCTTATCTTGGCGAGAGCCGAGTTTAACATCTACTCTCATGTAATGGAAACTCACCACCTGTCCATTCGAAAATCCTACACCCCCATGCCTTCCCGAGAGAAAAAGTCTGCATTTTAATGCAGTTTCCGTGCTCGGTGGACTACCTGGAAGGCATAGGGCTGCAGGGCCAAGTACCACCAGGTGATTCTGGTGTTGTTATCCTCCATCCGTTGAAGCCATGCTAAGGGGGCATGATCTGTAACCAGGGTGAAGTTTCACCCCAGGAGGTAGTACCAGAGTGACCCATTTTACTGCGAGACACTTCTTCTCGATGGTACTATAGTTTTTCTTGCGGGGAAGGAGCTTCCTGCTGATATACATGACCGGGTGCTCGCTTCCCCACACTTCCTGAGACAACACTGCCCCGAGACCTGTCTCTGACGCATCCGTCTGCAGGGTGAACCTCCTACTGAAATCAGGACTGCATAGCACTGGCTTGATACACAGCCTTCGCTTCAGAGTGAGAAAGGCCCTCTGACATGACTCTGTCCACTGAACAGTATTTGGGGCAGCCTTCCAGGTCTGTCAAGGGAGTAGCAAGCGTGGCGAAGCTCAGGATGAACTTCCTATAATAGCCCACTAGTCCCAAGAAAGAGCCCACCTGGGTTTTTGTTGTAGGGACCGGCCAGTCAGCCAAGGCTTTCACCTTCGCAATCAGCGGTCTGATCTGGTCACACCCTACTCAATAACCTAAATACTCCGACTCACTCTTCCCAATGGCACATTTCATTGGGTTAGCAGTGAGCCCAACCTCCTGCAAGGATCGCATTACCGCCGTTAACTTACACAGAGGACTCAGCCAATCCTCACTATGGATATCCATGTAATCTATGTAAGCAGCGACATACTGCTGATGGGGCCGCAAAATGCGATCCATCATCTGCTGGAAAGTGGCTGGTGCTCCGTGCAACCCAAAGGGCATGGTCCTATATTGGTACTACCCGAAGGGAGTCGAAAACATCGTCCTCTCCAGAGTCGTCATAAAATGAGCCGTGCCTAGACACTCCAGCAACCCATCTACCTGGAGCATGGGATAAGCGTCAAGCTTCAATTTTTCATTAACTTGCCTGAAGTCAATGCTTATCCACTAAAACAATGGGACTGTTCCAGTCACTTTGGGACTCCTCTATTATACCCAGTCTGAGCATCTCATCAATTTCCGCCTTTATTACCTGCCGTTTGCGCTCAGGTAATAAAGGCAAACTGGCGCCCCCGGCTCAATTTCAATGTGGTGGTGGGCTACTCGAGACTTCCCCGGGACGGGAGAAAACACATCAGGAGACTTCGTCACCAGTGCCCGAGCCTGACATTTCTGTGTTGGTGTCAGATTATCTGCAATCTGTACCGACCCTTTCTTCAATAATACAGAAAGATCAGGTCCCAAATCTGTGACGTCATCTGCTTGCGCCACTAACAAAGCTTCCTGTTGCAACCAGAGCTTCAAGAGGTTTACATGACAAATGTGCTTTTCTCTCCATCGCTCCAGCTGGCAGATCTCATAATCCACCTTCCCAATCCGGCATGTAACCTCATAAGGTCCTTGCCACTTCGCCAGAAGTTTAGACTCAGAGTTGGGTAACAACAGAAGCACTTTATCCCCGGGCTGAAATGTGCGCAACTGGGCCCCCCTGTTATATTGGGTCTCCTGTCTGTAATGAGCCTGCAGCAAATTCTCATGTGCCCATTTTCCCCACAGACTCAAGACGTTTTCGCAGGTCCAATACATACCTGACAGTATTGATCGAATTATCTTGCTGTTCCTCCCACATCTCTCTGACCAGATCGAGTACACCCTGGGGTCTCCGCCCATACAACAGCTCGAATGGTGAAAAGCCCGTGGAAGCCTGAGGTACCTCTCTGATAGCAAAGAGAAGGGGAGGAATCAGCTGGTCCCAGTAGCGCACGTCACTGTCAATAAATCTGCGCAACATGTTTTTGAGTGTCTTACTAAAACGCTCCACAAGACCATCGGTCTGAGGGTGAAAAACCGAGGTCCTAATGGTCTTAATCCCCAAAAGTTTACATGTTCCGCGGACTAACTGGGGCATAAAGTTGGTGCCTCGGTCGGTCAGCATTTCCTTAGGATCCCGACCGGGAGAAAACCTTCACTTCACTAGCTCATAGCAAAATGATCAATAGGTGTGTGTATCCCGCCGCACTCCTTTCTAGCGGTCCAACTATATCTCCTCCAATACGCTCAAACGGAGCTTCTACTAGTGGCAACGGTACTAGTGAGGCTCGTGGGACGGCTCTAGGGCTGGCCTTCTGACACTCCTCACAGCGTTCGCAAAAACACCTAACATCACCATCCAGCCCCAGCCAATAGAACCGTGTCACGAGCCTAGCTTTGGTCTTGTCCCTTCCCAAATGACCATACAGGGGAATAGCGTGAGCCAGCTGCAACACATCCTCCTTAACCCTTTGCGGTCCATTTATTAATTCTAAGGCCAGGCTCGCCAGGTCCAATGTATTTTCACATGCGCAGTTAATTTTAGACGCGCTGTTTAAAAGTATTTTTTTCCCACAGTCAAACGGGTTTAAATGGCCCTGCATATCAACAAAGCACTCACTAGGGATCTCCAGCCCGCCCCACCCTTTCGTTTGCTATCGCTTTCACATATGCTACCAAATAAAAAATAATAATAATAGTCGTACATACCGATCAATCGTCTCCTGATGACTCGTTTTATCACCAAACTCCTCAATAATGCAATCCAAGTCATTATTTTATTGCTATAACATCTCAAAAAAGCTCTGCAAATGTCCGTGATAGTCTCTGTGCGCTGATACTGTAACTCCAAGCTTTATTATTTTTTTATTATTTATTTCTTAGCAGACGACCTTATCCAGGGCGACTTACAATCGTAAGCAAATACATTTCAAGTGTTACAGTACAGGTAATAATACAATAAGAGCAAGATAAATACAATGACTAGTTCAAGCAAGTACAAGTGTGACAAAATACAATTCAATAATACAGCAGATAAAAGTGACAGTGATAGTTACATCAAGATATGATTAAATACCAAATACTACAGTTTAAACACTTGGCAGATTACAGTACTCTGAAATACAGGATTAAATGCAGTAAAATAGGGGCAGATAAGAGTAAGTAAAGCATATTTAAGGAAGGGTGAAAGTGTCCCAGGGGAGAAACAGAGGAGTTCTACAGGTGCTGTCTGAAGAGGTGAGTCTTAAGGAGGCGCTGAATGTGGTCAGGGACTGGGCGGTCCTGACATCTGTAGGTAGGTCATTCCACCACTGCGGAGCGAGGGTGGAGAAGGAGCGGGCTCTGGAGGCAGGGGAGCGTAGAGGAGGTAGAGCCAGTCTTCTAGTGCAGGCGGAGCGGAGAGGTCGAGTGGGGGTGTAGGGAGAGTTGAGGGTCTGGAGGTAGCTGGGTGCAGTCTGGTCAAGGCATCTGTAGGCTAGTACAAGAGTCTTGAAGTGGATGCGAGCGGTGATCGGTAGCCAGTGGAGTGAGCGGAGTAGTGGAGTTGCGTGGGAGAAGCAAGGCAGAGAGAACACCAGGCGTGCAGCGGAGTTCTGGATGAGCTGGAGCGGACGGGTGGCGGACGCAGGGAGGCCAGCCAGGTGGGAGTTGCAGTAGTCTAGGCGGGAGAGTACCAAGGCCTGGACCAGGAACTGGGTGGCATAGTTGGTGAGGAAGGGTCGGATTCTTCGGATGTTGCTCAGGAAGAATCGGCAAGTGCGTGCCAGAGTGGAGATGTGCTGGGATTAAGAGAGGCAGGGGTCCAGGGTGACTCCAAGGTTCTTAGCGGAGGAAGAGGGAGAGAGTGTGGTAGATTCCAGAGGAACAGAGATAGAGAGATCAGAGGAGGGGGAGGAGGAGGGAAAGAAAAGGAGGTCAGATTTAGAGAGGTTGAGTTTGAGGTGATGCGAGTGCATCCAGGAGGAAATAGCAGACAGACAGGTAGAGATACGCGAGGAGATGGTGGAGTCAGAGGTGGGGAAGGAGAGGAAAATCTGAGCATCATCAGCATAGAAATGGTATGAGAAACCATAGGATGCGATGAGGGGGCCCAGGGAGCGGGTGTGAGAGAGAACAGGAGAGGACCCAAGACTGACCCTTGGGGACTCCTGTTAAGAGAGGGTGAGGTGTGGAGGTTGCTCCACGCCAGGTTACCTGGTAAGTGCGGTTGGAGAGGTAGGAGGAGAACCAGGCCAGAGCAGTGCCAGAGATCCCCAGGTCAGCAAGAGATGATAGTAGAATAGAGTGATCAACAGTGTCAAAGGCAGCAGAGAGGTCGAGGAGAATTAGGACAGAGGAGAGAGAGGCAGCTCGGGCAGACTTAAGTGAGTTGGTGACAGACAGGAGGGCGGTTTCAGTGGAGTGAGCAGAGCGGAAGCCAGATTGGAGAGGGTCGAGCAGAGAGTGGTTGGACAGGAAAGCAGAGAGCTGGCGGTGTACAGTCCGCTCGAGGGTTTTGGAGAGGAAGGGTAGGAGGGAGACAGGACGGTAGCTCTGGAGGGAGGTGGGGTCGAGGGTAGGTTTTTGAGGATGGGAGTGATAGAGGCTTTTGAAGGCAGAGGGAAAGAGACCAGAAAGTAGAGAGGTGTTGAGAAGGGAGGAGATGAAGGGAAGTAGAGCAGGAGCAGCAGCTTGAAAGAGGTGGGTGGGGAGGGGGTCCAGGGCACACGTGGTGGGTTTGTGACCCTGGAGCAGGGAGGAGAGGTCAGAGTCTGAGAGGGGCAAGAAGGTGGAGAAGGAGGGTGAGTTAGTAGGGGATGCAGTGGGTGTAGGGGTTGGAGCAGGAGGAGGTGCGGGGGAGGGAGAGGTGTTAAAGAGTTTGCGGATATCTGAGATTTTAGAAGAGAAGAAGGAGGCAAAGTCATCAGGGGAGATAGAGGAGGGAGGAGGAGGAGGGGGAGGGTTTAGGAGGGAGGAGAAGGTAGAGAATAGTTTACGTGGGTTGTTAGTGGAGGCTTGGATTACAGATTGGAAATAAGTACATTTAGCAGAGGAGAGAGTAGAGGAGAAGGAGGAGAGGAGAGTGCGGTAAAGGTCTAGGGCAGCAGGGAGTTTGGTTCTCTTCCATTTCTTTTCAGCAGATCGCAGTGTGATTCTTGCCGAGCCGGAGCGCAGAAGAGAGCCAGGGATGGGGAGGGAGGGAGGCGAGCAGGTCGGGAGGTGAGGGACAGAGGGAGTCGAGGGAGGAGATGAGGGAGGAGAAGAGGGTGGAGGTAGCAGAGTCTACGGAGAGTTGTGAAAAGGAGTCGATAGGAGGGAGGTGAGAGAGCAGTGGAGGCAAGGACAGAGGGGGAGAGAGAGCGGAGGTTACGGCGAGAGGTGACAGTGGGGGTAGGAGGAGCAGGGAGAGGGGGGAGAGACAGAGAAAGAGAGATGAAATAGTGATCGGAGAGGTCCAGGGGGGTGACAGAGAGGGTGGAGGGGCAGCAGGCCCTGGAGAAGATGAGGTCCAGTTGACGGCCAGCTTTGTGGGTAGGAGGGGATGGAGAGAGACAGAAGTCGAAGGAGTGAAGGAGAGGGAGGAATCCAGCAGAGTGGCTGGGGTTGGAGAGATGGATGTTTCCATATGACCGCCCCATCTGATAATCGGGGCTAGTATGACTATTCATGAGATACGCCTTTTTTTTTTTTGGCTTGTCTTGGCTCCTTTCATTCCCACTCGGCCATTGAATGGTTTTCTCGGCTTTTCCGTTGAAAACCGACTTTTTGCGTTTTTGTGTTTTAAAATGATGTCGGACAGGGTCCGACAAAAGACCTGATGGGATAATTGCAATGTCGGACCCAGTCCGACAAAGGACCGCAAAGGGTTAAAGGGCTGAGGAATGAGCAACTGGTGACACACTTCCGCAGTCTAGGGTAATTTCTCAACACGGTACAACCGATTTCGATTAATTTCAAAGTGAGGGTACGCGGCAGCGCGTCTGGGCTCGACCACCCGACCATTAACCACAGCTGCCTGCTCGAGTGTGAAGTCACAGGAGCGAGCTAAAAAATCAGCTCCCATGGCTTCCAGCTCGGGATCAGGTCGGTCCTGAGCGGAGGCAGCCGATCCTGACCCCTGCGCTGGCTCCGCGGCCTCCCCCACCTGAAACTTCTCGGACTCCCTCCATTGCCAGCCCTCATTCTTAGCAGCCCGGCGTTCCCGTTTAGTTTTGCGGGTTCTAAATCTATGGCAATAGTATGCCGGGTTGCGAAAGGGGAAGAGCTTTCCAATTACTTCCTCTTTCTTAGCCAGTCACAGCAGCCAACCAATCTTTGAACTGCTCGCAGTCCCGTCCCAGAATTACAGGCACTGGCAACCGAGGACACAAACCCAATTGCACTTGCGTCACCTGCTGGCCAATTTTTTAATTCACATAAATTTTTGGATACGTGCTCACATCCCCATGAATACATTTAATATGCACCTGTCCCGTTATTTGCTCCGGTGAGATTAAGCTCTCTTGTATTAGGGACTGACCACACCCTGAATCTAAGATAGCCTGGGTTTGTGTATCTTCCACTGACACAGGAATCAGAAAACCTGTCTGCTGGAGTGACTGATGGAATGGAACAGTCTTATCTGGTCGGATGACGTCACATCCCATAGCGGGGCAATCCCGGTCGATGTGGTTCACCTCCCAGCTTGTTCCACACATCAGTGAACTGGTTTCTCGCCATGAAGCTTCAGCAGGAGGTTGAAGCACAGGAGCCATCAAAAGGGCTCCATGGTGGGGTGGCCGTGCGAGACCCTGACCCTGCCACACTCCATCCAAAGACCTGGCTACCCCTCCCACCAAGTCTCTTCGCCCTCCCTGGGGCGAGTGGAGGAGGTGATGCTGGAGTAGCGCTGTTTCCAGGCAGCTTAGCAGGCATTGGTTCTGCTGCCTGGTACTGCTCTGCCAGTTGGATCACCCAATCCAGGGTGGCAAGTGCCTGTCGTTGCACCCACAAGCACGGCCCCAGAGCCAGGCACTCCAGGAACCACTCGACTATGATCACCTCCACCAGCCTGGCAGTAGTGGTTGCTGTAGGGTTCAACCATCCCTGGGCGTAATCCTGCAGGCGGTGAGCAATGGCCCTGGGGTGTTTCTCTTCCACAAAGCTCAACTCCCGGAATTTGCGGCGATAACCCTCCGGAGTTGCCCCCACGCGGTTCAGGACGGCTTCTTTCAGTGTGGGGTAGTCCATCATCGCCGTGAAATCCAGGGTCCTCGCGGCCGCCTGCGCCTCTCCCGTCAGCTGTGGCAGGAGGTAGCTAGCCCACTGTTCTCGGGCCCACCCAGCTGAGATCGCCATAGCCTCAAATATCTCCAGGTATGCTTCTGGCCGATCCTCTGCTGTCATTTTCGTAGGCCACTATAGCCATGGGTCTGCCCCTGCAACTCTTGCACTCCCCTGCACCACCGCATTAAGGGTTTCGCGCAGGAGATCCATTAGGGTGGTGAATTGCTGGGGATCCATTCTGTTCCCTGGTTTTGCACTGCTGTGTTTGGGCAGTGCCAGTGAATCCCACTCTGACACCATGTTAGAAGGGTGGGGTATTCACTCACACTGGAGACCAGAAGATGGTACTTAAAAACACTGCACAGGTGCCCAGTTTTATTTATTTATTTATTTATTTATTTTAGCCCGCAGAGCGCACTGTCGTCTGTGGCCTATATACCAGCAACGGTAATCAGGACCACAGGGTTACCAACACAAGTATATGCAGGTTTGTGCAGGCGCACTCACAGGTGCTCAAAAATAATAATGAAAACCAAAGGCGAAATGAAAAGGGAAAATAAAACACAGTAATAAAACTATAAAACAAAAGTGCTGCTTATGCAGTGCCCCCACTGCCGCTATGCCGGTCAGCTCGGGTCTCCGTCCTACGCTTCGCTGTGCACTATACACTGGGATGGCCAAGGTTCCCCTATCACTACACACGTCCCCTCGGGTACGTAACCATATATTTTAATAAATTGTTTATTTAAGGCTGGCTGTGTTCCTCAGCCGTGCTTGCCTGATTTTATTCTCTCACTCCCACCACTCCCATTCCTGCCTGGTGTTTGTGTACACTCACCTCCTCAGCTAGCATCAATGGGTTTCCCCGGTCATGGCCACCTGAGTGCACAACCAAGCGCAGTTCTTCTTCTTCTTTATTTATTAGCAGACAACTTTCAATTGTTACAAGATATCACATTATTTTTACATACAATTACCCATT
The DNA here is from genome assembly GCA_030684275.1 of Acipenser oxyrinchus oxyrinchus. Taxonomy (NCBI): domain Eukaryota; kingdom Metazoa; phylum Chordata; class Actinopteri; order Acipenseriformes; family Acipenseridae; genus Acipenser; species Acipenser oxyrinchus. The sequence continues at coordinate 23,932,347 of CM060258.1, read as the reverse complement.
TATACAGTTGGGCTTTACCTTGCTCAAGGGTACAGCAGTAGTGTCCCCCACCTGGGATTGAACCCACGACCCTCCGGTCCAGAGCCCTAACCACTACTCAACACTGCACTACTCTTATGGGCCGAGCAACCCCCCAAGGCCCTCCTCTCAACCACTCAGAGAGAGGAAAAGCCAACACATCTTCCTCCCAACCTCTCTGTGTCATTGCCATGATTGACAGGCAGATATTACGAGGCTGCTGCCCCCTTCCTGCAGAACCACGCATGCACCAGACAGTCAGCACAGAACATATTATTGTAAGATATGTAATAAGTACAAAATAAATAAAAGAAACAGGGATATATGTTCTAGTCCAAGGCTATTATTGTAGCATGACCAGGTCCTGTTGTAGGTGTGTACCCAGGGTCTGGAAAGGATGGGGGTGATTAAAATGTCCAAGTACATAATTAGTAGTAGTAGTGCCTGTTACATAATACATTTGAGGGGTATTTTAGCCCCCCATTGTGCATTGTTTGACCTTTTTGTATCTCATGTTCATAGCACAGTTGTTTTTTTATACATTTTTTATAACATCATCCCTTTTTAGGATATCTTGAAACAAAACTCCCTCTCTCCAGCAGTTACTGCACAGTGTAATATTTCTTAATGCTTGTCATTTAAGGTTTAACTTAAGTGTTATATTACAGTACATGACTGAGTGATACAAGCAGAGGGTACAAAGCTTTCAGTATTTTCAGCTTCTTTGTTCATGGTGAATTGGTTATAATTGATCAGTTATTTTTAAGGCTTATTTTGTATTTATAAATGTATTGTGTACCAATATGTACAAAGTATTTATTCATTGACACTCAAATTGTCTCAATTTTTAAAATATTTACACATGGCTGTGCATACAAGTACCTGCAGTTTTTGTTGAGAATTTCACCCCTTGTAGAGAATGATTACATATACTGAGACTGTGTGTAGAGTACAGAATGAGTAGAGAGTGATTACATATACTGAGATTGTGTAGAGTACAGAATGAGTAGAGAGTGAGTACAAATACTGACACTGGTGTAGAGTACAGAATGAGTAGAGAGTGAGTACAAATACTGACACTGGGTGTAGAGTACAGAATAAGTAGAGAGTGAGTACATATACTGAGACTGTGTGTAGAGTACAGAATGAGTAGAGAGTGAGTACATATACTGAGACTGTGTGTAGAGCACAGAATGAGTAGAGAGTGAGTACAAATACTGACACTGGGTGTAGCGTACAGAATGAGTAGAGAGTGAGTACATATACTGAAACTGTGTAGAGTACAGAATGAGTAGAGAGTGAGTACAAATACTGACACTGGGTGTAGAGTACAGAATGAGTAGAGAGTGAGTACATATACTGAGACTGTGTGTAGAGTACAGAATGAGCAGAGAGTGATTACATATACTGAGATTGTGTAGAGTACAGAATGAGTAGAGAGTGAGTACAAATACTGACACTGGTGTAGACTACAGAATGAGTAGAGAGTGAGTACATATACTGAGACTGTGTGTAGAGTACAGAATGAGTAGAGAGTGAGTACATATACTGAGACTGTGTGTAGAGCACAGAATGAGTAGAGAGTGAGTACAAATACTGACACTGGGTGTAGCGTACAGAATGAGTAGAGAGTGAGTACATATACTGAAACTGTGTAGAGTACAGAATGAGTAGAGAGTGAGTACAAATACTGACACTGGGTGTAGAGTACAGAATGAGTAGAGAGTGAGTACATATACTGAGACTGTGTGTAGAGTACAGAATGAGTAGAGAGTGATTACATATACTGAGATTGTGTAGAGTACAGAATGAGTAGAGAGCGAGTACAAATACTGACACTGGGTGTAGAGTACAGAATGAGTAGAGAGTGAGTACAAATACTGACACTGGGTGTAGAGTACAGAATGAGTAGAGAGTGAGTACATATACTGAGACTGTGTGTAGAGTACAAAATGAGTAGAGAGTGAGTACATATACTGAGACTGTGTGTAGAGCACAGAATGAGTAGAGAGTGAGTACAAATACTGACACTGGGTGTAGCGTACAGAATGAGTAGAGAGTGAGTACATATACTGAGACTGTGTGTATAGTACAGAATGAGTAGGGAGTGAGTACAAATACTGACACTGTAGAGTACAGAATGAGTAGAGAGTGAGTACAAATACTGACACTGTAGAGTACAGAATGAGTAGAGAGTGAGTACAAATACTGACACTGTGTAGAGTACAGAATGAGTAGAGAGTGAGTACAAATACTGACACTGTAGAGTACAGAATGCGTATAGAGAGTGAGTACAAATACTGACACTGTGCGTAGAGTATAGAATGAGTAGAGAGTGAGTACATATACTGAGACTGTGTAGAGTACAGAATGAGTAGAGAGTGATTACATAAACTGAGACTGTGTAGAGTACAGAATGAGTAGAGAGTGAGTACAAATACTGATACTGTGTGTAGAGTACAGAATGAGTAGAGAGTGAGTACAAATACTGACACTGTGTGGAGAGTACAGAATGAGTAGAGTGAGTACAAATACTGACACTGTGTGTAGAGTACAGAATGAGTAGAGAGTGAGTACAAATACTGAGACTGTGTAGAGTACAGAATGAGTAGAGAGTGATTACATATACTGAGATTGTGTAGAGTACAGAATGAGTAGAGAGTGAGTACAAATACTGACTGTGTAGAGTACAGAATGAGTAGAGTGAGTACATATACTGAGACTGTGTAGAGTACAGAATGAGTAGAGAATGATTACATATACTGACACTGTGTGTAGAGCACAGAATGAGTAGAGAGTGATTACATATACTGAGACTGTGTAGAGTACAGAATGAGTAGAGAATGATTACATATACTGACACTGTGTGTAGAGTACAGAATGAGTAGAGAGTGAGTACAAATACTGACACTGTGTGTAGAGTGCATAATTAGTAGAGAATGAGTACATAGAGTGTGTGATATAACAAGACACAATTGATCACCTCCCACCCACCAGTTATCTTGGCCTTAACCTGATAACAATTTAGTAAAATTGAATATGCAAAGAACCTACTCTCTCCTGTCAGGTTGTTGACAATGCCATGTCAAAATATCCATTAATAATTAAACTAATATATTATGAATCCACTGAACAGCACACACAAATCAATCTGAACATTCCTTCACCCCTTGTAATAGAAGTGAACTGACTGTGCCTTCCATTCCACACCTTTCCTGTCAGCTTATACTCAGAGCATTATTGTCATTTAAATGCACGGGTATTGATTCCGGTATACAGTCACTTTTATTACATTTCTGTACAGTATATTCGACAGCTAAAACAATGAGCTGCATGCTCTGTGTACTGTCTTCGTTTGAAAGATTTACAGCTTACTACAGAATTTTATTGATATGCTTTACCAGAACTGTAACCACTGAAAAAGTCTTGATGACGGGGTGATTGTTACAATGTAAATAAAGATGATTTTACAAATGGTATTATGGTGATTTCAAGATCTGTCGCTGTAGATCATTAAGCTGATCACAAGCTGGTATACAAGTATCACTCAATTCAAAGCAAACCACAAGATTCTATACCTGTAAGACAGGTATTTCTGTAGCTTTTCTGGCTGCTTCCTGGTCTCTCTTGACCTCTATGTATTTCGCCGTGACAGGCTTTGTTTGTGGTTCTATCCATGAGATTCAGTTCTCACATGACATAGAGGTGCTAATGGGTAGTTTGTTTCTCTATAGGCAGGGGCTAAGTTGGATCATGACCACAGTGCCAGCTTTGTTTTATCAATATATGTCACATTCACCTCCACAAAGGACAATAATTCATGTGGGACTGAAAGTGGGTGAGCTCCCGCCTTTATGAACCAGCCAGCAGTGGCCACTTCATCCACATGTTGCTGTGCAGCATGTGTAGGTCAGGTCTCAGTCATTTCATAAGGTCGAAATAGATTTTGTTCTAAGAATAGCTCTTGTTTTTGTTTAGATTTGTAAGTACTAACCGGCACGTTATATTGAACTGCTTTCTCTCTACCAAACATGTATGAAATGTGCTGTGTTTACAGAAGATACCAGACAGAGAACAAAGTTCAATGCTACAGAACTTCAGTTTCCTTGCAGCTGCTTATAATATTTTTTGAAATCTAGGCTAGAGATACACAAGTAATTTATATTGTCAATTCTGTTTCTGGGAAATTGATAATTACTTTAAGCAATTTTAAGATGGCGCCTTTTGACAAAGTCCCGCATAAAAGATTAATTCTCAAACTGAACGCAGCAGGGATTCAAGGAAATGCATTCACATGGATTAGGGAGTGGTTAACATGTAGAAAACAGAAAGTACTGATTAGAGGAGAAACCTCAAAATGGAGCGAGGTAACCAGTGGTGTACCACAGGGATCAGTATTAGGTCCTCTGCTATTCCTAATCTACATTAATGATTTAGATTCTGGTATAGTAAGCAAACTTGTTAAATTTGCAGACGACACAAAACTAGGAGGAGTGGCAAACACTGTTGCAGCAGCAAAGGTCATTCAAAATGATGTAGACAGCGTTCAGAACTGGGCAGACACATGGCAAATGAAATTTAATAGAGAAAAGTGTAAAGTACTGCATGCAGGCAATAAAAATGTGCATTATAAATATCATATGGGGGATACTGAAATTGAAGAAGGGAACTATGAAAAAGACCTAGGAGTTTATGTTGACTCAGAAATGTCTTCATCTAGACAATGTGGGGAAGCTATAAAAAAGGCCAACAAGATGCTCAGATATATTGTGGGGAGTGTTGAATTTAAATCAAGGGAAGTAATGTTAAAACTTTACAATGCATTAGTAAGACCTCACCTAGAATATTGTGTTCAGTTCTGGACACCTCGTTACAAAAAGGATATTGCTGCTCTAGAAAGAGTGCAAAGAAGAGCAACCAGAATTATCCCAGGTTTAAAAGGCATGTCATATGCAGACAGGCTAAAAGAATTGAATCTGTTCAGTCTTGAACAAAGAAGATTACGTGGCGATCTGATTCAAACATTCAAAATCCTAAAAGGTATAGACAATGTCGACCCAGGGGACTTCTTTGACCTGAATAAAGAAACAAGGACCAGGGGTCACGAATGGAGATTAGATAAAGGGGCATTCAGAACAGAAAATAGGAGGCACTTTTTTACACAGAGAATTGTGAGGGTCTGGAACCAACTCCCCAGTAATGTTGTTGATTGAAGCTGACACCCTGGGATCCTTCAAGAAGCTGCTTGATGAGATTCCGGGATCAATAAGCTACTAACAACCAAACAAGCAAGATGGGCTGAATGGCCTCCTCTCGTTTGTAAACTTTCTTATGTTCTTCTTATGTTCTTATGTGTACAGTAAACATGTCTCAGCAGCTGCTTTAGTTATTAGAATCATTTTGAAAAGACATAGAAAAACGTGAGTAACCTTTTTTTATGCAGCTACAGTTTTTTTTAGATGCACCACCCCTTTCTCCGATGACACCCCCCCTTTCTCTGATGTCACCCCCCCTTTCTCTGATGTCACCCCCCCTTTCTCTGATGACACCCCCTTTCTCCGATGACACCACCCCTTTCTCCGATGTCACCCCCTTTCTCCGATGTCACCCCCTTTCTCTGATGACACCCCCTTTCTCTGATGACACCCCCCCTTTCTCTGATGTCACCCCCCCTTTCTCTGATGTCACCACCCCTTTCTCGGATGTCACCACCCCTTTTTTGATGACAGCACCCCGTTCTCTGATGTCACCACCCTGTTTCAGGCCCCTTGTTGCAGCTACGTCTTTGCACTTCTTGGCTACCATAGTCTGTAGCCATACTTCCTATTTAGCAAAATTAAGAGTGAAATCAGGTGATTAGAAAATGCAATACCATTGGGCAGCAGTGTGGAGTAGTGGTTAGGGCTCTGGACTCTTGACCAGAGGGTCGTGGGTTCAATCCCAGGTGGGGGACATTGCTGCTGTACCCTTGAGCAAGGTACTTTACCTAGATTGCTCCAGTAAAAACCCAGCTGTATAAATGGGTAATTGTATGTAAAAATAATGTGAAATCTTATAACAATTGTAAGTCGCCCTGGATAAGGGCATCTGCTAATAAATAAAAAAATAATAATAATTGGCTGAACACACACAGCACGCAGAAAAATGGTCAACTGAATTGCTGAAAATAGAGAAGTAGTCTGTTCTAGCAACTCGATTGCCAATCGAAAATGTGTTGACAACTCGAGTTGTCAATAGGCCACATTACATGAGTGTTTGCTTTTCTCGAGACATCTGTTTCTCATGAAATAATTGTGGTCATGGTGCCTTTTTTGTGTTTATATGTAAAGCCTCTGATTTCCCTTTGGAATGTCTACTTTTCCAGGGGTCAGATTTAAATGAGCCATGCTGATGGCCCACTTAGATTCTTGTGCTGTTAACCGTGCAAGTCCCCAAAATACTGTTTACATGAGAGAGAATCCACGTGTCATTGTGTGTGACGTAAATGGTTATTAAAGAAAGATCTGATTTGCTGATGGATAGTGACTGCTTTTTTAATACTATGTTTTAGTTTTTCGCCCACACTGCTTTTCACACATCATCTGTGTGTGTGTATGGGGGAGGGGGTTGTTGGAGCTTTATTAATAATAAACTGGGCCAAATCCGAGTGGTGGTTGAACAGACGTTTGGGCGATTGAAAGAGAGGGGGCGGATACTACTGAAGCGTACTGAAGTGAACCACAAGCTTGTTCCCCAAATTATTACAGCCTGCTGTATCCTGCCAGGACCGTAAGGAGGTGCACAGGCAAGCAGAGGAACAGCTACTTCAGCTTCCAGCAAGAATTGCACAACAGCGATATGAAGAGGGTCCTGCTATTACAGAAGATTTAACAACAGTTTTAGACAGAAATGGAAGATTTAGAAATGGGACAGAAATTAGATAGAACGGTGGGGTCAAGATTATGTTTTTTAAGTACAGATAAAACCAGGGGGCGAATTTAAGAGCAGGTCGGAACTGTACCTGATTGAAGGGATAAATTGAGAATGTGTGAGATGTATGGAGCAGGTTCATCACTACATTAATGAACTAGATTGGTAGGACAGGGATCTAGAGGACAGGTAGAAGGGCTAGATTTTGAGAGAAGTTCTGAAACATCTGAAGGGATTACAAAAGAAAGGAAGAGAGACAGGGTGGAGGTTTAGGATGGGGAGTCAAGGTCAAGAAATGAGTTAGGTGAGGGAAGTTCGAATAGTATCAATTTTTGAAAAAAGAAGAAAAGTCATGGTAAGTGATGGAGGAGGAAGTAGGACCCAGCAGCCTACTACCATGGTGAAGAATTTTGTATCACATTTGTGTTTCATTAGCTTGTTTTGTATCTCTTTATACGAAATATAGCATCCTCATTTGCGCTGTACTTGTATGACTGCTTCTGCTTAATAAAGTATTGAAGTATTACTGATTCCCAAGAAATAAGTCACAAAAATTCCACACCACATTTTATTTTGAGAGTGGGTAAAACAATGTTCTTGTTGTGCATTGTATCAAGTTGCCTTATCATATCCTCTTCCCTTACTATGGATATGTGTGGAGTGTCCGCCCTATGTATTATTATTTGTATTTTTGTTTTGGCGCGGGTAAAAGCGCCGCGTCTTTTATATTTATATTTAAAAACCCCGTGAGGATGCATGACTGATCAGCTACTGATTATTTAACTAGCTGACAGTCATGCATCCTTACCAAACGCTGCAGACTGTGGCGAGGGGTAATAAGATAATTAACAGCTAGTTAACCCCTCGGCCAGAGTATAAGAACCGACAGCTGTCTGTGCTGCGGTGTGGAGTTTTGGAGTAGAGAGTACGGAGAGCGGAGAGAGAGAGCGATAGACAACATAGAAAACATAGAAAACATAGAACAATTGCTAAACGTGCTAGTTTAGCCAGCACGCCACTTACTTGTTTGTCTGTTTATTCGTTTGGCCCTTGTGCCTTTTTGTTTTGTGTTTTGTTTAAATCGTTTGTTTTTGTTGAATTATTAATAAATACGCTGAATGCCATAGCATTCAGCTTCACCCGCCATCCACTGTTTGTGATTCAGTTACTTCCTGGTCCGTGATGTCACCACTGCGAGCCAGCCTGTCACATATGGTGTCCTGCGTGGGACAAACAACGCCTCAACAGCCGGACCAGGAAAAGGACGTTTTTTTTTTTCAAAAGTGTTTTTTGTGAAAGGAAAAAAAAAAAAAATGGGAAGAAAAAGGGAGGCGAGAGGAATGGCCAGCCCCACAACAGAGGGACAGTGGAAGCCAGAGGATGGATCCTGAGCTCCGGCCATGGGATCTCGCATGGTGGGTACACAGGGAGGACTCCATGGAGGAGTGGTGCACGTACTGCCATCGATATGGGCATGAGGAGGAAAGCTGCCCAGAGGTCGACCGGGACACAGATGAGGAAAGGGATGAGCCCAAGTCCCGTTGTGCCCAGCGCCCAGAAGGGGGAAGCGAGCATCCAGCGCCCAGAAGGGGGCGTGTGCATCCAGCGCCCAGAAGGGGGGAGCGAGCATCCAGCGCCCAGAAGGGGGACGCGAGCATCCAGCCCAGAAGGGGGAGCGAGCATCCAGCGCCAGAAGGGGAGCGCGAGCATCCAGCCCAGAGGGGGGAGCCCGTGCATCCAGCGCCCAGAGGGGAGCCCGTGCATCCAGCGCCAGAGGGGAAGCCCGTGCATCCAGCGCCCAGAGGGGAGCCCGTGCATCCAGCGCCAGAGGGGGAGCCCGTGCATCCAGCGCCAGAGGGGGAGCCCGTGCATCCAGCGCCCAGAGGGGGGAGCCCGTGCATCCAGCGCCCAGGCCTCCAGCAGCAGAGGAAGAATACCTGCTGCTTCTGCCTCCAACACCAGGAGCAGAGCAGCAGGAGCTGCCTCTGCCTCCGCCACCTCCACCGCTTCCACCGCCAGGAGCAGAGCAGCAGGAGCTGCCTCTGTCTCCACCGCCAGGAGCAGAGCAGCAGGAGCTGCCTCTGTCTCCACCACAGTGGGAGGATTGTTTGCCCCTCCCACCTCCACCAGCAGAGGGTGAATTCCTGCTGGTTCCACCTCAACCGCCGTGGGAGGACTGCTTGCAGCTCCCAGCTCCACCAGCAGAGGGTGAATGCCTGCTGGTTCCGCCTCAGCCGCCGTGGGAGGACTGCTTACCGCTCCCAGCTCCACCAGCAGAGGGTGAATGCCTGCTGGTTCCGCCTCAGCCGCCGTGGGAGGACTGCTTACCGCTCCCACCTCCACCAGCAGAGGGTGAATACCTGCTGGTTCCGCCTCAACCGCCGTGGGAGAACAGCTTGCCGCTCCCAGCTCCACCAGCAGAGGGTGAATGCCTGCTGGTTCTGCCTCAACCGCCGTGGGAGGACTGCTTGCTCCTCCCACCTCCACCAGCAGAGGGTGAATGCCTGCTGGTTCCGTCTCAAGCGCCGTGGGAGGACTGTTTACCGCTCCCAGCTCCACCAGCAGAGGGTGAATTCCCGCTGGTTCCGCCTCAACCGCCATGGGAGGACTGCTTGCCCCTCCCACCTCCACCAGCAGAGGGTGAATACCTGCTGGTTCCACATCCACCATCATGGGAAGGACTGCTCCTGCCCTGCCTCGCACCGCCCAAGGATGCCTGCCTCGCCGCCCAAGGATGCCTGCCTCGCCGCCCAAGGATGCCTGCCTCGCCGCCCAAGAAGGCCTGCTCCGCACGCCTGGGGCTGCCTGTTGCTCCGCATCTCCTGGGGCTGCCTGTTGCTCCGCATCGCCTGGGGCTGCCTGTTGCTCCGCATCGCCTGGAGAGCCACCAGTTATAGGGTACGAGGGAGAAGTGGAGCTCCCGCTGCCGCCTCCATGGCCAGGGGCTCCCCTCCCGAGTTCGCCTCCGGAGGGTCCGCTACTGCTGCTGCTGCCGCCGCCTCCCGAGGGTCCGCTGCTGCTGCCGCCGCCTCCCGAGGGTCCGCTGCTGCTGCCGCCGCCTCCCGAGGGTCCTGTTTTGCCTGGGGTCGCTACCAGTCCTGCCATACGGCAGGAAATACTGTGGCTGGAGCCCCATGAACGGGAGCTGCCGGCCACGGAAAAGGGGGAGGTCAGGAGACCAGCTCCCCAGCCGCACTTTCGCGGCAGGAAATACTGTGGCTGGAGCCCGGGGAGGTCAGGAGACCAGCTCCCCAGCCGCACTTTCGCGGCAGGAAATATTGTGGCTGGAGCCCCATGAAGGGCAGCTGCCGGCCACGAAGAAGGGGGAGGTCAGAAGACCAGCTCCCCAGCCGCACTTTCGCGGCAGGAAATATTGTGGCTGGAGCCCCATGAAGGGCAGCTGCCAACCATGAAGAAGCGGGGAGGTCAGGAGACCAGCTCCCCGCAGCAATTTCGCTGCAGGAGAGAGGGTGGCGGAGCCCCACGGAGGGGAGCTGCCGGCCATGAAGAAGGGGGCAGGTCTGGAGACCACCCCCAAAAATTTTTGGCCAGAGGAGCCGGCCTGTGCGCTGGCCATTGGAACGCTACGGCTGTTTGGGTGGGAGGAGGACATCCCATCGTGGCCGCCACCTTTGGCCCGTTGCTGCCACTGTTCCTGCGCCGGGACTGCTAGCCGGGACTTTAGGGAATAAGGGGGAGGTGGCCGAAAGGCCATGTGTGCTGCGCATGGGGGCATGTGTGGCGGAGTGTCCCGCCCTATGTATTATTATTTGTATTTTTGTTTGTGTGCGGGTAAAAGCGCTGCGTCTTTTATATTTATATTTAAAAACCCCGTGAGGATGCATGACTGATCAGCTACTGATTATTTAACTAGCTGACAGTCATGCATCCTTACCAAACGCGTGCAGACTGTGGCCGAGGGGTAATAAGATAATTAACAGCTAGTTAACCCCTCGGCCAGAGTATAAGAACCGACAGCTGTCTGTGCTGCGGTGTGGAGTTTTGGAGTAGAGAGTACGGGAGAGCGGAGAGAGAGAGCGCATAGACAACATAGAAAACATAGAAAACATAGAACAATTGCTAAAACGTGCTAGTTTAGCCAGCACGCCACTTACTTGTTTGTCTGTTTATTCGTTTGGCCCTTGTGCCTTTTTGTTTTGTGTTTTGTTTAAATCGTTTGTTTTTGTTGAATTATTAATAAATACGCTGAATGCCATAGCATTCAGCTTCACCCGCCCATCCACTGTTTGTGATTCAGTTACTTCCTGGTCCGTGACGTCACCACTGCGAGCCAGCCTGTCACATATGGTGTCCTGCGTGGGACAAACAACGCCTCCAACAGCCGGACCAGGAAAAGGACGTTTTTTTTTTTTTTTTTCCAAAAAGTGTTTTTTTTTTGTGAAAGGAAAAAAAAAAAAAAAAAAAAAAAATGGGAAGAAAAAGGGGAGGCGAGAGGAATGGCCAGCCCCCACAACAGAGGGACAGTGGAAGCCAGAGGATGGATCCTGAGCTCCGGCCATGGGATCTCGCATGGTGGGTACACAGGGAGGACTCCATGGAGGAGTGGTGCACGTACTGCCATCGATATGGGCATGAGGAGGAAAGCTGCCCAGAGGTCGACCGGGACACAGATGAGGAAAGGGATGAGCCCAAGTCCCGTTGTGCCCAGCGCCCAGAAGGGGGAACGCGAGCATCCAGCGCCCAGAAGGGGGAGCGTGAGCATCCAGCGCTCAGAAGGGGGGCGCGAGCATCCAGCGCCAGAAGGGGGAGCGAGCATCCAGCCCAGAAGGGGGAGCGCGAGCATCCAGCCCAGAAGGGGGAGCGCGAGCATCCAGCCCAGAGGGGGGAGCCCGTGCATCCAGCGCCAGAGGGGGGAGCCCGTGCATCCAGCGCCCAGAGGGGGAGCCCGTGCATCCAGCGCCAGAGGGGGAGCCCGTGCATCCAGCGCCCAGAGGGGGGAGCCCGTGCATCCAGCGCCCAGAGGGGGAGCCCGTGCATCCAGCGCCAGAGGGGGAGCCCGTGCATCCAGCGCCCAGGCCTCCAGCAGCAGAGGAAGAATACCTGCTGCCTCTGCCTCCAACACCAGGAGCAGAGCAGCAGGAGCTGCCTCTGCCTCCGCCTCCACCGCTCCACCGCCAGGAGCAGAGCAGCAGGAGCTGCCTCTGTCTCCACCACCGCCAGGAGCAGAGCAGCAGGAGCTGCCTCTGTCTCCACCACCAGGTGCAGAGCAGCAGGAGTTGCCTCTGCCTCTCCCACCTCCACCAGCAGAGGGTGAATGCCTGCTGGTTCCACCTCAACCGCCGTGGGAGGACTGCTTGCAGCCTCCCACCTCCACCAGCAGAGGGTGAATGCCTGCTGGTTCCGCCAACCGCCGTGGGAGGACTGCTTACCGCCTCCCAGCTCCACCAGCAGAGGGTGAATGCCTGCTGGTTCCGCCTCAACCGCCGTGGGAGGACTGCTTACCGCTCCCACCTCCACCAGCAGAGGGTGAATACCTGCTGGTTCCGCCTCAACCGCCGTGGGAGAACAGCTTGCCGCTCCCAGCTCCACCAGCAGAGGGTGAATGCCTGCTGGTTCTGCCTCAACCGCCGTGGGAGGACTGCTTGCTCCTCCCACCTCCACCAGCAGAGGGTGAATACCTGCTGGTTCCGCCTCAACCGCCGTGGGAGGACTGCTTGCCGCTCCCAGCTCCACCAGCAGAGGGTGAATACCTGCTGGTTCCGCCTCAACCGCCATGGGAGGACTGCTTGCCCTCCCACCTCCACCAGCAGAGGGTGAATACCTGCTGGTTCCACATCCACCATCATGGGAAGGACTGCTCCTGCCCTGCCTCGCACCGCCCAAGGATGCCTGCCTCGCCGCCCAAGGATGCCTGCCTCGCCGCCCAAGGATGCCTGCCTCGCCGCCCAAGAAGGCCTGCTCCGCATCGCCTGGGGCTGCCTGTTGCTCCGCATCGCCTGGGCTGCCTGTTGCTCCGCATCGCCTGGGCTGCCTGTTGCTCCGCACGCCTGGAGAGCCACCAGTTATAGGGTACGAGGGAGAAGTGGAGCTCCCGCTGCCGCCTCCATGGCCAGGGGCTCCTCCCGAGTTCGCCTCCGAGGGTCCGCTACTGCTGCTGCTGCCGCCGCCTCCCGAGGGTCCGCTGCTGCTGCCGCCGCCTCCCGAGGGTCCGCTGCTGCTGCCGCCGCCTCCCGAGGGTCCTGTTTTGCCTGGGGTCGCTACCAGTCCTGCCATACGGCAGGAAATACTGTGGCTGGAGCCCCATGAACGGGAGCTGCCGGCCACGGAAAAGGGGGAGGTCAGGAGACCAGCTCCCCAGCCGCACTTTCGCGGCAGGAAATACTGTGGCTGGAGCCCGGGGAGGTCAGGAGACCAGCTCCCCAGCCGCACTTTCGCGGCAGGAAATATTGTGGCTGGAGCCCCATGAAGGGCAGCTGCCGGCCACGAAGAAGGGGAGGTCAGAAGACCAGCTCCCCAGCCGCACTTTCGCGGCAGGAAATACTGTGGCTGGAGCCCCATGAAGGGCAGCTGCCAGCCATGAAGAAGGGGGAGGTCAGGAGACCAGCTCCCCGCAGCAATTTCGCTGCAGGAGAGGGTGGCCGGAGCCCCACGGAGGGGAGCTGCCGGCCATGAAGAAGGGGGCAGGTCTGGAGACCACCCCAAAAATTTTTGGCCAGAGGAGCCGGCCTGTGCGCTGGCCATTGGAACGCTACGGCTGTTTGGGTGGGAGGAGGACATCCCACCGTGGCCGCCACCTTTGGCCCGTTGCTGCCCCTGTTCCTGCGCCCGGACTGCTAGCCGGGACTTTAGGGAATAAGGGGGAGGTGGCCGAAAAGGCCATGTGTGCTGCGCACAAGGGGGCATGTGTGGCGGAGTGTCCCGCCCTATGTATTATTATTTGTATTTTTGTTTGTGGCGCGGGTAAAAGCGCCGCCTTTTATATTTATATTTAAAACCCGTGAGGATGCATGACTGATCAGCTACTGATTATTTAACTAGCTGACAGTCATGCATCCTTACCAAACGCTGCAGACTGTGGCCGAGGGGTAATAAGATAATTAACAGCTAGTTAACCCCTCGGCCAGAGTATAAGAACCTGACAGCTGTCTGTGCTGCGGTGTGGAGTTTTGGAGTAGAGAGTACGGAGAGCGGAGAGAGAGAGCGCATAGACAACATAGAAAACATAGAAAACATAGAACAATTGCTAAAACGTGCTAGTTTAGCCAGCACGCCACTTACTTGTTTGTCTGTTTATTCGTTTGGCCCTTGTGCCTTTTTGTTTTGTGTTTTGTTTAAATCGTTTGTTTTTGTTGAATTATTAATAAATACGCTGAATGCCATAGCATTCAGCTTCACCCGCCCATCCACTGTTTGTGATTCAGTTACTTCCTGGTCCGTGATGTCACCACTGCGAGCCAGCCTGTCACATATGGTGTCCTGCGTGGGACAAACAACGCCTCCAACAGCCGGACCAGGAAAAGGACGTTTTTTTTTTTTCAAAAGTGTTTTTTGTGAAAGGAAAAAAAAAAAAAAATGGGAAGAAAAAGGGGAGGCGAGAGGAATGGCCAGCCCCACAACAGAGGGACAGTGGAAGCCAGAGGATGGATCCTGAGCTCCGCCATGGGATCTCGCATGGTGGGTACACAGGGAGGACTCCATGGAGGAGTGGTGCACGTACTGCCATCGATATGGGCATGAGGAGGAAAGCTGCCCAGAGGTCGACCGGGACACAGATGAGGAAAGGGATGAGCCCGAAGTCCCGTTGTGCCCAGCGCCCAGAAGGGGAAGCGAGCATCCAGCGCCCAGAAGGGGAGCGTGTGCATCCAGCGCCCAGAAGGGGAGCGCGAGCATCCAGCGCCCAGAAGGGGGAGCGCGAGCATCCAGCGCCAGAAGGGGGAGCGAGCATCCAGCCCAGAAGGGGGAGCGCGAGCATCCAGCGCCAGAGGGGGGAGCCCGTGCATCCAGCGCCCAGAGGGGGAGCCCGTGCATCCAGCGCCCAGAGGGGAAGCCCGTGCATCCAGCGCCCAGAGGGGGAGCCCGTGCATCCAGCGCCAGAGGGGGAGCCCGTGCATCCAGCCCAGAGGGGGAGCCCGTGCATCCAGCGCCAGAGGGGGGAGCCCGTGCATCCAGCGCCCAGGCCTCCAGCAGCAGAGGAAGAATACCTGCTGCTTCTGCCTCCAACACCAGGAGCAGAGCAGCAGGAGCTGCCTCTGCCTCCGCCACCTCCACCGCTTCCACCGCCAGGAGCAGAGCAGCAGGAGCTGCCTCTGTCTCCACCGCCAGGAGCAGAGCAGCAGGAGCTGCCTCTGTCTCCACCACAGTGGGAGGATTGTTTGCCCCTCCCACCTCCACCAGCAGAGGGTGAATTCCTGCTGGTTCCACCTCAACCGCCGTGGGAGGACTGCTTGCAGCTCCCAGCTCCACCAGCAGAGGGTGAATGCCTGCTGGTTCCGCCTCAGCCGCCGTGGGAGGACTGCTTACCGCTCCCAGCTCCACCAGCAGAGGGTGAATGCCTGCTGGTTCCGCCTCAGCGCCGTGGGAGGACTGCTTACCGCTCCCACCTCCACCAGCAGAGGGTGAATACCTGCTGGTTCCGCCTCAACCGCCGTGGGAGAACAGCTTGCCGCTCCCAGCTCCACCAGCAGAGGGTGAATGCCTGCTGGTTCTGCCTCAACCGCCGTGGGAGGACTGCTTGCTCCTCCCACCTCCACCAGCAGAGGGTGAATGCCTGCTGGTTCCGCCTCAAGCGCCGTGGGAGGACTGTTTACGCTCCCAGCTCCACCAGCAGAGGGTGAATTCCTGCTGGTTCCGCCCAACCGCCATGGGAGGACTGCTTGCCCCTCCCACCTCCACCAGCAGAGGGTGAATACCTGCTGGTTCCACATCCACCATCATGGGAAGGACTGCTCCTGCCCTGCCTCGCACCGCCAAGGATGCCTGCCTCGCCGCCCAAGGATGCCTGCCTCGCCGCCCAAGGATGCCTGCCTCGCTTCGCCCAAGAAGGCCTGCTCCGCATCGCCTGGGGCTGCCTGTTGCTCCGCATCTCCTGGGGCTGCCTGTTGCTCCGCATCGCCTGGGGCTGCCTGTTGCTCCGCATCGCCTGGAGAGCCACCAGTTATAGGGTACGAGGGAGAAGTGGAGCTCCCGCTGCTGCCTCCATGGCCAGGGGCTCCCCTCCCGAGTTCGCCTCCGGAGGGTCCGCTACTGCTGCTGCTGCCGTCGCCTCCCGAGGGTCCGCTGCTGCTGCCGTCGCCTCCCGAGGGTCCGCTGCTGCTGCCGTCGCCTCCCGAGGGTCCTGTTTTGCCTGGGGTCGCTACCAGTCCTGCCATACGGCAGGAAATACTGTGGCTGGAGCCCCATGAACGGGAGCTGCCGGCCACGGAAAAGGGGGGGGAGGTCAGGAGACCAGCTCCCCCAGCCGCACTTTCGCGGCAGGAAATACTGTGGCTGGAGCCCGGGGGGGGAGGTCAGGAGACCAGCTCCCCCAGCCGCACTTTCGCGGCAGGAAATATTGTGGCTGGAGCCCCATGAAGGGCAGCTGCCGGCCACGAAGAAGGGGGGGGAGGTCAGAAGACCAGCTCCCCCAGCCGCACTTTCGCGGCAGGAAATATTGTGGCTGGAGCCCCATGAAGGGCAGCTGCCAACCATGAAGAAGCGGGGGGAGGTCAGGAGACCAGCTCCCCCGCAGCAATTTCGCTGCAGGAGAGGGTGGCGGAGCCCCACGGAGGGGAGCTGCCGGCCATGAAGAAGGGGGCAGGTCTGGAGACCACCCCAAAAATTTTTGGCCAGAGGAGCCGGCCTGTGCGCTGGCCATTGGAACGCTACGGCTGTTTGGGTGGGAGGAGGACATCCCATCGTGGCCGCCACCTTTGGCCCGTTGCTGCCACTGTTCCTGCGCCGGACTGCTAGCCGGGACTTTAGGGAATAAGGGGGAGGTGGCCGAAAGGCCATGTGTGCTGCGCAAGGGGGCATGTGTGGCGGAGTGTCCCGCCCTATGTATTATTATTTGTATTTTTGTTTGTGTGCGGGTAAAAGCGCCGCCTTTTATATTTATATTTAAAACCCGTGAGGATGCATGACTGATCAGCTACTGATTATTTAACTAGCTGACAGTCATGCATCCTTACCAAACGCGTGCAGACTGTGGCCGAGGGGTAATAAGATAATTAACAGCTAGTTAACCCCTCGGCCAGAGTATAAGAACCGACAGCTGTCTGTGCTGCGGTGTGGAGTTTTGGAGTAGAGAGTACGAGAGAGCGGAGAGAGAGAGCGCATAGACAACATAGAACAATTGCTAAAACGTGCTGGTTTAGCCAGCACGCCACTTACTTGTTTGTCTGTTTATTCATTTGGCCCTTGTGCCTTTTTGTTTTGTGTTTTGTTTAAATCGTTTGTTTTTGTTGAATTATTAATAAATACGCTGAATGCCATAGCATTCAGCTTCACCCGCCCATCCACTGTTTGTGATTCAGTTACTTCCTGGTCCGTGACGTCACCACTGCGAGCCAGCCTGTCACAGGATATTAACACCTGAGCCTCTTCATCGCTCCAACGGACGTAAGTGGAGGGTGGACACGGGTTTTGCTCAGACATAACTAGGAGAAATTGCATCAGAGGACATTTATACACATTTAGACACAGTACTTAGTAGTACTTTACAATAAAGTCCTTTTGACAGTTGTTTGGAAAGCTATTTGCAAGTGTATTCTGAAGTTCTGTACAGTAGCTGTAACCACCTGAATTCACAAGCCCACGATGCAGTTTATCAAACATTTTTAGAAATAGTTTTAAACAGAAACTTGGTAAATATAATCTGAATGATACTTTATAAACACATTTAGATCCGTGTTTGATTAGTATTATGCAAAGTTCTAGGGAAGAGGGAGAAAAGTGGGGTTATCTGCAACATCAATCTGACAAATGCAATACTGCAAACAAAACATGAATTTCCCTGCTGCCATCTTTGGACCATGGTAACTTACGTATCCCCATGTGACTTTTAAAGCAGCTTTAGGAAAGGACTTGAACGAGCTAATTAACATTTTCACGAGAAACTTGTGTTTACATGTGTAAGTGGGTGTTGATTTCATAAGCTTTTCCTGGAATCTCACAAGAAATGGAGACTTTCACGGTAAAATACTGAGACCGTTTTTTGCGACACTTTCACAAGCTTTCCCTGCCAAGTTTCATGTGTTTTGTCAAAATAGTAAATTGTTTTAAGATTTTTACAAATGAAACACATAATGAACTGGAAATATGCAAAATTAAGAGGATTACAGGGATAAAGGGGGTCAGCACCTCTATGTCATAACCTTGGCAGACCACGCGGTGATTTATGGGAAATTGAATGTAAGGCTTCACAAAATGTCACCGAGCACAATAACTTAGAAATAGTGAGAAAATAGATAAAAGCAGAAACAACAGGTGATACAGAAACTCCTGGTTTGCTTGTAACTGAGTGACACACTATCACAAGCTTTTAATTTACAATAGACCCTGAGGAGTATAATAAAGCAGAGAGGTGCTTTTGCTTTCATCAAGCATAGTAGTGCTTTCACACAGGAAACCACTTCAAACAATACTCACAGGTGGAGTGGCTGTTGCCTGTCTTTTTTGACTTGTACCAGATGGTCATACAGTCCTCTTGCAGTTTGAAATAGCGCTGCTTCTTCCAGGTGCGTGATTTAATCTTCCTCATCACTGTCCCCAGCAACATGGACTGCAAGTTCTCATCCCCCTGGATACCTGGGAGGTAGCAGAGAAACACTTAAAGTAGTGATCTGAGCAGCAAGTGTCTGGATATCAAGGTGAAAGGTGTTCAAGTGGATTGATGTTCACCACCAGCCCCACAATTACATGAAGCCATCATTTCAATTCATCTACTTACGCAGGTTGCTGGATGAAGCCATTCCTTTACTTGTCATGCTGCTGACATCTAAACAAAAAGAATTACATGAAATATTTTCTGTAAAAGTCCATTTTCTAAAAGCAACTTAAACAGTAAGAAATGCAGTTGTTTAAAACTCCATAGTAAAAAACAAGTTTAGATCAAAAGATTCTGGCCACGTGGACCAGCAATAATGTTACTAAAGCTAAATGATGAATGCTTTAGAAAGAAGAAATAATCCAGTCTGATCTGTTGTTTGAGACCGCACTTTCAGAGTAGACTGTAGTCAGCAGAATTGTACTAAGAGACAAAGCAGTTTTGTTCTACAGCACATTTATTCCCATGTGTGAGTCAGCACTCTTTTTTATCAGATTCTGGACCTTTGCCATAATGCTTTGTGGATAAAGAATGGTTGCATAGGGAGCGGGGTATACAAGTATCTAGGAGGGGGTTCTGTGAGCCTCACAGGACAAAAGTATTGCAGTGCCATATCACTATAATACCAGGAGAACTGAACAATATTTGTACTAAATCCATTATGTTGTCTTTATTAATAAAGTATAGGTCTGCTAATGGTTTTACTTGGGTTTGCTTACTGGCATTATAATGTATACCAATGTATTTTCCCAGGAGGCCATGTGCTGGGAGGAGAGTTCTTGAGCTTAAATTTCCTTTGGTTCTCCAGTAACTTTTTATTTCACTGCCATGTACATCATCCTGCAAGGAGGATTCCTCTTTCTGCCTTTGGCAGAAGAGCTGTGTAGGAATAAATACTCAAATATACAAACATCCCGGAGAGCTCCTTGAGTTGATTTGTGCTGGATTCAGCTGTTTCAGCCAAAAAGTGTATAAAGTTACTTGCCATCATTCTGAATCATGAAACTCTACTAGATCTCATTACTGGACAACCCCTGTAATTGAACAGGTCAGGATCACAAACACAACTAGCAGCAACACGTTATACTTATATAATAAAGTCAATACCTTAAATGATCTCTGAAATATGAGGCTTTGACAGTGCAGCTGCAGCAGCTTTGTAAAAAAACTAATTTTTTTACAAAGCCAATATTAATATCACACAGCAAAGCAGCGCTAGATTTTGCTTGATAACTTTGATAATATGAAGCCCTGTTATTATCTGCTCGTAACATTTGTTTTCCATTGTTAACAGTGAAAAGAGACAATTTGAGACAGTGACTTAGAAAATAAGTCTCTGGAAGTTTGCAGTAATTATGCTGTAACATCTTTTATAAATGTCAGTATTCTAATATGACTAATTTACTAAATAATAAAATATGTATGAATCTAAAATCAGCAATATTGGGTTCAACCCAAACTCCATCTAGCAAGCTGGAAAGATCTTTTTATGCCATGCATTTTATTAGACCAATATTTCAGTATAAACCCATCTTTCAAGACACCATAGGACCCTTGTATGAGGGTGAAAGTCGATTTGATGAGAAAAAAATTCCCTGTAAGGACCTATGCCATTTTGATTTTAATCATATTTGTCCATTACATTTGCACTGATGAACAGAATGGATCTGCAGTCCAGTCTAAGTGCTATAGCATAGCAGCTTGCACTGTAATCTTGTTAAATGCATCTAGATGTATTAGGGTAAGAAAAGGTTCTATATAGATGTAATTATCTGCAAGCAAATTCAGTACAGACTTAGTTAGAGCTATCCCATCTCCTACAGCTACAAGGCGTAAATCAGAGACCACTAAATAAATAAATGGCATATGAGCTAGGAGGCTTTTTTAAAAATAAATTAAGGTAAAACTTGAAATCAGCAACCAAAAATATTTGAGCCTGGAGAAATGTACAGTGGAACATTTTTTCTGATTATTTTTTAAAGTTTCATTTTCTATGCCGTTATTTTTCTCGGCTTCCTGTAATGTGCTGGTATTTTTTTTTTTCACCCAATTCTTAGTTTCTTAGTGCCAAAGCAAAATAAAATAATGAATCTTAAACCGTCCAATAACCTGCGTACTTGAACCTTGACCCATACTTCGGTTGGGACTATCTCTCTCATACAAACCAGTGGTACACAAACACGTGCTGCTCATATGGATGTTCATTTCTGAAAGATTGCAAAAGGACACACTCAAAATATCGTATTCAAGTATCACACTATTGTTTTACATGATCGGTATTATAAAGGCTGTTTATCGTGTGGTTCGCGAAGCGCCCTTGCAGTTGTCATATCAGACATGTAATTACTGCACGAGATGGATAATACCAGACTGCTAAGCCGTCCTGTTATAAAGCATTCTGCACACAGCCATACCTGCTATATCACTTCATTATATACACAGCTACACCTGCTATATCACTTCATTCTACACACAGCTATACCTGCTATATCACTTCATTATACACACAGCTATACCTGCTATATCACTTCATTAGACACACAGCTATACCTGCTATATCACTTCATTAGACACACATCTACCATACCTGCTATATCACTTTATTATGCACACAGCTATACCTGCTATATCACTTCATTATACACACAGCTATACCTGCTATATCACTTCATTACACACAGCCACCATACCTGCTATATCACTTCATTATACACACAGCTATACCTGCTATATCACTTCATTAGACACACAGCCACCATACCTGCTATATCACTTCATTATACACACAGCCACCATACCTGCTGTATCACTTCATTATACACACAGCTATACCTGCTATATCACTTCATTATACACACAGCCACCATACCTGCTATATCACTTCATTAGACACACAGCCACCATACCTGCTGTATCACTTCATTATGCACACAGCTATACCTGCTATATCACTTCATTATGCACACAGCTATACCTGCTGTATCACTTCATTATACACACAGCTATACCTGCTATATCACTTAATTATACACACAGCCATACCTGCTATATCACTTCAAATGGATTCAGCACAACGGTGATAATAACCAGAACTGACTTTATCAAAATTCATCAATTACCGAGCATAACAAAGAAAAGTAGGCTATTATTGATATATCTTGTTAGCGTACTTTTTATTTGCTAATGTACCGCAAATGTGCTTACATGTAACCCTTCGATTTTTATTTATGGAAATTAGTTGTACGAGTGTTAAGTGTGAGTGATATTAATTAGAGTGTAATCCAAACCAAACCTGTCAGAGTACAGATCCTAAAATTTAAATAGATGATTTAAATTATCAGGGTCCTTCAGAAAATCAGTAACACCAAAATTACTGGAGACCAAAGCGCAACATGAAAAGAAATGTTCTTTCAAAAAGTGTAATTCCTGCTGAAGGAATAATCTGACCACAAAAAAAAAAAATACCAGACATATAAAGTAATCTACAAAAAAGTCCAAAATCTCGAAATAATACAGTTTTCCGAATTAATTTCCATATGACTGCCATTCTCTTAATGCAGTGCTGCCCAAACACGGTCCTGGAGAGCCCCTATCCAGTAAGTTTTGTAGGTCACCCTAAATCGCTAATTTCTAAAGACTGGGAACACATGGAAGTTATTGATCAATTAAGCAAATAACTTGTTCAATTAAGGGAACTCTGGTCATTGGGCCAGTTTACATGCTGGGAAAATGTCATGACTTGTTTACTGTCATGGCTTATTTAAGGTGGTACGGTCTGGATTACAATTTTAGTTAGTTTTGGTTTATGTTTAGTTTATGTTTGAATACAAATGTAATACATTATACAACAATCAAATACAACATGAGGTTTCAAAGCAGGAATTGTTAAATTAAACAAACCAAAACTATTTAAAATTATAATTCAGCCGTACCACCTTAAATAAGTCATGACAGTAGACAGATAAGTCATGACATTTTCCCAGCATGTAATCCAGGTCATTGAGGGCTGAAAAGGGAAGCTCATTTTTTGTACCAAATGATCTCTAAATGACTTCATTTAATAAATCAACTACTTAATTGTTCACAATGAAATTGTTCCAGGTGTTAAGAAATTGATGATTAAAACCTGCTGGATAGGGGCTCTCCAGGACCGGGTTTGGACAGCACTGACTTAATGTATTGTATTAGTATGTTGTTTTGTGATTTTAGAATATCTGGTAATTGTATTATTATTATTTAATTATTTAGCAGATGCCTTTATCCAAAGCAACTTACAGAAAATTAAACAAATATAAAGGTATGTAAATTACAGGCAATAACAAGGCAAAGCAAACACATGTATACAATCTATACAAAATAAATATAAATAAAAGAAAAACACTAAAACATGTAGAAATATGAATTTACAAATAAAGACTGAATAAGTAAGTCTTGAGAAGACGGAGGAAAGTAATAAGACTGAACAGTCCTGAAGAGAACCGGGAGCTGGTTCCACCACAGGGGGACGAAGGAAGAGAAGGAGCGAGCACGGGAGGAAGTAGAGTGAAGAGAAGGAGCAAGCATGGGAGGAAGGAAAGTGGAGAGAAGGAGCGAGCACGGGAGGAAGGAGAGTGAAGAGCAGGAGCAGCACGGGAGGAAGGAGAGTGGAGAGCAGGAGCAGCACGGGAGGAAGGAGAGTGAAGAGCAGGAGCAGCACGGGAGGAAGGAGAGTGGAGAGAAGGAGCAGCACGGGAGGAAGGAGAGAAAAGAAGGAGTAGCACGGGAGGAAGGAGAAGAGAAGGAGCAGCACGGGAGGAAGGAGAGAAGAGAAGGAGCAGCACGGGAGGAAGGAGAGAAGAGAAGGAGCAGCACGGGAGGAAGGAGAGAAGAGAAGGAGCAGCACGGGAGGAAGGAGAGTGAAGAGAAGGAGCAGCATGGGAGGAAGGAGAGTGGAGAGAAGGAGCGAGCACGGGAGGAAGGAGAGTGAAGAGCAGGAGCAGCACGTGAGGAAGGAGAGTGGAGAGAAGGAGCAGCACGGGAGGAAGGAGAGAAAAGAAGGAGTAGCACGGGAGGAAGGAGAGAAGAGAAGGAGCAGCACGGGAGGAAGGAGAGTGGAGAGCAGGAGCAGCACGGGAGGAAGGAGAGTGAAGAGCAGGAGCAGCACGGGAGGAAGGAGAGTGGAGAGAAGGAGCAGCACGGGAGGAAGGAGAAGAGAAGGAGCAGCACGGGAGGAAGGAGAGTGGAGAAAAGGAGCGAGCATGGGAGGAAGGAGAGTGAAGAGAAGGAGCGAGCACGGGACGAAGGAGAGTGAAGAGCAGGAGCAGCACGGGAGGAAGGAGAGTGGAGAGAAGGAGGAGCACGGGAGGAAGGAGAGTGGAGAGAAGGAGCAGCACGGGAGGAAGGAGAGAAAAGAAGGAGCAGCACGGGAGGAAGGAGAGAAGAGAAGGAGCAGCACGGGAGGAAGGAGAGAAGAGAAGGAGCAGCAAGGGAGGAAGGAGAGAAGAGAAGGAGCAGCACGGGAGGAAGGAGAGTGGAGAGAAGGAGCGAGCACAGGAGGAAGGAGAGTGAAGAGAAGGAGCGAGCACAGGAGGAAGGAGAGTGGAGAGAAGGAGCGAGCACAGGAGGAAGGAGAGTGAAGAGCAGGAGCAGCACGGGAGGAAGGAGAGTGAAGAGTAGGAGCAGCACGGGTGGAAGGAGAGTAGAGAGAAGGAGCGAGCACAGGAGGAAGGAGAGTGGAGAGAAGGAGCGAGCATGGGAGGAAGGAGAGTGGAGAGAAGGCATAACAAGTCGGCCAGTAGAGGATGAGCAGAGAGAGTGGGAGGGAATATAAGGAGACACGAGGGACTCGAGATAGGAAGGGGCAGTATGATGAATAGAGCGATAGGCAAGAGCAAGGGTCTTAAATTGGATGCAAGAAGAGATAGGTAGCCACTGGAGGGTGTGAAGCAGACGGGTAGCGGGAGAGTAGCGGGTTGGGAGAATACAAGACGCAGCAGAATGTTGAATGAGCTGAAGAGGGTGAATAGCCGAAGCAGGGAGACCAGCGAGGAGAGAGTTACAATAATCCCATCTAGAAAGAACAAGAGCTTGGACCAGGAGCTGAGTGGAATAAATAGATAGAAAAGAGCGGATTCTATAGATGTTGTTAAGAAAGAAACAACAAGTATGTGTTAGTGAAGAGATGTATTGAGAATTAAACATCTAGGTTTCTTGCAGAAGAAGGAGAAAGGTTGATAGCATACAGGGAGACTGAGATAGAGAGGTCAGAGGAAGGAGGGGAAGTAGAAGTAAAGTAAAGGAGGTCATCATTTAAGAATAATGGTTCAGTAGTCAAATGGAGCTGCTGTGGCAATTTCCCAGATCGGAGCCACTAATTACTGTGAGCGGGTCCCAAAATGTAGTCTTTATTAGCTTAACATGAGCTACATTCTGAATTGGTGCAGCTAAAGATAAAAATCGAAGGTGCTCACAAGTACTGGGAGGTTTGTGTATGTACGAATATATGACCGTATATTATGACTGTGTGACCGTATATCATGACTTATCAAAACATCAGAGGCAAGTACAGCATCAATAGTAATGAAATAGAAGAGGCTATGTATGAAAAGGACTTGGGGGTAGAACATAAGAACATAAGAAAGTTTACAAACGAGAGGAGGCCATTCAGCCCATCTTGCTTGTTTGGTTGTTAGTAGCTTATTGATCCCAGAATCTCATCAAGCAGCTTCTTGAAGGATCCCAGGGTGTCAGCTTCAACAACATTACTGGGGAGTTGCTTCCAGACCCTCACAATTCTCTGTGTAAAAAAGTGCCTCCTATTTTCTGTTCTGAATGCCCCTTTATCTAATCTCCATTTGTGACCCCTGGTCCTTGTTTCTTTTTCAGGTCAAAGAAGTCCCCTGGGTCGACATTGTCTATACCTTTTAGGATTTTGAATGTTTGAATCAGATCGCCACGTAGTCTTCTTTGTTCAAGACTGAATAGATTCAATTCTTTTAGCCTGTCTGCATACAACATGCCTTTTAAGCCCAGGATAATTCTGGTTGCTCTTCTTTGCACTCTTTCTAGAGCAGCAATATCATTTTTGTAACGAGGTGACCAGAACTGAACACAATATTCTAGGTGAGGTCTTACTAATGCATTGTAAAGTTTTAACATTACTTCCCTTGATTTAAATTCAGTAGTAGTAGTAGTGGATGAATCTATTAAGCCAACTAGACAGTGCGGAGAAGCTATAAAAAAAGGCAAATAGAATGTTAGGTTATAAGACAGTTGAATCTAAGTTATATTAAAATTATAAAATGCACTGGTATGACCACACTTAAAATACTGTGTACAGTTCTGGTCCTCATATCATAAGAAAGACATTGACCATGTTCACACTACTGTGCTGGCCCAGGTCCGACTCAGGGCCACCTCAGGGCCACCTCAGGGCCGCCTCAGGGCCACCTCAGGGCCGCCTCAGGGGCCGCCTCAGGGCCGCCTCAGGGGTAGCCTCAGGGCCGCCTCAGGGATAGCCTCAGGGCCGCCTCAGGGGCCGCCTCAGGGCCGCCTCAGAGGTAGCCTCAGGGCCGCCTCAGGGGTCGCCTCAGGGTAGCCTCAGGGCTGCCTCATGGGCCGCCTCAGGGTCGCCTCAGGGCCGCCGCATATTTAGATCTGTAACCCCGCTTAAGACACCTTTGCGCGTGCACATATGTGACTGAAAAGCAGGCTTAAAATGTGGCAAATTGCTTGGCTTTTTTATGGAATAATAGCCTGCACTCAAAATGGAAGAGCTACCGGAATATACAATAATCATTTAGTAGCATGTTTCTTATTAATATATATTTTTTTCAATGCAGCACATATGAGAAAAGGAGGCCCTGAGGTGCCCCTTGGCCACCTTAAATCGCAAGTGTGAATGGGGTCATAGAGGCATTGGAGAGAGTATGGAGGAGAGCAACACGATTAATTCCAGGATTAAAAGACATGTCATATGAAAGAGCTGAATCTGTACAGCCTAGAAAGAACAGTCAGAGGCTGACTTAACAGAGGTATTTAAAATTGTCAAGGGGTTTCACAAAGTAACTGCTGACAATTATTTTTCACAGGTCATAGAGAATAGAGCCATGGGCCATGGGTGGAAGCTGAACGGCGTATTCAGAACCGAGGGGAGAAGGAGCTTTTTCACAGAAAGGGTGGTGAACCATTGGAACAGGCTGCCGGACAGAGTTGTTGAAGCAGAGACTATCGGATCCTTCAAGAATAGACTGGATGCTGTGATGAACAATACCGTATAACCCTCTCTGTGACCATGATAAGATCTTTAGCTAGCCGCCTGGAGGAAGAGCGGTCCATTTAGCCACGGATTCCCAGAGGTTTCATTTCCCCTACTAACCTAGGGGTCCGAAGTCATTGTATTTTATCTTGCTCTTAATTGTATTAATACTTGTACTGTGATTCTTGAAATGTATTTTTGTTTACGGCTGTAAGTTGCCCTGGATAAGGGCTTCTGCTAAGAAATAAATAATAATAATAAAAATAATAACCTGGTTAGGGTTTTTTTGTTTTTCCTCTCAAGTGCTAACAGACCACGCTGGCACCAAAGGGAGCGAGCATAGGTGGGCCGAATGGCCTTTTCTCGTTCTCGAATTTCTAATGTTTATATGAGGGAGCAAGCAACAGTCCCCATGTCCATTCAATCTTGGCATTTGAAAGACTGTCTGAAAGGGGTGTTGTTGTGAACTATGTAGCGTGTTTGTGAGAAGAAGGAAAACTATTTATTTGGACATGATTAACAGTTCATAAAATGAATCCCAATGACTCAGGAAGCTTTTAAAATGTATTAACAGTAACTAGTGTTATACAATGAGAATGGGAAAATGAGTTATATAAAATTAATTTGAAAATCTTTATTTTATCTTAACTGTTTATCTGTGAAATTATTAGTGGTGTTGAATTCAAATTAAAAAGTTCTAAACTTTTTATGAACACTAAACACACGAAATAAAGCACCGGAACAGATAACAATTTGCCAGCAGTTATATGATTATCAATAATTGATGTTAGCCATTGATGAGTTATTAAACTCCAATTAGTTAATAATGTAGAATATACAGGATCATCTTACCTACTCCAAACTGATGCCAAAAATGAATAATTTAAACTCAAACAAGGATATCAAACTTAAGTTTAAAATACAATTAATTTTCTCCCAGTGCTTTAGGGGACTTAATCCCACACATAATAACAAAGAAAACAGGAATCTCCAGCTCTCTTACCAGCCTGAAGAAGAGCCTCCATCTGGGTGGGTCAGTTGCTTGTTATCTATAATGTGGCCACATCGCAGGTGGAGGGCACCCTTCCCTGACCCTCAATAGCAGTTATCATGCTGCTCTGCATGATCACGGGAAATGAACTGCACAGAACAGTGATCTGACTCAACACAACTGACAGGGCAGGGCTCACCTCGCTCTCTCTCTCAAGAGCAGAGCTCTATCCAGCACAGACGCAGAGAGTGGGTGGGACTTACATGAAGGAAAAAACAGGGAGGAGGAGAAAGAGGGTGGACAGTTTTGTGATGGATTACTGATCTGCAGTAAATTGGCAGAATTAGATACATGGTAGTTTTCTCTATTTATCAAAAGGGTTTATAAGCTTTGCTAATGTAAGTTAGCTTCCTAAAGGGGTAGGAGTCACTCTCCTTGCACTTTCTGAGCTAAACTTTGTGGAAAAACCACCAAACTCAGGTCTACTGGAACCCATGTGTCATTGGAGCTGCAACCCAACACAGTTTAACATTATTCAAATGTAGTCTTTTAATTTAAAGTGACTGCCAGCTTCTCTAATGAAAAGCCCTCAGTTCTGTTCTCTCTTATCTTTCATGTTCTTAATTTGCATTTGGTCCACGTGCCCACATTCCTGGATCTTGTACTTAGAAATATTTTATCAACAGCAAACCTATCACTAAATGTAATCTAGTCCTTCAATTAATATTGTAATAGAGGATCCAGAAACAGATTAGGCCAACAAGTACAGCACAGATACAAACACATTTTACCAGAAAAGCAGCCCCATTGAGTTTTTCAGGATTTAACAACAAAAAATACCATAATGTTTAAGAACATAAGAAGAAGTTTACAAATGAGAGGAGGCCATTCGGCCCATCTTACTCGTTTGGTTGTTAGTAGCTTATTGATCCCAGAATCTCATCAAGCAGCTTCTTGAAGGATCCCAGGGTGTCAGCTTCAACAACATTACTGGGGAATTGGTTCCAGACCCTCACAATTCTCTGTGTAAAAAAGTGCCTCCTATTTTCTGTTCCGGATGCCCCTTTATCTAATCTCCATTTGTGACCCCTGGTCCTTGTTTCTTTTTTCAGTTTGAAAATAATTACCCATACTCAACTAAAAAGTATTACCTGATTGTACCGGGAACACCTGGTTCAGCCTGTGGTCCTCATTCTTCAACACTAGAAACATTTACTAACAAGTTATGCTATAAGAAAATGACTGTAAAATCATTGTAATAAAATAATTCCATAAATCCTCCCAGTTGTGCACTTCCATTGGCTCCAGAGGTCTCAATGTGTAGTTTTAAAAGAAACACGTCACATTTCAAAACATGCTATCTGGTATTACTTCTGGTTAAAAAAGAAATCTCTCTCTGCCTCAGTCTTGGGCTATCTGTGTGCACTTGCATTTCCTGGGTCATTTCACCTCAGCAGTGTCCTCTGGGTTCAAGCATGTTACTGTCTGAAAGCAGGGCAGCTAATACGGGCAGAGTCACAGCTGAAGCCAGTGAAGGGGTGGGGACAATTGCTCTCTCCAGGTGAAATGACTTAGGAAGGTTTTCACATGAAAATACATGTGTGCTATAGCATGTGCTTCTTTTCAAACTCCACTCTATATCTGAGAGCTATAGCATGAATGCATGTGCACGGCAGAGACATTGCATGAACTATTTTGTTACCTACAATTACTTTAACAAATTACAATAATGCTTAAAAAGATTCCTTGGTTTGCTATTTAAGGAAAGACCAACACAGGTATGTGCTTAAGCAGCCCTGTGAAGCGTCTCATCAGGACACTGTGCTTTCAGAACAGGTATCATTAATAAGAGTTCACTTTGAGAGCAGGGCTCCAGCGCCCCTGGGAAGCGTCTCATCAGGACACAGTGCTTTCAGAACAGGTATCATTTATAAGAGTTCACTCTGAGAGCAGGGCTCCAGAGCCCCTGTGAAGCATCTCATCAGGACACAGTGCTTTCAGAACAGGTATCATTTATAAGAGTTCACTCTGAGAGCAGGGCTCCAGCGCCCCTGTGAAGCGTCTCATCAGGACACAGTGCTATCAGAACAGGTATCATTTATAAGAGTTCACTCTGAGAGCAGGGCTCCAGAGCCCCTGTGAAGCATCTCATCAGGACACAGTGCTTTCAGAAGGTATTGTTAATTAGGGTCATCTGAGTAAAACCAGAATCACTGGCTTCCATAGAAAATAATGGTTGAGCAGTGTCTGGTTGTTGTATGATATACAAATAAGAGAATGGACACATTCATTAGTAATAAAATGTAATTATGTAAATATGAACAATGTCGTGTCTGGCACTTTTAAGCAGTGGTTAAATAAAGGATGCATTAGTTTACAAGGAAAATGTCTGCCTCTAAGTAGAAGATAGGAATCTGATTAGAGTATGTGATAGACCCAGTGGGACATATGTTCAGAATTTACTTCAATCTTTAATGAACTCCTGTTTTTTAAAGAACAACTTCTATTTACTTACTAGTATCAAGCATCTCAGCAAATTCACTGAAGGTCTGCAGTTGTTTGTTTCAGTGTTCATTACTGTACATTACTGATGAATTTCCTTTTTTTTAAAGGAGTTAATTAAAAACTGGAATAAATGCTTTGAAAATATGGCCTGATATGTTTTTCTATTTTGTTAAGTGTAATGGGAACAAAACATTAAAAAAAAATTACTTGGGCAGCAAATTGTTGGAAACAAGGAAATCTATTGTATACCAATTATTAATTTTATTTGTTACACCAGTACTGGTGGCCAATATATATGTATCATTTCCAATGAGGTCTGGTATTAAATACACAAAAGCAGTTAAATAAACATATTTGAACAGTTAAGTGCCTGAAGCCCATGTGATCACAGAGTTCCATCAGTACAGGAACACCCATGTCTGTAAGAGACAGGCTTTTAACAGTAAAACTTTCCTGACTTTTCCTAAATATTTGTACTAATTACCCTGATAAATAATGAATCGCGTAGAGATTTAATCCTTTGAACCTGTCCACACAGCTCATGTCATTAAGTCCTGAGATCAGCCTAGTTGCCCTTCTCTCAACTTTCTTGAGTGCAATAATGTATTTTTTGTAGTGAGGGTTAGGGTTAGGGTTAGGGTGAGGCGACCAAAACTGCACACAGAATTCTATGAAGGGTCTAACCAGAGCATTGTATATTCTGAGCACACCCTCCCTAGACGTATCTATGTGTGGAGTTCTCAGCTGAGCGTGTGTATTCTGAGCACACCCTCCCTGGATGTATCTATGTGTGGAGTTCTCAGCTGAGCGTGTGTATTCTGAGCACACCCTCCCTGGATGTATCTATGTGTGGAGTTCTCAGCTGAGCGTGTGTATTCTGAGCACACCCTCCCTGGATGTATCTATGTGTGGAGTTCTCAGCTGAGCGTGTGTATTCTGAGCACACCCTCCCTGGATGTATCTATGTGTGGAGTTCTCAGCTGAGCATTGTATAATCTGAGCACATCTTCCTTGGATGTACCTATGTGTGGAGTTCTCAGCTGAGCATTGTATTGCATTGTATAATGCATTGTATTGTCAGCACCGTCAGAATAATGCAGTGTATTGCACCTCAATATATTGCACTGAACTGTATTTGTACTGCATCAGCTATGCCCTCCTTGAAACAAAACTTAAGACTTTAACTGATAGTCCATAGTAATCAGAAGGACCTAGTTAGCACAGCTTAACCCTGCAGTGCATCTTCCAATATCAGTGAACCAAAACCTTTAAATAACACAGATGTTTTTAATTGGTTGTCCAACTAGTTTATTTTCCTAAATACTGGAGTTACATTTTTTATGTTCTTCTGAGTTTTGTCTATCATTTGTGTGAGTCAAGAAAAAAAAAGATCAATTTGGCTCGACTGCTACTTTTTTCTGGCCCTCCTCCAAATGATTCCATGTATAGGCAGCTTGCTAACCATGCTCTACGCATCTCTGCACTTAGTGACAGACCCTTCTCCAATTACTAAGCAGCTGCAATAAAACATTTATGACTCCAGTCAGCCAGCTGGTGCAATAATAAAGAAAACTGAAAGCATTAGGCTGATTAACAAGCCCCTTAGCTGAGGTGGGTGTACAGCATTCAGCTAAAGCAATCCTGATTACATTCAAGGGGTAGGAAGGGAAGTGGGATCAATGACAGGTGGTTGCATCCATGTTATTTCTTTTCATTTTGGAGTTTCCCCTCCATCTCGGTTTGGGTTTCTCTGTCTTAATAATGCAGGCCTGGTCTCAGCTTATGGGGTCAACTTTCATCCTGGAGATGCCTCTGGTGAACCCAGGAACCCTGTGTGAATCGATGCCTCTGCTGAACCCAGGAACCCTGTGTGTGAATCGATCCGTCTGCTGAACCCAGGAACCCTGTGTGTGAATCGATTCCTCTGCTGAACCCCGGAACCCTGTGTGTGAATCGATGCCTCTGCTGAACCCAGGAACCCTGTGTGTGAATCGATGCCTCTGCTGAACCCAGGAACCCTGTGTGTGAATCGATGCCTCTGCTGAACCCCGGAACCCTGTCTGTGAATCGATGCCTCTGCTCAACCCAGGAGCCCTGTGTGTGAATCGATGCCTCTGCTGAATCCAGGAACCCTGTGTGTGAATCGATTCCTCTGCTGAACCCAGGAACCCTGTGTGTGAATCGATGCCTCTGCTGAACCCAGGAACCCTGTGTGTGAATCGATGCCTCTGCTGAACCCAGGAACCCTGTGTGTGAATCGATGCCTCTGCTGAACCCAGGAACCCTGTGTGAATCGATGCCTCTGCTGAACTCAGGAACCCTGTGTGTGAATCGATGCCTCTGCTGAACCCAGGAACCTTGTGTGTGAATCGATTCCTCTGCTGAACCCCGGAACCCTGTGTGTGAATCAATGCCTCTGCTCAACCCAGGAGCCCTGTGTGTGAATCGATGCCTCTGCTGAACCCAGGAACCCTGTGTGTGAATCGATGCCTCTGCTGAACCCAGGAACCCTGTCTGTGAATCGATGCCTCTGCTGAACCCAGGTATCCTGTGTGTGAATCGAGGCCTCTGCTGAACCCAGGAACCCTGTGTGTGAATCGATGCCTCTGCTGAACCCAGGAACCCTGAGTGTGAATCGATGCCTCTGCTGAACCCAGGAACCTTGTGTGTGAATCGATTCCTCTGCTGAACCCCGGAACCCTGTGTGTGAATCGATGCCTCTGCTCAACCCAGGAACCTTGTGTGTGAATCGATTCCTCTGCTGAACCCCGGAACCCTGTGTGTGAATCGATGCCTCTGCTCAACCCAGGAACCCTGTGTGTGAATCGATTCCTCTGCTGAACCCCGGAACCCTGTGCGTGAATCGATGCCTCTGCTGAACCCAGGAACCCTGTGTGTGAATCGATTCCTCTGCTGAACCCCGGAACCCTGTGTGTGAATCGATTCCTCTGCTGAACCCTGGAACCCTGTGTGTGAATCGATTCCTCTGCTGAACCCATGAACCCTGTGTGAATCAATGCCTCTGCTGAACCCAGGAACCCTGTGTGTGAATCAATGCCTCTGCTGAACCCAGGAACCCTGTGTGTGAATCGATGCCTCTGCTGAACCCAGGAACCCTGTGTGTGAATCGATGCCTCTGCTGAACCCAGGAACCCTGTGTGTGAATCGATGCCTCTGCTGAACCCAGGAACCCTGTGTGAATCGATGCCTCTGCTGAACCCAGGAACCCTGTGTGTGAATCGATGCCTCTGCTGAACCCAGGAACCTTGTGTGTGAATCGATTCCTCTGCTGAACCCCGGAACCCTGTGTGTGAATCGATGCCTCTGCTCAACCCAGGAACCCTGTGTGTGAATCGATTCCTCTGCTGAACCCAGGAACCCTGTGTGTGAATCGATGCCTCTGCTCAACCCAGGAGCCCTGTGTGTGAATCGATGCCTCTGCTGAACCCCGGAACCCTGTGTGTGAATCGATGCCTCTACTCAACCCAGGAACCCTGTGTGTGAATCGATTCCTCTGCTGAACCCTGGAAGCCTGTCTGTGAATCGATGCCTCTGCTGAACCCAGGAACCCTGAGTGTGAATCGATGCCTCTGCTGAACCCAGGAACCCTGTGTGTGAATCGATGCCACTGCTGAACCCAGGAACCCTGTGTGTGAATCGATTCCTCTGCTGAAGCCAGGAACCCTGTGTGTGAATCGATTCCTCTGCTGAACCCATGAACCCTGTGTGAATCAATGCCTCTGCTGAACCCAGGAACCCTGTGTGTGAATCAATGCCTCTGCTGAACCCAGGAACCCTGTGTGTGAATCGATGCCTCTGCTGAACCCAGGAACCCTGTGTGTGAATCGATGCCTCTGCTGAACCCAGGAACCCTGTGTGAATCAGTGGGTATGTTCAAGCTGATAATTCTACACAGATTCTGCGCAAAACCTATCCAACTTCGCCATCTGCATGAACTGACCCGGAAAAGACAATACCAGGTCACGCAGCAACGGGCTTCAGAGGCTGCACAGCCGTGCAGTTTTCTGAGGGGTACTACAGTGGAGCAGCCGCGGCTTCAAAACAACAGCTCACTGATGGCATCACAACCATCCATTTTCTTGCATCTTCTGAAGTGAAGGAAATGATTCAATCTGGTAAATATTTTGAATATTTGACAAGTAGAATATACTTACTATTCAAGCATGTTTAAAAGGCAGCTGGTGTGCTTTTTATTTCAGCTTGTTATTTACTGAGGCACTCAAGGCCAATACCACAGTGCAAACAAAAGGTAAGCTTGCATTCATTTTGAATGCACCATTATATATTAAACCCTAAATTGTTACTTTTAAATCAATTTGTCAATTTGCTTTTGAGGCTTACTGTGACATTCTTTCATAGCCTGAATGTGAATGGGACAGTTCAAACAGTGCAGTGCTTCCCAATGTATGTTCAGAGCTTTTACTTTCCCACCATACTCCAGCAACTTAAACTTGTGAAGGTTGAGGAATTCTTGAACAGAAAAGGATATTCACCATGATGAAGATGGTCAGGTCAATGCATAAGCTTTTACCTTGTTTGTATTGTAGAAAATTTGCCTGCACACACTTCACATCCTCCGAGCACTTCCCCAGTGTTTCAAGGTAATGTATGTGCAGTACATTTACTGTTGCATATATGGATAGCTATATTTTACAGATGCATCATTTCATTTTTTTTTTTTTTTTGTACTTTAGCAAAGGACTATTCTGCGTGCAGGTCCCACTATATTGCACAAAATTATACATTTTCAAATTGTGTATTAAATTATTAAAACCATTCCAGCTCTCTAAAGTTACCCAAATATTCTTTGATAAAGCAAAGTTTTGAATTGCTTTCTAAACTGAAGAAGGCTAGAAGAGGTTCTAATTTCCACTGGCAACAAATTCCATAGATAAGCTGCTCTGACCTGAAAGGTGCGGCCTCCCAAATTAACTCAAGAGAAAAAAGGAGGAGAAATATGGAGGGAACCATTCGAATATAAATTCCTGGTATTGATTCTAACAGGAGGAAGAGCTTGAAGATAGGCTGGTCCAACTCCATTTAATGCTTTATAAACAGTGCAAATGATCTTGAAATCTATTCTCTCACGGATTGGGAGCCAGTGTACCTCCCTCAGAACCGCAGTGATGTGGGGCGCAGCGGAGTCCCAGACACAAGGCAAGCTGCCATGTTTTGAATCCTCTAAAGTCTATTAACTGGACCATAGGAAGGCCTGAATAAAGGGAGTTGCAGTAATCCAGCTTAGGGATTAAAAGTGTTTGTACAAGTGTCCGAAAAAGGGAACCTGGCAAAAATGGTTTAATAACTTAAATTCTGCAAGAAAAAAGCAGATGAACTAACCACCTGATTAATTTAAGGGATAAATGAAAGGTGGGTATCAATAATAACTCCTAAGTTCTTATCTTTAGTAACTACAACAGGTGTGGATCCATTAATATTCGGAGGGATACAATTATTCTCGAGCTTCTTGAGAGTCGCTGTCGATCCCAATAGTAAAACCTCTGTTTTTGAAGGGTTTAGTTTCAACCAATTTAAATTAAGCTAGGTATCCACCTTTGACAGACAGCACTCCAGTCCAGCCTTCAACTCCTCAACAATGCCCGAGACAAGCACATACAGCTGTGTGTCATTAGCATACTGGTGGTACTGGAGTCCACATACCTCAATGATCTCCCCCAGAGTGGATCCTTGAGGAACCCCAAGGCCGCCGTCAAAGGCTGCTGAGAGATCAAGGAGGATGAGAACCGCAGCACCCCCAGCATCCAAGATCTTCAAAAGGTTGCTAACAACACACAGCAGAGCCGTCTCAGTACCATGGGATGGGCGAAACCGAACTGAAAAGGACTCAGAAGGGCAGAAGAAGACAGATAGTCCTGAAGCTGGGACCTAATCACACGTTCAAGGACCTTTGTCATAAAAGGTAAATGACAGATAGGACGAAGGTTGGACAATTCTAATTTGTTAAGGCCTGGCTTTTTTACAATAGGAGAAGTCAGCACATTTTTAAAATAAGTTGGAAAAATTCCTTCAGTGATGTTATTAAATCAGTAAGAATTGGCAGCAAAACAGATTAGCACCTTTTATTAAGGTGGCAGGACAAGGATCAAGGTTACAACATTAAGGGTTAGTAGCAGCTAAAAAAGGTTGCAAGGTGGCGGCTGTCATCAATGACCAATTTGACAGGGCATCTTTAAATTTGGGTTTTTCTATTGGTAAAAAACAAGAAGTGTCAGCTGATATAGTGGCACAGATCTTTATAACATTCTCAATAAAGAAATCTTGTATAGATTCACATAAATCTGGGGTACTTTCAGGAATATAAAGATCGTTCTGTTTTGCTTAATTTTGAGATAATCTGAAATAGGGCCTTGGGCTTATTTATAGCATTATCAATCTTCCCAGAAAAATGCTGGAATTTTACTTCTGCGATCGCTCTATTGTGGGCATTTTGCAATGATTTTAAAGCAGCCTTTAATTCAGTTCTTACTTTTTTGACACATGCTTTCTATTTTTCTAAGTTCTCTCTTTTGCTGTGCTAGTACTGGGGTGTACCAGGGTTGATTAGGGCGAGATTTAGACAAAACTCATCTCTTAGGGGCCATTTCATCAATTGTTACAGCTAGTACATTGTTTAGGGTTGTTGTCATGGATTCACAATTATCATCAACAAGCAACTGAATATTCTTAATTAAAATGTTATTAAAAAATAGTCTGGTCTAACAATCTTTTAGGTTTGCACAGTGTTTTCCTTGCTTTAGCTGTCTTAGACAAGGCCATAGGAAAAATTAAAAAGAAGTTCACACAACAGTGATGAGTCCAGTGTAAAAGGATAATAGAGGACACCTTCACTGGGAAGCCTGTAGAAAACATTAAGTCCAAAGAGTGACCTTGTTTATGTGCTGAGCTTGCAACAGATTTGAGGTTAAGTTTTAGTCAATAACAATGTATTATACAGTTTGCACTCAAAAGCTCATATTGTGACCAAACAGATTCATTTTAACAGCCTGTACAGGAGATAAATATTATGTACACTGTAATTCAAATTATTTTTATAATGATGCAGCGATTTTATTAATGGCAGAATGATAATTTTGTGGAACATTAGGTTGATCATTGACACCCTCAGGTACATTGTCATCCACAGCCTCCTCAAACTCCAAGTCCTCTAATGTCTCCAAGCAGATATTGTGAAGGACACAACATGCTGTCACAGTTGTGCTGATGTTTTGGATGTCATGCATGTGTAATCCTTTCAATCTCCGGAGTCCAAAAGCTCTTTCAATCACCATCTTGGCTGATGATA
Organism: Acipenser oxyrinchus oxyrinchus; assembly: GCA_030684275.1. NCBI lineage: Eukaryota > Metazoa > Chordata > Actinopteri > Acipenseriformes > Acipenseridae > Acipenser > Acipenser oxyrinchus. Next base: position 23,894,600 of record CM060258.1, on the reverse strand, counting down.
GTTTCTTGTTAAATCTCTTTTGTTGTACAGTTAATTGTCCATTGTCACGGAATGGGGTCAACAGGTATTGTGACAGTGGATATGCAGCATCACCAATTGTAGTGGATTTATTCTCCTCTATCCAGAGACTCAGGATTCAGGTTTATTGTCAGCTCTAGATATTTTAATCAATGTATACAAGGGAAGAGTCTACAAGAGACTGTTAACGTACACAAGGGTTACAGTAGATTTAATACAGTGTTTTACAGAGTAGGGTGTGTCTGGGTAGGATGTCACAGAAGTTTGTGATAAGGCCTTTTGTTCATTACATGTGGTTCCAGCTGTGCTGGAGCCTAGTGGAACCAATTGTCCTGGGCAGTTCTTTCCTGGGGCCAGGGTGTAAATCCTATGATCTGATGGGGTGTCGACTGTGTTGTAACTTCTCTCCTGTCTCAGGCAATCCTTCATTATCACAGCACAAGATAGAATCAGAACAGAGAGTGTCTCAGAGTTATCAAAGTTGGTGTCCTGGGGATGGGGGAACTCTGTTGTTCACAAGTCCAAAGGGCCAGCTGCAGCTGATGCAATCACTGCTTGCTACAGTCTCAAAGGCACCTCACATTCAATTAAATGTATCTAGAAATACAAGATACACACATAACACATAAGATATAAAGGTTGTTAGAATTCAATAATTTTCCTCTTCACCAATGATGTGCCTACCATCAGGTAGAAGAGATTGTGGGTGTTCCTGAAGACTCTTGTCACCTGTCATGCAAAAAACTCGAGCATCATGCCAGCTTCCAGGATGCCCCACATTCACATGAACAAAACGTGCAGTATTGTCACAAAAAGCAGTGAGACTGACTGCTTTTTGTGTGCTTTCTGTTGAAATAGGAATCTGGGTTTTCAACATTCTGTGGCTTTGCTGCCAGAAAACCCTGTTCAATTTCATTGACAGCATGGCCTGTGGGCCAGAAAATCTTGTATGCAAAGTGTTTAGATATGAGGGAACACACCTCATGAATACGTGTGCATATTAGAGATTTGCTGGTGTTAAACCTGTCTGCTACTCCTTTGTAGGACGGATTTACTAATGTCCAAAGACAGGCAAGCATTGCATTCTGAAATGGCCATTTTGTACCTTGAGGATTCATGTAGCAGGGATGTGATCTCTTATCAGGTCCTGTAATAAAACAAAACAATCTGTATATCAACAGGCTTCCTTGTTGCTATTGTGATTATTGCATTCTGAAAGTTAGCAGCATATGAATTATGTATTTACTGTAAGTGTATTATATGTTCACAGTGATGTACTGCTAACTCAACTTGACCTGGAGTAAGTCGAAAAGTGACGTTGTATTGCAAACCTCAGACTGTAAAAAATTTAAATAACAGTAGCCAGTTACATTGACAAAATAGGATGTCAGACCATATGTGCTTTTAATGACATATCTAAAATAAACACTTCAAAACAAAAGTCCCACACGTTACATTTTAAATAAAAGCACAAATCCAAAATCCTATTAGCTTTACTCTTGCTTATTAATGCCCACAATAGCACTTGTCAGTGATATAATATATTCAGTGAGAGACCATACATATTTATAGATTGCATGTACTGTATTTACACAACTGCTGTATACACCTACAATAATTGCAGCAATCAAGATCTTTTAAACTAGCGATTACACTACAGAATAACTTTATGAGTCTGTAGCAGGGCAGCAGGAGAGAGCCCTGCACCCTGTTTAAGAGGGCAAGGCAAAGCCCTGCTTATATGTATGTTTTGTATTATTATTATTATTATTATTATTATTATTATGTGTAAATATGATGGTGTAGCCGTGTGTTTTGTTTTGAATGTATTTTGTTTTATATTTAAAAATACAATGTTTTGTTATTGTTTGGCAGCGTGGCTGGGGAAGCCTCATCCACACAAAAAAAACCTAGTGCAGAAGGTGACCATCTCCTGAGTTAATTCATTAATTGTTGCTAATTGGGAGATGGTCACCTGTATAAAAGCCTGCAGTTTTCTGTGCTCTGGGTGGGTGTTCGGAGGAGTGAATGCGAGAGGGAGAGAGAGATAAAGGCAATAAGACTATAAGATCAGTGAAGGCGATTGCCCAGCCTGACCTGGGTTGTGTTTTATCAGTATTTGTGATTTGTTTTTGTTTAAAGCTTTGTTTTGCTCTGTGAGCAGTAGTTTTTTTTGTTAAAATATTTTATTTATTTTTGTTCTTTAAAAATAAATGGCGCCGCTGCGCCATTTTGCACTGCATTACCTGCTTCTGGCCTGACGTCACCACTCAGCCATCCCTGTCACAATCATACATTGTAATCCAAGGTCTGCATATGTTAAAACACCAATAATTGCTTTGACATGAAACTTGTTCAGACTTACTTTGTAATTATATAATGTGCAAGTGCAAAACATATTACATAACATAAAATATAACAGGTTACACACAAGACGGCTATTTGGCCTCTCGATCATTTGGCTGCAAATAGTTTATTGATCCATTGATATGGGGTTTGTTCCACACCCACACAACACTCTGTGCAGTAAATATTATTTCTGTATAGCAATTATTTTTTTATATTATACCGTTTCTGACGCTGCTCCAATTAATGAAGCTCGTGGAGCAAGAGGGGAACTTCCATTGCATCAATTTCTTCAGCAATCAAAACCTCACACAAGGTGACCTCCATCTCTGTGCAGTCTGCTGTTCAGTTGCCGTTCCAAAGCTGCCCAAGCTCCGTTAGCGCAGACTGTGACGGCGAAAAAGTGCAGTGAACGCACCCAATCTCTCTGTTGAACCCAGGAACCCTGTGTGAATCGATGCTTCTGCTAAACTCAGGAAACGTGTATGTGAATCGATGCTGGAGGTACTTCACTAGATTCAGCTGAAACATTCTGAGCACATGAAATGGGTTACCTAGTTAAGTTGTTGACTGGATCCTTTACGCCCCAATTTGACAAAGTTGCATTGATGGTCGGAATGGCCTCTTTGCGTGTCAATTTTCTTTAGTTATTTTTTTACCAGATTAACCAACTGAAAATCTCCCACTAAAATATGAACCCTCTTTTTGCATTCAGAATGCTTTCTTTTTGCAGTCTTTAGTTGGTTATTTGCCTCTAACATACACTCTGTCTAGGACATCAGCTGGTGGAAAGGGTCCTAGATATACACCTCAGGGCTGCTGCAAGACCATAGGATTCTGACCGTCTCTGCTACTCAATGAGAACTGGAAAAGCTCCATTTCTCTGGTCACCGTGTGCTTTAACTGGGATCGGAGCCGTGGAATTGAAAGTCAGACGACCATGTGTATATCCGGGGTTGGGATTTGTTATGTGAAAAGGAAGCCAAAGCCGGCAACGACGTGTGTAGAACCAGGGTTGGGGTTTGGTGGATAGGAACAGGGATGAAGTAAAGTGTATAAGCTGGACCTCCTGTATAGAGGAGTAGCGCTTGCTGTATAGACAGCAACTTCTGGATCTAGTTTTGTGTTGGACAGCGTTTTATTTTAGCCTCCATGCGATACTACTGCAGGAAGCGCCAAGTGATTGTCTGTGACACTTGAATAAAACCTGTGAGCTGGAGTGATGAGCAAACTACACCCTCCATCTCAATCTCCAGTTTCTCCTGTCTGTCAGTGAATACCCACACCCCCTTTCACCCATCTACATTGCCCTATATACACACACACTACATTTTTAGGGCAATAACCCCAGGGGAAAAGGTCTGGCATTATACAGTTATGTAATGTATTTTCAATATTATATTTACTAATAATTTAGTAAATTCAATTCTCAACTTCTCATATGCATTTTAAATGAAAGGTGGTATCAGTGCCATAAAAAACGTTCTTTAAATGAGAACTCTGGGGCAACTCACATTGGCTAGAATACAATTGCCATGAGGTCCAGGGGAGTGTGGTTTTGACCACTTGGCAGACTTAGAGATATAACAAAGGTGCAAAATAACAAGTCAAATCAGAAGATAAAATTCATTTTGAAAGAAAAGCTACAAAGGGATATTGCATTAATACATTAAGTATTGTAGAAGCCAAGGCTTTCATTTTTGGCATCTCAGACATTTTTCTTGAAAATGTAGTAGACATGGCACTTACAATGGTTATTTTACGATTTCAGAACTTGGTTGTAAAAACAATACCTTATTGTGGCAGGATGGCTTGCAGTGGTGAGGTGTGGTGACGTCACGGACCAGGAAGTAACTAAACCAAAACAATGGATGGGCGGGTGAAGCTGAACGCTACTGCGGTCAGCGTATTTTATTAAATAATTAAATACAAACAAAAGATTTAAACAAACAAAATAAAACAAAAAGGCGCGCTGGCCAAACAAATAATCAAACAAATAAGCGGGCTGGTTTTTATCTCTCTCCTCGCTCTCTCCGCTCCCCGTACTCTCCTCTGTACACCCAACCCCGCAGCACTGACAGCTGCAGGTTCTTATACTCTGGCCGAGGGGTTAACTAGCTGTTAATTATCTTATTACCCCTCGGCCACAGTCTGCACGCGTTTGGTAAGGATGCGTGACTGTCAGCTACTTAAGTACGCGACGCAAACAAAAATACAAATAATAATAAATAAATACATAGGGGCGGGACACTCCGCCACACATGCCCTTGTGCGCAGCACACATGGCCTTTCGGCCACCTCCCCTTAGTCCCCAAAGTCCCAGCTAGCAGTCCGGCCCAGGAATAGGGGCAGCAATGGGCCAAAGGTGGCGACCCACGGTGGGATGTCCTCCTCCCACCCAAACAGCCGTGGCGTTCCGATGGCCAGCGCACAGGCCAGGCTCCTCTGGCCAAAAATTTTGGGGTGGTCTCCAGACCTGCCCCCCTTCTTCATGGCGGCAGCTCCCTCCGTGGGGCTCCGGCCACCCTTTCTCCTGCAGCGAAATTGCTGCGGGGAGCTGGTCTCCTGACCTCCCCCTTCTTCATGGCTGTCAGCTCCCCTCCGTGGGGCTCCAGCCACAGAATTTCCTGCCGCGAAAGTGCGGCTGGGGAGCTGGTCTTCTGACCTCCCCTTCTTCGTGGCGGCAGCTGCCCTTCATGGGGCTCCAGCCACAGTATTTCCTGCAGCGAAAGTGCAGCTGGGGAGCTGGTCTCCTGACCTCCCCTTCTTAGGTGGCGGCAGCTCCCTTCATGGGGCTCCAGCCACAGTATTTCCTGCCGCATGGCAGGACTGGTAGCGACCCCAGGCAAAACAGGACCCTCGGGAGGCGGCGGCAGCAGCTGCGGACCCTCAGCAGGTGGCGGCAGCAGCAGCGGACCCTCGGAGGCGACAGCAGCAGCAGCGGACCCTCGGGGCGAACTCGGGAGGAGCCCCTGGCCATGGGGCGGCAGCGGGAGCTCCACTTCTCCCTCGTGCCGTAACTGGTGGCTCTGCAGGCGTGCGGAGCAACAGGCAGCCCAGGCGATGCGGAGCAACAGGCAGCCCAGGGCGATGCGGAGCAACAGGCATCCTTGGGCGATGCGGAGCAACAGGCATCCTTGGGCGATGCGGAGCAACAGGCATCCTTGGGCGGTGCGAGGCAGGCATCCTTGGGCGGTGCGAGGCAGGCATCCTTGGGCGGTGCGAGGCAGGGCAGGAGCAATCCTTCCCATAACGGTGGATGTGGAACCAGCAGGTATTCACTCTCTGCTGGTGGAGGTGGAGATGGAACCAGCAGGTATTCACCCTCTGCTGGTGGAGGTGGGAGGGGCAAGCAGTCCTCCCACGACGGCTGAGGCGGAACCAGCAGGCACTTACCCTCTGCTGGTGGAGCTGGGAGCGACAAGCAGTCCTCCCACGGTGGTTGAGGCGGAACCAGCAGGTATTCACCCTCTGCTGGTGGAGGTGGGAGGGGCAAGCAGTCCTCCCACGGCGGTTGAGGCGGAACCAGCAGGTATTCACCCTCTGCTGGTGGAGGTGGCGGAGGCAGAGGCAGCTCCTGCTGCTCTGCCCCTGGCGGTGGTGGAGACAGAGGCAGCTCCTGCTGCTCTGCTCCTAGTGCTGGAGACGGCGGCGATGGCTCCTCTCCCTCTGGCGCTGGAGACGGCAGCGATGGCTCCTCTCCCTCTGGCGCTGGAGACGGCAGCGATGGCTCCTCTCCCTCTGGCTGGAGGCGGCAGCGTGGCTCCTCTCCCTCTGGCGCTGGAGGCGGCAGCGATGGCTCCTCTCCTCTGGCTGGAGGCGGCAGCGATGGCTCCTCTCCCTCTGGCGCTGGAGGCGGCAGCGATGGCTCCTCTCCCTCTGGCGCTGGAGGCGGCAGCGATGGCTCCTCTCCCTCTGGCGCTGGAGGCGGCAGCGATGGCTCCTCTCCCTCTGGCGCTGGAGGCGGCAGCGATGGCTCCTCTCCCTCTGGCGCTGGAGGCGGCAGCGATGGCTCCTCTCCCTCTGGCGCTGGAGGCGGCAGCGATGGCTCCTCTCCCTCTGGCTGGAGAGGCAGCGATGGCTCCTCTCCCTCTGGCTGGAGAAGGCAGTGGCGGAGCTTTTCCCGATGGAGCTGGAGATAGCGGGAGCCCTGCCATATCTGCAGCCAGGTAGCGGATTACCATGTCCGCAACCTCCGGGAGGGACACTGGGCAGTGTTGCTTTTCCCAGGCTTCCAATTGCTCTCCATCTCTGGCCCACAGGAGGTTGATCACATCGGGAGGGCCTCTTCGGCATTCCTCCCAGGCTCCACCAGCCAGCCCCAGATTCCCTCAGAGGAGAGTGCTTTTGTCGGCCTCTGAGCCTTCTGGACCTCTCCTCCTGACGCCGGACGCTCAGGCTCCTCCATCTCCTGCCATGCGTGGCTCTGGCTGAGTGGATGATACCTGACCTCGCCACACAGAAAACACCACCCTTCCTCATCCAGACAGGCCAGGCAAACATCCGGTGTGGTAGAAAAGCGACAGGACCTGCGACCAGCCCCGTGCTGCTGATGCGCCTCCTGCTGCTGTTGCTGCTTTCTCCTGCCGCTTCTTCCCATTTTTTTTTTTCCCTTCCCAATCACAAAAAAAAACACTTTTTGAAGAAAACGAACAAAAAAAACTCCCTTTGCTGTTCCTGGTCCGGCTCCTGGAGGCGTTGTTTGTCCCACGCAGGACACCATATGTGGCAGGATGGCTTGCAGTGGTGAGGTGTGGTGACGTCACGGACCAGGAAGTAACTGAACCAAAACAATGGATGGGCGGGTGAAGCTGAACACTATTGCGGTCAGCGTATTTTATTAAATAATTAAATACAAACAAAAGATTTAAACAAACAACAAAATAAAACAAAAAGGCGCGTTAGCCAAACAAATAATCAAACAAATAAGCGGGCTGGTTTTTATCTCTCTCCTCGCTCCCCGTACTCTCCTCTGTACACTCAACCCCGCAGCACTGACAGCTGCAGGTTCTTATAATCTGGCCGAGGGGTTAACTAGCTGTAAATTATCTTATTACCCCTCGGCCACAGTCTGCACGTGTTTGATAAGGATGCGTGACTGTCAGCTACTTAAATAAGTAGCTGATCAGCCACGCATCCTCACAGGGTTTTTAAATATAAAAAACAATAACAAGACGCAGCGCTTTTATCCGCGCCGCAAACAAAAATACAAATAATAATACATAAATACATAGGGGCGGGACACTCCGCCACACTTATGTAACTACCATGACTATTAATGGTGATCCAGGAATAAAAAGTCCAACAACTGTCCCAATTTCTCTCAACAATATCACCCTTTTCATGAAGTCCTAAATGCCCCTGAGAAAAATCAAGTTTGGATGTTTGGCTTCAAAGCCAGCTGGTCAAAGTGCCAACTTTGTCTGAGAGCCCAATACTTGGATAGAACTGGTAGCCCAAGTACCCACAGGGTTATGTGACCTTTCAGTTTGGTACACAGAAGTAGCAGAATATTTACACAGCCCTAAAAATGTATAAATAGACATATTGACAATTTTACACCGAAAATGTATTCACGCAAAATGTTAAAACATAGAAGTATTGTATGATTGGTTTGTAAACAAAGAACATCTCATCATTTAAACAATTTTCAAACTAGTTGGCCTTAAATCCTCATCCAACCTTGTACGTTTTATTATACCAAGAAAGAGGCTCTCGTGTAAGCTTGGTGAAGAAGAATGGGTGACAAATAAGCCACCACTAGTAAACCAACAAGTATGAAGCAACTGTGCAAGGGTTCATCAATCTAAAAACATGTGTGTTCCACATTGTATATTATGCAATGTAAATAGACAGAGACACACCAGAAACAGTACCGTAAAATATAAAACATAGACAATCAGTCCCTGGATTTTCAAATGGCTGCAAAGATCTCAATCAGTGCCATAGCTGTGTTGTAAATAGTTTTGTTCCTACAGAAAAGACTTTGGAATACGTTCTAAGAAATCCCTTTTAACTTATTTATTTTGAATACAGAAATATGTATTTTCCACATTCACGGCTACAGCAACATATGACCCTCCTCCCAATTCTATATTACAAATATGAGCAAAGAAATAGCAAAAGATGCTGTTGCTTACTTGCAGACAAGAGGGAAAGCATGTGAATTCAAAAGAAAGGTTCTCCTTACAATTCTGTTCTAATGAATTGACAGACCAGATACAACAAAACAACCATTCTTTGACACAACACCAACATGAACAAAGACGGAATACAATCAGTGATCCTCCCTTCTCAACAGGTGCTTCTGAAGCAGAATGTACATGTATTGGTGCTTGAGAAAGTGGAGAATCAGTTACTAGATATGCCTGTCTCACAGAAAGGGGGGTAGTTAAATGTTTTACTGAATTAAGCTTGGATTAAGTTCTATATGGGATAAACATGTTTTTGTTCCCACCACCCCCAGATTGCGTTAACAGTTCCCTCAACAGCCTTTTTTCCATTAGGGAAAGTTTTACGCTGAAAAAGCAAACAAACTATTTTTCAAAAACTAAAACTGCAGTTTTCAAGAAGCACATTCTTAATATTCCCATATTTTTCTTTATACACACAAAGACACACACACACACACACACACACACACACTACAGAGGTCATGCCGTGTCCTTCTCTCAAGACAGTAAAATGCATGCCAAGCTGTGTAGAACTGCAATATTGTAACCACTGTAATAAGGAGGCCGATGTTGCCAACAGCATCTAAGTACATGCCATCCAAAACATGAGAATCAGGCACAATGAAGAGCTACCACTTGTAAACAGTTTTAATAGTTCAAGATATCATCCAAAAATGGAAAGGTGTGATCACGACAGATTTACAGTACAGGAAATGCTGCTCTTGGAATGCAAGAATACTACCAAGTATATCGACTTTTTATTTTCAACACAACAGTCCTATGTTGTGTAAAAAAAACACACAAACTTGGTTTACTTGCTTTTTTTTTGTGAAAATGGACGAGAACCTTGCTGCAGGGTTACAAATATCTGAAGAGCCGCTTCTTGTTTAGACATCCTGAACCAACACTGCAGACTAGAACACTGTTTAAACTCCCTGCAAGAGGGACAAGAACTCAATGATTGTGTGTGCAAAGAAAACCCCAAAAATACACATGCACACACACATTTTGACATCAGTCTTCATCCAATTGTGCCTTTTTGTACCTACTACATCAAAAACAGGTTTCAAAGAATGCATGTTTGATGCATTTCATTTAGAGCACATGGTTCTGTCTAGAACAGATGAATCTGTATGCTCTGGATAGTTCTGGTTTGGCTAAACTCAGCTCAGCTCAAAATGAACAGGAAAAAAATAAAATAAAATCAAGATTTCTGCACTTATTGGAACAAGTGCAGAAATTGGCAAAGTGGGGGTCTAACATGCATGTATTTTTACAGAAACAAATGTTAAACTGCATAATCTAAATGGACACATAAATGTGACCGAGTAGTAGTTGAATAGCCAAAACTTCTGGTAAATATACAAATGCTTGAACAGTTAAACAAATGGATTACATTTGTATTTAAGGCGATCACTGGTTGTTATTGAAATCCAAAAAACACATTTCAAAAACTGAGTTCCACTAGGATTACTGGATTATTGCATGTTCTAGGTGTATAGCACATAAAGTAGATTACAGTACAGTATCCATCTCCTTTACATTACATTGTGCAGGTATTCAAGCAGATGTTGTGATACACAAGTCAACATAGCTACGGGAAGTAGCTCAGTATTTGGGACGCTGGCCTGGAGCACAGAGGGTTCACTGAAGATCAGTGGTAAGTTTGTTGGTCTGTGCCATCCACATCTTAGTAAAAAGTTGACCCAGCAATGAACACCTACTAGGTTATCTCCAAACCAAAGGTTCTAGAACGTTATAATGTAGTTGGCCCTGCAAGTCCAAGTCTGTGAAACTGTTGAGACTTGAGTAAGCTGCAGAGCGTCCCTGCTGCGCATGTAACACGACCACTCACACAGGTCAACTAATCCCAAGGAACTGATTGGATCGCATTAAGCAAACTGGCTACTGTTGAGCTTCCTATGAGCAATGTATTGAACTCCGCCCCCTCCCGCCCCCTCCCCTCCGGCTGTCCGTCTGATCTGGGTTTACTGAGTTGGAAGAGGGATCCCCCGGGGGTCTGTCACCTGCCCCTCCTGCAGATTTTTCACCAGCTGAGCCAGCCAGCGCTTGGTGGTGGTGTCATCCTTCAGGACCTGAGCGAAGGTTGTGTCTTTGAGCTGGTCAGGCAGGCACTGCCTGAGGGCTTCACGTGCCCTGCAGAGGGTACAAACAAACAAACTTATCACATACTACAAAAGACAATCCTATCATGTCCACTGGATATGTTGTCATTTGGTTACTAGAAAATTGTAGGAGTACAGATTATACAAATATGTCTGTTTGTCTTTGATCAACTTTGATAAAACATTTTCAGCTAAATCTATTGTATGTATTTAGGCCCAGGTTTTACTTCTGAAAGGAAACTGGTCAACTACCATCCAGATTGCAGTGTATTTTATTAAAAAAATAAATTAATAATAATTGAAATGGTAGCGAACAACTCTTCCAAGTGTGTATTCTGTGGAAGTACAAGCAACAACAGTCTCTGCCCCACAATAAAAAGGTTAATACCTAGGATTGTCAGAGAGGCGGAGATAACAGCGGACAACATGTTTCAGGAGGCGAGCAGAGGGTTCTTTTGATAGTTGCAGGACCATCTTCCCCTTGACAAAATGAGAAAAAAACATGTTATTAAAAAAAGAGGAGAGGCTTTAAAATATTAATGGAAAGGATACTAAACTAGATGTGTGTTTGTGGACAAAAACAAAGCTTCCCTGGGACAGGTTGTGATTGTCAGCATTCCCTGTAAAACGTGATGAGGATCACAAACAAACAGAGAACAAAGAGCAATTGTCGAAGGAGACTTGCTTTGTAAAGATGAATTGGATATGTGAAAAGGATCTTTATCATTGATATGTTAAAACAATGTGGCTGTGCAATGGTTAATTTCGATAGGAAACTTTATTGTGAGAACCACAGAATATAGCAGTGTACCAAGATTGTCTGAAAGTAGTGTGCATCATTCTAAAAGAACTATGTTGTGTGGAAGGAAAAGGAACAGTTAATTAAGTCTGACAGCAATATATTGCAATGAAGAACGTTCTTGACAGAGGCATGGTTTAAATCAATGCTACTTAATTATGTAAACTCTGCATCATTGCAAGGTGTTTAACCCTTTGCAGTCCATTTATTAAGTGCGTGTCAGGCGCGTCAGGTCCAATTTATTTTCACACGCAGTTAATTTTAGATGCGCTGTTTAAAAGTATTTTTTTTCCAGTCAAACGGGTTTAAAAGGCCCTGCATATCAACAAAGCACTCACTAGGCATCTCCAGCCCCGCCCCACCCTTTCGTTCGCTATAGCTTTCACATATGCTAAGAAATAAATAATAATAATAATAATAATAATAGTCGTACATACCGATCAATCGTCTCCTGATCACTCGTTTTATCACCAAACGCCTCAATAATGCGATCCAAGTCATTATTTTATTACTATAACATCTGAAAAAAGCTCTGCAAATGTCCGTGATATTCTCTGTGTGCTGATGCAATAGCAGCCAGCTTGTTTCCTTAAGGCCGCTGTTATCTGATGCCAGGGGCAAGTATGACTATTCATGAGATACAGCCTTTTTTTTTTCGGCTTGTCTCGGCTCCTGTCGCTCTCACTTTCGGCCATTGAATGGTTTTCTCGGCTTTTTCCGGAGAAAAACGACTAGAAACCCGTTTTTCGCGTCTTTTTGATGATGTCGGACAGGGTCCGACATTGGACCGGTTAGGAATAATTGCAATGTCGGACCAGGTCCGACATTGGACCGCATGGGAGGCTGTGTGGTCCAGTGGTTAAAGAAAAGGGCTTGTAACCAGGAGGTCCCCGGTTCAAATCCCACCTCAGCCACTGACTCATTGTGTGACCCTGAGCAAGTCACTTAACCTCCTTGTGCTCCGTCTTTCGGGTGAGACGTAGTTGTAAGTGACTCTGCAGCTGATGCATAGTTCACACACCCTAGTCTCTGTAAGTCGCCTTGGATAAAGGCGTCTGCTAAATAAACAAATAATAATAATGAAAAGGGTTAAAGGTTAGGCATGAATGTGTTCACCTGTACATGTAGACCTGCTGACTACTGAATCACTGCCTCATAACCGAAATATTGTAAGCTAATAGGAAGAGTCTGCATCACTGGTACTGCATGGGGCACACTATTCACTTACCAGTATCATAGCAACATGGGAAAAGCGCTCATAGGTTTGACAGATATATGCCAGCCCTGTGTCATCCAAGAGAATTTTCTGAAGTATGAAAGTAGCAACCTGTAGCCAATTAAACAAAAAATGTTTTTGTTTGTTAATATATTCCCCCAGTTTGAAAATTCAGCACAATTCATTCTAAGACATACAATAATATGTATAAAAACTGTCTAGAAATAACAGTGCGACTTCTTCAAAAAGTCAATGGAATTTCATACAAAAGCTTCTTTAAAACAAAAACGAACATTTCAGAATCCTGTCACACAATACAATACATATTTCTTGCAATATATTTGTAGTTGCTAAAATATAACTTCTTGAACTAACTAGGCCTAATCCTGTTTGACAAATGTGTAAATAACACATGTATGCCCCTCCAGAAACCAATAAAATAAAATGCACCTTAAAAAAGACCTATTTCTACCGGTGTAACGAGTGGGACCTACTGTTTTGGAAAGCTCACTGCCAGACTCCATGATACGCAGGCAGAGGGGAATGATCTCTGTGGTTAGTAAAAAGTTTATCACTTCTTGCTCATCTGTCTTCACTAGAGCTCCTGGAGGAGAAGATACAAGTCAATGAGCAGATCAGCACATAGAAAGCACTGCTATTTAAACTGCCTGCAAGTTTGTTTTTGCTTTCAGTTCAAGTTTCATCAAGATTGTATTTTTCCAGACATACTGCAATCCCACTGGTTCTGAAGATATTATTGAGGTGTACTTGCCACTCGCTGTGTTATTGTTTTCTGTAAAACATTGCTATCCTGTCAGTTAAGAAAAGCCTTAATGTAAAGCTTGTTTTAACGTTGTCTTTATTACGCCAGCCAGAGACCCGCACTTACAACTGTGTTGTCATATTTTCTACATTTTCTTTAAATTCTCAAATCAATAAATTGAAAACCAGAAAGTAAAAGAGAGAGCCGGGTAGCGGCGGGTAATTTAAAACCTGGGTTTTCGGGTACCCGTGCCGACCTCTAGTAATTACAATACATTTAGGGCTTCTATTTTTTGGTTTTTATTTTCCATTTCTCTCCCTCCCTTTAAACCTTAATAGTTGTTAAGCCTTCACTGAATACCAGATTGTTTAAAATTAGTGGCACACGACTAGAAACTAACACCATGGAAATGAATAAGCTGAATTCAACGATTAGAGCCAGAACAAAATGCAACTTCCTTTGGTAATTAGTGTTTGATGAAGAAAAAAATAAATAAAACCCGAACACTAGAAGCCCTAAATACGTTCTACGTTTAAACTGTACAACAGCTGTACCAACAAAAACACAGAAGAATAAAAGTAAGCAGCAACTGTCTTTCCTGCCTGACGTCACAAACGCCGCCTGTCATTTACTGTCCCGGATGTACCTTATTTGCGCAAAATATCTGCCTCTGGAACAGGAAAACTGTATGTATTAAAGTATATTCGTTATAAACTAGTCTGTTTTAACCAGAGTAATTCCCCATTAAAGCCCATGTTGTTTGGCAGGGACATGCCTCCTCAATACATTGTAAACAGAACTCCATTCTAACAGGATCCATTAGAGGTGGAGTGCACCAGTATACCCAATCCTGTATTGAGCAGATGCTGAACAGCAAATAAAATGTCAATGTCCACCAAACAAGCTATCAAACCAGCTGAAAGTTTACCAAAATAAACACAAAAAGAGCCAAGTAAAAAGAATTAGATCATGTAAACAAACTGATTTTGCAAACACCGCCCTGTAACTAGTTAGTTCGGATAACAAAAGATTTACTGTTTTTATTTTTTACTTTTGTATTTGTTGATTTTGATGGCTTTTTCTTTACTTCAATGCTTTTTTTTTCTCTTTAAAAGATCATCTGGATATGCCTTCAATCAATTCAAAATTATGTGGACATGCAGAAAAAAGACTTTTTTTTAATAATATCAGTAAATATTTAAACAGCAGATGGTCCACACTGATAATTTAAAGATATATCATATGGGATCATTTGTTAGACAACGATCTAGTTTACACACTAGGCCTCTTAGTACATCTTGTATAAAAACAACCCCAAACTGGTGATAAGTGCAACTTAGATTCCCTTACCTATGACTCCAAGACTGGTGAGGCGCAGGTACTCGAAGGGGCGTGTTTTACTGACGGTGTGCAGAAAGGGGTAGAGAAAGAGTGGGATGTGAGCAGCGAGAAATGCAGACCTGAAAACACAGAAATGACAAAGGGAGAGCAGTTTGAGGATCAAAGGCTTGAAATCTTAAAACATGTGAATGGTTAAAAGAAGCTCTCTGGAGGACTAGCCATCGACCCTGCAGGGCATGTGGATCCTAATGGAAGTCACAGGAATCACAGTTTAGGCTACCTTGTTTAATAAACTGTGTTACCTGCAGCATGTAGCTCGCCAAATAAAAACACTGAACAGCTATGAAGTCAGCATGCAGATATACTTTCATCAAAACTGGATTAGAAGTTCTTAATTAATAACATTAACAACAGAGCATGTTATCATGGAGGAACAGGACCAAGATGACCAAGATACAAACCAGCAAGCTTCTGATGATGTGAATCACTCTGCACCCAGCACGCTATTGGAGTACATTTCAGCTCCTTATAGGATATCAATGTTAACAGTTGAAATAGCACAAGTTACCTTGTTTCTGGATGTGAAGCTACACACTGCAGAAGTGCCAGGGCATTGCACACTCTGTTAGACTGGTGTGCCGTTAACGTTGGTGGGTTTATGGAAGGATATATATTTACAATTTCCTGAAAAGAAAACGAAACAGAAATCATTACATATCTGATAGAAACTGTTCAAACAATCTTTTTAGGGTAAATTTGTGGTAAAATGTACTTGCACCATGTATTTTAAAAGCAAATCTGTATACAAGTGTGTCTTCCTGGGAACACTTGGGGTGAACTCAGCTGATGCACAAGAAAACTCTTCTACCCCAATACAATGAAATAAAAAACTATTAGGAGGTGCTGCTGCATATGGCAGGGTTAACTGTACCTATCAACTTATTAAAATCATCTTTAAAGAAAGGCAGGAAGTAGGCATTGTGTTAACTTACATTTTATACCAGAAATGTCACTGTATTTGAAAAATGGTTTTATTTGCCAGTTTGTTACTTGATTCTCATCCATGTATAAGATAACACTTATGTCAACATAAGATGTAATGTTTCATTATAGTTTTGGGACTGTACCGGACATTGTATACATGTATGCAATAACGACATGCATGCCTTCATATATTCCCCAATTCGGACACTGTTAATAGAAGTGTTTCTCTAGATATATGTACAAATTTAGTCTGACATACAAATAGAGATGCACTGCTATCTTTATTTTTGTAACCCCACAGTGTGCTTTTATTTCCTATCACATTTTTGTTCTATTAGCTTATTTTGTATCTCTTTATACCAAATATAGCATCCTCATTTGTGCTGTACTTGTATGACTGCTTCTGCTAAATAAAGTATTGGAATATTGAGTATTATTGATTCCCAAGAATTAAGTCACGAAAATTCCATACCACATTTTATTTTGAGAGTGGGTTAAATAATGTTCGTGTTGTGCATTGTATCAAGCTGCCTCATCATATCCTCTTCCCTTACTATGGATATTAACATCTGATCCTCTTTATCGCTCCAACGGACGTAAGTGGAGGGAGTACACGGGTTTTGCAATAATAATAATAATAATAATAATAATAATAATAATACACAACACAGACACGGTCACTTCTCCAGACAGGAAGTGCTCTTTGTGCAGGTGTGGTGCAAGACAACGATCGTGAAACAGTGGTGCAGTGCAAAAAAGCCGTCTAACAATGAAAAATAACAACAGTTAGAACAACAAACAAACAAAACACAACACACTCACGCTACATTTACACTTATTCTCCTTTACAGGTCCTTGCAGTAACCATAACAAAAGGAACAGATTGCTTCGTCACATCCCCTGAAATACCCTTAGTCAAGCTCCCTTCGATAGCTAGTGCAATCACGTACCCTCCAATCCATGACTAACACATCGCATACCATATTAAGGCGATGACTTCTGGTATTGTGACTCCGTCCCCTTCCTGGATGGCCGGCATCCGACTGACCCTGGAATGAACTGCCAAACCATCCAGTATGGGGCACACTGTTCCTTTTATACAGCGCCCTCACAGGTCGGTAGGGAGATTGTTGACTAGGATTCATTCGCTCTCTGTCAGTTTTAAACAGAAACTTGGTAAATACAATCTGTATGACACTTTACAAACGCATATAGACCCACGCATGATTAGGGTTATGCAAAGTTTTAGGGAAGATGGAGAAAAAAAATGGGGGTGTGGTGTGTGTCCCGCCCTTTGTTTATTATTTATTTATATTATGATTTATGTTTATAGTACAGCAAAGCGCCTCTTATTTTGCTATTGTTACAGCCTCCAGCTGTCTGCGCAAGGGGGAAGAGTGTCAGAGGCGAGACAGGTTTTGAGAGAGAGAGATTGAAATATAAACCACTGCTAAGTATCGTGCTGGGGTAAAACCAGCACGCTTATTTGTTTATTTCTATTTGTTTGGCCAACGTGCCCTTTTGTTTGTAGTGTTTCGTTTTGTTTAAATCTTTTGTTTTGTTTTATTATTTAATAAAAGCACTGAGCGCCGTAGCGCTGCAGTTTCATCCGCCATTCACTGTTTGGTTTCTGTTACTTCCTGGACCGTGACGTCACCTCACACGCCACTCAACAGCACTCGGTCACAGGGGGTTATCTGCAACATCAACTGATAAGGGAAATACTACAAACAAAATTTCCCTGATGCCATTTTTGGACCATGGTAACTTACGTATTGCTGTGTGACTTAGTGGCTTTAGGTAAAATGAGCTAATTAACATTTTCAAGAGAAACTCGTGTTTCCATGTGTAAGTGGGCGTTGATTTCACGAGAATTTCCTGGATTCTCACAGAAAATTAGACTTTCCCGTTAAAATACTGCAGCCATTTTTTGGGGCACTTTCCCCAAGTATTCCTTCCCAACATGCACGCGCACTGCCACTTCACGTGAAAAAAAACCACACATGTAAACGGGCCCATTGAATATAAGAGACAGCTTACAAGTACAACTAATGGAATTAAATGAAACCAATATAAGTCCATCTGTGTCAAGTGAACAAACAAACAAACAAATAAATAAAGGTATAAAAAAAAAAAGAGAACCACATGAAAGGAAAAGGATCCCACTATGATGGGGACTGCAAGTCCAAGTATTGAGTGGGACTAACCCTGGTGTGTCAGAGCTGGTTTGTGAATGCCTCTACTAGAGAAAGAACTGGTCTTGAGTTAGTTTTCAGAAATAACCAAGACAGGGTACAAAAAGAACAAACAGTAGAACCACTGGGAACAAGTATAATCTGAGGTCTATTGTAAAAGCAAAACAGCATCATCTAAAACTTTGGCACAGAACCTGCATAACAGACTGGAAAAAGTCACTGGAAGGTGAATCTGTACCGATATTTTTAGAAAGGCATAACCAGGAAAATACTCATCAGCCCTAACCCCACAGTATGTACACTAGATGATTATTAACCCCGCAGGAGATGAAATGTCTGGGGATGGGGATGTAGTGGATCCGGTCAAACAGTGGCTTCCATGGAAAATGTTCCCGCAGTAGCTGCAGTAGTTGCTGTGGACATTCTTTTTGTATTAAACATGCATCAACATTTGCGAAAAATCCCCCAAAGAACCGCCATGTTTGTACGTTACATTGCTGCAATGCCCATCATGAGGTCAGTGTGCTATTGTAGCTTATAATCCAGGGCTGGCAATGGAATGTGAAACAAGCAATGTGATTGGTCAAGCAAGGTTCAGCTGTCCGTATATTGGATGGATGATACAGACAGCTTTAGCCTTGACAGTTGTAGTCATATTCGAAATCACTGCACTGTCTCTCAGAATTTAAAGTACCGGTAGCCATCTTGTTTACAGTTACAGATGTACAGTAACTAAAACTGAGTGACCAATTACCAGCAAAAAAAATCCCAAAAGTAGCAAGTAAACATGCCAATTTGTATGAAGAACAATTCAATGAACTGGAAGACAGCAAAACAGAATAACAGCTGTCTTTATACTAACCCAGACTGTCACTTCAAATAATGTATTTAGAAGTCTGTAAATGCTACAGAAAAACACAAAGACACATAATTTAATTGATTTTTATTCCTCCCGTCTGTTCTGCTCAAACAGAGTCTTGCACCGAGAGGAAAAAAATAACACTGTGCCGTCTCAACTCTGCCTCCTGGTGTATCCTTTCAATGGCAATGTACAGTTCAACACAATATCAAAAATAAAGATGTACTTTCTTTTACATGTTTCAATTAAATTAATTTACTCAGTTTAACTTAGTGTGTAGTTCAACATTATAAATGGGACTACTTTATTGGCACAAGATATTTAATAATTATATAATATCACTTTTTGCCCTAAAACATGATTTATGCATTTTAATATTTTATTTTTATTTTTATATTCAGTTGTATCTAAATATAGGTGTGTAATGTTACAAAATTGGACACAATCAAGCAATCGAGTCCTTTTGTTACTAATTTGTAAAGATTAACTTTTTTTTTCTTCAACATAATAGACGGTCAGGAATAAAAGTTGCCCTATGGAGGAATGAAAGACGAGCTACTGTTCTCTGCATGTAGCAATACAGTGTCGTATCAGGCAAGAATGACATCAGGAGTGGAATAGTGTTTCTATATAATGTTGCTCACACTACTTGATCGTATTACCTGTCCTATTCCACCGTCACCTACTTACCTGCCCTATAAATACAACAGGTGCACCACAGTGATTGAACTTTGAGAAACGTAGCTGCTCTAATTCATGCTGTGTATTTAAGACATAGGCAGAGACAACTACAGCAGCAGAGGGCATCGTCTCATAGAAATATGAATAGAAGATGTGCACGCAGCATCTTTGACAAGTATCCTGATCAAAAAATGACAGCAATGTACCACTTGAAGATGTAGGATGCAAGATGTTTCCACTACTCCAGTGACCCTCTCCTCTGATACGAGCGTGAACCAGGGTGGGGTTCCTCCACCTGTTTTGTCATACTCAAGTCTCCACTGCTGCTGTTTTGTCGGCTCTAGCATAAGATTCTTGGTATTTCTCCTCCTTGTAGATATAGTCATGACAAACGGAACGGAAAAACATTGAGCTCTGTAGCACATACAATTTACTTTAATGTTTAAACTTATTCTTTTTATTAGGGTAGGGTGGGAACCTAGGAACCTGGGGAATGTACACAGCATGCCTACAGCCAATGTAAGACTAGGCAGGGTGTTTAAACACAGCGGTTCATGGCATTTTAGGAAGAAGCAGGATTTGGAAGATGAGCGCTGCGTGGATTCTCATGGCGTTTTCAGAAGCAGGATTTGGAAGACGAGAAAAAAATAGCGTTACACGTCCCCGCATGTTGCTACAACTGTTTAAACAACGTACCTGTAATTTTCATTTTCATTGTTAACATCCTGACAACTTTTTACACTTATAATTTTATAGTCTGTTTCAAAGCTCTTTTCAAAATGTCTGCTCTAGTGCACTGATAGTGTAAGGGTTATTGCCCACATTGTCAAACAAGTAACACAACAATACCGATCCATGATGTGGTACGGAACAGAAAAGCCTGAGCACTTGTGATTTATTTATTTATTTATGGGAAACAAAGTGTATTTCTCAATCTAACCATTCTAAGAAAGATGAAATCAGAATGCACAAAAATACTTGGGACTGTAATTAGGAAGTGTACAACTGAGAAGAAAAAAACAACATGCGTTTTATGTTTTGTGTATGTATTGGTGCACAGAGTGTGGGTTATGTAGCACAGGTGATTCAAAATGTGTATTTGTATTTAGGCACAGGGATTGCACTTCACGTGCAGATTAAAGTGGGTATTTGTATGGGTGCATGTTACATATATTGATAAATGGTCAGACAGCCTAGCTATTAAATATACACAATGCCTCTTTACTGTTATCCTTTACTTTATCCTGTCCATTTGTCCACTCCTTTTTTCACTTGCTCACTTAAGTCTATACAGCAAATTGGTCTGTCCACCAACTGTTCTGGTATATCATTCAAATTAACATTCTTTACTAAATTCAGGTTCTCAATTCCTATCTCCGTTATCCATTTCTGCATCCAAAAACCCAACGTTCCCCCATTTGTCTCCCAAATCTCCTTTTTATAGTGATTTATTCATCTATCTTACATGCTTTTCCTAGGAGGAAATGCTACATGAAGAGGATTAACCTAATCCAATATTTAATGCTTAATGATTTCCTCCTTAATTCCAGTGCGAGCATTAAATCGGAGCGGATTTCATAGCTCCTACACACACCCTTACTGCTTTAGCTTGAATATTATCCAATTTTTTCACCTTGCTTTTACATGTTCCCACTAGTATCTGACTTCCATAATCTACTACGCTCCTTATTAATCCTCTGTATATCATCATCATACTAGATGTATTCGCTCCCCAACTCATCCCTGAAATATTTCTTAGAATATTAAGCCTTCCTTTATATGTATCTATTATGGTACTTCTCTGTTTTTCCCAACTCAACTTTTTATCAAACTGCTCTCCCAGGTTTCTGAATTCTTCCATCTTGGTATAATATACCTGAACTCCCTTGCTCTCTCCTCCTACGTGGGAGCAAGAGGACCCTGACTTTGTTATTGATATTTTAAAGCCCCATTGATTAGACCACTTTTCCAGAGTATTCATTGCCACTTTCAATTCTCTAACTATTTCAATGTTTGTCTTTTATAAATAACCCCATTGTCAGCAAACAAACCCACAGCCACATTAGATCCTACTAAATCATTAATGATATTAAATAGCAAAGGGCTGATAACACTTCCTTGAGGAGTTCCATTTTGCATCTCAAACTTTTCAGATAACGTGCCCTTGATTTTCACTTTAAATTCTCTTTCCTTCAGAAAATCTCTGATCCAAAGAGCCCTCTCCTTTATTCCCAATGTTGCTATTTTATACTGTATATTAAACCTTCTTTCCAAACCATATCATAAGCCTTCTCTATGTCAATGAATATTTACCCAACCACCTCATTCACATTCAACATCTCCTTGACTTCTGTAGATAATTTTACCAATTGGTCTATTGTAGATCTGTATTGACGAAAACCATTCCGATATTCACTCAGTAACATTTTAGTTTCCAAAAAAAGAAATACAAACAAACAAACAAACAATCTACCACACACCATTCTTTCCATAATTTTACATACAGTAACCGTCAATGCTATGGGTGGATAAGAGACTACTTCACCCAGATCCTTTCCTGCCTTACTTACAGGAATGACTATGGCATTCTTCCATTCTTTAGGCAAAAAAAACACAACTCCCATACTTTATTATAAAGCTTCAATAATATAGCTAAACTACTATTTGGCAACAATTTAAATTTAAAATTTATTTTAGTTTGAATATCTTCCAATATCAAAAGAATTATCAATATAAAATTAACCCCTCTTATCCTCAACATAGTATCAGAACTTATTTTAGTGCAATAATCCTGCCAGTATACTTTTTTCTAAATAGCCCTTTGAGCCATAGCTTTTGTTTTTTTGTATTTAATTTAATCACATGCTGTGGCAGGATGGCTTGCAGTGGTGAGGTGTGGTGACGTCACGGACCAGGAAGTAACTGAACCAAAACAATGAATGGGCGGGTGAAGCTGAACGCTACTGCGGTCAGCGTTTAATAAATAATAATACAAAACAAAAGATTTAAACAGAACAACAAAACACAAAACAAAAAGGCGCAATGGCCAAACAAACAGAAACAAGTATATTTTTAAATATAGCAATTGTTTTTCTTTCGCTCTCCCGTGTTCTCCCGTACTCTCCTCTGTACTACACTCAACCCCGCAGCACTGACAGCTGCAGGTTCTTATACTCTGGCCGAGGGGTTAACTAGCTGTAAATTATCTTATTACCCCTCGGCCACAGTCTGCACGCGTTTGGTAAGGATGCGTGACTGTCAGCTAGTTAAATAATCAGTAGCTGATCAGCCACGCATCCTCACGGGGTTTTTAAATATAAAATAAACAATAACAAAAGACGCAGCGCTTTTATCCGCGCCACAAACAAAAATACAAATAATAATAAATAAATACATAGGGGCGGGACACTCCACCACACATGCCCCCCTTGTGCGCAGCACACATGGCCTTTTCGGCCACCTCCCCTTAGTCCCCAAAGTCCCGGCTAGCAGTCCCGCCCAGGAACAGGGGCAGCAACGGGCCAAAGGTGGCGGCCACGGTGGGATGTCCTCCTCCCACCCAAACAGCCGTGGCGTTCCGATGGCCAGCGCACAGGCGGCTCCTCTGGCCAAAAATTGTGGGGTGGTCTCCAGACCTGCCCCTTCTTCATGGCGGCAGCTCCCCTCCGTGGGGCTCCGCCAACCTTTCTCCTGCAGCGAAATTGCTGTGGGGAGCTGGTCTCCTGACCTCCCCCTTCTTCATGGCTGGCAGCTCCCCTCCGTGGGGCTCCGGCCACCCTTTCTCCTGCATCGAAATTGCTGCGGGGGGAGCTGGTCCTGACCTCCCCCCCCTTCAACATGGCTGGCAGCTGCCCTTCATGGGGCTCCAGCCACAGTATTTCCTGCAGCGAAATTGCTGCGGGGGGAGCTGGTCTTCTGACCTCCCCCCCCCCCTTCTTCATGGCTGGCAGCTCCCCTTCATGGGGCTCCAGTCACAGTATTTCCTGGTAGCGACCCCAGGCAAAACAGGACCCTCAGGAGGCGACGGCAGCAGCAGCGGACCCTCGGGAGGCGACGGCAGCAACAGCGGACCCTCGGGAGGCGAACTCGGGAGGGGAGCCCCTGGCCATGGAAGCGGCAGCGGGAGCTCCACTTCTCCCTCGTACCCTGTAACTGGTGGCTCTCTAGGCGATGCGGAGCAACAGGCAGCCCCAGGCGATGCGGAGCAACAGGCAGCCCCAGGCGATGCGGAGCAACAGGCAGCCCCAGGCGATGCGGAGCAACAGGCAGCCCCAGGCGATGCGGAGCAACAGGCAGCCCCAGGCGATGCGGAGCAACAGGCAGCCCCAGGCGATGCGGAGCAACAGGCAGCCCCAGGCGATGCGGAGCAACAGGCATCCTTGGGCAGTGTGAAGAAGGCATCCTTGGGCAGTGCGAAGCAGGGCAGGAGCAGTCCTTCCCATGACGGTGGATGTGGAACCAGCAGGTATTCACCCTCTGCTGGTGGAGATGGGAGGGGCAAGCAATCCTCCCACTGTGGCTGAGGCAGAACCAGCAGGCATTCACCCACTGCTGGTGGAGCTGGGAGTGGCAAGCAGTCCTCCCACGGCGCTTGAGGCTGAACCAGCAGGTATTCACCCTCTGCTGGTGGAGGTGGGAGGGGCAAGCAGTCCTCCCACGGCGGCTGAGGCGGAACCAGCAGGCATTCACCCTCTGCTGGTGGAGGTAGCAGAGGCAGAGGCAGCTCCTACTGCTCTGCTCGTGGTAGTGGAAGCGGTGAAGGTGGCAGAGGCAGAGGCAGCTCCCGCTGCTCTGCTCGTGGTGGTGGCGGAGGCAGAGGCAGCTCCCGCTGCTCTGCTCCTGGTGGTGGAAGCGGTGGAGGAGGCAGAGGCAGCTCCCGCTGCTCTGCTCCTGAAGGCCTAGGTTCTGGACCTATGGGCTCCCCCCTTCTGGGCGCTGGATGCTCGCGCTCCCCCCGTCTGGGCGCTGGATGCTCGCGCTCCCCCTCTTCGTATTGCATGGGGCATATGGGCAACGTGTGCCCATATGCCCCACAGCCAGGGCATAACTCCGCCATGAGGTTTATAACACAAACCTCCCAGCCATCATCCCCGACCTCCTCCTGCTGTTGCTGCAGTTGCTGTTGCTGCTGCAGCAGCATACCTCTCCCCCCCTTCTGGGCTGTGGATGCACCGACTCCCACCTCTTGGGCTGTGGACGTTCGGGCTGCTCCCACTCAGGTGCTGGAGCCTGCTTCTTTGCCTTCTTGGCACCACCACTCCCCTTCTTCGAGACCAGCAGTTCCACCGCCTGCCATGGAGGGGATTGGTCGGGTGCTTTGTGCCCAACCTTGCCGACGGCAAAGCACCACTCCTCCCCTTTGAGGCAGGTGAAGCAGGATTCCTGATCCACCTGCGGCGATGGTATGGCCTTCAGGTGGATCCACTCCTCCGCAGTCTCCACCTCACCTCGATCAAAGGCCTGCACAAAGAGGGGGTCTTCATATGGGCACACCTCAGGGAGGTGCCCATACTCCAGGCAGGCGAGGCACCATGTAGCCCTCCTTCCTTCAACTCCCTCTGATGCTCATGCCACCTCTCCATGTAGGCATCCACTTTATCCATTTTTTTAATTTTTTTCTCCAAACACAAAAACACTTATTCAAAAAAACGAACAAAAAAAACGACCTTTTCTTTCCTGGTCCAGCTCCTGGAGGCGTTGTTTGTCCCACGCAGGACACCATAAGTGGCAGGATGGCTTGCAGTGGTGAGGTGTGGTGATGTCACGGACCAGGAAGTAACTGAACCAAAACAATGAATGGGCGGGTGAAGCTGAACGCTACTGCGGTCAGCGTTTAATAAATAATAATACAAAACAAAAGATTTAAACAGAACAACAAAACACAAAACTAAAAGGCGCGATGGCCAAACAAACAGAAACAAGTATATTTTTAAATATAGCAATTGTTTTTCTTTTGCTCTCCCGTACTCTCCTCTGTACACTCAACCCCGCAGCACTGACAGCTCCAGGTTCTTATACTCTGGCCGAGGGGTTAACTAGCTGTTAATTATCTTATTACCCCTCGGCCACAGTCTGCACGCGTTTGGTAAGGATGCGTGACTGTCAGCTAGTTAAATAATCAGTAGCTGATCAGCCACACATCCTCACGGGGTTTTTAAATATAAAAAAACAATAACAAAAGACGCGCTTTTATCCGCGCCGCAAACAAAAATACAAATAATAATAAATAAATACATAGGGGCGGGACACTCCGCCACACATGCTAACAGTTTATTCTAACTCTTCTCAAACAAGCTTTCCTTTGTTTAATCAGTCTAGAACACTCTCCATTCCACCAAGGGACTGCAGGGTTAACACCTTTTCTATTTCTCCTCATTGGAATGGCATTATTGCTGCTGGAGTAATAGCCCTAATCATTCTTTCATTAAAAATATCCACCTTCTCATGTATTATATATTTTCATCAATGGTAATGCTACATAAATATTTAAATTTTTCCCAATCTGCTTTTTTATAATCCCATCTCTCTTCTTGCCCCTGCTCTTCAATTTTAGGCTTCCCATCTATCGTAATGATTATCGGAAAATGATCACTTCCTATTTCTTCAGATATTCCAATTTGGAAACAATAACTATTTCAGAAAAAATATTCTCCTTTATCCCAATGCAAACTCCTCCACCTCTACCTTCCTTTCTATCTTTTCTTATAATTGTATACCCTGGTACTTTAAAGTTTTAGTATCAACCATGTCTTGTATACAAATATCTACTACCTTAAAAACCTATTACACATTTCTTAAATTCTTGCCCATTTGAAATTGAACTATGTGCATTCCACTGACATACACTAAAACACATTATCGCTTCACTTCCAGTTGTCCACCCCAATCCTGTAATTCATTTATCTGCTCTATAGGCATTATCTCTATCCCCAAATATTTCTCTCCAGCTTTAACAATCGGAATCTTCTCCATCCTACTCTTGGTCTGAGCAGTACAGCCGATTATCTCCATAATAAACAAGAACTGTTTCTTATTCACCAATAGAGTATCTTCAGTTAACTTCTCAGTTACTTTGGAATATTCTTAGTTGCGATTTCCCGCCTTGCAACCACCTGTACCTTTTCTTGTAGTGTTTTTTTTAACCATCTGCTCCTTATAGCTTTTCACAGCACTTGCATAAATCATTTTTTCCTCAATGTAATTCTTTGAATCTCCCTGGCTTATCTGTGCCACACATCCTTCAAGGTTCATACACTTTTTCAACATCAAAATTCCATACTTTTTCTGGACTTCCATTTGTTTTTCCCAGACTTGTGTTTTAGTTAGTTTCTACTAGTTTTTCGATAGTTATCCACATAGGCGAGCAGCCACAGAGCATTATAGCTTTTTGATCCAGAGCAGAAGTTGCTCCTGGTTTTCTAAACGTATTCGTCAGAATCTGGAGGTGCATATCTAGCAAGAGACAACGCAGGCATGCAAAAGAGAAGACACAATCTAAGAAACGTCCAATATTTGAGAACTATGTTGCATTATTTACAAAAAAATATATAAAAAGTTGTATACTGCAAGTATACTTGTGCCAAAATAGGACAGTATAATGGTACCAATAGTATACTAAAACCAGACAATTTTTGCACAAAAGTATACTTGCAGTATATTACTTTTTTGTAAGGGATGATATTGGATTCTGATCCAGACTTCTTTATACCCTCTGTTAAATGTTAAACACTATGGGAGGTGAAAAATAACAAAAATGAAATCACAAATGTGCATGCATTATATGTTAAAATGTGCAAGTATCGTATATTAAACAC
The DNA here is from genome assembly GCA_030684275.1 of Acipenser oxyrinchus oxyrinchus. Lineage (NCBI taxonomy): Eukaryota > Metazoa > Chordata > Actinopteri > Acipenseriformes > Acipenseridae > Acipenser > Acipenser oxyrinchus. Next base: position 23,867,285 of record CM060258.1, on the reverse strand, counting down.
ACAAGTCAAACACTAAATACAGTACACCCTCACTATAACAACACTGTTTGGGTCCAAAGCCTTTTGTTCGCTATAGTAAAAGGACAATCCAAAACGAACAAGCTGCTGGAGTAAGTTAAGGAAGTCACCCTGGATAAAGGCATTAGCTAAATTATTAATATTAGTACTGTTTTTATTTTTATTTTCTTTATTATTACAGTATTTGTCACTTGTACCACTAATAATAGCAATGAGATTGTGAATAAAAGTAGAATTACAAGTACAGTACCTATTCATTGAAGAACACAGTACAACCCCCTCCCAAAAAAATAAAAATAAAAAACAAAAAGCGCATTAAAGTTTCAGTTTTGTTTCAATTGCAAACGTTAATTTAAATCTTGGTTCCTTACTTAGAGCTGTACGAGCAAACATCAGCAGCAGTTTGATTTTTTTTTTTTTTTGAAAATCAGTATTTAAAATCGTATAATGAAGGCCATATAGCGAGGATGTAAACAGTATATTTACACTCAGCCAACAGTTTCGACCAGAGTCTACTGTAAATTACAAGCAAGCACCATACATTTTAAATAAAATTACCGGAATATTTTATTAATCACATTAAAGAAATGAAAAAAGCGAGGTTAACATGCTATGTTTATGCACACCATAGGGGCTACAGAAAGTTTTTTTGGTTTTTTTAAATCTAAGTCAGTGATAATAACTATTGTATTCGATTTTTTTTTTTTTTCCTGGGTTGGGAAATAACGTTAACGATTTAATAAAGGTAACAACAAGATAACAAAATGTGAATCTTGGTGAGCAGAGTACAGTAGCTTGTAATTCCAGTCTGTAACTTTGTTTAAAAAAATCATAACCTTCAATATAAATGTATATACTTTGGTTGTCGTAGTGTCCATTTTAGCCTTTGTTTCACTGGAGCAGACAGAGTCATGTGACATATACCAGTGCGCTGACTGGCTAGGATTGCTTGAGTTGTCAGGATGTTGTCAGAGGTGTTACACGGGACAATCCTCACGGGATTTGGTCGCAAGCAATATAGTTGCTACTAGTAAATTGCTTAGACAGTTGCCGCTAGAGCTGATGACCCGCTTTCGAGATCAATTATTACTTAATTAAAAATAATCGCTGAATTATTTTCATTCACCTGTGATACTAGTAAAATTCCAGACTTTTTCAAGACTTTCATAACGGAGACATGGTTTTTCAAGCCCTGGAAATCAGTCTTGCATTTTTCCATACTTTTTCCAGACTAGCGTGCGAACCCTGTCCTTTAAATTCCATCCTATGCTCCCCTCTAGTTACACTTACTCTGACCTTTTATCTCACAATCCCTGAACTCATGATCACCACCACACCTAGCACATCTGCAGCATGCTATTTCCCTTGTTACAACTGTACACAATTAAAGGTGAGGTCACCAATTCCACACACAACAATTGCAAAATATTTAAAATAAACATTCCGAGTTCATTGCAGTCATCAGCTGCATAAATTAACCAAACAAGCAAGTACAGACAAACCTAGCTGTAATGGTCTTGGTTTTACAGGACACATCTGGGGATGTATAAGGCCGTCCTGTCAGGGGGTGGGTTTCTTCTAGCATGGCTTATTTGTTTGATATCACATCTTTATATGGCTGGACCATTTTTCTAACTTTTGTACATGGTCAATGTTTTTGTTATAGATATTCAATTACCTGTGTCAATGCAAGTGTTAACAGCTCTTAGGTTGTAGAGGTAGTTTTCAGGAAGCAGTGGCTGACAATCATGGTATAAGTAAGGCTACAGTTTCCAAATGCCTATTCAATGTTTCTAGTGCTTTGCTCACATTAGTGACTACATATGCTTTCCTGAGCAACCTGACAGAAAGAGAGTAATAACTGACTTCTACAGTGTATGCAGTCTGCCAAAAGTACTTGGAGCTGCACATGGATCTCAAATAGCAATGCTGTCCCCTGCTGAGAATGAGCAACTATACATATGCAGAAAAGGTTCTCATTCCAGTAATATTCAAGTCATCTCAGTTGCCAAAATGTCTGTGTTAGATACTGTCATTCAATAACCTGGGAGTACGCACAACAGTTTCGCTTTACCAGTGTAGATGGACATCTTTTGGGAGATAGCGTGTCAGTTAATAATAATAATAATAATAATAATAATAATAATAATAATAATAATAATGCATTTTATTAACAAGTTGTGTAACTTCTAACTATTGATCTATTTTCATTATTGCTTACTTAGATGGATAACAAAAGATGGGTTTCTTACTCCAAAGTCAAAGGTAGCAGGAAGAGAGTAGTTGTCTGCTTTTCTATTTTGGCTTGTATCCAATGCCCTGTCAATACCAGCAACGGCTACTTCAAATATATTTAGGACCCTGTTTTCCTCAGTGATGTCTTTCTCAGTCGCCCTTCCTTTAATTTCATTCTGCTCATTAAAATCCTATCAATCAAGCTGTGTAAATAAACAGAGAACAGTCTGGCAGGTTCGCAAAGCGCTTGACTGTCTCTATACAAAGTTTGGTGCAGTTTAGTGACGGAAAGCCATAATAACACAGCCAAATATTAGCTGCACATAAAAAATTAAATCTCTAAAAACCACACAATCTTGTAAAAACAAAGTAACCATTACAAACTAAGAAAACACTTGAAGCTAAACCACATGCCAGAAGATCTTTTACATCCGTGCTTCATAACACCACTCCCACCCGATAGTATAAAGGGAAATGACGCAGAAGGGTCAGATGTCGTGAATTTTATCTATACACCAAAAACCATGGGGGAAAGACTCCTTTCCATGGAGTACTCCCCCCTGATCCAGAGACAGTAAGTCTCTCCTGATAGGTAGATGAACTGGTCCCTGTTGTGTCATGTTTAGGACAGCAGGGAACCAAAAGCTCTTGGTCCAGAAAGGTGCTACCAATATCACCTGCGCCTGGTCTCTGGCCACCTTTTGTAACACCTTTGGAATGAGGGGGGAAAGGTGGGAAAGCATACATAAGACCCACCCCCCAAGGAACGGAGAATGCATCTGATGCTAGGGCACGCTGATTAGGGAAGCGGCTGCAGAATATCGGAAGGTGGGTATTTTCGGGGTTCACGAATAGATCCACTCGAGGGCGATCCCATTTCTGAAAGAGCTGCTGAGCCACCTCCTCGCAGAGGTGCCACTTGTATGAACTTGCGTGTCTGCTCAGACTGTCTGCCAACACATTTTGCTTCCCTAGTAGGTAGACGGTGCGTAGTTTGATGCCTTCATTGCTGTATCACTTTCCAAGCTTCAGTGCCAGATAGCATAGGGGCCAGGATTTTGTACCCCCCTGTGGCAAAGGGGTTTGCAGTGCTCAGGTGTACAGGTGATTCAGGTGCTCGGGACAAAGGACAAACACAAAGTTCACAGGTCAGGTCCTTTAATATCCTTGAAAAGGTTTTAAATAATAAAGCTGGCTCTACCCAGCAATGGGTATTGCCAGCGCCAAAACAAGGGGTTGCAGTCCCGAAATAATAATTCAAACACAAAACACGTAACAGTCACAAACAACATGTCTCCAGACTGTGTGCTCTGGTGTAGGTGCGGTGCTCTGAGTGGTGGTGCTTTTGAGCGTTCAAGTCTGGGCTGGCTTCTGGCTGCAGCTCCTGGCTTCGTATCAGCCGTCTGGCAAAGACAAACACAGGCGTTTTATCAATGGGACTACACTTCATTCAAGGTTCCCGTCCTTGTTTCCTCCCATTAACCACAACAAAGGAACCGATTACGGCGTCACGTCCCCCTAAAGTACCCTAAGCCCCGCCCCCTCCGATAGCTAGTTCAATCATGTGTCCTCCAATTCATGACTGAAACTTCGCTCACCGTACTAGGGCAATGGCTCCAGGTACCGTAACGCCGCCCTCTTCCTGAATGGCCGGCTTCCGACTGCCCCCGGAATGAACTGCCCAACCATTCAATACGAAGCCTGCAGTTCCTGTTGTACAGTGCCCTCACCGGTCGAGAGGGAGATTGTTGATTCGGATTCATTCGCTCTTCGTCACACCCCCCTGGTGGTTTCTGTAGTGTACTGCTACAGTGTTGTCTAGATATACCTGTACAGACGTGCCCCTGAGTGTGGGATGGAAATGTTGAAGTGCCAGAAATACAGCTAAGTACTCCAGGAAGTTTATGTGTTGTGAGCGTTGGTAGAGATCCAAGGTACCCTAGCGTCCTGACTCCCCTTATGTGAGCGCCCCACCCCGCCAGGGAGGCATCTGAGAACAGAATATCCTCTGGTTGCTGGCTCCTGAAAGGACGGCTGAGATCTACTGTGGCGGTGGAAACACACCAGTTTGCATCTTGCTTTGCTCTGGTGGATATTTTCATCTGGTGCGAGGGTGACTGTAGAGGAAACCACTGACAAAGACAGTGCTGGAGGCCCCTTATGTGCAGGCGTTCTGTACCAAGAGAATGGCTGACGCAATGTGACCCAGCAGCTGCTGGAATGCACTCACCGGAGCAGAGCTGAGCTTTAAAATCTCACTGCGATGCTCCTTATCACAGTCCTCCTGTTGGGAGGCAGTAGTTGAAGGAGTATCTAGTCGCCCCCAGAAAAGAGATCCTCTGTGTGGGAACCAGTATAGATTTTTCTTCATTCGCCATCAGACCTAGCTGTTGGAAACGATCCAGCATTGTAGCAAGATCCCGGATAGCTCGCTGTTGTGACTGAGCTGCTAGCAACCAGTCGTCTATATAGGGGTACACATGGATCCCCTGACCCCTCAGAGAAGCAGCAGCTACTGACATCAGCTTTGTGAAGACCATAGGAGCTGTTGAAATTCCAAATGGGAGCACACTGAATTGAAAATGTTACCCTCTTATGGAAGTTCTCAGTGCTTGCTGAGAATGAAGATCCCCTGGCGTACCTGAATCCAGACCTGCGGCTGGGCTGGGTGCGGGGAATGGAAGTTCTCAGTGCTTGCCTTGCTTCATGCGTGGTCTTGCAGACCTTCTTCATGTCTGCTCCAAATAGCAGATGCCCTTTAAATGGGAGTTCTACTAGCTGTATCTCAGCAGGCAGAGAAGCAGACTGTAGGACAGTGGTACTCAATTACATTCTCTGGTAGGCCAGATAAGGCACTGTCCAAACCTTGGGGAGCCAGGGGGCGCTCAAGATGTGCATAGTGGTGGGGGGTTGTTTAAAAGTCAGATTTTCATGACCAATCCAATCACACATACAGTAACAAAACGTTGCAACACTGCAATTGCACCAATCAACTAATACATCTCAGAAATAACTATTTAACATGATACATGATCCTGACCAGTATTCAAACAACATCTTTTTTTATAAATTTAGTCGTTGCCAATTAGTTTTTTTTTATTATTTTCTCCCCAATTTGAAATGCCCAATTATTTTTAGCCTCAGCTCACCGCTACCACCCCTGCACTGACTCGGGAGGGGCGAAGATGAACACACGCTGTCCTCCGAGGCGTGTGCCGTCAGCCGCCCGCTTCTTTACATTCTGCAGACTCACCGTGCAGCCGCCTCAGAGCTACAGCGTTGGAGGACAACGCAGCTTTGGGCAGCTTACAGGCAAGCCCGCAGACGCCCGGCCAGACTACAGGGGTTCAAGGACACCCTGGCTGACCTAACCCTCCCTCCCTCCGGACGACGCTCGGCCAATTGAGCGCCGCCCCCTGGGAGCTCCCGTCCACGGTCGGCTGTGGAATAGCCTGGACTCGAACTGGCGACGTCCAGGCTATATAGCGCATCCTGCACTCTAGCGAGTGCTTTTACTGGATGCGCCACTCGGGAGCCCCCTCAAACGACATCTTGCAAACAAATAATTATACAAATCTCACTGTACTGCTATTAAAACAGCATGTTATTAATCAATTTTATTAAATCTAGAAAATGTTCTGACAACTACTGCGCAGCAAGCATTCAAGTTAACTAACAAAAGCACTTATGTTGTATAAGCATCTTATTAAGCGCCTGATTAAAAGTGTAGCACGGTGTCTAACCCTTTGCGGTCCTTTGTCGGACTGGGTCCGACATTGCAATTATTCCCGTCAGGTCCTTTGTCGGACCCTGTCCGACATCATTTTAAAAACGCAAAAAACGCAAAAAAGTCGGTTTTTCAACGGAAAAGCCGAGAAAACCATTCAATGGCCGAGTGGGAACGAAGGAGCCGAGACAAGCCGATTTAAAAAAAAAAAAAAAAGGCGTATCTCATGAATAGTCATAGTACCCCATTGGCATCAGATGGGGGCGTATGGAAACAACCTGGGAGTACAGTATCAGCGCACAGAGACTATCACGGACATTTGCAGAGCTTTTTGAGATGTTATAGCAATAAAATAACGACTTGGATTGCATTTTGAGGAGCTTGGTGATAAAGCGAGTCATCAGGAGACGATTGATCGGTATGTACGACTATTATTATTATTATTTTTATTTGGTAGCATATGTGAAAGCGATAGCAAACGAAAGGGTGGGGCGGGGCTGGAGATCCCTAGTGAGTGCTTTGTTGATATGCAGGGCCATTTAAACCCGTTTGACTGTGAAAAAAATACTTTTAAACAGCGCGTCTAAAATTAACTGCGCGTGAAAAAATTAATTAGACCTGGCGAGCCTGATGCAGAATTAATAAATGGACCGCAAAGGGCTAAATATGCATATTCTAGCTCCAATGTGTTTAAATGTAAATGAAAAGTTTCTAAATTAAATACATGGCATGACAGTAAACAGAGGGGAAAATAAACTTAAGTGCACATCTACCGTGCCATCTTTGAGAGGCGTGCCGCAGGTGCATTTCTTACTGTTGCCAAACAGGTTTTTTTAAGCCCAAATAAAAGATATTTGACAGGCTCGGTTTCTTCAGCCAATTTCCTGTGACTGAACACATACTGGTGGCCACATTGCTAATTTTATTAACAAAACTTAGTTTATGATCTGAAAAATAAAGGAAATATACATATGCACTTAAGTTTTTTCATGTATTTCTATAATAATGCCAAACTGTTTCATTTTGTTTCTCAAAAAAAAGCTGTGCATGCAAGTGAAAACTGTCAAAGTTTAGCTACCTCCAAATTTGCAGGCATGGGGTTAGACATTAGTTTGGACATGTCCATCCACAGGCCATGTTGGTAACTTGCCATGTGAGCCTGGTAGTTTGCAATACGCATGCCCACAGAGACTGCAGAAAATGTCTTACTGGAAGCCCTGTCTGAATGCTTGTTTTCCAGGGTGGCAGACAAAAAAAGCACTGAAACTGTAGGATTTTTAGAAATGTCATCTTTATGACCTGCGGGTACTTTACAGAGCCTACGAGCCCTTTGTACAGTAGGCGGTATCCCTGAAGGGGCTTGCCAAACTGACGCCAGATTGCCACATGTCAGGGTTAAAAGGAAGCAGGAAGTGTCTAGAATACTCCAGTAGACGTTCCTGCCACCTGCAGAATCTTTATAATTTAAAGAGGATTTAGAGACATCACCTTCATCAGAAGGAAGGTGTACCTCAAATTCACCCTGCTAGCTCGGATTAGGCATGTCAATGCTTCTGCCGTATTGAAGCCAGGCTGCAAGGACGTCACTTGAGGTGGGGGAGGGGGTGGAGACGGTGTTGGGTCACTCTTTGCCTTACGTTTCCCTGATTAGCCAGAATGTCTCGTAGGGGAGTGTTTCACCCGACTTCAATCTTACAGAAGTTCTCGGGGGAGATGTGAACAAACATTTTACGCATTTAGTGGAGGCTCCAGACGGAGATATAGGAGCTCCACATTTCCGACAAACTATTGTAGCACAGCCGCTAACACAGTAATTAATAATAAACTCCTTCCAAAGGTTACTGTTTGTCCAGCACTGTCTGTCCATATCACACAGCCAGTTTCCACACCCGTCTCCGGTGGCCCAGACCTCCCTGGGTAAATAATGCGCGGTGCACAGCAGAAAGCCGCTGGCAAAAAATTGTCCTCCAGACATGAGAAGAGGGCGGTTGGTCCATCTTTTTGCTAGCCTGACAGTGGAAAGGTTCCAATCTTGTGTGGAGTCCACGAAGAACTGGTGTGTAATTTATTTATATAATATATATATATATATATATATATATATATATATATATATATATATATATATATATATACACACTATATATATATATATATATATATATATATATATATATATATATATATATATATATATATATATATATATATATATTTTTTTTTTAGAGAAGGTTCAACTACAGTGTACAAAAATTGACGGTTGATCAGAAGAAATAAATAAAAAAATTGATGTACACAGAGTTTAAATGATTAAAAAACCATTTATTTCAGGATGTTTCAGGCAAAAGCCCTTCTTCAGCTGTACACGATGCTGACGGAGAATAAGCCATGTGTGGTCAAAAGGAAAATTTTGGCTGGTAAACAGCTTAACCGTCCAGACATAGTTAGAACTGGGAGGAAAGTTTAAGTTGGTGCTCCATTTAGGAGTTGGGCTTTTGTTTAATAATTAATAAAAGTGCAAGGAAGTGCTTATAAAGTACCATTCTGTGACTGGATCTGTGCTGTAAGGGTGAAAAGTGAGCCTCAGCCGCTAGGCTACGGTGTGTGTGTATGTATGTATGTATGTATATAATAATTTATATATACATATACATACAGTAATCCGTCGCATATCCGACTGCCATGGGACCGGAGTAAGGATGGATACACTAAAAGGCGGATAAGTGAATCATGATAAAAAAACAGTTATACTGTACTTGTATAAACATGTAAGCACTACAAAATGCACACCGTTTATGTTCTGGGATTTAACGTTATTACGCTACCGTGGTAGGATGAATTAATTTTTTTACAAAAGTAACTGTAGTTTGTGTTTATTCAACAACATAAAGCCTAGAACTCAAAAGAAGAATACAGAAGGCTATACAGTAGCCTATAACGTACATTATGCGACTTACATTATTATTGTGTTGGAGCAAAAAAATCTTGTATGCGGGTTTGTCTGAAGCTCCTTTTTTTCGCTGCCATTGCAATCGAAGACCGGACAAGCAAAAGCTGAGTAGTCTCAGCTTCGGGTTGCTGTTCCAGCCAGTCACGTCCTTTCTGAAAGCACTCCATTGCTTCACTCTGGGAAACGGCTGCTTTAGTTTCATTGTCTTCATCCTCACTTTCTCGTTTGTCGCTGTTATTTCCATTTACGTCATCCACAATCTCTTCATCATCTAAAAGATAGGCAGGATCTGCTTCATCACATTTCATCCACTGTTGAATTTCGTCCTCTGTAAATCCCTCGAACACAGATTCAGCCGATTCAGGTTCTGTTTATACATTTGGTGCAACATCGTTGGCTTTTTCAGACCCCAATTTCAGTTTCTTCCAAGCATTCTGTAGTGTGCTTTTCTCAATGCTCTGCCATGCATCCGCTACCAAATAGATTTTTCAATAAAAGCATCAGGACTTGAGTGAAGAAAAGACTCTAGCATTTTGTGTCTGTACCTACGTTTTGTTGCTTCAATTATCCTGTTGTCCATAGGCTGAATTAATGCTGTAGTGTTTTTAGGTAAAAACAAGCACTGTACATCTCCATTTACCAGGGTTTCTGCTGCTGGGTGAGCAGGGGCGTTATCTAACAGCAGAACAGCTTTCGGTGGCAGACGTTTTACGTTCGGCACAAAATGGTTGTGAAACCAGTCATGGAATATATCTTGATCCATCCATGCACGCTTTTGTGACTTGTACACTACTGGTAAAGCAGCTAGGTTAACATTTTTAAAGCACCTCGGCTTTGCTGCTGTCCCCAGTAGAAGAGCCGGTAGACGATGGGAGCCAGATGCATTTGCACATAGCATTAGTGTTACCCATTGTTTTGCAGTCTTGAATCCAGCGGCTGATTTTTCCGAAGGTGTTGTTAAGCTGCGTGTAGGCAGGCATTTAAAAAAAAGTCTGGTTTTGTCACAGTTATACAGCTGATCCCTGGTAAGCTGATGTGTTTCTATCAAACTGTGTAATTCTGAAACAAACGGCTCTACCGCTTCAGTGTTAGCCGAAAGTTTTTCACCCTGCACAGTGAGCTACTTGATTCCATGACAGCTCTGAAACCGCTTCAGCCAGCCAGATGAAGCTTTGAAGTTTGAGTCGCCGTCCAACAACTGATTAAACCTCTTTGCTTTCTCACATAATATAGCCCCTGAAATTGGAATTCCCTCATTCCATGCTTGAACAAACCAGGTATACACAGCTTTATCTAATTTGTCGTCTTGCGGGCATCTCACAACCTTCCGTTGTTTGCATCCATAGAAACTATCTGCACCGGATGCAAACTTTTTAATCTCTGAAGCAGACTTTTTGATATCTGTCACAGTGCTTTTTCCAATTCCGAAGTCTTGTGCTAGTTTTTCCCTGGTAACTCCCTTTTCTAGCAGTGAAAGTATTTCTAACTTTCTCAATTGTAAGCACAACTCTCTTTCTAGTCGCCATTTTCCCTCTGCGCTGTACACATTAGTCACGTGGCTGAGAAGTCTTGTCCAGGCGGGTAAGCGGTCAGGGCGGATGCGTGACGGATGGATATGCGATGGATTACTGTAATTATTTATTTATATATATATTTATTTATTTTATATATATATATATATATATATATATATATATATATATATATATATATATATATATATATAATGTTTTGTTTTAGTTGTGTTATTATGAAGAGTGCTTGTACTATTATCGCATTATTATTATGAATTTATTTATTGAGACTACACTTACCTGATGACATGTCCTAGGAATCATAATTTTTACATATTCCAATACTGTGCTTAAAATAAAAGCTTGTTGATCCCAACTGAATATGGGATGAGAAACTAAAGAGAAACCGCTACATTTTTACATAATATTTTTTGGTTCTTAATACCCTTATAACTGCCTTACAAAACATATGTTGATGCAGGAACTTACTGGTAAAAGCAGTGGTGTGTGGGATTTGTAATTTTTAGAACCTTTCTAGCAATAAAAATAATGACACAATGAACTCTGGTACACACAGTGATAAAGCACTCATGCGGTTTGTTTTTCTAATGAGTTTGTATTTCCTACCAACAACTTTTTTGGTCACACCTGCACCGTAGAGCCCTGCCAAGCTAAAATGTGAAGTGAATATGGCCTTTACGCATTTGCTCCAACCACAATATGACACTGCTAAAAGGGGACCTAACTGAGTTTTGTTATGATGTAGTTGCTACCTGTAGAAGAGCAGCAATGGTGCCACAGGAATGCCAGAGCATGGGCGCCAGGTCCGGAACAGATTCCCGCTTCTTGCTGAGCTCCAGTAGAGCATTCTCACGGGTCTCTGGGCTTGACAATTCGTTTATCCACTGGTATATCTTCTCCCGGTCCACCTGCGCCAGTGCTGTGGTTACAGCCTGTAAAAACATAAGGAGGATAGCATGAGGCTTAAGTTAATAAAAAAAAAAAAAAGAAAAAAGATTAGTTTGGTACAGCTTGCTATAAGAACTTTATTCTGACTACAAAAGCTTTCCTATAAATTTCAGTTTGAAAGGGGGTTAAACTCCAAGAATATCACATTCAAAGTAATAGAGTTGTTTAAGGGGCAGTGGCAGAACAACATACATACAAATGCACACAACTTAATGGGCATTTAAAGACATTTCCCATTGCAATTTAAATTGTTTCCAGATGCCTGTCATTTGGTTCCAAATAAACCAGATTGCATACGTTATCTGGAATTATAACAAGCAGGTTCCTAATGCAATGTAGTATATTTTACATAAAGAAATAAATGACAACGCATGAGTCAGGCACAGTGTGATTACTACGAAACTATACACAACAGGACAATTTACTATGGAACTACACTATACACAACAGGTCAAATTACTATGGAACTATACTATACTATACACAACAGGTCAAATTCATGATACAGCATCCCACAATGATGTTCAATTTCAGACTAGCATCTTAGGTGCAAGTTAACTCACTACCTTCTTCCACAGGTTAGTCCCCTGGACACTTCATCATAAATCATTATTCATGACATTATTGGTTTTGTTAACATTATTTAAGAATGATTAAAAGAAACATTAAGGAATTTGAGTGGATATGGCAAATCTACTGATACCTTTGTTTTATTTTAGATAACATTTTTGTCCATAATGTAAAACAAAAACAATGATAAATAAACGTACACTGACGAAGGCACTACTAGCCAACATGTGTCTACTTTGCTTAAGGAACGATCTGATCAAACTATAAGTGACAGCTGGATTATTACGATTGTTTTTTTTAGCATTTTTTTTACTGCATCGGGGAATCAACCTGGATTGCATACACTACTTATTGTGGTTGAAGCTATCCAGGGACATTCCCCAGGGCTGTGAAATGCAAACCAACCGCTTAGTCTTTAATGTTGCCGTTTGCACATGTGTTCTAGTTATGAAGCAGTCGACAATATAAGTTAAGGGTCTTAATACCACTGTTATTATTATTAAATCGATGTTTCCGTATTATTTTTATTATTAAAGACCATATCTGGACTACGTTTCTAACAAGTTCAAACTTTTAGCAGCTGAAAAGAAATATAGGTCCTTTGGAAAACGTTTCTTTGCTTAATTTTGGAAAACTGACATTTTCCCTACAATGAGACTGTGGGTTGTTTGTTACTCCCAAACAGAAGCTACATTGTGAGGAATGTGAATGGTATACTTTTTTAACCTGAAGACATTGGTAAGATTTTCTTTATGGCTGTAGTAATTGTACCTTTTTTTTTTAAATTACTTTAATCCCTGGCTAGTTGTACAACTAACTATCAAAACTGCCTGCGTAAGATTCAGAATTTCGCTAAAATTAGAAAGGGTGGTTCTGTAGAACACAATGTTAAAAATGAAAACACAAATCGCAGTTGAATAACAGAAGTTTGACACAGCTGTGGTGAAACAACGTTACAAATGAATATAAGCCACAGACTCACCGCCCCTGTAGCCAGCATTCTCTGTAGCGCTTGGATGTGGTCTCCGGAGGCTGTTAGGTCCCTGTTTTAACTCGGTTTAATTTAATTGTATATTAGTGACAGAGGCTCTGTTTTCTAAACCGAAATGATAAGCGTCGAGACGAGCGCCGGAAGGGTAACCTCTGAACTTTCACCCGATGCTTACGCGCGCGGAGATAAAAACAAAAAAATAACCTATTTAAACCAGATCTTAAAACAGTTGTAAGTGACAAACATAAAATACTACAACAATAATAAGTACACCAATATTAGTAATTTAAAAATAAAATAACAAAGAGGATGTTTGTACACTTCATTTCAAATTTGACCTCTCAACATTACAGGTTTCCTTTTTGAAGGATGACAGCGTTATTTCCTTGTATGTTGTTCCTTGTTCCTTATGTTGTTTTTTTTAATGCACAGTTGGATAGGGCATTTTATGGCATAATTTTTACTCAACGTTACGTTTGCGTTTTTATTGCCATTTAATCGTATTATTGTTATATTTGTTTATTTTATATTTATCAATGTTTTTTATCATAATTGTTTTTTTTTAGTTGATTGATCTTCGTGTGATTGCATAAGAGCCTTTGCAGTAAATATAAAATACATTAAATATTGTTTAATTACGGTACAAGTAAACATTGTACATAGAAAAAACGTATTTACCACAAGTGTTATATATATATATATATATATATATATATATATATATATATATATATATATATATATATATATATATATATATATAATATTTTTTAAATTATTTTAAAAGGATTAAAGAGATCCAACAGTGGAAGTGTATTTCATATTATGTGGCTGGTTTAAGTTCTGTCATAAATACCTTTCTTTTGAAAAGTAAGACAAATAAAGTATAACAGCTTAAGTTATCAGAGTTGTAACTCAAATGTTATATTAAAATAGTAACTTTTCAAATAAGAAAATGCTTATAACAATAAGTGAGAAGTGTAGTCTGATAATCATTTCTACAAATATGTGTGGGTAGTCACGGTGATGTTTATAATCATGCTGTGCTTATGTATGGATCCTAATCAGGGAGTTGCCATGTTACACATACAGTTGCAGACAATAGAATAGCATTGACACCCTTAACTAAGTAGATCATTCAAGACGTTTCTTTTATTGAATTGTTGTTACATTTGGTTAACATTAAGGTCTATGTGCGTACAAGTATTTTGTGTTTAGATGATTTTGTATAGTTATTTCAAGCACTGCTATACCAGATGTTTCTTTAAACCCTTGGCTGTTAATGGTGGATTTTTTGCAAGCTGCTCGAACAATTCTTCTACATGCTATAGTCGTAATGTTCCTGGCACGTCCGCTTCTTTCCATCGTTTCAGTTGAATTAGTGTTCAAATACTTATTGATTATTGTGGATTTTTGCATTACAATTTTTTTTACTACAACACTCTTTATCGATTTCCCTGCTGTAGTAGTTACTGTAACAAGTGTTTTTCTCATGCTGTGCACAAACTACTTTGCTTCAGTTGGTGTGTGTGTTTTACAGCTAATGGTTTTATAATATTGCTAAATTGATAAATAGTGGTTTCTAACTTGTGAAATGTTTTAACCAGCTCAATTAAGACTAACCTTAACTTACACAGACTTTAATTGAAAAGGTGCCAATAAGTTTGTGATCCACAAATATTGTTATTTACTCTAATAGGGCAGTATGATTAAGATGACATATGTAGGTACTGATGCATGTCAGTAGGTTTAGAGTATAGATCTGTTTTAATAGCTCCTTGATCAAGTTTAACCAAGGTGTCTAAGAATTCAATTTCAGATTGTGTCCACCTTAAATCCACCGAAATGTTAGGGTGGATATCATTTGCTAATTTATGAAACTGATGAAACTGTACAAGAGATTCTTTTCCATGTGTCCATATTCCAAATATGTCATTGTGGTCGAGCAGCTGTTGAGTGGCGTGTGTGGTGACGTCACAGACCAGGAAGTAACAGAAACAATGAATGGATGGTGGTGAAGCTGAACGCAACGGCGCTCAGCGTTTTATTAAATAAATAAACCAAAAGATTTAAACAGAACAAAACACAAAACAAAAAGGCGCGTTGGCCAAACAAATAGAAATAAACAAATAAGCGTGCTGGTTTTACCACCAGCACGATACTTAGCAGTTGTTTTTTAATTTGTTTTCTCTCTCCTCGCTCTCTCCGCTCCCCGTACTCTCCTCTGTACACTCTTCTCCGAGCACGGACAGCTGCAGGTTCTTATATTCTGGCCGAGGGGTTAACTAGCTGTTAATTATCTTATTACCCCTCGGCCACAGTCTGCACGAGTTTAGTAAGGATCCGTGACTGTCAGCTAGTTAAATAATCAGTAGCTGATCAGCCACGCATCCTCACAAAGTTTTTAAAATATAAATACAATAACAAATACGCTGCGCTTTTATCCGTGCCGCAAACAATAATACAAATAATAATAAACAGTGCACATATAAATATAGGAGCGGGACACTCCGCCACACATGCCCCCCCTTGTTCGCAGCACACCTGGCCTTTTCAGCCACCTCCCCCCTTAGTCCCCAAAGTCCCGGCTAGCAGTCCCGGCCCAGGAACGGGCAGCAATGGGCCAAAGGTGGGATGTCCTCCCACCCAAACAGCCATAGCTTCCCAGTGGACCGCACACAGGCTGGCTCCTCCGGCCAAGGACATTTTGGGGTGGTCCCTTCTTCATGGCCGGCAGCTCCCTCCGTGGGGCTCCGCCACCCGTTCTCCTGCAGCGAAATTGCTGTGGGGGAGCTGGTCTCCTGACCTCCCCCCCCCCCCCTTCTTCATGACCGGCAGCTGCCCTCCGTGGGGCTCCGGCCACCCGTTCTCCTGCAGCGAAATTGCTACGGGGGGAGCTGGTCTCCTGACCTCCCGCCCCCCTTCTTCATGGTCGCAAGCACCCCTCCATGGTGATCCCACCACAGTTGCTCCTGCCGCAAAGTGCGGCTGGGAAGCTGGTCTCCTGACCTCCCCTTCTTCATGGCGGCAACTCCCCTTCATGGGGCTCCAGCCACAGTATTTCCTGCCGCATGGCAGGACTGGTAGCGACCCCAGGCGAAGCAGGACCCTCCGGAGGCGACGGCAGCAGCGGCGGACCCTCGGGAGGCGACGGCAGCTGCGGCGGACCCTCGGGAGTACGACGGCAGCTGCGGCGGACCCTCGGGAGGCGACAGCAGCAGCGGCGGACCCTCAGGAGGTGAACTCGGGAGGGGAGCCCCTGGCCATGGAGGCGGCAGCGGGAGCTCCACTTCTCCCTCGTACCCTGTAACTGGTGGCTCTCTAGGCGATGCGGAGCCACAGGCAGCCCCAGGCGATGCGGAGCCACAGGCAGCCTCAGGCGATGCGGAGCCACAGGCAGCCCCAGGCGATGCATGGCAGGCATCCTTGGGCGGTGCAAGGCAGGCATCCTTGGGCGGTGCAAGGCAGGCATCCTTGGGAGGTGCGAGGCAGGCATCCTTGGGCGGTGCGAGGCAGGCATCCTTGAGCGGTGGAGGTGGAAGTAGCAGGTAGTCACCCTCTGCTGGTGGAGGTGGAGATGGAACCAGCAGGTATTCACCCTCTGCTGGTGGAGCTGGGGAGGGGCAAGCTGTTCTCCCACAGCGGTTGAGATGGAACCAGCAGGTATTCACCCTCTGCTGGTGGAGCTGGGAGCGGTAAGCAGTCCTCCCATGGCGGTTGAGGCGGAACCAGCAGGTATTCATCCTCTGCTGGTGGAGGTGGCGGAGGCAGAGGCAGCTCCTGCTGCTCTGCCCCTAGCGGTGGTGGAGACAGAGGAAGCTCCTGCTGCTCTGCTCCTGGTGGTGGTGGAGACAGAGGCAGCTCCTGCTGCTCTGCTCCTGGCGGTGGAGGTGGTGGAGGCAGAGGCAGCTCCCGCTGCTCTGCTGCTGCTGGTGGAAGCGGTGGAGGTGGGGACAGCGTGTAGTCTCCTCCTGTTGCAGGGAACCGGTGGTTCTCCTTCTCCTCTTCCTGGAGAATGGGGCAGTTGACCACAAAGTGGCCCCACTCCCCACAGGCAGTGCACCAGTTCACGGCCTCAAGTGCACTGAGGTATGCTCCCCAGCTGCCCTTCGGTCGTCCCTCCTCCTCTCCAGGGCGGGGGCAGTTGACGACAGGAAGGGCACCAACTTGAGGCCTCAACCAGGCGAAGGCATCCCAGCGTCCACTCCTGAGCTTCCCTCTCTTGGGCTCTTGACGCTCGGGTGCCACCTTCATGGGCGCTGGATGCATGGGATCCCCCTTCCGGGCGCTGGAACTTTATCCTTTTTTTTTTTTTTCAAACACAAAACACTATTCGAAAAAAACAAAAAAAAACGTCCTTTTCTTTCCTGGTCCAGATGTTGGAGGTGTTGTTTGACCCACGCAGGACACCATATGTTACGATCTCAGTTCCCGCAGGCAGGCGCATCACACAGGGCGAGGCAATCCACACAAAGGCGGAGGGCGGGCGCGAACCCGGGACCTCTCGTACTGAAGCATAGCGCCGATACCGCTGTACAAAAGAGCCGGCTCCTTTGCAAGGAGCGTATATCGGGCTTATGTCTTTGTGTGAGATTACGTCACCTACCAGCCCTACTGCTGCCTTCCCCCGTGCACGCTACAGTCATCCACATATCTTATGTATTCTAATGGTCCCTTGTCTAGTTTACTCGATAACATTTCCTCCCATTTGCCCATATACGTGCTTGCAAAATGCATACCTAATTTTAATCCTATTGCTGTGCCATCATTCTGTTTGTAACTTCTGTTTCCAAATGTAAAATCACTATTTTCGAAAACTATCTTGATCATATTTAATATTTCTTCTGTAGGTATCACGTTCTTATCTACTCTATTTTCCAGTGCCTCTTTACATGCTTCTAAAGTTTCATTCCTGGAAACACTGGGGTACAGGGATTTTACATCCATGCAAAATAAAATGGTGTTATCTGGAACCTTTTATATTATTAATACTTTTCCGAAAATGTGTTGTATCTTTAACATAGCTAGGTAAGCTTTCAACATGTGGCTGCAGCTGCCTTTCAGCTATTTCCGCAAAAACTTATGTTGGGTTATCAATTGTGCTAACAATCACTCGCATCAGGTGTTTTTCTTTGTGCATTTTTACCTCTAACCAAACCTGTTCTTGGATTTTGTGGAAGCATGTAATTTTTCAATTCTTTCGATACAAACCCATTTTTATATAATCTATCTGCCAAATTTCTCACTTATTTTATTATGCTATTATTATTAGTTTTGACTTATGTCTTTATATTTTGCAATTCATTCCCTACTGGTTTTATATAATCATCTTTCTTCATTACTACCACCCCAGAGCCTCTATCTGCTGCTCTTACAAATGATGCTATCATTACTACCACCCCAGAGCCTCTATCTGCTGCTCTTATAATGATGCTATCATTACTACCACCCCAGAGCCTCTATCTGCTGCTCTTACAAATGATGCTATCATTACTACCACCCCAGAGCCTCTATCTGCTGCTCTTATAATGATGCTATCATTACTACCACCCCAGAGCCTCTATCTGCTGCTCTTATAATGACGCTATCATCCTTTAGTAATTCCTTTCGCGTTTCTTCTTCATTCATAGTTACATTTAATTTACCTGTACTCAGGCCTGTTACTATTTCATTTCTAACTACTTCAGTATACATGTCGAATGATTTGTTTCTTACCTCTGGAATCCAATGGTGCTTCCATATTCTGATTCAGTGTGTGTTTCATCATAAAAGTATTCTGCTAGCCTTGTTCGTCTTTCCCACTCTTTTAATTCTGTTAACTGATCTTTATTTATGTATCTTCTTGCTGGAACAAACTTGAGCCCCTTGCATAGTATTTCCTGCATTCTTCTAATTGATATTCTCTTTGCTTCCTGCATTACGTTTAACGATGTTTCCTTAAGTAAGTTTGTGACAGGGTTGGCAGAGTGGTGACGTCAGGCCAGATGCAGGAAGAAAACAAACTCAAAATACTGCAGTACAGAAAGACGCTGCGGCACCGTTCATTTTTAACACAGAAATAAATACAATATTTAAACAAAAACAGAGCTCACAGAGCAAAATAAATATTCAAACAAAAAAAAATCACAAACAAAAAAACACAACAAAACAGACACTAGGTCAGGCTGGGCAGTAGCCTTCACTGATCCTACTTATTTTTACTTTTACTTTTAAACTCTCCTTCCTCGCTCCCGTTCACCCCTCCGAACACCCACCCTGAGTGCAGAGAGCTGCAGGCTTTTATGTCATGGCCGAGGGGGTGACTTGCTGTTAACTCTCTCATTACCTCTCAGCCATAGGCTGCACAGGTAGAATTATTATGTGTGACTGCCAGCTAATTCAATAATTACCAGCTGACAGTCACACATTCCCACAAGGTATTTTAAAACAAAAACAATACATCATGGCAGACGGCACCTCATTCGTCCTTGCCAAACAATAACAACTATGGCTTTTCGCCGTCATATTTAAATATAATAAATCATAACAATAACAACAATAATAACAATTACAATAATAATAATAATACAACAAAACAAATACAAAATAACACAAATGAGACACAGGGGTGGAGGGGGAGACCCCGTTCTAAAAATAAATAAACAATCATGTACAGGGCTCCTCGTCCTGTTACAAAGTTATTAACATTATTTCTTTCTGAATCATTCGTCTTCATGTTTATAGCTAATTTTATCCAAAATCTGAGCGGTACAACATCACTACTTAAACATCTATCCAAAAAGTTACTGTGAGAGGTATACTTAGCTCTCTGTTCAGCTAATCTCTTCATTTTGTGTAGTATTGGTATGGCCACCCAGGGCTGTTGTTGTGATCCGGGCCTCTTTCTTCCTCCATTCATATCCCTCATAGGAATTTTTATTGAAAAAGGTTCACACAAATAAGTTTTAGCTCAAAGAGCCAACTTCCCAATGTTTTGGTATGTTTAGCATACCTTTGTTAAGGGAAAGTGTGTTTGAAAACAAACATTGGAGGTATTTATAGGCATTTTGATGCCATGGTAACCAAACATGTATTTCTCTTTAAATCTAATGTCTTTGTATACACTGCTGTACAAAAGTCTTAATCATGTTACATTTTTCTACTCTGATGCATTATGAGCATCAACAATTTACTCAAAGCCTCCACTAGTGTTTTCTACTATTATAACAACCCTGACTTGCATAAAGAAGGAAAAACATCGAGTGAAATAGCTCGCATCACTCGAGTTTCAAGTTGTGGTATCCAAAGCATAATCAACAAGTACAGAGAAACATCATCTGTAATTGACAAACCAAGGACTGGAAGACCCAAAAAGCTGTCTAACAAGGATGAGCAATTCTTGAAGATAATATCCTTAAGGAATAGAAAGAAGACAAGCGTTGAATTGACAACAGAACTGGCAGAAGGCACAGGCGTCGTTGTCCATCCATCAACAGTCCCAAGCACCTTTGACTATTGTTCCATAGTCCAATTTCTGTGTTCTTGAGCATAATTTTAGCCTTTTCGTCTTGTTCCCCTTTCTTAACAGAGGTATTCTTACTGCAACACATCCTTTAAGTCCTGATTTCAAGAGTGAACTTCATATTGATGATTTGATGGACAACGACACCTGTGCCTTCTGCCAGTTCTTTCTATTCCAATTATAAATATACATCTCGAACTAATGTAGATTTTGTACTGCAGTATAACGTTTTTCTTTTTGGTGTTTCTAAGCCACCGTATTTAAGGTATTGCTTTCTCATCAATGTCAGGTGTAGAATCGAATTTGGTTCCCATGGAATTCAGTGCCCCGTGCTCATTGTACGCATGCGCAGAGCAATCTTTTTCCAGTCACTACATGTGCTCTGCTGATTTTGCAAAGCAGGTTCACGGCAATTCAGCAGCTCCACAGTTAAGAGATTAAGCCGTTCTCAATCTTGTTACAGGTACCCGAGAATACTGTGGCTATTGACAAGTGATTGCTTAACATGCTGTCGTAGTCAGAAATCAGAGAAAGTAATTCCACATAATTACCTCTGTTTGAGGAATTGGTGCCATCATCGTGCCATCTGAATGCCAGTTCTTGCTTGCCAAGGTAAACAGCAGAATCAATCAAGAGTTTAAGAACCTCACGTTTTTTTCTTTCTTGCTCATTGTGATGTATTGTATCCTTACACTTCTGCTCATCCAGTTGGACATCAATCCGGGTTTGTCCAAAAGTTTTGAGTGTAACAGTGTTTGGCTCGCAGGTGACTTTGGGAACGCTTATGGTTTTGTGCTGACTTTGTTAGACATCCTAGATTGCTGTAGCCAGTGCTGTTCCATATCACCTTTTCTGTACTGAACAAAAGACAGTTCCAGCAGTATACTTTTTTAATTGACAGCTACCGGTAAGCCACGGATACTTTTATAATTTGAATTTTGGAAATGGCGAGTATATTCCTGCCCTTCCGGTGTCAGTTTGGGTATTTGTGGTGTATACATCAATTTTTTCTGAGAAAGTTCTTCTTGAGAATGGATTAATAACCAAATCGACTACGATGTCTCTGTCTGATGAAATTTCTTTTTTAAATTTGTAAAAATCAATATTACTTTAAAGTTCTCAATATAATTCTCAGTATCGGTCTCTATAATAAGCATTATCTTGCGAAATTCAGTTCTTACACCCTAGCCTAGAATTTTTATGTCCCGCCTCACTAATGATAGGACAGCTGCAAAACCAGGGCAGATCTTTGACTTTTCCATTGGTTAAACCCCCAATTATGTCCTGCCTTTGCTCACTTATGATTGGACACCTGCATAACAAGGGGCAGAACTTTGACTCTCCCATTGGTTAAACCTACTAAGGCCTTCAATGTTTGTCCTGCCCAGGGCTGGCGTCAGTTGGGGGTGCAAGGGGTGCAAATGCCAAAGTCAATTATTTCTTTTTCTGAGCCCACTTTAATGACTAGACGTAAAAAAATATAGAGGTGCGTCTACTGCTGGGATTAGAAAAATAAACCATAGAAAGGTAGTATTGGTGGACTGTCAATCAAAACAAATTCGCAGCTGACAGATTGTTTATCTGGAGGCGGGACGCAGCATGCACTCTGGTAGTAGAGTCCATGTTAAAGTCACGTGATTGCTCTGTTGGGAGATGTGATTCTAAAGGGGTAATTTCGTGAGACCAAACAGAACTGAACTACCTGATTTGGTGAAACCGTTCCACCTTCCTGCCGTGGAACATGTTGTTTGGTGGAACAGCCCGGTCTGCACACAGTGAAACATGGTGAAGCCCTGGAGGTACAGCTATTGCCAAAAGTTTTGCCTTTTCTTTTTGTTGGATGAAGACAATTAAAACATATATATATATATATATATATATATATATATATATATATATATATATATATATATATATATATATATATATATATATATATATATATATATATATATATATATATATATATATATATATATATATATATATATATACAGTATATATTTGGAGAGGTAGCTATAAGACCTTTTTAAGGACATTACAATTTATGGATGTACTTTTTGGAAATTGTAATGACACACAGTGTTTTCAGTCAAAAATCTTTGTCTGCCAAGACCTGGCATCATTTAGCTGAATAATGGTTTTGTACAAGAATGGTATTATTCAAATTCATGATGTGAAATTCACAAGAGATACACTGCATGGACTCTTAAGTTGATTTTTTGGGACAGTTTGGCTTAATCATGGCCTTGAAATTGTTCCCTAGAGCCCACAGCACTGGTGTACATACTCGCATAAGCTGTAAATGTACTGCAAGCTTCTGTTAAATTTGCAGTATTGCTTTGTAACTGTTATAGGAAATACCCAAGTTTTGAAAAACAGAAGTTCACAGAGATAGATTTCTTTAAATTTAGTGAGGCATTTTGTAGTTTCCAAATTATGTTTCTTACCAGTTTTTCATTGATTCCGCAAATAAACTGAAATTCCAATATTGATGATTTGAGTGCCTGTATATGCAGCACTTCAAGGACTGCATAGTCTGTTGACCTAACAAAAGGTTCCTGCCAAAGATTGTTTCCAAATTTTTCTCCCAGAGTTTGCTTTTACCTGAATTTCATCCTTTACTTCACAAGACTAATGATCAAGATTTGCACCTCTTAGGGGTGTGTGCTACTGTATGTCTTAGACAGTAAGAGGGGCGTGTGCTCAATTTTTTTTTTTCCGTTACAGCTTGTACACTGAAGCGGTACCTCATCCTGACACAACAGGCTAATATTGTGGAAGTAAACAGAAATGATGGTATAAAGTAAAAATTTAAATGGTGTGTGCTACTGTATGTCTTAGACAGTAAGAGGGGCGTGTGCTACTATATTTCTCGCACGGAGCACCTCTGGTTAACTGGATGGCTGTTTGTTTCTTTTTTTCCAATAGTGGGAGGCCACTATTTAAGGAGACTATTGCTTCCTGGATAAAGGGCTGTAGTATTTGCTGCAGGGCTTCTCAATCCTGCTCCTCAGGACTCCAGGTTCTTCTGGTTTTTGTGCCAACTGAGCTCTCAATTACTTAATTGAACCCTAAATGGAACTGATTTGCTTAATTAACCATTTTTAATAGTTTTCAGCTCTTAGTTGGAGATTTCAAGTTACTTGTAAAATGTTATATTGTAGCCCTTGGAGAAGGCTGTCAGGACACATTCTCTGGCAGGCAGCTGATGATTGAGTCTATGTGTGGAGTGCACTTTTGATCTGGAAGAAACCTATTTACAGGTAGATTTGGTCTTGTTTAGAGCCATGTAAAATCCATGGATGAATTAGAATGACAAGACTAACCTGCATTTTAGTCCAAAACATGAAGTTTTCAATCAAGCCCCTCCAATGAAAATGATCTGAAGAATAAGTAATACACAGCAACTACTGACTAATTATAAAATATTCCCTAATAATGCCTGCCGTTCACTGTTTTTAGAGGAATTCATTTTTTTTTAAATTGAGATACAATATTGGTATATTGTAGTTAAGCATCTTTCAATGAAACCATTGTAGATTGGGTATTATTGTATTATTATTATTTGTTTATTTAGCAGACGCCTTTATCCAAGGCGACTTACAGAGACAAGGGTGTGTGAACTATGCTTCAGCTGCAGTCACTTACAATTACGTCTCACCCGAAAGACGGTGCACAAGGAGGTTAAGTGACTTGCTCAGGGTCACACAATGAGTCAGTGGCTGAGGTGGGATTTGAACCGGGGACCTCCTGGTTACAAGCCCTTTTCTTTAACCACTGGACCACACAGCCTCCTATGTACCTCCTAATTAGGATATATTGTGTAATTAGCTGGTAGTTTATGTTTACTTTATATTCTTTAGCTCAGTTTCATAGGCGTGGCTTGATCATCAACTTGAGGATTTGGACTGATGCAGGTTAGTCTGCTCGTTCTAATTCACCTGTGCATTTCTCAGGGCCCTACTTAAGATGTTTGCTCTAACTACCTTTATATACCCAATGCTTTTATTTTTTATAAGTTGTAAAATTGTTTTTTCTTTTAAGTGTTCATTTGTGCATTACCATGACTGATTTGTATTATTCAATTGAAGCAAACTTTCCTTGCCTGGTACAACCACATTGTTAGTCGTTTCTATTGTGGTTTTATATCAGTGCTCATAGGGTGGTGGTTCCATTGCTCCACAAACTCACCTTCTGCATTGTTACTCCTTCCCAAGTAGACATTCTGGAATGCAAAGAGGTGATGTTCATTTTGTGGATCAAGTATTTCTCTTTGTTCCATCCATGAAAACAAATCTTTGAAGTAACAAATGACCACCCTGTTTAACTCTGCCCGTAAATGTTCACGCTGTTGGTTATGGACACTCCGGCCAGTTATGAAGCTGCCCATTAGGTTCCCTTGTGCTGATCATGCAACAGGCAATATGAACATTTTCAACACCCATATCTCCCCTTACTCGTAATGGGAGACCAAACCTTGATGCACCTTCTTGAAACAATTCCAGTGCTATTGCTGCAAGATTGTTTGTACAGGTCTTGTACATAAATCACAGATCTGCTGAAAACATCTATACAGCCATGAAACAAATCTCCATGATATCAGTTTGTGGCTGATTATATTGACAGTGATTACTATGCTAGAAGTGATATATGCTGTTATATTCAGAAATTGGTTACTAGCATAGAAGCGTAACTTTTAAAGGATATTTGAGAGTGGTAGTATAAGACTACAAAAGAAACAGTTTCAACACAATGAATTATCATGTATTTTGTCACCATTTTGCAAATTACCTTTAGTTTCATCATTGATTGTGTCTTAATCCAAACCTTGTCCTGTCTTAACAGCATTCAGTTTTGGATTAAAACGTTGTGCTCAAATTTTTTTTTTCGTTACAGCTTGCACACTGAAGCAGTACCTCATCCTGACACTACAGAAATTATGGTATAAAATTAAAATGTTGATAGCTTGACATAATGCTTAATTATGGTTATGGTTATGGATTGACTGTGAGGAGTTGTGACAGAAATATAATGAGTTCTGGTGATAAATCTTCCTCCTGACCTGTGAGGGCGCTAAAGAACGGGAGGAGAAGTATCTGGAAGGGCTGGCCTGACAGTTCGTTTCCGGGACCGGGAAGTGGGTCAGCCTGGAAAGAAGCGAGACTCTGTTGTAAGACCGTTTTGACTTGAAAGGTAAACGAGGGGCAGCTGCAAGTAATAAGGCAGCTGCAACCGTTTACCTAGATATCATGCGGGACTACATATAGGGGCCAGGGTAACGCTGATCTTTTCCTTCGTTTGGGGTTAAAGCGTGAGGAGAGAAGGACTGAGAGAGGAGCTCTCAGAATATAGAAATATCAGTGTTACGTGTTGTGTGTTGTTTCTGTCTGTTTGTAATTGTCTGTCTTTGTTGCACCACTAGACAGTTAAGGCACACCTCCGGAGCTGTCGCCAGGAAAGCACTATCCGGAGCACCACTGCACAGAGCACCTGCACGCTTTGGATTCACCCAGGACTGGTGACCGTGCTTTTGTTTTGTTCAGAAACTGTATAAAAGTTATTCACGCTCCCCGCGCTTTACACATTGTTGTGTACTGCCGGGGATATATTATTTGACGGTCGCCAGACCTGGAAACAGCACAATAAACACTTGTTCACTGAATTACCGTTGTCTGTTTGTCACTCCTGCATCGCATCACCGCTACACCTGTTCCCCTTCACTAGCCACTTTGCCACACGTGGTGTCAGATCTGGGATCATGGATCGCAACGCACTGGCGGAGCTGCTGCAGGCGCTGGAGAGCAGACGCGACGCAGAGGAGAGAAGGAGGGAGGAGCGCTACACGGCGCTCATTGAACGGGTAGGGCTGGCCGTTGCCGCAGTGTCGCCCCCGAAGGCACGGGCGATGAAGATGTCGGCGGAGGATGACCCGGAGGCGTACTTGGTGGCGTTCGAGCGGCTGGCTACCGCGGCGGCTTGGCCGCGAGAGTTCTGGGCTAGCCAGTTGGGACCCTGCCTGATCGGGGAGGCTCAGGCAGCCTACCAAGCGATGAGCGACCATCACGCCACCGAGTACGACCTGGTCAAACAGGCTATCCTCCGCCGCCTGAATATCACGACGGAGACCCACCGGGCGCGGTTTAGGGAGTACCGGAGAGCCCCAGAGACACGCCCCAGGGTGGTGGCAGAGCGGTTGTGCGACCACATGGTGCACTGGCTGACCCCAGGGAAGAAGACCGCCCAACAGATGGGGGAAGCCATTGTGGTAGAGCAATTCTGCCATGTGGTCGGCGCCGAAACCCAGGCGTGGATCCGGCGCCACAACCCTGACACCCTGGAGGAGGCGGTCAAGCTGGCAGAAGATTTTGAGGACTCCCTGACTTCTGCCCGGGTCGGGATCCTATCGGCCCCTGCCCTTCGGAGCAGTCGACCTCTCCCTCCCTCTCCTCCAACACCACCACCCTTGTTCCCGGGACCCAGACCTCCGAGAGCGCCGACCCCATTGGGCCCCTTGCCTCCCCCATGGAGACCAAGGTTGGCCCCCAGCTGGGGTAGAGGTGCTGCCCTGCCCGTTGCCATACCAGCAGCGGGACAGATTCATACCCTATGCCCCTCTGTCCCTCCTATCTGTTTTAGGTGCCACCAGCGGGACATCTGGCCAGGTCATGCCCGCTGCCATGGAGTGTGACGTGGCCGCGTGCAATTGGGCACCTGAAACTGGTAAGTGTGGGGAAAATGGTCGGGAGGGGCCTTGTTTGATTAATGTGGTTTTAGGGAATGTGAAAACCCACGCTTTAGTGGACACAGGGTGTGAGCAAACCTTGATTAGGACAGCTCTCCTGGGCAGTGTGTCGTGGCGGCCACGAGGTCAGGTGGCCATCTCCTGTATCCATGGAGACACGGCGGCATACCCCACATTAAAGTATATTTATCGGTAGGACCGATAAAACGTCACCTTGTAGTCGGGTGGCGGAAAGGTTGCCACACCCAGTTATTCTGGGCGAGACTGGCCAGAATTCAAAGAATTGATAAAAAATGGCAGTCTCAGCCACACACGTAAACGTGGCAGAAAAAAAAAGGAACGGATTGGTGATGTGTTTCCTTTTCACCCTGAAATGTTTTCCCCTCTTTTCCGTCCTAGAAAAACAAATAAGGAGAGACGGACCGCGAAATGGGAGGGAGCGCTTTTGAGACAAGGTTGGGGTCTGGTGGGAGAGTGCTGCAATGGTAACAAACGCCAGTCGAAGGGAGTGGGAACGCAGTGTGACCGAGAGCGAGGTTACTGGGCCAACTAGGGCAGAGGTTATTCCAGCCCCTCTCAATGTACCGGACCCGTGGTACTCAAGCGCGGACCTAGTGTGGGGTCAACACAACGACCCGTCACTGGTGCACGCTTGGGGCAGGTCCGTCCATTGAAGGTAAGGATGTTGACGGCGCTGGGCGCTAGTATATCCACATTTCAGTATCAAGGGGCAATTACTGTATAGGGTAAACCTAGCCGCGGGCACAGGACAGCCTGTAACACAATTGTTGGTTCCCCGTCTTGTCGGACCGAGGTCATGAGGCTGGCGATGATATCCCTTTTGCGGGGCACCTCGGAGCCGAAGACGAGGGAACGGATATTGGCTCGATTCTATTGGCTCGGTCTTCATACTGATGTGTCGAAATATGTAGCCACATGCCCAGACTGCCAGCGAGTAGCGCCGGTCGAGTCGCCCGCCCCTTTGGTCCCACTGCCAATTATTTCCACTCCTTTCGAGCACATTGCAATGGACATAGTGGGCCCTTTGCTACCTTCTGACTCCGGGTATACGCATATATTAGTGGTGGTGGATTATGCAACGCGATACCCGGAGGCAGTTCCATTGAGGTCCACTAGTGCCGCTGCAATAGCCACCGAGTTAGCACAGATTATGGCTAGAGTAGGGATCCCCAAGGAGATTTTGACCGATCACGGAACCAATTTTTTGTCCAAAACGTTACAGCAGGTGTACAAAATATTGAAAATACGTCCCATCAGGACGTCCGTTTATCATCCACAATCGGACGGTCTGGTGGAACGTTTTAATCAGACCTTAAAATCGATGCTGAGGCGGTTTGTAACACAGGAGCAAAAACATTGGGCATCGCTTCTTCCCTACCTCCTTTTTGCGGTGAGAGAAATGCCACAGAGTTCAACGGGTTCTCCCCTTTGAGCTCCTGTACGGCCGGCAGCCTTGCGGCATTCTCGACCTGCCGAGGGAGGGTGGGAGGAGCACAAAGGCTCATCCAAAATGTAGTGAAGTATGTGCTCCTACTAAGAGATCGCCTGGATTTGGTCGGTCGCTTGGCCCAGGACAACCTCAGATCGGCTCAGCACCGACAGCAGCAGCATTACAACAAAAATGCACGGATTCGAACCTTTCGACCAGGGGACAAGGTAATGCTGCTACTTCCCTCATCCGAATCAAAACTGTGTGCTAAATGGCAGGGGCCGTATGAGGTGATTCGGGCTATAGGGAAAGTAAATTATGAAATTAGACAGCCCGATCGCCGGAATGAACGTGAAATTTACCATGTTAATTTGTTAAAGCCCTGGCAGGCAAGGGAGGTCTTATTTATAGCCCCAGGCAATATGGAGGATGATTTAGGCCCCTGTCCAGAGACCCCGAGCACAAGAACGATTTCAATGGGGAACAATTGGTTCGGATCAGCAAAGAGAGCTACGTAAGCTTATTGAGGAGTTCAGCGATGTTTTTCTGGCGTGCCCGGCAGAACAAACTTAGTTGAATATGACATTATCTCTCCACCAGGTGTCACAGTGCGAGAGAGACCGCACGGATCCCGGAAAGTCGACGGCGGCGTTCGCAAAGAGGTATGGGATATGCTCGAGCTTGGGGTGATTGAACCTTCCAGGAGCGAGTGGTGCAGTCCAATTGTCATAGTGGCTAAGAAAGACGGCACCAACCGCTTCTGCGTGGATTTCAGGAAGGTAAACGCTATTGCTAAGTTCGATCGTATCCCATGCCTCGGGTCGACGAACTTTTAGACAGACTGGGAAAAGCGAGGTTTATTTCCACTCTGGACCTGACGAAGGGATACTGGCAAATCCCTTTAACCCGCAGCTCCAGAGAGAAAACCGCATTTTCAACACCAGAAGGGCTGTTCCACTTTAAAACCATGCCATTTGGGCTACATGGTGCGCCGCTGCCTTTCAGAGACTGATGGACCAGGTTTTACGCCCACATCATGAATATGCAGCAGCGTATATTGATGACGTGGTGATTTACAGCTCCACCTGGCGAGAGCATTTGGCTAGGGTTGCAGCCGTTCTTCAGTCTCTAAGGGCAGCCCGGCTGACAGCTAACTTGAGGAAATGTGCGTTTGCAAAAAAAGAAACTCAATATTTGGGATTTTTAATGGGAAATGGAAGGGTGAGACCTGTGGTCACCAAAATCCAGGCTTTGGTTGATGCAGCGATCCCCAAAACCAAGACTCAGGTGAGGTCACTACTGGGCTTAGCCGGTTATTACCGCCGTTTCATCCCGAAGTACGCCACAGTGGTTAACCCTTTAGTTGACCTCACCAAAAGAGTGCCAAATTTAATTAAATGGTCAGCTGAGTGTCAGGGGCGTTTGATACGATTAAGCGTAGACTTTGCCAGGCCCCCACTCTTGTTACTCCAGATTTCACCAAGAGATTCATCCTCCACACCGACGCATCGGATGTAGGTTTGGGTGCAGTCTTGTCCCAAAAGTAGCTGGAGTAGAACACCCGATAGTGTTCCTGAGCAAAAATGTTACCTCGGGAACGTAACTACTCAGTAGTCGAAAAGAGTGTTTGGCCATTAAATGGGCCACTCACTCTTTACGATACTACCTGCTGGGACACTCATTTGATCTGGTCACAGACCACGCCCCACTCAAGTGGTTAAGCACAATGAAGGACAGCAATGCCGGATAACTCGGTGGTATCTGGCATTGCAGCCCTTCATGTACCATATGGTACACCGTGCGGGAAAGACCACCAAAATGCGGATTATTTTTCCCGGGAGGGAGTAATGGGAAAGGTAGATTTAGCCGAGTGTTCCTTCGGCTCCACTCTGAGCGGTGGGATATGTGACAGAAATATAATGAGTTCTGGTGATAAATCTTCCTCCCGACCTGTGAGGCGCTAAGGAACGGGAGGAGAAGTATCTGGAAGGGCTGGCCTGACAGTTCGTTTCGGGACCGAAGTGGGTCAGCCTGGAAAGAAGCGAGACTCTGTTGTAAGACCGTTTTGACTTGAAAGGTAAACGAGGGGCAGCTGCAAGTAATAAGGCAGCTGCAACCGTTTACCTAGATATCATGCGGGACTACATATAGGGGCCAGGGTAACGCTGATCTTTTCCTTCGTTTGGGGTTAAAGCGTGAGGAGAGAAGGACTGAGAGAGGAGCTCTCAGAATATAGAAATACCAGTGTTACGTGTTGTGTGTTGTTTCTGTCTGTTTGTAATTGTCTGTCTTTGTTGCACCACTAGACAGTTAAGGCACACCTCCGAGCTGTCGCCAGGAAAGCACTATCCGGAGCACCACTGCACAGAGCACCTGCACGTTTTGGATTCACCCAGGACTGGTGACCGTGCTTTTGTTTTGTTCAGAAACTGTATAAAAGTTATTCACGCTCCCCGCGCTTTACACATTGTTGTGTACTGCCGGGGATATATTATTTGATGGTCGCCAGACCTGGAAACAGCACAATAAACACTTGTTCACTGAATTACCGTTGTCTGTTTGTCACTCCTGCATCGCATCACCGCTACACCTGTTCCCCTTCACTAGCCACTTTGCCACAGGAGTAAAAAGAAACTGTGAGTGTTTAGTGTTGTACTGTCTGTCTATTGACTGTTCGTGTTTGTCATTTGTAGACAGCTAAATATCCGGGAGCTGTCGCTGATAAGCCAGCATCAAACCCGGACTGCACTGCAGCACTGTTAAGCACTTGTATCGTATTCACAACACCACTCCCTGTTGGACTCCCTGTTGGACTGGTGATCGTGTAGGTGTTTTAAAGTGTGTGTTTGTTATTATTATTTTGGGACTGAACCCCGTGGTTTTGACTGGCTGTACACATCGTTGTGTATAGTCAGTCTTATTCTTTAAAAGCAAATAATAAAGCTTCGTTTTCACCATTGAACTGTTGTTGGACTGTTGTTAGTAAGCACTGCATCACTTCTACACCTGTGCACTACAAACCACTTTGCCACACTCCTACAAATGTATCTGTTCTCTACAAACAATTAACAAGATTGGTGTCAAAATGTCAAAGATCTTGTAAGACATTATGTATGAGAATATTGTTTATCTTTTTTTTTAAATGTAGTTTAATTCATCTTACACAGGCTAACATACAGGTGAATACATTTCAGTAAAGGGTTTTTATGAGGTGTTACAAATTTAATAAATCACAAATCCAATTCTAGCAATCTTTTTATTTATTTTTCTTAAATGAGGCTCAAGAGTACACAGTAATATGCAAGATTGGGCAGATCTCACCGGGTCTGGGGAATTTTCAGTGTAGAAAATCCTTGGGAGAGCTGCCCACCCAAAACAAAACCAGGACAACTCCAACAAACAACAACCAAAGTATTTGTGATCAAAAAGGAGGAGGATGTCAGCAAATTATTCTTTAAAATGTGTTTTTAGTACTTTTAATACTTTCTTCTTCCTAAAAGGACCTTATAGCCTTTTTTTTAGTAGATGATTTTGGTTAAAATCAGAGCAGCCAGAAACCTCTCTGTTATCAAACACAGAACAACCCCGATGACCACCGACCTTAGCAAAGGAAAAATAAAACAATGTGGAAAAACAGTTTTTTTCTAATAATTTGGCCATCTGTAGATAGACCTGGAGGCGGAACGGAAAGGTACTGGAGCCCATTGGCTCCTCTTAAAGGGATATTACATTTTATTTATTTATTTATTTATTGATTTGTTGCTTTTCTCATTTAAAGGTTTTAATTTAATGTAACAGTGTTAAATCCAACCCCCCCCACCCCCAGACTTGAGGTATGGGAAGCCAAACCGAAAAATATTTTAATGATCTCGACGTGGTGTGTCTCGTGGTTATCAGGGTTACTGTCTAGAGCTAACTGATAGTTCACAGGTCCCAATCTCTTTTTGATTGTTGCAAGACCTCTCCACTTTGGAGCAAGCTTCGCAGCAAATCCCATCTTGGCATCGAACATAGGGTGATCGCTTACCCACACTTTGTCTCCAGCTTGGAAGTTAACAGCACGTCTTTTGGGATTGTAATAGCGAGCCTGTTTTGACTGAGCATGGTATACATATTCCTTTACCTGCTCCAACAACTTCTGCTGTCGCTCTATCAGAGTGTACGAATCCTGTTCTGGATCTGGCGGTCTTCCTATGAGTCTTTCCAGAGGACCCTTAAGTTTATGTCACAGAGCGATTTCAGCAGGCAAAAACCCTGAACTCTCATAAGTGGCAGAGGTTATGGCAAAGCGAAGCTCTGTAAGCCACTGATCCCAGTTAGCATGATTCACTTTAACGTTCGAAGAGATCATTGTTTTGAGAGTACGGTTGACCCGTTCATTGAGATTGGTTTGTGGATGGTAACTAGTAGTAAGCTTTTGTACAACCCCCCACTGACAGCAGACCTGCTTAATCAGCTGACTAGTAAACTGTGCCCCCCTTTTCAGATACCAAATATAATGGCGAGCCCCATCTAGAAGAGGTGTCTTGGATAAGAATAGTGACCAACTTGGGAGTCTTTGAATCATGAATTGGAAACAATTCAACCCATTTACTGCAATAGTCTACTACCACAAAAAGATATTGATGGCGTTGTTTGCTACATGGGAAAGGACCCATTAAATCGACCTGATCATCTCTCCAGGTTCCTTTACAGATGGTGATTGAAGCATTCCAGCAGGTTTCAGGCAGACTGGCTTGACAGATTATGCAGCTTTTGGTGTATTCCCAGACATCCTTCCGAATTTGCGGCCAGTAAGCAACATCTAGGAGGCGCAAAAGAGTCTTCATACATCCCATGTGACCTCCTAGAGGGCTGTCATGAAAGTATTTCAAGAACTGTTCCAGAAGTCTGCAAGGAACGAAGAGTTGGAGTTTAACGCCATTACACGTCCCAGGAATTTGACGATACAAGATTCAATACTCTAGAATGTAAGTTATGTGACCAACACAAACATCACCCTTTGCAATGCTCTGAATGATATCTTGAGCCTCCATGTCACTTGCTTGTGCTTCAACTACCAAGGATCTCAGCGAACCTGCTGACTCAGGCATAGACAAATACATTCCAATGAAAGTGGATGATTTCTCAAGTTTCTGCTTCTGCCATCCCACAGAGTCCTGTAAAAAAGGATAAAATCGCAGTCCCTGGTCATGCTTCATGCCATACATCCCTAGAACGAACAGGAGACGACCCGGTAGTAGTCGTCCACATCGGTACAAACAACATTGGAAGAGACAGGCCAAGATCCCTGCAAAACAAATTCAGAGAGCTAGGAAGGAAATTAAAAGACAAGACCAAACCTGTGGTATTTTCTGGGATACTGCCGGCACCTTGCAAAGGACCATATGGACAGCTGGAAATACAAAATCAAAATGCATGGCTGAAATCGTGGTGCACACAGGAAGGCTTCACCTTTCTTGAACATTGGAGCACATTCTACAACAAGGACTATCTATATAGGTGGGACGGACTGCACTGAAACAGAAAGGGAACCAATCTACTCGGAGAAAGGATCCTTGAGGAGGTCCAGAAGCATTTAAACTAGAAAGGAAGGGGGGAGAAAACAAAAAAACAGAAGGGAGACCCCATCAAAACAAGGGCAACAACTCATGTAAGACAACTATTAAATGTGTTTATCTTAATGCTAGAAGTCTCAGAAACAAAATG
This sequence comes from Acipenser oxyrinchus oxyrinchus, assembly GCA_030684275.1. Taxonomy (NCBI): domain Eukaryota; kingdom Metazoa; phylum Chordata; class Actinopteri; order Acipenseriformes; family Acipenseridae; genus Acipenser; species Acipenser oxyrinchus. Next base: position 23,832,906 of record CM060258.1, on the reverse strand, counting down.
TTAGAACTTGAAGCTACTGCACTAACAAGTAACTACGATGTGATAGGTGTTACAGAAACTTGGTTGTCTGAGAGTGATGGAGACGAATATAATATTAGTGGGTACACACCGTATAGGAAAGACAGGCAGGACAGAAGAGGCGGAGGGGTAGCGCTATACATAAGAAATAGTCTTGAAGCCCAGGTGTTAAATCAGGACAAAGAAAACAATGCAGAATCAATATGGGTCAGAATAATGGACAACAATTCAAAGGGCATAATAATAGGAGCATGCTATAGACCGCCAAATTCAGATGCCGAGCAAAATAATCTGTTATACAATGACATTAGAAATGCGTGTAGAAAAGGAGAAGCCATACTACCGACTAGAGGGGAGGCATGAATCGATTTAGTCTTTTCAAATAACGAAGACAGAATAAGTAAAACAGAGGTCAGAGAGCCATTGGCAAACTCAGATCACAACATGGTCTCATTTGAAGTATTTTTTTAAAACCCCAAAAGTAATGACTAAAGCTAAGGTTTACAATTTTAGAAAAGCAAACTATGAAGGTATAAAACAGAGACTAGCAGAAGTAGATTGGAGTAAAATAGAGAAAACATCCACAGAAAAAGGATGGCTGTTTTTTAAAAAATGTAGTACTAGAGGCGCAAAACAATTACATCCCAAAAGTAGACAAATCTAAATCTAAAACAAAATGGCCAAAATGGTTTAATAGATCAATTAAAAAAATATTCAGCGAAAAAAGGCACTTTTCAGAGCATTTAAAAGGGACCAAAAACAAAGTACACAGAAAGAGTACTTGGAACTGCAAACACAGTCGAAAAGGAAGTTAGAAAGGCCAAGAGAGAGATAGAAATCAATATTGCTAAGGGCTCTAAAACCAATTCCAAAATGTGTTTCCAATATTATAACAGCAAGAGAACATTCAAAGAGGAGGTCAAATGTCTAAGAGACACAAATGGCAAAATCATAGATGAAGAAAAAAAATAGCAAATATATTAAATGATTACTTTTCACAGGTTTTTACAAAGGAGGACACGGACAACATGCCCCACATGTCAACCTTTTCCTATCCAATTTTAAATAACTTTAGCATAACACAGGCAGAAGTGTTAAAGGGACTAAGAGCTCTTAAAATAAACAAATCCCCTGGGCCGGATGAGATCCTCCCAATAGTACTGAAAGAAATGAAAGAAGTTATTTACAAACCGCTAACCAAGCTCATGCAACAGTCTCTTGACACATGGGTTGTACCGACAGACTGGAAAATTGCAAACGTAATACCGATCCACAAAAAGGGAGACAAAACCGAACCAGGTAACTACAGACCAATAACTTCTATTATATGTAAACTTATGGAAACTATAATAAGATCTAAAATGGAAAATTACCTATATGGTAACAATATCCTGGGAGACAGTCAGCATGGTTTTAGGAAAGGGAGATCGTGTCTAACTAACCTGCTTGACTTTTTTGAGGATGCAACATTGACAATGGATAATTGCAAAGCATTCAACATGATCTATTTAGATTTCCAGAAAGCTTTTGACAAAGTCCCGCAAAAAAAGGTTAATTCTCAAACTGAATGCAGTAGGGATTCAAGGAAATGCATGCACATGGATTAGGGAGTGGTTAACATGTAGAAAACAGAAAGTACTGATTAGAGGAGTAACCTCAAAAAGGAGCGAGGTAACCAGTGGTGTACCACAGGGATCAGTAGTAGGTCCTCTGCTATTCCTAATCTACATTAATGATTTAGATTCTGGTATAGTAAGCAAACTTGTTAAATTTGCAGACGACACAAAAATAGGAGGAGTGGCAAACACTGTAGCAGCAGCAAAGGTAATTCAAAATGATCTAGACAGCATTCAGAACTGGGCAGACACATGGCAAATGACATTTAATAGAGAAAAGTGTAAAGTATTGCATACAGGCAATAAAAATGTGCATTATACATATCATATGGGATATACTGAAATTGAAGAAGGGAACTATGAAAAAGACCTAGGAGTTTATGTTGACTCAGAAATGTCTTCATCTAGACAATGTGGGGAAGCTATAAAAAAGGCCAACAAGATGCTTGGATATATTGTGAGAAGTGTTGAATTTAAATCAAGGGAAGTAATGTTAAAACTTTACAATGCATTAGTAAGACCTCACCTAGAATATTGTGTTCAGTTCTGGTCACCTCGTTACAAAAAAGGATATTACTGCTCTTAGAAAGAAGAGCAACCAGAATTATCCCAGGTTAAAAGGCATGTCATATGCAGACAGCCTAAAAGAACTGAATCTATTCAGGCTTAAACAAAGAAGACTGCGCAGCGATCTGATTCAAACATTCAAAATCCTAAAAGGTATAGACAATGTCGACCCAGGGGACGTTTTTGACCTGAAAAAAGAAACAAGGACCAGGGGTCACAAATGGAGATTAGATAAAGGGGCATTCAGAACAGAAAATAGGAGGCACTTTTTTACACAGAGAATTGTGAGGGTCTGGAACCAACTTCCCAGTAATGTTGTTGAAGCTGACACCCTGGGATCCTTCAAGAAGCTGCTTGATGAGATTCTGGGATCAATAAGCTACTAACAACCAAACGAGCAAGATGGGCTGAATGGCCTCCTTTCGTTTGTAAACTTTCTTATGTTCTTATGTTCTTTCTTAAAATCAATCAGAATTCCAGTTCTCTTCAGGAAATCCAGACCTATAACAAGAGAGAATGCTAAGTGTGAATCCCTCATGATGTAGGTCATCAGAGTCCAAAGCTCTTCATGCAGAGAGTACACAGGTTGGACACATCCGACAGCTTGATGACTGTGTCCAACTGCTCGGACAAATGTACATTCTGTACATGGTGCAAGGCTTTCTTGAGGCTTTTGAATGTGTTTCCATAGCGACTCTTGCATCAGGGTATAAGAGCAACCAGTATCCAGCAAAGCTCAGCACTGAACACTTCTTACTCCTACAGGAACGACGAGCTTAACCATGGGGAAGGTGGAAGTGGAGTCAGGTCCTTCAGGCTGTAATGAGCTGATATTACCTCTTCCCAGAGGGTGTTTGCTTCCTCCTGACATTGGTAACAGTGTGAAAAGGCTGGCTGAGTAATGACGTCAGACCCAGGAAAGGAAACACACACAGGAAGGTGAAATGATGAAGGCGCTTGCTTGCGCTGGTTTATTTCAAATAAAAAGGTTGTACAAAACAGAAAACACAGACTGAAAACAAAACGGCGCATTGGCCAAAGTAAATAGACAGACAAACAAAGTGGACGAACAGACAAACAAGTACCGCGCTGCTGCTTCCATCGCGCAATAGCAATTGTTATTTTTAGATTTTTAAATCCCCTAACTCCACCTGTTCTCCACTTACCGAACACACAACCCCGAGTCAGTAAAACGTGCATCTATATATGCAATTGTGCTGGGATTTAATTACCAATTAATTATTCACTTGAATCCCAGCACATGAATTACAATCCTAACCTGTTCATCAGCAGTGGTCACAGTACCTCTCAAATTGCTTGCCAATTTAGGGTTGCTGTTGCATAGGATTAGCTGCACCAGCTCCTTTTCATTGAGACCAGTTTTCCTACACATACACAATGCACGATAGTGTAAAGCGAAATCTCGGATGCTCTCTGTAGATCTTTGAATCCTGTCATGGATGCATCACTCAGCCCTCCACCAATCTTTAGCTGTCTCCTTCAGAACTGTGTTGAGAGTAGCCAGAACCTCTTCATCAGACATAGGATGGAGTGCTAAAAAAACTTCACAGTGTTCAACGTATGACACAAGGTCATCTTCACCAACACCACTAAAACTATGAAACTCTAGTTTCACTGGAAGTTTGTGATGGTCTCTGGGAGGCACTGTGAACATACTATCACACTCAGTTCCCGCTTGGATTATTGGTCTTTCTTCCTGAAAGCTCACAGAAGGGGCGTTAGGCTTGTTAGGAATACTTGCATCAACTGGGTTCCCGTACAAGCCACCAAATTCTGTAACGGGTTCCATACATTTTGGAAACCGTTACACCTATAGTCAGCCTCTTAATCAACATGCAAATTAGCAGCAGAGGATGCTGGGAGGATACTGGGAGTTGTTAATTATTATAAACTGCTTTATTATTGTGATAGATTTATTATTCTTTATGGAATTTTATTATTAATATACCATATTTGTTTTTATATATTACCAGTGCCAGTGAGTTTATATAATTCATTTACTTATAAATATTGACACAGCTAGTATTCTGCTGTGCAGAGAATAGAACTAATTTGGACTGTGAAGAGAGTTCAGTTTTTAGAGTGGAACACCAAAGGAAGTCTGATTTGAGTTTGCACATCTAATAAACCTGCTATACCTTATTAAAGTGACCTGCTTGCACTTATATAACCCACATCTGGTACGCTACCCTTTTTAAACCCTTACATTATTATTGTAGTACAAACCTGTAATTGTTGAACCCTTTTGTGTTGTTTTGTTTGGTCTGTGAATGTCACATCACACATCAATATCTGTGGATATGATGTACATTCCATTATGGGTAGTGGATTAATTTGGGTTACAAACGTAGCACTTTCTTAAAGGCACAGTCTGGTAACAGCCGTTATTGCAAATGAGAATTTGTTCTCAAGGGTTTTACGTGATTTAAAGAAAAGGAATGATTGATTGATTCGTATTTCAGGTGAATGTTTAGTAATTACAAGGGATAGTCGTTTTATTTTTGTTATAATCCAGGTCTGGTGACCAAAAATAAACTCTGGTTATACACAGCGATGCGTAAAACACAGAGAACAGTAACAGGGATTGCAGCCCTAAACCATAAACACAGTATCTCTCCCACAATATACAACCACGGTCACCAGTCCTGGGTGCGTGCTGTAGTTTAAAGAGTGACAAATAGTGCAGTGCTGTTCCGGGTTCAGTGCTGGCTCTTAGCGACAGCTCTGGAATGTGTTAGCCATCTATAAACACACAAGTAACAATTATAGACAAGAAAAACAAAACAAACACTCACAATACTCTCAAAACACAGTGCACAGGTCCTTCTGGGTCTATTTCGAAAACCAAAAGCGAAGGAAAAGATTTACAATTCTCCTGCCCCTTTATGCGATCATGCTTGACCCCTTGGTAAATGATTGCAGCTGACTATTGCCTGCAGCTGCTACCTCGTTTACCTTCCAGGTCAATACGTTCCTGCAACGGAGTCTTGCCTTCTTCCAGGCTGACCAACCTCCCGACCCAGGAAATGAACTGTCAGGCCAACCCGTCCAAAGCCTTTCCCTTTCGCTACTTAGCGCCCCCACAGGTCGAGAGGGAGATTTACAACCAGAACTCATTATATTTCTGTCACATATCCCACCGCTCAGAGTGGAGCCGAAGGAACACTCGGCTGAATCTTTCCCATTACTCCCCCCTCCCGGGAAAAATAATCTGCATTTTGATGGTCTTTCCCTGCACGATGTACCATATGGTAGATGAAGGGCTGCAACGCCAGATACCACCGAGTTATCCGGGCATTGCTGTCCTTCATTGTGCCTAACCACTTGAGTGGGACGTGGTCTGTGACAAGATGATATGAGTGTCCCAGCAGGTAGCATCGTAAAGATTAAGTAGCCCATTTAATGGCCAAACACTCCTTTTCGACTATGAAGTAGTTGCATTCCCGGGGTAGCATCTTTTTACTGATGTACAGTATCAGGTGTTCTACTCCATCTACCTTTTGAGACAAGATGGCACCCAAACCTACATCCGATGCGTCGGTGTGGAGGATGAATCTTTTGGTGAAATCTGGTGTGATAAGAGTGGGGGCCTGGCAAAGTCTACGCTTAATAGTATCAAATGCCCCCTGACACTCAGCTGACCACTTAATTAAATTTGGAGCACTCTTTTTGGTGGGGTCAACTAAAGGGTTAACCACTGTGGCATACTCGGGGATAAAGCGGCGGTAATAACCAGCTAATCCCAGTTGTAACCTCACCTGTCTTTACTGTCTACAGCTGTCTTTACTGTCTACAGCTGCTACATTGTTTACCTTCCGGGTCAATACGTTCCTGCAACAGAGTCTTGCCTTCTTCCAGACTGACAGACTTCCTGTCCCAGGAAATGAACTGTCAGGCCAACCCATCTAAAGCCTTTCCCTTTCGCTACTTAGCGCCCTCACAGGTCGAGAGGGAGATTTACAACCAGAACTCATTATATTTCTGTCAGATTAACACATGAAGTATTTATTGGTACACTTTCAAATTCTAAGGAAGCTACAAGCTCACCAGAGTGCCATCAATCAATAATATAAACAAACTTGGCATTTTACTTTAAACTTTAGTGGCGACTTTTTGCAGACAAGTAATTGGGGCTGTGTGCTGGTGATGGATAGCCCGGTTTTCTTTTCAGGATTTCGTTTGGGGGTGCTGGTGATCGATTGCCAGGATTCTGTTTGGGGGTGGGGGTGCTGGTGATGGATCGCTAGGATTTCGTTTGGGGGGTGCTGGTGATGGATCGCCAGGATTTCGTTTGGGGGGTGCTGGTGATGGATTTCCAGGATTTTGTTCGGGGAGGGGAGGGGATGCTGGTGATCGATTGCCAGGATTCCGTTTGGGGGGTGGGGGTGCTGGTGATGGATCGCTATGTCGCAGCTGACCTTGAACCAGTTATTCTGTGCAGTAAAACATTGGACCCCTTTGCGTGACGGATTTCAGTAGCTAAAGTTCAAGTTCATCAATTGATTCAGATTCAGTTGTGTTAAGTCTGCCAACTGATGATGTAAGGCAAAACAGCAACTGGGTGCCTGAAAATATGAACAACAGTGAGTTTTGGCCTCCTTCAGTATTCTGGATGGAGGGCATACCTACCAACGTGACTCTATGTGAACAAAATGAAATGTATAGAAACAATATGTACAGATCCAGAACTATTGTACAAGGTGCAGAGCTAACCCTGACTCGTGAAATGAAAAGTAATCCTCTTGTCATGTGTGCATGTAATAGGTGCAGAGGTAAATCACCAGTGATTGGGCCCAAACCTTGTCCAGCTTCCAGTCATTTAGCTAGACACTGTCGGATCTTGTTTGAATGTAATGATTCTGAAGGATTTTCTTTCTCTCATCTGAATGTAGACCCACAGGATGTTAAAAGGATTGAATGCATGAACTGTGAAGGCGGTCACTTAGTGAAATGGGCACATTTAGGCAAGTTGGAATGTGTAGAAGGTGTCCCAGCTAAACATGTCCAAGTATCTTGTAGGTATGAAATCAAGGCCATGGGAACCCACACTTGTGATGCAAGGCATTGGATCAAGGGACCTGTTGTGGTGTTTGTAGAACCAACTCGAGCTGAACCTGGCACAGAATTTGAATCCTGCTGGAAACGTGATGATATGCTGGACTATACTAGACGATTTCAAATATGAAATGTATTGATGAAAAAAAATATGTGTTTTTATGGTTGTTTTGAATAATATAGACTTTCTGATATGAAAAATAAAGGGTTAGGGATCTTTTGAAGAGAAAACACAAAAAGAATAAAGAGAGTACCCTTGTATCGCCAGTAGATGGCTCCCTTGCTCCATGAAATAGGTCAGTTCACCCGTTGTTTCATCAAAACATTAAGCTGAAAGCTTGTGATTTAGTGTTGGTTAGGTAGCTTTGAAGTTAGGAGAGGGAGTTTAAAGAAAAAATGTAGAATAACGATTTACCGCTTGCATGTCTTCTGGATTTGTTTTATATCCTTATCTTCAGAAAGCATGACGCTTGATAAAAAGGTATAATTTCGGCTGAAAAAGCAGACACTATTCCTACCTATAGATTTATGTTCCCAAGGACAAGATTCAAAGGGCTGGATAAACTATAGAAGTTCAATGTATTAATACTGGCCTGTATTTAGATTTAAATAACTGGACCATCCATTAGAAAGAATTACCAATGAAATAAAATAATATTACAAATTCTAGGAGCAACTGTTAAACTGAAGTAAATTAATTAAAAGTACATCTTATAATGCCATTTATAGTTAAACTGTTATACCAATAATATTTGAATATGGTTGAAGATGAAAGAAGTTCAGTACTAACTGACACTGTCTGAAGGTTATAATGGTCAAGGAAATAGAAATTAGACACAAAGGCCAGGTATTGCAAATTAGTAAAAATAAATGATTAACCCTTTTTTAGACAGAACGATATTTGAAACTAAAAAGATCTATTTGATTTCATAGGATTAATAATGTGTTTTAAGTATTTTGGTCTAATAAGAAACCTAATATTTAAACTGGCAAGTGTTATTACTTGTTCATGACTTTACTGTAGTGCCAGAGGACTGTGGAAGTCAGAGCGAGCATTTCATTTAATCAATTTAAGGATTGGTTCAGTTTATTTCTCCAACTAAATAAAAAGTCCTTTAGACATTATAATATCCATTAAATTATAGAATATAAAGGTATTATGCTATATTCTTTGTGTTAGTTTGTAATAATATACTATCATGTATCCTGTTGTTGATTATTCTCTTTATTATCATTTAAAAAAGGTTTTTTGGAGGTCAGTGTCAGTGGAATTGGTATGGTTGACTAGAGTCTGTGTAAAAACAGTTCTTTGATAGGAACTTTTGCTAGCATTGGGAATGTGGCCTCTCTCTCTTATTAAGATGTAAGAGCTATAAAATAAACAGGGAGCCTCCTTTGCCTTCCACTCCAGTAAAGCAAAAGAGAAGGTAATTAATCCTGGTAATCCTTGATTGTCCATAACTTCAGGCTGCAAGTTTATAGGTTTGGAATTTAAGGTTTATAGAATTAATGGTCTAATACAGATAAGAAATATCTCTTGGAAACAACATGCAAAAATTATGGCATAAAAGACCATAGTATGCCATATATTTGAAAAAGTGCTTACAATGGTGTTTCACATTAATCACAGACATTAGCCTTGAAAAAAAACAGGGGTGTGTGGAAATCTGCTGTGTAGGCAACTCTTAGAATCAGATAAAGGTCAGAGCCTGGTAAATACAAGACTATTATTACCACTTAAACTTAATGAAACTAATTGAACTGACCATTGTATGAGACAATCTTTTGTCAAATACTTTGTTAGACATTAGTATATGGAGTGAAAACTGACTCATTAAAATATATTGAAACACAATACGAGGCTAGGAGAAACACATACTTTTAATTTAGCAAAATATAATCAATTAGAGATTATCTCTCATATATACACATATAAGAAATAGTGTTTGCATGCACATATAACAGTAGTATTTTTTGTATTATATTATAACCAGGATCTTGTGAACCTTAATTCACCTAACTTTTCAGATAAAGGTACCAAAATCCACAATCATACCTGGCAGGGTAAAGTGGTCCATTTTCTGCAGACTTACACATTTAAGCTGATTGAACTCAGTTTCATCTGCTTCTTGAAGACAGTTCTGTTCTTTTGTTTACGCTGCACTTCTTTGTATTGAAGGGTAAGCATTCATTCAATTATTTTTATCTCACATGTATTGAATGCATTGCTATAAGGGATTTGCACCATGTTTTAGAATTACGAGAGTATTCTGTTGAGTGTGCTGAGATATAGCAGTGGGTGCTTTAGGCGATGTGGTCTTGGCTGGCCCGCGGGCCTTGCAAATACATATAATTGTATTGAAGTGTTAATGCTGATACCTGTTAAGACACTGGACTGCCCAGATTGTCTGTCAGCTGGGATTAGACGTAGACTGTAACTACTCAATCCAGTATTTAGCAGTTAATAAACTGAAAGAGTACTGATCATACTCTGATTCGTAAAACTTCAAATACATGAGACTGTGTGAATTTCTTGATTGTTAAAAGTCATCTAGATTTGTTGCGGGTCCAGTGCACCACTAGGAGTTATTAACATCTCAATCCTCCTAAACGTCTCCCCTGAGTTTAAGAGTGTGTGCAGAGCAAATAAAAAGAGTACGTATAAAATCTGAACTCTCAGAATTCTGACAGCTAGGATTTCGTTTGGGGGGGTGCTGGTGATCGATTTCCAGGATTTAGTTTGGGTTGGGGGAGGGGTGCTGGTGATCGATTGCCAGGATTTCGTTTGGGGGTGCTGGTGATGGATCGGCAGGACTTCGTTTGGGGTGGTGGTGCTGGTGATGGAATATTAGGATTTCGTTTGGGGGTGCTGGATTGCCACGATTTCGTTTGGGGGTGGGTACTGTTGACGGATCGCCAGGATTTTGTTTGGGGGAGGGTGCTGGTGATCGATTGCCAGGATTTCGTTTGGGGGTGCTGGTGATCGATCGGCAGGACTTCGCTTTGGGGGTGGTGGTGCTGGTGATGGAATATTAGGATTTCGTTTGGGGGTGCTGGATCACAGGATTTCATTTGGGGGTGGTGGTGCTGGTGATGGATCGCTAGGATTTCGTTTGGGGGTGCTGGTGATGGATCGCTTGGATTTCGTTTGGGGGTGCTGGTGATGGATCGCCAGGATTTCATTTGGGGGTGCTGGTGATCGTTGCCAGGATTTCGTTTGGGGGTGGTGGTCCTGGTGATGGATCGCTAGGATTTTGTTTGGGGGTGCTGGTGATCGATTGCCAGGATTTCGTTTGGGGGTGGGGGTGCTAGTGATGGATCGCTAGGATTTCGTTTGGGGGTACTGGTGATGGATCGCCAGGATTACATTTGGGGTGCTGGTGATCGATTGCCAGTATTTCGTTTAGCGGGGGTGCTGGTGATCGATTGTCAGGATTTCGTTTGGGGGTGATGGATCACCAGGATTTCGTTTGGGGATGCTTTCGATCACTATGATTTAGTTTGGGGGTGTGCTGGTGATGGAATACTAGGATTTCGTTTGGGGGTGCTGATGATGGATTGCCAGGATTTCATTTGGGGGTGGGGGTGCTGGTGATGGATCGCTAGGATTTCGTTTGGGTGGGGGGTGCTGGTGATGGATCGCTAGGATTTCGTTTGGGGGGGGGGTGCTGGTGATGGATTGCCAGGATTTCGTTTGGGAGGAGCGAGGCAGGCATCTCCGACGTGATGCTGGCATTTCTCAGCAGCAACTGCATAGGGTGCTGAGGGGAGCACAGGGGAAAACAGCCCTGGCTGAAGCTGCCACGAAGAGGGCCAGTACCGCTGCAGCCACTGCCAGAGCGGCCAACCCCAGCACCACGACTGGTCCTGACTCCATCACCAGGGGGAGAAGCGGAGCTCCCGCTGCCGCCTTCTGGGCCTGGGGCTCCCCTCCTGGGATGCCTCCACGCACCGCCAAGGATGCCTGCACATTACCGCCCGGGGATGCCTCCAGGACATCGTCTGGGGATGCTTGCACGTCACCGCCCGGGGATGCCTGCATATCACCGCCCGGGGATGCCTGCATATCACAGCCCGGGGATGTCTGCATGTCACTGCCCGGGGATGCCTGCCCTGGAGGTAGTTTGCTGCTGACCACCGGGGATTTGCTGAGGTTGGAGGTTCCAGCCTTGGCACTGCCAGAACGTCTGCTGACAGCCTAGCTGTTGGCAGAATTTCAGCTGCCAGGGTTCCAACGGGAGGAGCCAAACGTAGCACTGCCAGCACGTCTGCTGACAGTATTGCCCATTGCAGTATTTCTGCTGCCAGAGTGTGGGCCCCTGCTGTCAGCTTTTCCGTGGCAAGCAGGGCTATGGGAGGAGGACCTCACCTCGCTGACAGCATTTCCGCTGTCAGCAGTTACGCTGACAGCATTGACAGTAGCAGCCTGGCTACTAGCAACATTGCCGCCCATGAACCACTTGAAGTCCTTGTTCTTGGCCCAGGACTTTAAGCAGGACTTTGGTGATTTTAAGGGGGGAAGTTATATTTAAATTATACAATGCACTGGTACGACCACACCTAGAATATTGTGCCCAGTTCTGGTCCCCTTATCATAAAAAAGGCATTGAGGCATTGGAGAGAGTACAGAGGAGAGCAACGTGATTAATTCCAGGATTGAAGGGTATGTCATATGAAGATAGACTGAAAGAGCTGAATCTGTATAGCTAAAAGAAGGAGAGCCAGAGGTGACTGAATAGAGGCATTTCAAATTGTCACAGGGTTTAACAAAGTAACTGCTGAGAATTATTGTTCACAGGTCACAGAGAACAGAACCAGGGTCATGGGTGGAAGCTGAACGGCATATTCAGAACCGTTTTAGCCTAACATTTTAGCCTGTTATACTCATTGATCACGTGTCATACTCATTTCAACATGTGTCATATTTACAGACCTGTAATTTTGAATTGAACGGCCTATCATAGTATTCCTTGCCAGAGTCTGCTCTATTTCCATATGCAATCTGAACAAGAATAGACTTCTTGGAATGCACCCTCCTTCTTTAGCACAAGGATAGTAAAAAGAAGGATAGGACAATGATGTCATAGATGGATGGAGATAAGACAGGTGCGAGTGCCTGGAGCCCAAAAAAGATATTTTTGTTTAGATTGTATATGGGAACAGTGACAAGGAATACATTTTGCAGGTATTTTGCAATGACTACTAAAGCAGTAAAAGTATAAACATGAATCACACAAATATCTACAATTACAGATAATTACTGATAAATATCAACTGCTATAAATGGACCCCAGTTAGACAGATACAATACAAAAACCCAAACATAAACAACGTAGAAAAACACATACATATATAACATGACAGAATTACAAAATCAATTTCAACTGTCACATAATCATAGATTGGTTCTTAAAAGTCCAATGCTTTGTATTACCCTCGCCCAGTGTTAAGGTCTCCACACACCAGATGCGATGAGCTTTTGTAATTGGCGATGAGACACTTTCGCAGCGACATGACCATACACACCAGAAGAGACACAGAGACGATGCAACAGGGTTGAAAACTGCCAGATCTATACAACTGTTCCAAATTGCTATTGACAAAACTATGATCAATACTTGTACATATTCGTCAACATGATGTGGAAATTATGAGTGTCTTCTCTGACGATATTTCAACATATATGGTAATAAATCACACATACCAGGCTTATCCATTTCCTTCGAAATTGACTCCCATATATTATCTTTCAAATCTGTATCTTTATAATTCTGATGCCCTTTGTCATAAAGCTCTGGGTATTTTTTCAACATGTATTATCATTCCGCTTGCCGCATCGCATCTGGGGGTAGCAGTCGGGTGGACAGTGTCTGCTCACTTTTTTTTGGAAGGGTGGACCCCATCAATTTTCCACACTCTTTTCATTGTTATTTCTTCGGTGTTTTTCTCGATTTTATTATGATCTGCTAAAAAAGTTTATTTTCGGAAAATAAAAAGAAACAGTACTCAAATACAGTAGGCCACAGTAACGTTAGGTTACTTACCGTAACCCTGGTTCCCTGAAAGAGAAGACGACCACCAACATTATGTATGGGATATTCCTGCCCTTGAGGTAGGTAATGCTGAGCTCTCTATACCAGAGCTGCCGAAGGCCCCTTCCTGGGATGACGCACTGGTCCCGCCCATCAAGGGTATAAAACCGTCACTCACAGGAAGATCTCCCTCTTTTTCCATCGAACCCGTGAGGGAGACTGAAGCGACCTCGTGGTTGGTGGTCGTCTTCTCTTTCAGGGAACCAGGGTTAAGGTAAGTAACCTAGCATTCCCTTTCAAGTCGAAGACGACTACCAACATTATGTATGGGATAATGTTTGCCAGAGAAGGAAGAAGGAACGGCAGCCTATGAGGGACACACAAGCACTGCCTAACCCAGAGGTTAGCGGTGTGAACTTACCCCCTCAAGGACCCTTGTGCCTACAGAAGGCAAAGCAGGGTCAACCACATTAATGCGGTAGAACCTGGAGAAAGTATGTGGTGTAGCCCAGCTAGCCGCAGTACAAATATCTGACATCGAGGCACCCTTAAAAAGGGCCCAAGATGTAGCCAACCCTCATAAGAACATAAGAAAGTTTACAAACGAGAGGAAGCCATTCAGCCCATCTTGCTCGTTTGGTTGTTAGTAGCTTATTGATCCCAGAATCTCATCAAGTAGCTTCTTGAAGGATCCCAGGGTGTCAGCTTCAACAACATTACTGGGGAGTTGGTTCCAGACCCTCACAATTCTCTGTGTAAAAAAGTGCCTCCTATTTTCTGTTCTGAATGCCCCTTTATCTAATCTCCGTTTGTGACCCCTGGTCCTTGTTTCTTTTTTCAGGTCAAAAAAGTCCCCTGGGTCGACATTGTCTATACCTTTTAGGATTTTGAATGTTTGAATCAGATCGCCGCATAGTCTTCTTTGTTGAAGACTGAATAGATTCAATTCTTTTAGCCTGTCTGCATACGACATGCCTTTTAAACCTGTGATAATTCTGGTTGCTCTTCTTTGCACTCTTTCTAGATCAGCAATATCCTTTTTGTAAGGAGGTGACCAGAACTGAACACTATATTCTAGGTGAGGTCTTACTAATGCATTGTAAAGTTTTAACATTACTTCCCTTGATTTAAATTCAACACTTCTCACAATATATCCGAGCATCTTGTTGGCCTTTTTTTATAGCTTCCCCACATTGTCTAGATGAAGACATTTCTGAGTCAACATAAACTCCTAGGTCTTTTTCATAGTTCCCTTCTTCAATTTCAGTATATCCCATATGATATGTATAATGCACATTTTTATTGCCTGCATGCAATACTTTACACTTTTCTCTATTAAATGTCATTTGCCATGTGTCTGCCCAGTTCTGAATGCTGTCTAGATAATTTTGAATGACCTTTGCTGCTGCAACAGTGTTTGCCACTCCTCCTATTTTTGTGTCGTCTGCAAATTTAACAAGTTTGCTTACTATACCAGAATCTAAATCATTAATGTAGATTAGGAATAGCAGAGGGCCTAATACTGATCCCTGTGGTACACCACTGGTTACCTCGCTCCATTTTGAGGTTTCTCCTCTAATCAGTACTTTCTGTTTTCTACATGTTAACCACTCCCTAATCCATGTGCATGCATTTCCTTGAATCCCTACTGCGGTCAGTTTGAGAAAAGCTTTGTCAAAAGCTTTCTGGAAATCTAAATAAACTATGCCGTATGCTTTGCAATTATCCATTGTCAATGTTGCATCCTCAAAAAAGTCAAGCAGGTTAGTTAGACATGATCTCCCTTTCCTAAAACCATGCTGACTGTCTCCCAGGATATTGTTACCATATAAGTAATTTTCCATTTTAGATCTTATTATAGTTTCCATAAGTTTACATATAATAGAAGTCAGGCTTATTGGTCTGTAGTTACCTGGTTCGGTTTTGTCTCCCTTTTTGTGGATCGGTATTACGTTTGCAATTCTCCAGTCTGTCGGTACAACCTGTGTCAAGAGACTGTTGCATGATCTTGGTTAGCAGTTTGTAAATAACTTCTTTCATTTCTTTGAGTACTATTGGGAGGATCTCATCCGGCCCAGGGGATTTGTTTATTTTAAGAGCTCCTAGTCCCTTTAACACTTCTGCTTGTGTTATGCTAAAGTTATTTAAAACTGGATAGGAACAGGTCGACATGTGGGGCATGTTGTCCGTGTCCTCCTGTAGTGGAGTGTGCAGCTACCCTACCAGGTGGGGGTAAGCCAGCACCATTATATGCAGTCGACACTGTATCCGCAATCCGGTGTGACAGACGCTGCTTAGAGAGGGGCTGTCCTACAGACCGTGTTCCGTAACAAACAAAAAGCTGGTCCGATTTATGCAAAGCTTTTGTCTTAAGTACGTAAGAGGAAGTTTAATCTCTCATCCTCCGATGTAGCAAATGGAGGCGGATGAAAAGATTCCAGTTCCACAGATTGGTTAACGTGAAAAGCTGTAATCACCTTGGGGAGGAAAGCAGGGTTGGTGCGCAGCGACATTGCTCCCATCCTCCCACACGCGCATGCAGGAGCTGTGCACAAACAGTGCCTGCAGCTCACTGATCCACTCAGCGGAGGTGATAGCTAAAAGGAAGGCTGTCTTCATAAACAGGTACTTCAGCTCTATTAAGGGCTCAAACTGAGCCTTTGTAAGAGCCTCCAGTACAATGTTAAGGCTCCACTCGGGGAGAACAGTCCTCCTAGGAGGACGTAATCGCTGTGCGCCTTTAAGGAAATGGGTAGCCAAAAAATGTGCACCCGGAGACTTAGAATCTACGGGGGCATGGCAAGCAGATATAGCAGCTAAATACACCTTCAAGGTGGAAGGGGACCTTCCAACATCAAGCAGTGCAGGAACTGCAATATGACTGGCATAGGGCAAGTACTGGGGTCATGGCTCCTAGCCAAAAGCGGGTAGAATCTCACTTAAGCAACACAAATCTTAAACATATTACATGTAGGTTTAGCGTTAGACTAATACATAAAATGTAACTTAATAGTAGATGTCCACCTTTAAGATTCAGGTAACGCAGAAGTGCAGTCCGGTCCCTTTAGATTAACTATACAGAGCTCTTCAGTCCACGGCAGCAGATGGTGATCAGTGTTTAAGCAGGATGTGAGAAAGCTGGCTGCCCTTCACCTCACCCCAACATCAGTGATGTGGATTTATTTCATTTGTAGTATTATATTATGTTTAGAAAGTTAGTAGATATTGTAATGATTGCTGTTTTTTTTTTTAAACCTTTGTACAGGTTTTGCTCATTTACGTTTGAATCCAGCTTTATTTAAAATGAATGGTTAAAACTCGATTTTTCTAAAAACGTCGCCGGGGGTTATATCAGTTAAAACCAAACGAGTTTACATGACATTCTGATAGTATTAAAATATTTCCAATCTTCCTGCTCCGATCCTCTTTAAATATCTGAATCATTTTTATTTTGTGTTTTTAATATTTTGTTATTGGAATACTGAAGAAGATTCTTAAAGCCCGGGACAGACGGGCGATATATTTTCTAACACTTTAGTAGTAGGCTTCTTGCTGTCAGGACTATGTTTCTTTGCTAAGCTCAGATCGCTCTTTTCATACAACTGCATATAGGCGACAAAAAAAAAACTTTGAACATCTAAAATGAAATACTGTACTGCTATTTGAGATACCATTTTGTAGTTTCTCAGATTGCATGATGTAAAATAAAATATCTAAATTAAGCATGGCCTTCGGTGTGGTACTGACAACTACTGTACCGCGAAATGCACACCGCTCCTGTGTGTCCGGGTGCAGACTAGCGGTACCACACCGTGAAAATGCCCAGCTGCGCCGCGCCACGCCACGCCTGACTGCCCTCGCCAACTGCACCTAGGCGTGGGCTCCAATAATGGCGCCTGTAGTGATTACATGCATTGAATCATGGGATTGACTGTCATATTTACTATCCGAAGCCTTCTTCCTGTAATTCTTGCTGTCCCACGGGTGCCGCCGCCCTGGGTCACACCGTGGTCTCGCGATATCCGGCGCGTGGTCTCGGGCTGGGGTTCCGCTGTTTTCACGTTCCCGCCATCATCCCGTGCAGCTTGGACCTTTTTTCCCCCAGTATCAACAGTAACAACATACAGCTACTGTTCGGTTTCTACCTGAGGAGAAGAAATATTAATTAATTTGTTGAAATATATATATGGGCTTCTAAGTTGGGAGGTGTTGCGAGAGTATACTTTAGATGATTCAGGTAAGGAATAGTTCTGTGTTTTTGGGTGAACGTGGACCCTTTTTGCAGATGACAGGGAGGTTGTTAGAAAACCGGCCCTGGATTGATTGTTTTGTATTCGTGTTTATATTTAAATGTATTATTACAAAAGTCTTCATCTAGGAATAATGTCTTTTAAAAAACAAAACAAAAACAAAACATAACAAGCGTTACATGTAAACTTCTAATACAAACTTGCAGCCCATATATATATATATATATATATATATATATATATATATATATATATATATATATATATATATAATATGTGTGTGTGTGTATATATGTATATATGTATATATACACACATATATATATATATATATATATATATATATATATATATATATATATATATATATCATGGTAATTTTACACGGTAACAGTAAGGTTTCGAATGATATTAATGTTGTGTATTTACAGTGTTTTGTTATTATTATTATTGTTATTCTACTTACTCCGCTTATACCATACTGTACCTCCTCATACATTTTGCTTTACAATGCTTTCACATATTACACTATGCTATGTTATATTAAACTATAACTTTTATTTTGTATCCTTGTGTTTCTCATGGTAGAATGAGGTGAGTTTATTCTGAAGAAAATGAATGTTTCAGCTTTGTACCTATAATACAGTTAAGCTATACAAACCACGCTGAGGCTCAAGCTACAGTATTCACAATGGTGAATTTTCAGTACAATGTGTCTTTGATTTCTTGGTGTATTTTATTCTCCATTTCCTATGCAAATGATGCATATTATGCTGCAATTGACCCCTAATGTTTACTTTAATTGTGTGTATTATGTAAGAATCTGTCCATGGGTATAGAAATACAATGTGATCTACATCCTGACCAAATCTAAATTTTACATTGTTTAGTATAAAACTACAGCTTTTACTGCCCAGATAATCTTGGGGACCGAGTCTTCACTGCTATTGGAGCTGTATCCTCCTGGATTCTTTCTTTGAGTGAATTTGAAGTTTTATTATTCTTTGTGTCATTGTGAAAATTGTAATAAATACAGCAATGGACAGGAATGTAGTGATAAAGTTCTGTGTTTTCTAAAATTATGAACAAGGAACATACACATTTTCCTGAGACAGCCCTGGAATTTATAAATTTGAGATTTTAGTCACCACTGACTCCCATTCTCTGTATTTTCTAAATTAATATTTGGTCCTCTTTTGGGGTTAATCGTTGTGTCTAACAAGCTATACAGGTGATAAAAATGGGTGAATGGGAGTTTTGCTTGAATTGCAGTTGCCTGAACGTAATCTGTCCTCTTTCTTTGTGATTTCAAGGTTTGATGGTGAAGTTGTTAACTGTCTAAAACCTCCTTGGCTTTCAGAGACCGGAGTCTACAGCTGAAGATTGAGTTGCCTGTGGCAGCCATGGCAGCAGCAGCGCTGAAACTATCGGGCAGCGTGAGGATCAATAGTCTGCAGCTGGGCACTACGAAGTGGAAACAGGGAAGCTTTGAGATTATTGAGAAGGACACCAAAGTGAATATGTTAGTACGGTTCAGTACTACTGGGATACCCAAGACATATCGGGTAAAGCTCGGGTAACAATAGGAGGGAGGAGGGCTTCAAACCTTTTTGTTAATGTTTTTGTCAAAGTTGTCAAAGTTAATCAAAGTGTTTCTGCTTTTCCATGCCAGCTGAACCAGAACGTAAAAAATGTGATTTTGGTGCCTAAACAGCATCTGTGCCGGCTTCAGGTGATCTTGAAGGAATCAAGCATTCTCATCATCGATAAGGTACCTCTTGTCATGGCCCAGAAATTTAAGGAGTGCCTGGATAAATTGAAGCAGGGGAAACATACAGGTAGGTTTGGCTTCCAATGCTAGTTTAATTAACCCTTTACAGTCCATTTATTAAGTGCGTGTCAGGCGCGTCAGGTCCAATTTATTTTCACACGCGCAGTTAATTTTAGACAGACTGTTTACAAGTATTTTTTTTCCACAGTCAAACGGGTTTAAAAGGCCCTGCATATCAACAAAGCACTCACTAGGCATCACCAGCCCTGCCCCACCCTTTCGTTCGCTATAGCTTTCACATATGCTAATAAATAAATAATAATAATAATAATAATAATAATAATAATAATAATAGTCGTACATACCGAACAATCGTCTCCTGATCACTCGTTTTATCACCAAACGCCTCAATAATGCGATCCAAGTCATTATTTTATTACTATAACATCTCAAAAAAGCTCTGCAAATGTCTGTGATATTCTCTGAGCACTGATGCAATAGCCTTGTTTCCTTACGGCCGCCGTTCTCTGATGCCAGGGGCCAGTATGACTATTCATGAGATCGCCCCCTTTTTTTTTTCGGCTTGTCTCGGTCTCCTGTCGCTCGACTCGGCCATTGAATGGTTTTCTCGGCTTTTTCCGGAGAAAAAACGACTAGAAACCCGTTTTTTGCTTCTTTGGACCGGATAGGAATAATTGCAATGTCGGACCAGGTCCGACATAGGACCGCAAAGGGTTAAAAACTAAAGAGATCTAGGAATAATATTGCAGAGTTCAGAGTAGCTATATAATTTGAGCTCCATATAATGTCAATAATAATGTGTGACTGATACATTTGAAATTGCAATATCCACAAAGATATTTTGTCCCATGTAAGTGTTCATAATATTTATTTTACCTGCTTGTTACCCCATATTGTGTTTGGCTTCATTCTCCTACTGCAGTACATTGTTAAGTATTAAGACTTCTCTTTTTTTCTAACTCCAGGCCTACAGTAGTGCCCAGCAATGAATAAAATGTATTTATTTTACCAGGGTGGAAGGAATCAGCTGTTAAGGGTTATGTGCTGTGAAGGCAAAGCCTAAAAAGACTAACCTAAAGGTGTAGAATCCTGGACAAAATGGGGTTTAAATGATTCTGTATGCCATCAAACCAAATAACTCCCTGACATATTTTATGCCAGCAGTTTGAACAGTAACCACTCATTTGTATTATTATATTGCTGTATATACAGTACATTATGTATGTGTATTCACATGAAGTATTAAGCTACATACAGTAATTTGCCTCTTAGTCAACCTATGTGAAGTATTACGTTGTGATCAGTTATATAAAGTTTGGGATTCATTTAAGTGTGTATTTTGTTCCATACTAGCTGATGCCTAGTTCATTACAGGACTAAGGACTACATTCTTAAGTAATTGACACTGCACTTTTATGTTTGATTGTCTCTAGCTTTGAAGCCATCCCAGGGATCTGTCAGCTTTGGAGGTGTGCTTGGGAACAGATCCATACACAAGGAGTCTAGCCAGCACTTGCCTCCTATAGAGAGACTGGTATGGACTGAATGCTTCTTTTTAGAGGAATGTGGGAGAGGAGCAGCGGTGGCAGTGGTTATCATACAGTTGACTTCATCCTTTACTGTAAAAGAACAGATAAGAAATAAGTCCTCTGTTGGATACAAATCAATAAAGGCAGACAATGTCACAGCTGACAGGCGGATTGTAAACATGGAACAAATATTTAAAAAAGTGAAATAATGTGGATTTTAGTTTTTTGTTTGTATTATAAAACCAGAATCCATCATAGTATGGTTGAAGTCTGTTGGCCACTTTTCAGTATATGGAACTCTGTGTGATGATAATATTCAGTTTAGTTTTCATTCCAGCTATCTAATAATTTAGGTGTTACATAGTCATATAAAAAAGCACCAAATTTAAAAAGCATACTCATATTAAAAAGCGTTTTTTAGAAAATAGCGCTATTTATATCTTCCTGCATAATTGACGCTTCACTTCTTCACTATTCTGTTCCTTAGACTCCCCCAAAAAAAGTTAGTTTGGACAGCAGGGAAGAGGCTCCAGCAAGGAAGCTTCTGGGCAGCCCAAGTCAAAGGTTCTCTATGCCTGTCCGCACTGGGATCTCCGAGAACAGGTACAGCAAACTTTTTTGTGAAAAATATAGTTGACAAAGTTTAAACAACAATAATAATATATATATACAGTACTGTGCAAAAGTTTTAGGCAGGTGTGAAAAAATGCTGTAAAGTAAGAATGCTTTCAAAAATAGACATGTTAATAGATTATATTTATCAATTAACTAAATGCAAAGTGAGTGAACAGAAGAAAAATCTAAATCAAATCCATATTTGGTGTGACCACCCTTTGCCTTCAAAACAGCATCAATTCTTCTAGGTACACTTGCACAAAGTCAGGGATTTTGTAGGCATATAGTCAGGTGTATGATTAAACAATTATACCAAACAGGTGCTAATGATCATCAATTCAATATGTAGGTTGAAACACAATCATTAACTGAAACAGAAACAGCTGTGTAGGAGGAATAAAACTGGGTGAGGAACAGCCAAAATCAGCTAACAAGGTGAGGTTGCTGAAGACAGTTTACTGTCAAAAGTCATACACCATGGCAAGACTGAGCACAGCAACAAGACACAAGGTAGTTATAGTGCATCAGCAAGGTCTCTCCCAGGCAGAAATTTCAAGGCAGACAGGGGTTTCCAGATGTGCTGTCCAAGCTCTTTTGAAGAAGCACAAAGCAGACGCAACGTTGAGGACCGTGAGACGCAGTGGTCGGCCAAGGAAACTTACTGCAGCAGATGAAAGACACATCATGCTTACTTCCCTTCGCAATCGGAAGATGTCCAGCAGTGCCATCAGCTCAGAATTGGCAGAAAACAGTGGGACCCTGGTACACCCATCTACTGTCCAGAGAAGTCTGGTCAGAAGTGGCCTTCATGGAAGACTTGCGGCCAAAAGCCATACCTCCGGCGTGGAAACAAGGCCAGCGACTCAACTATGCACGAAAACACAGGAACTGGGGTGCAGAAAAATGGCAGCAGGTGCTCTGGACTGATGAGTCAAAATTTGAAATATTTGGCTGTAGCAGAAGGCAGTTTGTTCGCCGAAGGGCTGGAGAGCGGTACACGAATGAGTGTCTGCAGGCAACAGTGAAGCATGGTGGAGGTTCCTTGCAAGTTTTGGGCTGCATTTCTGCAAATGGAGTTGGGGATTTGGTCAGAATTAATGGTCTCCTCAGTGCTGAGAAGTACAGGCAGATACTTATCCATCATGCAATACCATCAGGGAGGCATCTGATTGGCCCCAAATTTATTCTGCAGCATGACAACGACCCCAAACATACAGTGAAAGTCATTAAGAACTATCTTCAGCGTAAAGAACAAGGAGTCCTGGAAGTGATGGTATGGCCCCCACAGAGCCCTGATCTCAACATCATCGAGTCTGTCTGGGATTACATGAAGAGAGAAGCAACTGAGGCTGCCTAAATCCACAGAAGAACTGTGGTTAGTTCTCCAAGATGTTTGGGCCAACCTACCTGCGAGTTCCTTCAAAAACTGTGTGCAAGTGTACCTAGAAGAATTGATGCTGTTTTGAAGGCAAGGGTGGTCACACAAATATTGATTTGATGTAGATTTTTCTTCTGTTCACTCACTTTGCATTTGTCAATTGATAAATATAAACTATTAACATGTCTATTTTTGAAAGCATTCTTACTTTACAGCATTTTTTCACACCTGCCTTAAACTTTTGCACAGTACTGTATATATATATATATATATATATATATATATATATATATATGTATATATATATATATACAGTACTGTGCAAAAGTTTTAGGCAGGTGTGAAAAATGCTGTAAAGTAAGAATACTTTCAAAAATAGACATATTAATAGATTATATTTATCAATTAACTAAATGCAAAGTGAGTGAACAGAAAAAATCTAAATCAAATCCATATTTGGTGTGACAACCCTTGCCTGCAAAACAGCATCAATTCTTCTAGGTACACTTGCACAAAGTCAGGATTTTGTAGGCATATAGTCAGGTGTATGATTAAACAATTATACCAAACAGGTGCTAATGATCATCAATTCAATATGTAGGTTGAAACACAATCATTAACTGAAACAGAAACAGCTGTGTAGGAGGAATAAAACTGGGTGAGGAACAGCCAAACTCAGCTAACAAGGTGAGGTTGCTGAAGACAGTTTACTGTCAAAAGTCATACACCATGGCAAGACTGAGCACAGCAACAAGACACAAGGTAGTTATACTGCATCAGCAAGGTCTCTCCCAGGCAGAAATTTCAAGGCAGACAGGGGTTTCCAGATGTGCTGTCCAAGCTCTTTGAAGAAGCACAAAGAAACGGGCAACGTTGAGGACCGTGAGACGCAGTGGTCGGCCAAGGAAACTTACTGCAGCAGATGAATGCTTACTTCCCTTCGCAATCGGAAGATGTCCAGCAGTGCCATCAGCTCAGAACTGGCAGAAAACAGTGGGACCCTGGTACACCCATCTACTGTCCGGAGAAGTCTGGTCAGAAGTGGCCTTCATGGAAGACTTGCGGCCAAAAAGCCATACCTTCGACGTGGAAACAAGGCCAAGCGACTCAACTATGCACGAAAACACAGGAACTGGGGTGCAGAAAAATGGCAGGAGGTGCTCTGGACTGATGAGTCAAAATTTGAAATATTTGGCTGTAGCAGAAGGCAGTTTGTTCGCCGATGGGCTGGAGAGCGTACACAAATGAGTGTCTGCAGGCAACAGTGAAGCATGGTGGAGGTTCCTTGCAAGTTTGGGGCTGCATTTCTGCAAATGGAGTTGGGGATTTGGTCAGAATTAATGGTCTCCTCAATGCTGAGAAGTACAGGCAGATACTTATCCATCATGCAATACCATCAGGGAGGCATCTGATTGGCCCCAAATTTATTCTGCAGCATGACAACGACCCCAAACATACAGCGAAAGTCATTAAGAACTATCTTCAGTGTAAAGAAGAACAAGGAGTCCTGGAAGTGATGGTATGGCCCCCACAGAGCCCTGATCTCAACATCATCGAAGTCTGTCTGGGATTACATGAAGAGAGAGAAGCAACTGAGGCTGCCTAAATCCACAGAAGAACTGTGGTTAGTTCTCCAAGATGTTTGGGCCAACCTACCTGCCGATTTCCTTCAAAAACTGTGTGCAAGTGTACCTAGAAGAATTGATGCTTGATGCTGTTTTGAAGGCAAAGGGTGGTCACACCAAATATGGATTTGATTTAGATTTTTCTTCTGTTCACTCACTTTGCATTTAGTTAATTGATAAATATAATCTATTAACATGTCTATTTTTGAAAGCATTCTTTACAGCATTTTTTCACACCTGCCTAAAACTTTTGCACAGTACTGTATATATATATATATATATATATATATATATATATATATATATATATATATATATTATTATTATTATTATTATTATTATTATTATTATTATTATTATTATTATTATTCTTCAAGTAT
Source organism: Acipenser oxyrinchus oxyrinchus (assembly GCA_030684275.1). Taxonomy (NCBI): domain Eukaryota; kingdom Metazoa; phylum Chordata; class Actinopteri; order Acipenseriformes; family Acipenseridae; genus Acipenser; species Acipenser oxyrinchus. The sequence goes on along the minus strand of CM060258.1, from coordinate 23,808,028 downwards.
TTAGGGCTTTGTGGTGCAGTTGAAAGCTTGGTTATGTAGTTACAAGTGTAGAGTGCACATCAAGGGAGGTTATGATGGGTTTGATGATGAGACTGCACATAGAATATTGTGTTTAGTTGTGGTCCTCACAATACAAAAGAACTTTGCAGGCTTGGAGAGAGTCTAGCAAACCACAACCAGACTAATCTCGGGTCTAAAAGCTAGGAGTTATGAAGATAGGTGGAAGCAAATTAATCAATGTAGTGTGGAACAAAGAAGTATAAGTAGGGCTATTGATTTTCCACTATCGCGGAATCACGGAAGGGAATCGTGGAATTAGGCATTGGGAATGGAATTCTGCTTTGCAACTGCACCTTTTAAAAAACAAGCAAACAAAAAAACAAAACTACGCAAACCGTCTTTTACCACTGTTATTCTCCTATAAACAAAAGTTATGGATTGCTTTGAAAACTACACTACCCAGAAGCCCAGCAATTACGCCTGTATAAAATGTTTTTGTATGTTTATTTGGATGACTGGATAATGAGAAAACAGGTGGTTTTGTGGGCGTTACGCTGATGAACTGTCTGTCTCTGCTGCGGCGTTGCCTGTGTGCTGTGTGAGCCGAGTTGTTTAAAAAAAGCAACTAGCTGTTTTGTGAGTTCTGTTTTGTGGAATAATTTTGGAGTTGTATATACAGAAAAGTCAAAAGCACCTGAAAAAAACGATCGTCAAACCCCTCCACCCCCCTGATTTAAAAAAAAAAAAAAAAAAAAAAAAAGTAATTGAATTTGTGTATTCATTTATTGAGTTATTATTTACCCCATCACCCAGTCAACACAAGGAACAGTGGTTGAGGTGAAACCTTACTTTAGTTTTATAACTAAGGTTAACTTAACTCATTTCAAATTTATCATTAATAATACTTCATACTCAGAGTGATTTTTAGTTTTTTTACTTGTGTTGCTATAACATGGCGCTCTCAAAATTGTAGATTCAACAATGAGTGGACCAATTAATACGTATTTATTTTACCGACTGTACCAAACAAAGCCAATGTGTTTATTGTGCAACGAATGTGTCCGTAGTTAAGGAATCCAATATGAAAAGGCATTTTGAAACCAAACATGGAGCTTTTGGAAATGCGTATCTAGAGGGCACAGTAGTTAGAAGCTCAAAAGTAGAAGCGCTGATCACTTCTTAACAGTTATACTATTGACATGTCACATGCATTTTAAAGTTCTTAACTTTTTTTTTTTCCAATCTGGCCCCCTTAAAAAAAAAAAAAAAAAAATAGTTGAAGAGCCCTGCTCTAATTAAGGCAACTCTGTCCGGGGTATATGAGAAACACATGCAAGCAGTTTTACAGCAAGTACAGCATAAACCAGTCTGAGTTGTAGATGAAACTACAGATGGGAGAGAAGTGTCCAGAACATTGTATTGAATTTGTAATTTTATGAAAATTGTATATTTTTGTAATAAAGCCCCTCGTTTTCAACTTCTGTATATTGTAATGGCAGCAATAAGCTTTTTCAAAACGCCTTTATTTGTTGACTGACCTACAGTGCATTGTTACAAATGGACTGCATTAAGAACGATTTTACAGAAAACTACAGTATCTGAGAGACTTGTATATAAAAAAAATAATTCAATAGATTTTTACTGTAAAAATGTTACTTTATGTTCAAATTACATTGTTAATTCTTAATAAATTGGTAAAAACGGAATTGGTCATTTGGAAAAACAGAAAAAAATGGAATTGGTAATTTTGTAAAACGGAATTTGCCGTTCCCAGAATGGAAAATCAGGAGCCCTGTATAAGGAAGGCTTGATTTGATGTTTTTAAAACCTTGAAATGGTTAACCCTATGCAATATTTAAACACTGCCCAGAGACCAAGACCAGGGGACAGAGTTGGGACAGAGGGTAGGATCAAGTGTATGCAAGCTACCAACTAGGCAAAGTTTAGCTACTAGAAACCTGGCAAGTATTGATGGGCCAAATGACCTCCCCTCGTTCTTTTGTTCTTAAACATGTCAGACTTTGTATAGAAGTATACGTCTGCACGGCACTCGTTATTTAAGTGCATGTTCAGATCACACATGAAACACTGCTCATGTTAACTGATGGCAGATTGTGCCAGCCTCCATGCTGATGGTCGATCAGTTTGTCCTGCAGGATTGAGAAGAGGAAGCGGTTGCTGACCCCTGGCAATGAAGTGAATGAGGACTACCCTAAAGAGAACGACTCTTCCAGGTCTGGCTGGCTTTGCTCTTGCTTTTGTAGCCTTTATTGCCCTGTTCATGTAACTGCAGCAGTTGTTTGGGATGTCAGATCATAGGTAGTCATTATAGGTATTTTGTACAAGTATCTCCATTTGAGAACAAATTTCATATTGCCATTGTTATATCAATTCTTTAACAGCACACTTACTGTAAACGATATTGGTTGCTATTCAATTGATCTACACAGAGGAGAACAGTACATTTGATTGTGTTTATTTGCATTCCTTTATTTTTGCAGTTGTAGTTTGTGGCAGAAAATGGGCCTTTGGTTGCTTCGTACTTTAACCCTTTATGGATGCCCCATTATAATTCAGAGTGACGTAATTCCATGCAACAGTGTTATTTTTTTTCAAATTACCATAAAGTCTTCGTCAGACTTCAGACAATCAACCAAAACGTAGTTAGTCGGGTCGATAAACCAGGAGCGATATTTTTAAATAGTTTAATAGATAATTTTAGCATTTCTTTTTTCTGCCAGGAGATTTGGCGATCAAAAGTTCACACTAAATCACCCAAAATGTTCATAAACCCCAAAAGAAATGAAGAAAATATGTACTGTAGTGAAATATCCAAAGGACAAAGTTCAGTAAAGATAAAGCCAATAAAGATACTTTTTTTTTCTTCTTCTGCAGTGTAGCTATTTTAATAGATAAGGTTTGGATTACTGTAAACCATTGCTTCAAAGTGCACAAATTACCGGAGAGCATACGAAAACTCTCTACACGACCAAGAATGCTACCGACCTGAAAGAAAAACTGTATTTTTACAGATGATGTTGATGGGATGACAAAAGGAGAAGATCATCTCTCGGTTGACGAACTTCTAGTAAAGAATCAGAAGTATACGAGCCTGCACACCCGTCAAACAATTTTGTGTAAAATCAAAACCGTGCATGGTATTTATAAAATTGTTCTGATCCTCGTTCCTGATGGTTGTTTTAAGGAGGTCTCACAAAATTGCACTTATTAGGACGTTTCTAATTAACTCTGTGAACTTTAAAACTTTCATTTTACATTCAAACTAGGTAATTATAGAGTATACATCATAGTGAAAACATTGTTTTGTTATTCTTCAAACCTAGTGTTTTTATAAGGTATAATACTGTACCAGGGGTGTGCAATTTTTGTCCAAGGGACAAAATGCTAGAAAAATCTACTTGTCCTTGCCCCCTCACCGTCCCACAAAACACACACACAAATAGAATATAACCTTTAGATTTTGCTTTTATTAAGCAAATAAAAATAACTAGAGTTGCTAGCAACTATAAAGGCTTCCAAGCAGTTATCGTGAAATTTAAGCGCATTGGTTATTATAGATGAAGCATTAGCATCACAACTGTGCTAACTGTGTCAATTTTGGCACAAATATGAGAATACTTTTGAAAATTCCCAGAAATTGTCCCTAAATCTAAGATGGCTGCCACACCATGTGACGAAAGGCTGCCATATTGACCACGGCACAACATCCCATAGTCCTATACATCCATGTCAAATTTCGTGCATTTTGGTGCAGCCGATCAGAAGTTGTAGGCAGTTTTATAGCCATTTGCGTATGTTGATGATGTCATGCATCACGTGTGACCTTTCGGAGAGGTCAGAGGTCACGGGCGATGACATTTTTCATAGAGCACATATGACTTCCTATATGTGTTCCATTATAACTATGACCCTGTCGGCACGCCCTAGGAGTTAAAATCGCAACGTAAATTCCAATATGGCCGCTGCGCCGTGTGAGCAATCGGTTTCAATCTTCAGCAGTTATTACTTTGCAATGGTCTGTGCAATTGTGTTGACACTGAAGATCATAAGTGCAATGATGTTATGGGTTGCAAAAGTTTTTTTACAAGTATCAATATGGCCGCCAAACCATGTGACCAAAATGTATCATTTTCATATCACCAGTACTTCACGTGAGTCTCTATGGTCATATAACGTTTCATGACTGTAGTGTATTGCACCTTGGATTTATGCACGAATGTATGAAAACAGCATCGTCGTGAAACGGTTATTTGCCTGCCGCGGGCCATGTTTTGTAACGAAAAAAGCTTGGATTTTTACAAACGGTAGAAAGGACCTGGTCATGAACATGCGTGCCAATTTAGCTGTTGATTGACGTTGCGGTTTAAGACAAGAAGATTGTTGAATATTTGGCGCCAATCCAGCGTAGCGGGCAATATAATTGTTCAATCGACCTCGATTGAACATATGTTTTTTATAGGCCATTGCTGCACTATCTGCTGCCATTGTCACAGTTCCACCTTAAGTTGTTTTTAAAGGCAAGAGTTTTGAAAAATTCCCAAAATTTCCACAAAATCCAATATGGCTATCGAACCATGTGACTTTTTTATTCACCAAACGCCCGTCTGGTTGTCCAGCCATAGGCATCTACTTACGTATGCGTTTTCATAACTCTGCGATGATGTTTGGGAAGAAGAAGAAGAAGAAGAAGAAGAATAAACACAGCAATAACAATAGGCTTCCCCAGCCTTTGGCTTAGAAGCCTAATAAACACAGCAATAACAATAGGCTTCCCCAGCCTTTGGCTTGGAAGCCTAATAATAATAATAATAAACACAGCAATAACAACAGGCTTCCCCAGCCTTTGGCTTGGAAGCCTAATTAAACTAAAGATTCAAATCAACTATGACTTCACGCACCAGGCCAATAGCAATACCTTTATTAAAAGGTGCATCATTTATTAAAGTGCAGCATTAATGGAGAGCATAATGCATTACTTTACATAACCAAGAATGCTTACTGGTCCGAAAGAAATTTTTTTTTTTTTTTTTTTTCAGAAGATGTTGATTAGTTGACAGATCTATCTGATGGTGAACTTCTTCACTTTACATACCCGTCAAACAATTTGATGTAAAATGAAATCTAGACACGGTACTTATCAAATTCTTTCTGATTATACTTCGTGAGAGTTGTGGCTACCACTGATACAGTCACAGTTTGTAGGTATGAGAGCACTAAATTACATGTCTGGAGACATTTCTAAAGAAAAATGAATTTGCGAGTACATTTTGTAACTTACTTTTTATGTTCAAGCTAGGTAATCATAGGCTATATTTCATCAACGTTATTGAAAATTACTTTTTTTTGTAGAATATATATATATACTTGTAAAAGTTGAATGGCTTCCCGCAATATATCTGTCTTCTAAACGCCCACAGGTAGATTGGAATCGCTACATGACACGCAATTGGATACAAATGTCACCTGACCGTCCCCTGACTTTCATTGCACATTCCACAGTACTAGCACTGCCTTAGAGAATGAAACCTGAAATGCTAGACTGAGAAACTGATCATAGAATAGAATGGGAAACTTGACGTATGCATGTATGGCATGGTACTGTAAGTGGGTTTTCATTTGACGTCATGGTGTACGTCATGGTGTTGAAGTGGTTAATGACAAATAAACTACCCTAGAATACTTATTCTTACTTGTTGTTACTTTTTTTTTTTGTAGTAATAACAAAGCCACCACAGACCAGGCTCGCAGCAGGTTTCTGACGAGCTTCAAGGACAAACAGCTTAGCCTAAAACAAGGAGAGGAGAACAGGAGCCCAGGTTTGCATTCCATTCTTATTTTCAGTCTGGCACTGAAAGGATGAAAATATAATGCAGCACACCAACAAAATCAAATAATTTGATTTAAATGAGCATCAGCATTTATTTATTCCAGTTATCTGAATGTGTGTAAGACTTTGATAGCATCCACTTGAATGGTAACACAAGCCCTCTAGCCTAGAGCATGTTGCCTTATACCTGGTTGTTTATGTGGAGTTTGCTTGTTTGTTTTATACTTTGAAGGGGCTATGCCACTGCAGCCTTCAGCATTCTACAGTAGCAGATCTGCTTCTAAGGACTACTCGCAGGGGAATTTTGTTTCTGACAGGTAATTGTAACATGAAATATTAATGTAGTTGTAACCGTGAATTATCAGACAATATGGTTAATTCAATTTCAAGGTCATAAAACTAAATACTTATTTATTGATGATTTTGTTATTCCAAAAAAAAAGATTAATATATGTTGTCTGTTTATGTAGGCTCACTGGTGTTAGCCAGCCTCCCCCCTCTAAGAGGAGTCTGGTGAGTCCGAGTCAGTCCACTCCTTTTAAAAAGGTCAGACCCAGCCATGAATATACAGGCTGGAACAAACCAAGGCTGCCCTCCCTCACCCAGCCCCAGCCGCTGCTCCAAGGGTAGGAAACAACTTTCTTTGCAAATGAGCTGCTTCTTATTGCAGGCATTACCCCCATAGATACTAGTTAACATGCCCTTCAAAAGTGTTCACAATTACTCCTTGTAATCAGAAATTTAAGCTTGCACTACAAAATTAGATTTGTACTTTAATCCCTGGCCCTGTGGAGTTTCAACCAAACACTGCAAGTTTCGGTTAATTGTATTTGCATAAAAAACAATTCACTTTGATTCAGGTCAATTAATAAACAATCAAATCAATGTTGTATTCCAGTTTCCAACATGACTGTTTGAAATGAAGCTTTAGTCACAATGGGTACTCCCCTTGTTAAATAAATATTTAGGAGTGGAGATGCAGTTACCATGCTGTATGTAGCACTGATCTCTATTTGGGGTGACTTTCTTGTTGCAGCTTCTCTAACTTAGGAAACACCTGTTACATGAATGCAATTCTGCAGTCCCTCTTCTGTCTGCAGTCCTTCTCTAATGACCTGCTGAAGCAAGGGATCCCCTGGAAGCGGGTTCCCCAGAATGCATTGCTCAGGTACAAATGCTGAATAAATTACTCTTTAGAAATTACGCTGTCAGATCAAATGCCCTTGGATACCTTTTGAAATGTATTAATCTAACCCTTTGCGGTCCATTTATTAATTCTGCGTCAGGCTCACCAGGTCCAATTTATTTTCACACGCGCAGTTAATTTTAGGCAGCTGTTTAAAAGTATTTTTTCCACAGTCAAACGGGTTTAAATGGCCCTGCATATCAACAAAGCACTCACTAGGGATCTCCAGCCCCGCCCCACCCTTTCGTTTGCTATCGCTTTCACATATGCTACCAAATAAAAAATAATAATAATAATAGTCGTACATACCGATCAATCGTCTCCTGATGACACGTTTTATCACCAAACTCCTCAATAATGCAATCCAAGTCATTATTTTATTGCTATAACATCTCAAAAAAGCTCTGCAAATGTCCGTGATAGTCTCTGTGCGCTGATACTGTAACTCCAAGCTTGTTTCCATATGACCGCCCCATCTGATGATCGGGGCTAGTATGACTATTCATGAGATACACCTTTTTTTTTTTTTAAATCAGCTTGTCTCGGCTCCTTTCGTTCCCACTCGGCCATTGAATGGTTTTCTCGGCTTTTTCCGTTGAAAAACCGACTTTTTTGCGTTTTTAAAATGATGTCGGACAGGGTCCGACAAAGGACCTGATGGGAATAATTGCAATGTCGGACCCAGTCCGACAAAGGACCGCAAAGGGCTAAAGTGGGTGGATCACCTGTGTTTGTAGTTTTATGCATTTGTATTGTCTGCAATAAGCTGTAAGTTGGTTTCAAATTATTAAAGTAACCACCCGTGTATACAGTGTCTCCAGCATGGATATAAATAAACACAGAGACTAGCAGGATGTAGCCAGACTGAGCCAGTACAAGGAGAGGAATCTTAATATACAAGTCAAAAATAACTTCTAGGGAATCCGTTACACCCAATGAATCCGAGACCATTTATTACAAAGCTTTATTAATACATAAAATATCTTTTGGTAACAAATCTTCTGAATATAACGTTTATGCATATATATTCTATGTTAGGTGGTGCAGTTAGAGATTCCTCATCTGAGCAAAATGGTAAAACAATCTACGTAACTACAGCTGGTTTATTATTTTGTTCCTGACAGGCGCTTTGCCCACCTCTTGGCCAAAAAGGATTTGCATAGCCCTGAGGATAAAAAGGATCTGCTAAAGAAAGTGAAAAGTGCTATCTCCACTACTGCGGAGAGGTTCTCTGGATACATGCAGAATGTGAGATGTTTCATGTGTGTTCATGTTTGTCCATTTAGCCGCCTTGTATTTAGCCTAATACAGGTAATTCAGTAAGTAAATCGGACACCAGGTTTGTGGTTTGTATAAGTGTTATCCTGAGCAGTCTGGTTATCTAGGCACACCTGGACAGTTGGTATGACTGACACTTTTTTCATCCTGCATTTCTACATTCAATATAAAACATGATAGGATGTCTGCTTAGGCTTATAGTAAAAACTAAAATGTGGTTGCAATATATATCGCCGATATGGAAGCTGTCATATTGGTCTAACCTTTTTATCATGAACCAATGAACCCACACTGAGAGAATGGTCTTCACCATGCAGGATGCCCATGAGTTCCTGAGCCAGTGCCTGGACCAGCTGAAGGAGGATGTCGAAAAGGTTAATAAATCTTGGAAAAACGAAATGCAGCCCAGGGAAGACATACAGGTGGGACGGCCAAGTGAAGATATTGCGACTTCCCGAATTTACACCTGTCCTGTAGTGGCCAACATGGAGTTTGAAGTGCAGCACAACATAGTATGCAAAGCGTAAGTGCTGCCCTCACCTGGGCCTCTTCTCTTCAGCCTTTTAGTCTTCTGTGTGTTAGGCATTGAAGCAAGATATAGTGCACAAAATGCATAGTTATGTCATTTAAAGTAGCTTTATATGTATTGTGGCAAAGGGGAGCTTGTAAGAAAAGACTATCAAACAGTAAATGCGGTTTAAACAGGGCGGTGCCTGTATTTTTTTATTCCTTCACAGAAACACAAACAAAACCTCCTCTTAGGAGCACTAACTAAAATTTGGATTTAGTCTTCTCTATTAATCGGATGGCTAAGCTGTTTACCGATTGAACCCACAATGTAATTTACAACACAAACTACCTGTAATGATCCTCACTCGCATGAGTGGTCTCCTGGTCTACGTTCAGGACCCAGACCTACATAATTTGTACAACATACATTCATATATTTTACCTGCTTGCAGTGAGGGTTTCCATAAATCTCAGTGCTTTGAGCATGTAGCCAACTTGATAGTGGTGGGATTTTGGTGTAAAAAGGAATTAAATTTCATGGGCTGTTCACATGTATGTTTCTAGTGTATTATCAATTATTCTTGTGAGGGGACCTTGAATGCTTTTGTAAATGTTTTTATTTAAATTTGTAGGTGCGGAGAAACTGTTACAAAGCGAGAGCAGTTTAATGATCTGTCTATTGATCTACCACGAAGAAAACAAAATCTTCCTCTGCGGTCCATACAAGACTCCCTGGATCTCTTCTTCAGGGTCTGTATCCACACATTGGCATTGGGATTACATTACTGCAGTTGGTAATGTGGACTTGTTTACCTTTTACAGGTGTAGCAAACTAAAGATGTTTTACTTGGACACGGACATAGTTGTACTTGTGAAATGTTTAGCTCAACATGACTTCCTGCACAATAGTTGCTCTCTCCTTAAGTTTATTTGCGCCACTTGTATTTGAAATGTGTGCAAAAACAAGACTACATTTATTCTATTCTATTCTTTACATTTTCTTTTGTCTAGTTGGAGGAGATAGAATATTCCTGTGAAAAATGCAATGGAAAATCTGCAACTGTCAATCATAAATTCAGCAAACTTCCCAGGTAGGTTTTATGTGCTGCACATATTAGAGATTACAAATGATTGCTTGCTTGTGGAGTTTATCCTGAGCTTTATCACAGAAACCATTATATTTGTTGTACAAGATTTAGGCTGCTGCAGTGTGTGTGTGTGTGTGTCTTTCAAGCCTGTAATGGGACATGGCATAGTATCATCTTCCCTCGTGGTTAATCTATAGTTGGTGATTTGAAGCTGTTTATAAAGCAGATGTTTTAACCTTCCCTTTCTCCCTCCCTCCCTTCCTCTTTCTCAGGGTATTGATCCTTCACCTAAAGCGGTACAGTTTCAATGCCCAACTGTCACTCAACAGCAAGCTGGGCCAGCAAGTATTGATCCCCAAGTACATTTCTCTGTTCTCACACTGCACAGAATCAACCCGGCCCCCTCTTGGTCTTGGCTGGAATGCTCAAACAGCAATGTAAGTTCTCCAAACTAAATAAATTAATAAATCATTCATTCATGCATTCATTTGCTGCTATTACATGATCTGTTCATTTCATAACTTTAGTTTGTTCACCCGTTCAGACCATGTGCTCTTGACCTGATCTGTATTTCATCTTGGTTGCAGACAGTGAAAACAGACCAAGTCATTTACTTGCTAATTGTATTACCCCCTATTCACACTGGGTATACTTGTAAGTGTACCGAGTACAATACACTTACCAAGTGCAGGGTTCTCCCTTGGAATTCTGTACAGCCGGGCGGCATTACCTTAAATATATAATACGACAAAGAATTTAAATAATGTGTCGTCTTTCGTTGACTTTTCACTTACTTTTTTAGCTTAATTATTGAGCTTATTGCTTCATTTAAATTGTTTTCTTTGTTAAGTTTTCAGGGCATTTTGTTAATGCATGTCTATTTTAGTTTTTTGCTATTCTACATTTTTTTAATGCAACCTGTTCATTTTAACCATTTTTTTTAACACCAACAGTACTCACATACGTTTGGTCATCATCATAACTGTTGCATGAAACCGCAGTGTAATAATCCAGCACCTCTGCACTTTAGCATTTGTATTTCAGCTGACAGCAGCTAATATCCCATCATGCCTTTCTTCTTAAAGGCGTACAGCCTGTATAAATGAACCCCCAATATCTCTCACAAGCACGATAGCACAACAAAAGAAAGACTGAATAGCTATTATGTACTATATATCACCTTACAGTACAATAATATGACAAAAAATGGACTGAATGATAGTACCCAAAAATAAACTTAACCCTTAGCGGTCCATTTATTCAGCGTGTCTCAGGTGCGTCAGGTCCAATTTATTTTCACACGTGCTGTTTATTTTAGACGGGCTGTTTTAAAAGTATTTTTTCCCAGTAAAACCGGTTTAAAAGGCACTGGATAGCAACAGGACAGTCAGTACTGCATCTCCAGCCCCGTCTCACCCCTTGTTCGCTGTATTTTTTACATACCTCTTCATAGTTGTGCATACTGATAAATCATCTCCTGATCCTCAGTAATGCGATCCAAGTCATTATTTTATTACTGTAACATCTCAAAGATCTGCAAATATCTGTGATGTTCTTTTAGCGCTGGATGCGGAAGCAGCTATCTTGTTTGTTTATGGCCGTATTATCTCTGTGGTGCCGGGGCTATGTGTATTGCTCAGAACCAACCCCCTCCCCGGCTTCTCTCGGGTTAATATTTTTTTTAATAAAGTAGCCGGTGCAAATAATGTTATTTGGCAGTTGATTTTGCAGATCGCCCACCTATTTTGACCCCCTGCATTCGTTGTCACTATTTTTGCTTTGAAAATAATGGGTTATTTTTTTAGCTGTCATTTGTAACATTTTAGCTTCTCGAAGTGCTTAACACAGAAAACCCACCCCTTCATCTCTCTGATTGGTTAAATGTTGAGCGGCTCCCTAGTGGCGCATCCAGTAAAGGTGCTCCACGTGGAGTGCAGGATGCGCCCTATAGTCTGGACGTGGCCGGTTCGAGTCCAGGCTATTCCTTTGCCGACCAGAGGGAGGTGCTCGGCCAATTGAGGGAGGGCTAGGTCGGCCAGGGTGTCCTCAGCTCACTGCGCACCAGTGACCCCTTTGGTCTGGTCGGGCGCCTGCGGGCTTGCCTGTAAACTGCCCAGGGCTGCATTGTTCTCCGACGCTGTAGCTTTGGGTGGCTGCAGGTGAGTCTGCAGTGTGTAAAGAAGTGGGCGGCTGACGGCACACACTTCGGAGGACAGAGTGTGTTCGTCTTCGCCCCTCCCGAGTCAGCGCAGGGGTGGTAGCAGTGGGCCTAGCCTAAAAATAATTGGACTTACTAAATAGGGGAGAAAACAATAAAAATAATTGGCGACCACTAAATTTATTTTAAAAACAAAATGTTGTCAAGATGTAACACAGCTATCATGTGGTTCCAAGATTTTTTTTTTTTTCCACCCAGCAACACCCAACTGATCTAGTCTGCTAGAAGCACAATCAATCCTTATTGTTAAAGGCACAGTAGCATCTGCAAGACGGGCGGATCGGGTTTTTTCAGCCGGGCGGTGACAGCCACTTTGCCGGGCAGCCCGCCCAGCTGAAAAGGCTCGGGGAGAACCCTGAAGTACTTGGCGCTTTTCAGGGGAAACGTCCTCTGATCATTTCTCTGTCACACTGGGTGTGTGCTGAGTACACTTGGAAATGTACTGAGTATACTTCAATCTTTTCAAGTGTACCGAGAACACTTCCCTTTCACATTACACATCTGCAATAGTACTGAGAACAGAAGAAAATCACATTATCTCCTTGAAGTGAATGCTGGGAAGTTCTACAGCTATGGAGAAAATTATGGAGAAAGTCCTGATTTTGTGTGCTGCACTTCTGTGGTGTTTTGTAATAAAAGGACATTTTTAATTTAATTTCTGGTGACTTCTCAGTATGTCCCTGGTTTTAATGTATGAACAGCGTAGTTTTTAAAATATTGCTCTGCATTGTTCAGCAGTGCGGTTAAAGCCCCGTTCTTTGTCGACTGGAAAACTCTTTGAACACTTTGGTGTTTTTATGGGTATTGTCAAGCAGCATTTGTATATAGGTATCTGCCCAAATTTCAATAAGAGCTTCAATCTCTTCGGAACTCGACAACATCCCCCTGTAGAGTCCTGCGCGGGTCCGATTTTTACGACCCACTTCCGACCCGCACCTGCTACTTCAGGACCCGAACCCGCAACCCCCTGCAGCACCGTTTTCTTACCTGTGACCCGACCCAACCCGCTTTAATAAGATCTACAACCCGACCCGAACCCGCTAGTTTTTGTCCTTACCTACTGCCTGCATCAACTGACTCTCTCACATTCACACACACGTCTCTACCATTCTCAACAGATTGAGTTTATACAATAGGCTATACAGCCTGGTAGCTTTTTCTAGTGGTCTGCATATATTTTACTCTACTTATTTTTCTTTCGTGCCACCAGTTGAAATGGACCTGTGCTTTCGCAGAAATGTACCAGTTTTTTGGCTGTCGTTCACAAAAACATGACACGTTTTACAAGCAACGAATCCAGTCACGTTCATTATTTTAATTCTCTATGATTCCAAAAGAATTCCACACTTCTTATTTACCTCTTGCCTCCTGCTGTAGACAGTCCAGGAAATACCGGTACATTTACTTTCTAATACGTTATTTGGGAAAGGTTGCAGATGAGGACAGAAAACATTTTTGGTGATTGCCACGGATGGAAAACTTTATTGATTAGGGAGCTGGATTTTTGGTATCCATGTTTTGAATGTGTTTCATGCTTTCCCAGGTCTCGCACACTGAAGACTTCCCAGTCACTGAACTCCTGCACGATCAGCTCTTCCACTCCAGTAAGGTACGTTTATCTTTGACACGCCAAGTTAACGGCAAAGTGCGAGGACTGCCAGACTCTATACAGCAAGGATAGTTTTATGTGTTTTCAGGGTATTGGCACAGCATAAGAAAATCAGCCAAAAGCACCATTGCACTTTAATTTGTAGTTCAACACTCTTAGGTGAAAATTTAAAAAAAACAAACAAAAAAAAAGTCATACAGTAAGAAAAATAAGTCGCCAAAGTAAGGTAAAAATGTTCTTATTCTCCCAATGTATTTGTATTGTATGTTTTGTCACCATTGAAATATACTAGGGAATGCACTTATTGTGACGTCTATCATTTGTATTAAATTATTTATTTCTGTTTTAAAATGGAACATTTGCCTGCAAAAAATATATTTTTATATAAATATATAAAAAAAGATCTGGCATGCATGGGATTTGAAACTATAACCTTCAGTTTGCAAGCGTGTTGTGTTACTGTCAGTGCTACACGATTAGCTGAGACAAGCAGTAGTTTTATATTTCGGAGATTTTTCGAGTCATCTTCATCATCATCATCATTCTGATCATGGTCTCTGAAAAAATTGTTTCCTGTCAGTGTAACGCTCATTGTGGTCCCTATTGGCGCAAGGAAGTACGGTTCCTCTCGATACTGGTTGATGAGAGTAATGCTATTTGTGGTCCCCACTGGACAAAAAGGAACGTTAATTTTACTGAGAATTAGCTATGCTGAAGGATATAGCCTATATATTTGGTAGAAGTAAAACATAAATAAATAAATACATTAATTCATGAATATTATTTATAAATATTATATGAAATGAAAATAAATATTCAACAGTTCTTGTTCAATTGTATAGTGAAGATTTTTGTACATGAAGGTCGTCATGCTTTCATATATTTTTACTTTGAAATTAAATATGTTGCAACCACCCGGACAGTTGCTTTGTTGCAGGACTTGTATGTTCAGTTTGTCTCGTGTGTCTTATGTTACATGTATTATGTAAGGGGAATGGGACATGCCGTTACTTAGCATGGGAAGGGGGAGTGAGTGAGCGGGGAGAATGTGTGTTGCTGTTTTCGGGGGTTGCAGAGCATGGATATGATTGGTTGATGAGCTAACGGGAAACGACGGGAGGTTATGTAATAAGGAGGTGCCTGGCGACTGGAGACAGTCCAGCACTCATTAATGGTTCGTATTAATGAGCGTTCAGATGTTTACAAAAACAACAATACAGATATTTCACTCTAAAGGTTTATTTAAAAATGAGTATTTTTCTGATAGCCCCAAACCTGAGTTTTACACTGTATATAACGTCACTCTGCAAAGCACATGTGACAGCGGTACTGAAGCGTATCACATCTTTCTTAACAGCTTGTCGAACTAGGGTTCCACCTGTAATTGCATTTCTTATCAATAAATTCACATTTACTATTTTAACTGTCTTATCTCTTCAAACAACCTAAAACGTTTTTACTGAATTAAAAAAAAAACAACAAAAAAAAAAAACTGGTATTGTTAAAAATGGAAGATTATATAACACGGCTAGGCAAAGATCTGAATGCAGCTCCCAACAATTACTAGGCACGAAATCCCAGACCCAGCACAAGCTGATAACTTGAACTTGAAGCATATGTGGAAGCGACTGTGTAAATCACGGTCAGCACATACTAGGATAGAAACAAAAATCATATCCCTCTTACCACAGTATATAATGAGTAAAAGTTAAATAAATTAATATTATGTTTTTTTACATTTGCTTTGGTAATTTCTAAATAGTGTATAGAAATCAGTGGTCACGAACCCAAAATAAATGTTACTTTTCTTAACTTTAATTATATATGATAAGACTAGTGTTTCAAACATATATTAACCACTTCAACACCATGATGTACTCACGTACGTCAAATGAAAACCCACTTACAGTACCATGCCGTACGTGCGTACGTTAAGTTTCCCATTCTATTCTATGATCGGTTTCTCAGTCTAGTGTTTCAGGTTTCATTCTCTAAAGCAGTGCTAGTACTGTGGAATGTGCAGTGAAAGTTGGGGGAGGGTCAGGTGACATTTTTATCCAATTGCGTGTCATGTAGCTATTCCAGTCTAGCTGTGGGCGTTTAGAAGGCTGAGATATATTGCAGGAAGCCATTCGGCTTTTACAAGTATATATATTTAGTGTTTTAAATTTATTATTTTTTGATTTATTATTAGTTTTACTTGTTTATTTGTAGTTTATATAGTGTTTAGCGAAAGCTAAACATAGCCAACGTACGTGGTCTTTCTGTAATGAGCAACGGGAGTGAAGCTGGTTCGGAGGATTTTGATACCAGCGACAGTGATGCTGACTTATCACTCAGCGATGATTATGATGAAGAGGATGTGGAGCCAAGAACAGTACAAAAACTGTACAAAGAAAAGAGCATGCAGCTACTTTACAGGTAAGCCAGCTGCAAACGGGAAGCTGTTTGGTTTGAAATGGCAGTACTGTGACGAAATACTATCAAAACACAGCACTGGGTACAGGTAATGCGGCAGCCAGATCCATCACAATGCTTGCGCAAAGTAGCTGTCTACACACATTTGTGACTATCTCGCCAACACAAGCGAAGCAGACACCGTAAAAAAAGGTACAGGGTCTGCTACGAAAATGAAAACAAAAGAAATGACACAAGAAAAATGTGCAGTGGTTGCGAAGGCAACCCTGGGTTCTGTTGTATTGAACATTTCAATAAATAGCACAGAGCAAGTCGATACTGGCACACGTTTTGATGTTTGATTTTTATTTGATAATTACTGTTTACCGATTATTATTGTTATTACCAGCGTTTTTGTTTTCATTGTTAAAAAAAAAAAAAAAAAAGTTTTTATCGCTATATTGAATATGGGTATGTAGTACATAGCAGCATAAAGGGTTAATGAAAAACACAGTTTAAGTCATTTATTTGTGTTTTATTCATCATATGTTAGCATTTTATAGCAGTTACAGGTTTGAAACATTATTTTCAAAATCTGGTACCTGGGAAGGGGTTTCATTTTTACATCTGGAGTTGAAGTGGTTAACTATGAATTTTTATAACAAACATGCACATACCATACAGTGCTAAAATGTACATACTGTAACAGTTACACCCCTGCTGTTTTTATGTATTTATTGCTAATGTATTGTACACTTGTGGAAATATGGAAATTTAACTTGAGTGTCACAGTTGTTTTTAGGCTTCTGGTTAACGACAGAAAAGTAGGACAGTATCCCATTACACTTTTCATCAGGCATTATTATCAGTGGTGTAGTGGTAAATGAAAGTTTGGTGGAGTTGAACAGATAGATTGAACAAATAAACATGAACAGATTGTTATTGCCCACCCACCGCTATTGTCTTTTCCAGTGAGCACGCAGAGGGGCTGACGTGAGTCTGTGACCACACTCGGAGAGCATGAGTTTGCTGTCTCAACATCCAGAACGAGGTTACCGCGATATTCTTTGATACATTTTTGTGTGTGTGTGGTCAAATTCAAACATAGTTTGCTGGAAAAGACTTCTATTTATTTTTAGTTTTCCGGTGGATAGCCAATAAACACCCGAAAAACTGTGGTAATGGTTAATCAATTCACGTTGACTTTACCTTATTCCCATTAAAAAATAAAACCTACTACAAAAATAATAATAAATACATTTCACAGTGCTGCAGGGGAATGTCCTGCCTTCCTGACTTGCATCTGTCAGTGATTCGTTCTCAATATTTTAAACACGCCCCAACTACTGAATGACAGCGCATTCCTACATTTTTATTGGAGACTCCGCTTGCAAGATTTAAAACGAGATTACAAAAAACCAAAAAAAACGCTCAAGCATTTTGGAAAGTAACCGAAGCCACTAATTACATACAGTATATCAAAAAAGAAAGCCCCAGAAAAAAACGATTTACATAACTCAAATAGCTAAAAATAAGCACCGAAAAATACAATTAATAAAATCTGAAAAACAGAAACCCTAAATATACTAAATGAACAGATAAAGCTTATTATGATAATTTGCAAAATCAGATGTAAGCTTTCAGCACAAGGGAAGTAATGTTAAAACTTTACAATCCATTAGTAAGACCTCACCTAGTATATTGTGTTCAGTTCTGGTCACCTTGTTACGAAAAGGATATTGCTGCTCTAGAAAGAGTGTAAAGAAGAGCAACCAGAACTAGATGGTAACTTTACAAGTAAAGTTGTGGGGCTTGCTTTATTGGGAAAGTGGTCAAAGTAGCTGATTTGTGTCACATTCAGTACGTATACATGAGCATAACAATTCCGATATTTTTCGGAAAACTAAGTTTTCCGAAAACTAATTCCGATATCAAAAGTCATGTAAACACAGTTTTTGGAAAATGTATCGGAATATTCCTTAGGTCAGTTTTTGGAAAACAGCACCTAGAAATTTCCGATTCAATTCCGAAAACGAACCAAATGTATATCATGTAAACACATGTATACAGTTGAATTCTAATTAGACTTTCTATCATTAATCATGTAAACACAGAAAAGTGACGTTTTTAAGAAAATCAGTTTTCTGATTTCAGTTTTCCGAAAACATTAGTTTTCGGAAAACGCTTTGTCATGTAAACGTACTGATTGTTTACTAATTGTCTTATGCTTAGAATGTGCTAGAATTTGAAATTTCTATGACAGTTAATTCAACAGTGGGAAGTAGCCTACTGAAAGAAGTTGATGTGTTTACTAAAACAGCTGTACCTCTTGATTGGTAGACGCCATTCCATATTTGAATAGCTGAGAAGTAGAGGAAGATTTCATTTGCTCTAAGTATTTGTCTAACTTGTTGGGAAAGTGTTCAAAACGGCAGTTATTTCTAAAAGTTCATAGAAAACGTAGTTGGTGCGGTTACTAAAACAGGTGTACCTCTTGATTGGTAAAAGTTATTTCTGTTTTGATTTGATTTGAATAGCAGAGAAGTAGAGGAGATGTCATACCCTCTAACTTTTTGTCGAGCTTGTTGGGAAAATGGTCAAAATTTCAGTTGTTATAAAAAGTTAGAGAATTTAGTTGGTGCAGTCACTAAAACAGCTGTACCTCTTGATTGGTAAAAGTTATTTCTGTTTTGATTTCAGATTTGAATAGCAGAGAAGTAGAGGAAGATTCCATATACTCTAGCTGTTTGTCTTACTTGTTGGGAAAGTGGTCAATGTAACTGATTTGTGTCAAAAGTTACATTGTTTACAGTAAATAGAATGTTGGAAGTCTGGGAGTTTTTAAACAATGGGCAGCTTTAGAATGTTGAAAAAAGTCCCATTTAAAGTGAATGAAGATGGACAACAAAGGACTAAAAGCTTAATAGTTAAAGTATACAATATATCAAAAAGCTGTATACAAGCACACAATTGCAGACCGGTGTACACGTTTTAAAGTTTGAACAGCGTTTCTAGCTTAAACGGTGTAAGAGGAGTAGGAAGCTTAAACGGTGTAAGAGGAGTAGGAAGAAGAAGAAGTGGAGACTCTTGCTTCACAAGCCCCACAAATTATCCCGGGTTTAAAAGGCATGTCGTATGCAGACAGGCTAAAAGAATTGAATCTATTCAGTCTTGAACAAAGAAGACTACGTGGCGATCTGCTTCAAACATTCAAAATCCTAAAAGGTATAGACAATGTCGACCCAGGGGACTTTTTTGACCTGAAAAAAAAAACAAGGACCAGGGGTCACAAATGGAGATTAGATAAAGGGGCATTCAGAACAGAAAATAGGAGGCACTTTTTTACACAGAGAATTGTGAGGGTCTGGAACCAACTCCCCAGTAATGTTGTTGAAGCTGACACCCTGGGATCCTTCAAGAAGCTGCTTGATGAGATTCTGGGATCAATAAGCTACTGACAAACAACTGTAACTTTACTGCTATACTACTTGCAAATGTTGTAAAATGGAAGGACAAACTTTGTGGTGTGAAAGCTAGGGCATCTGCATTGCAAGCTACATTGGAAGCATGTCTTGGTCTGCATCGAGATAAAAAAAAAAAGTTTGCATCGGACGGGTGCCGACATTCTTTGGAACTAAACAGTGTGTGCAGTTTAACTTCTGTGTTCTACTTTTCAGTTTGTCTTCATTTATTTAAGCAAATGTAAACAACGTATATTTTTTTGTTTGTTTTATTGTAAACCCGCAATGCACTTGTAAATTACCCGACAATAATGCTGTAGTGAATTAGGTATACAATTTATTTAAATATAAATTAGTCTCTAGGCGCCCTGTTTAAGAACATCCAAATGTTAATAACTGAGACATACCATAATAGTTCGGAGGGATCATGTAGAACTCGGATTACCTAAGACAATAACTGACATTCACAAAGCGTGTCAGAAATATAAAACAATAGTTTATTTAAGAATAAAAAGCGGTGCACAACTAATCTAATATTACAGAAAGGAAAGGCTATTGGTTAGAGATATGCATGAATAGTATACAGTTCATTGATCTTCTAGCCAAACGATTACAACGACCATAACATTAGCATACATGGTTAATATACTAATATTAAATATGGCTTATCACAAGTGTTTACTTTGCATTAGTATTTAATACCCGTTTCTCATTGTAATCGATCATGTCAATATGTACGAGAATTAATTCAACTTCCCATTCAGAGCGGAATCCAACATTCCAGTACCTGATTTAGCAAATTAGTTTTACCGTGTTAATTTAGTTTAGACGTGATGTACCAAACTAATATGTTATCAACCTCAATTGATTATATATTCAAATTAACTAGAAATGGGGCAATTATCAAATTCTCTGCATTTATGAGACAACTCCTTTGTGTTGCACATTTCAACAAACATTTCTTACACACTCTAAAACAGGAAGTTATATTCTATTCCCAGAACAGTTTATCCACTTAACTTGATAGCATTTGCTTCAGTTAGTTTCTCGAGTCATAAAGTATTTAATATTAGATATGTTGAATACTTATCGATTTCCATATAAAGAAGTCAATCTGTGTTGATGAACAGTGCAGCTCTTTTGGATCTGAAGTCCCAATGAAAGAAGATGGTACTTTGCTTGAAGTACGCATTGTTGCTTCGGCTCACAATAAACAAATAGTTATTTTCAAATGGAGATCAGCTTCTTGATCTCCAAGTCTTGCAGCATTATCGTTGTTGTTGGCAGTTTTCCAACTGGAAATAGTTCCGTTGATGAGACGTAACTCAGTTCAGATAATGCGTTGCAATTGGAAAGTTATGTAGTTCGCAGAAGTGTTCTCGTTGCAATTCTTCTGTACGACTAGTAGTACATGACCTTAGGTCCAGCTGCTGGCTATGCTTCCGTTTACTGTTTCAGTCTCTTGTAGGGCAAAGAGCTACAACTCTCTTCAAAGCTGATTTTAGCCACTCTTCAGAAGATTGTTTCTTCCTTGCCTTCTGTGAATTCGAGCACTTATGCTCCCATGATTCAGAAACTTTCTTCAGAGCAGTTTAGCTTCCATTTCGTTCCTCTGAACTCCAAGCCACTTCTAGCGGGTGGAGCTCACTGCTTTCTCTTGCCTGGAGTGCTGTTCCTTCTGTGGGGCACACTTCTAGTGTTGGGAGCTCATGGGAAGCTCTGTCATGGGGCAAACTCCAGCGTTTCTGAAAGTTGCGCGGCTGGTTTTGTTGTCCTGACTTCCATCCTGTGATTGGTTAGTTTGGTTATTTTGGGCTATGCCCAAGTCCATGTGGGGTGTTGCTCATTGGTTGTTCTCATTCAGAAACAGCCCATTCTTCTCAATTGGTCTGTGGCTTCGCCCCCTGTTGGCTGGATTTATGAGATGGTTCCTGTCTTAGGTGTCAAAGCGCCCAGAACTGTCTGTCTTATGGCGCCGAAATTGTCATTCATCGATCGTGAAGATAAGCCATTTGTTGAGCAGTTAGTTTATGACTCTTTTTAAAAGCATTCTTTGTCAGTGGGGGGAGTTTGTGACCAGAAACCAAGAAGCTGCAGAATGGTGTAAGATTCCCCTCTGTATATTTCAATTCTGTTTCTTTCATACACAGAATGATATTATGACCCCCTCTGACGCTACAATGCAAATCTGTAGTGCACTAATGAGCCTACTGAGTATCTTTCTAAACAGTGGGTTTATATTTAAACAGAGATCTTTTCAATGCTGAAACGGGAGTTACTAGGAATAAAAGAGCAAAAGGTTTCGGAATTGCAATGCGCCGCTGTGACAGATTATGCAAGCAACATATTTCAGTTTTTTATTTTTCTTAAATATTTCCCAACATAAAACCAATGTCACCTTACAATAATTGATTTTGAGTTTCAGTGTTTTAAAATAAAATACCAAACAGAACGAAATTTCAATGTACCATTTGTAATTCAGTAATATGAGAGAATTGATCAGGGGTCTGAATACTTTTGCAAGGCACTATATATATATATATATATATATATATATATATTAGTGTTGTAAATCAAACCCTGACGTTGACATCGATTATCGTGCAAATTCTAACGACGATTATCGATCATTATTATGTTAAAATGCTTTAAAAAAAAAAAAAAAAAAAAATTATAAATTAAATTCCCATACAAAGGAGAAAAAAACAAGGTTTGAAAACTGCATTAACATTAATGCGATTTCTACAGCAAGTTGTTTAATATTGTTTAATATTTTAGTTCTTTAAATGTTGCTTGATTAAAATAAATACAAATAACAATAAATGTATTGGCATTTACTTGAACAACGTAGCTTGAAAGTAAAAGGAAAAGAGTAGCCTAATGTTTAAACGGAAAATCACTTTGGTGTAAAAATTACATACACAAATGGTTTTGGATATTATTAATTTTATTAATGCAGATTTAGCACAAACTGACACCACTTCTTTAGGAGAATTAGCACAAGCTACTATAGGAAATCTGGAGCAGTTTACCTTTTTGGCTGGTGCTTGCTTTAAATTAAAGTACGACTACTTACTGTAGAAATCACATTAATGTTTATGTAGCACCCTGGACAAGAGTGAAAATTAACGTAGATTGCATACACTATTTAAGACTTTGTGTAATACTATTGTAGCTCAATTTTGCATGTCGCCATGAGAGGCACTCCGATCGATGAGCAACTATACAGCTGGTGAGTGCGCAGGAGTAAAAAGTTTCACAGTGAAAGCAAACAGAGTTAACCCATTCATTAATGCCTACATTTTTATACTGGGTATCTATGTTTGCACCATGCCTTAGCACCCTAAAGGCCTGGACACACCAGCGCTATGCTGAAGAAAGACATTCGTACTGTACATAAAACATGCATTTCTTAAAGGGAATTTAGATAGTCTTCTAAAAATAACAAACCTTTGTCTTTAGTCATCTTTAGTACCGTGCCTATTTAAACATAGATAATCACAGTATGTGTTTATGCTTATTTGTATGTATGCATACTTGCCAACATTTGGAAACCGTTCAGCGGGACGCTCGTCCCCTGGTGTTATATGCATCATACACATGGGAGGGTCATCACATAAAAACACTGTCATATAATAATAGACGTATCCCCTCAACTCAACACTGCACGACCAGCATGACAGTATAGGGACTGTTGGCATGTATGTGTGTGTGTGGGTGTACTTTTTATCTGCATTGTGGTTGTAAACTCTCAGTAATATTACTTGACCACAGTTTTACAGCAACTGATTATGCAGCAAAATATCTGACTGGTACATCTTGTAGCTCATATAGTGATATTTGTTTTAATAAAGACTGAATCAGCAGAACAAAGCACATAAATATAAAATAATCAACAGTCATGTTCATTAATTGCGCAATGTGAATATTGTTTCCTGAATTAATTGTATATGCTAGGTTTCAGATTGATCTTCTAAGTCAGTGCATAAGACATTTTACAATGCTATAACACATACTCACTGTATTTCTTACAATTCGAGTAAAAAAAGACAATCTCACATAGAAAACGTAGGTTTGTTTTAAATGTTATAAAATTTCATAACGGCTTTATGGTTACTGACTCTGGTACAGTATATGATTGTACAGTTCATCGTGATTCACTGTGTCAATGGAAACATAAGCCCGGAAACTAAATGCCCTCAGAGAAGGAATGTTTTACTCGACTTACGTAATGAATTGTGGAAATTGCAGCTATTTTCCTGGAAGAAAATAAACATTTTGAATGCTATTCACTGGAACATACGAGCACTGTAAAAACTAGTTATTTTCTTCTTTTTTAAATAATTATTTTAGGCGGTGCATCTGGCAGAGTAGACGCCAGTTTAGCTGGCCGCCGGCTGGAAATGAGAAGGCTGTATATCTGTACATTTATGCCGGATGTACACAGAGAAATAGGAACAGTTTATTTCAGACACCGTCTCTTTCGCTACTCGGCCGGTGTGGAAACTGAATCATTGGTGTGAACGTTTTGTACTTTGTCCGCAGTCAAAAGCAATAATCTTTGTTATTGGTTTTAGTGTACTATTTAAAAGCTCTTGTGTGTTGATGTAGCTAAATGTACATTATTTGGTGGCCTTTCTGTGAATTATTGTTTGAATTATTGTTTTTTTTCCCCACAATTCACCCGTGAAATGTACTAAAAATCATTGTGCCAAAATCGTATCCTTGGTTATGTATTAGGAAAAAAGGGTTTTAAAAAAACAAACAAAAAAAACATAGCAGTTAAGTGAGAAAGTGGTTGCTAATAATAAAATATTAAGATTTGTTTGTCCTACTTGAAAATGAAAACAACTTAGTCATGCGTGCAGTCACTAATTTTGCAGTCTTTTCTTTGCTTGTCTGTATCAGGAAGTACAAACCCCAGAGCCCCAGTGTGACCATACTGGACTCGGACAGTGATGAGGAGTTGACCAGGAAAGCTGTCAGTCACAGCCGCCGACTCAGCGAAGACGACAGGACCGAGAAGGTAAGGCAGGAAATAGTCAATAGTGCTGAAAGATGGCACACGTTTTTATTTGTATTACTTTTGTGGTGTTTTTTTCTGTTTTAGAATGTGTTGTAACTGATCTTCAGAAAGCTGAGAAAAAAATGCTTCCGCCAATAATTGTATTTGTGATGTGTTTGAGTTCAGCTGCCAGGCTTGAGCATGTCAGATCAGTCTTTGCTATGAATATGTACAGTTGCTATGTACCATTGTTAAGGACTTCACCATGTGGTGTTTTAATAGATTCATGAGTCAGATTGTCACACCTGTGGGCTTTGATTTGATTAAAAAATATATATATATATTGTTGTAAATCGAACCCTGATGTTGACATCGATTATCGTGCAAATTCTAATGACGATTATCGATCATTATCATGTTAAAATGCTTTACAAAAAAAAAAAAATTGTAAATTAAATTCCCAGGAATCCTGTAAAAGGAAACTTTATATTTCTGTCCAGAACAAAAGAATCAGGCATTACTGTAATGTTACTACGCTGGGTATTTTGGTCAACTTCCACAGTAATGCTGACTGAGTGTTCAGCTTGGTGACCAAAAACAAAACCCAACACAGAGCCAGCCTGAGCACAGACATGCTAAGTTCACTGGTAACGCACAAAGTCATGATGTCAGCGAAGCAGCAAGTGTGTCACACACAAACCTTTAGTGAATCCTTGCTCAGGAAAGCCAAGTCAGCCACCTATGAAGCTAAACATTCAAGATCTGAAAGTGCAGTTTGACCTATTGGATTCCTTTTGTTCCAAACAACTCACTTTGTGGATAGGTATTACATTTGGTGCTGACTCAGTGACTATTTAGAATTTTTTTTCTTCCTTTTTTGAAAGTGCTTTGTTTCTCTGTTTTAGAAGCTTATACATTTCAATTTGTTTTGACCGTAAATAAAATACAAACATACTACAAAAATGGCTATTTTCTATACTTGGTATAAATTAAAAAGGTTTCATCTATACTAAGGTAAACAAAATTAAATTTAAACTGAAACAATCATAGCTAATCTCATTATTTTTTTACTGAAAAATTCATACTCAAAACTCACCAGAGTGTAGCATTTAGCTGTTTTATACCCTAAAACAATTCTGGGGGGAAGCCCCTTGGACTCTTTCCGCGTGAAAGAGTGCTACTCCAAAAAAAAATGTCAAGGATGTGATTTATACACTTGTTTCAATTTCAAAAAGAAAACTGGACAGGATTTATTGATTGACACCTAACAGCAGCCAATAACCACTCTGGGCTCTCCTCACTGATTGATAGATCTGGGCATCTGGGGCGGGTTTAGTATCCTAGGAGATCTCAACTGATATTGTTAAGCGAGTAAACGTTTTGCGAGTGTCCAAAATGAATTTAAAAAAATCTACAATAATTACTGCAGCGGATCGTGTACAATAATTTTGCATTCTACTGGTGGCAAACTATTTTATACAACCTGCCATGTTTCATTGGATCACATACGCTGAGCTACGATCCAGCGGCATTTAGACTCGGACAGCAATCAAAAACGAAAAACGTTGCGGATAACAAAGCCGGTTACTCTTGATCTCTGCATCATCATCCTGTATTTGCTCACAGACGCATATTCTCAGTAACTTTTTAAGCAACAACACAGATTACGTTCTTGACGGTAAATTAATATATACAAGACACGTTTTTTAATTTCATGGAATATTCGATTTTATTAAAATATCGATTTATCGGGTCCCAATCGATAAATCGATTTATTATCGTTGCAATCCTTATATATAAATAGAATTAGGGCTGTCAATCGATTACATTTTTGATCTGTTAATTTATGGGCATTAGTTGATAATCGGTAGATTAATCCATGCACATTTTTAATAAAGATAATGATATCATAGATCAGTGCTGCCCAAACACGGTCCTGGAGAGCCCCTATCCAGTAAGTTTTGTAGGTCACCCTAAAGCGCTAATTTCTAAAGACTGGGAACACATGGAAATTATTGATCAATTAAGCAAATAACTTGTTCAATTAAGGGAACTGTTAAATTAAACAAATCAAGACTATCTAAAATTATAATTCAGCCGTACCACTTTAAATAAGTCATGACAGTAGACAGATAAGTCATGACATTTTCCCAACATGTAATGCAGGCCATTGAGGGCTGAAAAGGGTAGTTCATTTTTTGTACCAAATGATCTCTAAATGACTTCATTTAATAAATCACCTGCTTAATTGATCACAATGAAATTGTTCCAGGTGTTAAGAAATTGATGAAAGGTTACCTATAAAACCTGCTGGATAGGGGCTCTCCAGGACGTTTGGGCAGCACTGTCATAGAGGCTGTCCTGCATAGTAATACTAAAAAATAAATAGAATTAAAAAAAAATGCTTTTAGAAGCACGGTTTCACAGAGCATTGGTTATTTACGCAGCTACATACTTGGCTTCTTTCTTGTACTTCTGCATCTAGCAGAACCTGAGGCACTGAAGAGATTAAGCCATTTGGAATCTTGTTACAGGTACCCGAGAATACTGTGGCTATTGACAAGTGATTGCTTAACATGCTGTCGTAGTCAGAAATCAGAAATTAATTCCACAGAATTACCTCTGTTTGAAGAATTGGTGCCTTCATAAGTTCAGGTATATCTGGTGTATACCTCCATTTTTTCTGAGAAAGTTCTTGAAAATTGATTCGTAACCAAATCGACTACAATGTCTCCATTGTCATGACATTTTGTTTAATTTGTAAAAAGCAATTCAAAATATTACTTTGAAGTTCTCAATATAATTCTGAATAACTGTCTCTATAATAAGCAGTATCGCGCAAAATTCAGCGTGTTGGGTATTGTAATGCAGTGTTTCTCAACCTTTTTTGTAATAACGCCCCTTAAGGATCAGCTGAGCTTAGTCATCACTCCCTTGCCACAGAAAAAAAAAATTATTAACAATGCCATTTAATTAACATCAGTTATTAGTTACATTTAATTCCACAAGTTCCAAGAATTACAGAGAAATAATTAATAAAACAAAAATCATTAAACCCCAGTCACTGGTATAATCAACATGTAGATACATATATAAAATGTTTACTATTATGGAATATTGCCAACATATCTTTGCTTGCGCCATGGTGAGGGTAACAGTAGAGATGTGTGAACCAGTTCCTTTTAAATCAAGTACCCGGTTCCTGCTTTGGAATCGACGAACCGGATACAAATATCAGGGATTTTAAGTAAAACTGATTATTAAAACATGAATTTCTGTCAAATACATTTGATAAATGTAATTGACACGTTCACACTGTGGGGGTGGGGGGGGGGCAATAAATAATTTAAAATTAATTTTGTAAGTATAATTTATATCAATTAGTAGATCTGATTTATTCGGCAATATGCTGCTAGATAAGATGATGTGAATATCGCTTTAGATCCGATATATTAGCCACAAAATATTAGCCTAACAAAAATGCATAATTTAAAATTACTTTTGTACGTATAATTTACATTAACATGTAGATCAGACATATTCAACAGTATTATGCAATTTAAGGGAATGTGAATATCGCTGTAATATACAGTACCAGTCAAAAGTTTGAGTACACTTGCTGGAAACTAGGTTTTTTTCATAATTGACAATGTTTTACGTCGTATACGTTTCTGTAAATACTTGAAAATGAAAACACATGTTACAATATACAAAACAAAACATAAGGAGTATCAAAGCAATGTTCAAGAAAATTGACTCTAAATCTTGGATTCCTCAAAATAGCCACCCTTTGCCTTAATAACAGCCTCACAAACACGAGGCATTCGGTTAACAAGTTTCAGCAGGAAATCACCCGACATGTCTTCCCAGCTCTTCTGCAGCAATTCCCAGAGATGTAGGGCACTTGTGGGTAGCTTTGCACTGACTCTTCTGTCCAGTTCGTCCCATACAAGTTCTTTGGGATTGAGTTCTGGAGACTGGGCAGGCCAGGTCATTAGATTGAGTTGTCCTTCACTTTCCTTCTTCGCCAGATAGTTCTTGCACAACTTTGAGGTGCATTTTGGGTCATTATCTTGCTGAAGAATGAAGGACTGCCCAACTAGCCGTAATCCTGATGGAATGGCATGCCTCTGAAGTATGCTATGATAGCCATGCTGGTTGAGCTTGCCATGGACTTGGTAAAGATCACCAACTGTGTCACCTGCAAAGCAACCCCAGACCACGACACTGCCTCCTCCATGCTTGACAGTGGGAACCACACATGCAGAACTCATGCGCTCACCCTCTCTGCGTCTTACAAATACTCGGCTGTTGGACCCAAATATTTCAAATTTTGACTAATCGGTCCATAAGACTGACTTCCACTCCTCAAACGTCCAGTTTCTGTGTTTTTTGGCCCAGGCAAGTCTCTTCCTCTTATTCTGCACTCTTAACAATGGTTTCTTTGCAGCAATTCTTCCAGTAGGCCAGCTTCACGCAATTTCCTCTGAACAGTTGATGTTGAAACATCTGTACTTCTAGTAGCATTTAGCTGAGCTTGTGTTTCATGGGCAGTTAATCGCCGGTTTCGCAGACTTGTGACTCGAATTAACTTGTTCTCTGATTCTGAGGTCACCCTTGGCCTACCTGACCTTGTTCGGTCCTCATGAGTGCCAGTTTCTTCAAATCGTTTGATGGTCTTGGCCAGAGCAGTTACAGACACTTGCAAAGTTCTTGCGATTTGTCTTAAAGATTGACCTTCATTTCTTAAAGTAATTACAGACTTTACAGTCTTTTTTCTTTGCTTAACTGAGCGTATTTGCCATTTTCTGCTCCCTTACATTCAGGAATGCCTATGCTACCTATATTTATAGTAATCATGGACCCTCACCTGTTAACAATAATTGGTGACAAAAGGTTAATTAGGTAACATGCTAGTTAACTCGGAGAACATCTAACAAAGACACTTTTATACTTAGGCCAGTGTTCTAACACCGTGTTATACACATTTCAGACTTTTAACTGACTTGGGCTTCAGACTGAAATCCCCTTGCTTTGGGTGACCATTTCATTGAAATTGACAAGATTTACATTTTCATTTAAAAATAAAATTTTTGAATGCAATTCACTTATGATTATCAGCTTATATAAGTACACCTATCATATAATGAAATATTAAGTGTTTATAGACAAGTTTATACAGTTAAAAGCATAGATAATCATGAAAAACTGGTTTCAAGCAGGTGTACTCAAACTTTTGACTGGTACTGTATATTAGCAGCAAATAAATAATTTAAAATGAATTGTATGATTGTACATTTCTGTGTGTTTCTGTTTGTGTAACAAACGTTAACTAGCAAAATGTGTTACTTATTAATGTTATTTTGCATTTCTGGAGGTGTTTTTGTTTTGGGAAGCACTACAGTATGGACAGCAGGTATGCGAGCGATTGTCCAACAGTTAAAGCATGAGTTTCAATCATGGAAAAAATTAAGCTCCATGCTGCGATTACTAACTAGGCCACGGTGCACATCAATCACATGATGTACTTGAAAAACGTTGCTTATACAGTATTATTTTATATTTGTTCTTTCATTTATTTTTACATACAGTGCTTTGTATATTAAATAAATAATTTAAAATGAATAGATCGAATATATTCGACAGTGTGACGCTACATAAGGGAATCTGAATATCGCTGTAATACATATTAGCAACAAATCATACTTGGCAACATTTGGAAACTGTTCAGCAGGACGCTCATCTCCTGGGGGCATACGCATCATATACATGGAAGCAGTCATACGTAAATAATACTCATCATATAATAGACGTATCCCCCCCCCCCACTCAACACGACACGACTATCATGATAGTAAAAATAGACATAATGAATAATGAAGCGTTCTTACCTTTTATATAAGTTAGTGATCAGTATCGGGACTTTCTTCCTATGCATTGGGACGCATTTGCTAGGAAATCGGGACTGTCCTGACCATATAGGGACTGTTGGCATGTATGACAAATACGTAATTTAAAAGTGTTACATATTGAACATTATTTTGCATTTCTGGAGGTGTTCTTGTTTTGGGAAGCACTACCGTATGGACAGGTATACGACCGATTTTCCAAATGTTAAAGCATGAGTTCAGTCATGGAAAAAATTGAGCTCCCTGCTGCGATGGTGCACATCAATCACATGATGTACTTTGAAAAATATTCCTTATACAGTATTATAGGAGGCTGTGTGGTCCAGTGGTTAATGAAAAGGGCTTGTAACCAATAGGTCCCCGGTTCAAATCCCACCTCAGCCACTGTCTCATTGTGTGACCCTGAGCAAGTGACTTACCCTCCTTGTGCTCCGTCTTGGGTGAAACGTAGTTGTAAGTGACACTGCAGCTGATGCATAGTTCACACACCTTAGTCTCTGTAAGTCACCTTGGATAAAGGTGTCTGCTAAATAAACAAATAATAATAATAATTATTTAGTATTATGTGCTTTTGTTGTTTCATTTATTTTTCCATGCAGTACTTTGTATAATTAGGACAGAAAACGAACAGGAGACTGGTTATCATCATGCATGTATTTCAATTACAAGTTTGGGAAGAAACAGTACATTAATTAGTTAAACTAAAGAGTTAATGTCTTAGCTAAACCGTGGTAAATACGTGTAGTTCAATACCAACCAAGATAGCTATTGTAAGAAAGAGAGATCATACGGTATATGTAGTTTACTGTAGATTAGCATGATTTTAAAAATGGTAAATTCCTGTAGTGCAACAACCACTAAGACATAACGAGCAAACATATCTACCATGGCATACGTTTTTCATTTTTGTATTTGTCATTTCAAGAGGATTTGACAGGTTCCTTTTTTTAACATAGTACAAGTCTTATCCCTTAGTAATACTATATATTACTGCAAGGAATACAATTGTCACGTTTACGAAGAATATGGCATTTATGTTAATGTATTGCAGGGTTCTTCAATAGGTGCCCAGCAATAAATCCGCCCGCGAGCCTTTCTTTTGGCCCGTCAAGCATCAGCTGTCCTTCATTACAAAAGCTGAAATTGCTGATACGCAAGATTATAAAATCACCGTAATCTACAGGGTATATGTTTCCCCTAACAATCGTTTTTTTGGCAGCCTAATACAAGAACAAGTCAGCTGATTGGCCAAGCTTTATTTCTGATGAGCTATCATTTTGGCATGCGTCACAAATCTCCGTCCATTTATGTAGTTTTAGTGCCTCATTGGTTGAGCAACAAGAGAAGGCTTCGTGCAATATGAAAACAGCGGTAGTAATATTATTTTCTTCAGTGCGGTGAAACAATCTGAATATTCTTACAAACATTGCTGCACATTAATTCGAAGCCAAAAATCTACGTCTGTGTCTAAAATGGCAAGTGATGTGTGAGATTAACATAAAAACCAACAACAACAAAGTGATGCTTCAGATTTGGCAAGCGAGTCAGAATCGAGGGATACAAACAGCTGCAGGTAATGCACATTGCTCAAAGGTGCTTCACACTTTCCAGACACTGGCCAAAGGTAAATGCTACGTATAGTGATCAACGTTTTGTTTTGTTGTGATCCTATTTTCTGTTATGAGGAGAGTAATAAACGAAAATTGTGTTTTTTTTTTTTTTTTGTACAACGCCACCTTTTCCACATATATTTTTTGAAGAGTTTATTTAAAGTTAAATTTGACAGTTTTCACTTGCATGCACAGCTTAAAAAAAGTAAACCCCAGTAATGCTATTACTTCATGAAAATGTGTAATTTGCCACTTTGTTTATTGCGAAGAAACTACAATGGCAGGGATAAAAAAAAAAATAGAAAGAAAAAAAAACGATATCTACTTATGTACTGTTTCTGCCTGAAATACACACGTGGAAAGTGTATAATTTTAAGTTTGACATCCTCTGCTTTTATAGTTAATTCAGTGTAGCAATGTAAAGCCTTCACAGCCTAGTCTGGAATAGTACAGTTTTACATATTATTTTAGGATAAATAGTATTGGAAATTGCTTTAATGTTGTAAGATTTAGCTGGGAATTGTGCAGCATGTGATTGGAACAGGAAAGTGAAAGTACTTGTTGTGTTCATTTAACTTAAATACGTTAGTAATGTACTTTAGCTTAGGTATTCTATTAAATTATATGATTGATTAACCTATTACGTTTGACCTGTTGTCAGAGCAATAACATTTTTTTTTTTTTAAATCTTCCAAAACACCAGATGTTTGTCTCCAGTGTATTGTACAGTTTGGTTTTATTATAGAAATACATGAAAAAAAAACTTAAGTGCATATGTCTATATTTCTTATATTTTGCATATGATAAACTAAGTATTGTTAGGAAAATTAGCAATGCGGCCACCAGTAAGTGTTCAGTCACAGGAAATTGGCCGAAGAAACCGAGCCTGTCAAAGATCTTTTATTTAGGCTTAAAAAAACCTGTTTGGCAACAGTAAGAAATGCACCTGCAGCACGCCTCTCAAAGATGGCACAGTGGATATGCGCTTAAGTTTATTTCCCCCTCTGTTTACTGTCATGCCATGTATTTAATTTAGAAACTTTTCATTTACTTTTTAAACACATTTGAGCTTGAACATGCATATTTAGACACCTTGCTACACTTTTAATCAGGCGCTTAGTAAGATGCTTATACAACAGAACAGCTTTCGTTAGTTAACTTGAATGCTTGCAGCACAGTAATTGTCAGAACATTTTCTAGTTTTAATAGAATTAAAATGAATAACATGCTGTTTTAATAGCATTACAATGAGATTTGTATAATTGTTTGTTTGCAAGATGTTGTTTGAATAATGGTCAGGAAATGATATTTGCTTAATATTTTTATTATTAATGGTGATCAAACATTGTATCTTGTTAAGTAGTTATTTCTGAGTTGTATTAGTTGATTAGTGCAAGTGCAGTGTTGCAACATTTTGTTACTGTATGTAAAGTCTGATTGGATAGTCAGATTTTCATGACCATTTAAACAACCCCCCACCACTACGCACATCTTGAGCGCCCTGTGGCCCCCCAAGGTTTGGAAATGTCCTTATCTGGCCCGCCAGAGAATTTGAGTACCACTGATGTATTGTGTGCAAACAACATGAGAGATTTTTTTTTAATTCCCAACCTGAGTACACGACACAATTCCTTACTAAAAAAAAAAAAAAAACTTTCATCTGGCTATTTGTGGTTAATTTTCTTCACCCTATCCCAATTTAAAAACAACAACCCTAAACCTAGAACCTTTTTTTAAATCATTTTGTTGTGTCAGTGCTTCAGTGTTTCATGCATTTAAAAGTTTTTATTGAGAAAAAAATGATATATTAAATAAACTGAAAGATCATAATTGGATAAATTGATTTAATATAAAAAATGTACACATTTTATTGCTATTTATTTAAAAAATATACATGTGGTCTCAACAAAATACTGAATGATCATTCATGGTACACTTTTTATTCACCTTGGGAGGAACCACTGCAGCGAATAAAACACTCATACCACGATCGATCACTCAGCATCCTGTAATATATATTTTTTGCACACACATATATATGTACATTAAAAGGACAATGATATATTTTTTCAATATAGCGTTCTGTTTCCATGGCAACATAGATTATATACACACAGTAGTGTGTAAATGTATTATAACACCAAGATTTGTCATTTCTATCCTTTTTATATACAGTGCCTATAGAAAGTCTACACCCCCTTGAACTTTTTTCACATTTTATTGTCAGTGCCTCAGTTTCATGCATTTAAATGAGGATTTTTTTCCACTTACCTACACACCATACTCCACACTGTTAAAAGGGAAAAAAGTTTTTATTGAGAAAAAATTATCCAATTAGATCATAATTGGATAAGTCTCCACCCCCCTGAGTTAATACTTGGTGGAAGCACATTTGGCAGCAATTATTTGTTTATTTAGCAGACAATTATTTGTTTATTTAGCAGACGCCTTTATCCAAGGCGACTTACAGAGACTCGGGTGTGTG
This sequence comes from Acipenser oxyrinchus oxyrinchus, assembly GCA_030684275.1. Lineage (NCBI taxonomy): Eukaryota > Metazoa > Chordata > Actinopteri > Acipenseriformes > Acipenseridae > Acipenser > Acipenser oxyrinchus. Next base: position 23,773,424 of record CM060258.1, on the reverse strand, counting down.
AACTATGCATCAGCTGCAGTGTCACTTACAACTACGTCTCACCCGAAAGACGGAGCACAAGGAGGTTAAGTGACTTGCTCAGGGTCACACAATGAGTCAGTGGCTGAGGTGGGATTTGAACCGGGAACCTCGTGGTTACAAGCCCTTTTTCTTTAACCACTGGACCACACAGCTGTGAGTCTGTTGGGATAGGTCTCTACCAACTTTGCACACCTAGATTTGGCAATATTTGACCATTCTTCTTTACAAAACTGTTCAAGCTCTGTCAAGTTCCTTGGGGAGCATTGATGGACAGCAATCTTCAAGTCATGCCACAAAATTTTCGATTGGATTTAGGTTGGGGCTCTGACTGGGCCACTCAAGGACATTTACCTTTTTGTTCCTTAGCCACTCCAGTGTAGCTTTGGCTGTGTGCTTTGGGTCGTTGTCATGCTGAAAGGTGAACTTCCGTCCCAGTTTCAGCTTTATTGCAGAGAGCAGCAGGTTTTCCTCAAGGACTTCTCTGTACTTTGCTCCATTCATTTTCCCTTCTATCCTGTCAAGTGCCCCAGTCCCTGCCGATGAGAAACATCCTCATAACATGATGCTACCACCACCACCATGCTTCACAGTAGGGATGGTGTTCTTTGGGTGATGCGCTGTGTTGGGTTTGCGCCAAACAAAGCGCTTTGCATTTAGGCCAAAAAGTTCTATTTTAGTTTTGTCGGCCCACAAAACTTTTTGCCACATGGCTACAGAATCTCCTGAGTACTTGCAACGGGATTCAAGTGGGCTTTCTTGAGTAATGGCTTCCTTCTTGCCACCCTACCATACAGACCAGATTTGTGGAGTGCTTGGGATGTTGTTGTCACATGCACACTTTGACCAGTCTTGACCATAAAAGCCTGTAGCTCTTGCAAAGTTGCCATTGGCCTCTTGGTAGCCTCTCTGATCAGTCTCCTTCTTGCTCGGTCATCCAGTTTGGAGGGACGACCTGATCTAGGCAGGGTCTTTTGTGGTTTCAGTTTCAGTTTTTATCTACACATCCTACCCCACAACTTCCAAGTGAAAAAATATTCTAGAAATTTGTAGAAAATTAATTAAAAATAAAAACTGAAATAGCTTGGTTGGATAAGTGTCCACCCCCCTTGTAATAGCAATCCTAAATTAGCTCAGGTATAACCAATCTCCTTCAAAATCACACACCAAGTTAAGTGGCCTCCACCTGTGTTAAATTGTAGTGATTCACATGATGTCAGGATAAATTCAGCAGTTCCTGTAGGTTCCCTCTGCTGGGTAGTGCATTTCAAAGCAAAGACTCAACCATGAGCACCAAGGAGCTTTCAAAAGAACTCCGGGACAAAGTTGTCGAAAGGCACAGTTCAGGGGATGGGTTTAAAAAAATTACCTTTGCGGTCCATTTATTCAGCGCGTGTCAGGCTCGTCCGGTCCAATTTATTTTCACACGCGTAGTTTATTGTAGGCACGCTGTTTTAAAAGTATTTTCTTTCACAGTAAAACAGGTTTAAAAGGCACTGCATATCAACAGGACACTCAGTACTGCATCTCCAGCCCAGCCCCACCCCTTGTTCACTATATTTTTTACATACCTCGTAATAATAGTACATACCCATAAATCATCTCTTGATCGCTCGTTTTATCACCAAACTGGATGACCGAGCAAGGAAGAGACTGATCAGAGAGGCTACCAAGAGGCCAATGGCAACTTTGCAAGAGCTACAGGCTTTTATGGCCAAGCCTGGTCAAACTCAACACAGCGCATCACCCAAAGAACACCATCCCTACTGTGAAGCATGGTGGTGGTGGCAGCATCATGTTATGAGGATGTTTCTCATCGGCAGGGACTGGGGCACTTGACAGGATAGAAGGGAAAATGAATGGAGCAAAGTACAGAGAAGTCCTTGAGGAAAACCTGTTGCTCTCTGCAATAAAGCTGAAACTGGACGGAAGTTCACCTTTCAGCATGACAACGACCCAAAGCACACAGCCAAAACTACACTGGAGTGGCTAAGGAACAAAAAGCTAAATGTCCTTGAGTGGCCCAGTCAGAGCCACGACCTAAATCCAATCGAAAAATTTTGTGGCATGACTTGAAGATTGCTGTCCATCAACGCTTCCCAAGGAACTTGACAGAGCTTGAACAGTTTTGTAAAGAAGAAAGGTCAAATATTGCCAAATCTAGGTGTGCAAAGTTGGTAGAGACCTATCCCAACAGACTCACAGTTGTAATTGCTGCCAAAGGTGCTTCCACCAAGTATTATCTCAGGGGGGTGGAGACTTATCCAATTATGATCTTTCAGTTTTGTATTTTTAAAATATGAGTGGTGTGTAGATAAGTGTATATATAATCCATGTTGCCATGGAAACAGAACGCTATATTGAAAAAATATATTGTTGTCCTTTTAATGTACATATACATGTGTGTGCAAAAAATATATATTACAGGATGCTGAGTGATTGATCATGGTATGAGTGTTTTATTCGCTGCAGTGGTTCCTGCCAAGGTGAATAAAAAGTATTTTGTTGAGACCACATGTATATTTTTTAAATAAATAGCAATAAAATGTGTACATTTTTTATATTAAATAAATTAATTCAGGGATTATTTTACCTGGTGGATCTTTACTTTCATTGTCAACAGACTATGCTTCATTTCGAACCCTGTTTATGGCCTCTTCGAAACAGTCTCTTTAGACAGAACTTGAGCTGTCTGTCAATTTGCAGCCTTTCTGTTTCCTATTGTTACCGGTGTTAATGAAGGGCTACAGGCTGTTCGGGCAAGTCAGACACAGGCAGATCAGTAACTGGCATTTCTTGATAAAACTCGTTCTCGGGGTCCAAATCAAAACAACTAATTATTTCAGATATTTTAAAGTTATTTTAAAATATATTGGTGGCGGTCTTGTTGAACTACCGAAGCACAGCTCTGCACTGAATTTCAGCATCACACCACTGGATTGGAATGGAAGAAAAAACTAATTTGAAACTTAAGTGGAATAACAAAAATGTATCCCACGCTAGATTTACCCACACTTATGGTATACATTTGAATAATATACAAGTTTCTGTCATGACACTGTCTGGTCGGCAGCTTAAAAAAAACAAACAATGGCAGCGTTAAACAAATTGCTACCATTATATATAGGGCTGTGTTCGAAGGTTCGTTCGCTAACCAGGGATTCGAAGATTGTTTTAAACCTCTGAAGGTTAGCCAGGCAGGTTCACGCACTGTATTTTTTTTTTTTTTTTTCCTGTGAATACTATAAATCACACAGTAAATGTCACTCACATGCAAAATTCAATCTTTTGATTTGTATAATGCATATTAAGTAAACAAAAGTTATTAAAATCCGCTACCAAATTGTATATGTAGCAACTCTACATGGCGCCGCTGCCTTGTATGGAGCAGGGTAAAGTATTCAAAGCAGTGGGCTCGTACCTCTAGTGACTGTATTGCTTCAGTAAAATATGTACGGAATACCTAGTGTACAAGATAGTGTAAGAGAAGTGCTATGGTAGAATATGTTTGAAACATACAAAATATACGCTAACACTAATAATTTTAATTTCGAAAACTGAGCGTCTACCCCTCCCCGCTGCAGCTCGTGTTATCCAGAGGCAAACCTTTAATTTCTTCATTCTCCATCTCGACAGCAAAGCGTTGTATAGAGTAAGGCATAACCAATCTCTGGGGTCACTTGACAAGCGTAAGTTCATATTATTATTAGTATTAATATTTTTAGTAGTAGTAAAATGTAACTGATAACCTGCGTGGAACGGTGACTGTTAAATAAAGCTTTGTCTGCAGCAGTTGGTGCTGGTGCAATGCAAGTTTACTGTATATATCGCAAGCAGGCTCAATTCCGTGTAAATAAACAACATGTATTAATATTTTTATTTAAATTATAACAACATGATTTACTATTTTATAAAAGTATTTTTAAACTACATATGAATATTTTATTCCAGTTACATGGATTACCTACCTGTAAAATAATAGGATTTTCAATCAAATATAAACAAGAAGCTATGGTGACGTCACCAATAAACTATGCAAATGAGTTCCATCGAAGGTTTGAACCTTCCTTCGGTAATGTGTTCCGAACCTTCGAAGGTCAAAATGTACCCTTCGTTGCAGCCCTAATTATATATCTCATTACAACAAGCACAGTACAACAGAGAAGTAATATGTTCAAAATAAAGGCATGGACATTCAACCAAACCATGACAAAGAAGAATTTAAGGAGAATTTAATGAAAATGCTGTTACTTAAGTAAAGAAAGGCAGTAGAAGAAATAGATGCTAAAATTCTCAAATTAGTTAACCACTTCAACTCCAGATGTAAAAATGAAACCCCTTCCCAGGTACCAGATTTTGAAAATAATAATGTTTTCAAATCTAATTGCTATAAAATGTTAACATATAACGAATAAACCACAAATAAATGACCTAAACTGTGTTTCATTAACCCTTTATGCTGCTGTGTACTACATACCCATATTCAATATAGAGAGAAAAACAGTTTTTTTTTTTTTTAAAACAAAAACGCTGGTAGTAATAATCAGTAAACAGTAATTTATCAAATAAAAATCAAACATCAAAACGTGTGCCTTTATCGACTTGCTCTGTGCCATTTATTGAAATGTTCAATACAACAGAACCCGGGGTTGCCTTCGCAACCACTGCACATTTTTCTTGTGTCTTTTCTTTAGTGTTCATTTTCGTAGCAGACCCTGCACCTTTTGTTGCAGTCTCTGCTTCCCTTGTGTTGGAGGGATAGTCACAAATGTGTGTACACAGCTACTTTGCGCAGGCATTGTGATGGATCTGGCTGCCGCATTGCCTGTACCCAGTGCTGTGTTTTGATAGTATTTCGTCACAGCACTGCCATTTCAAACCAAACAGCTTCCTGTTTGCAGCTGGCTTACCTGTAAAGTAGCTGCATGCTCTTTTCTTTGTACAGTTTTTGTACTGTTCTTGGCTCCACATCCTCTTCATCATAATCATCGCTGAGTGATAAGTCAGCATCACTGTCGCTGGTATCGAAATCCTCCGAACCAACTTCACTCCTGTTGCTCATTATAGAAAGACCACGTACGTTGCCATGTTTAGCTTTCACTAAAAACTATATAAACTACAACTAAACAAGTAAAACTAATAATAAAACAAAAAAATAATAATTTAAAACAATATATATATATACTTGTAAAAGTTGAATGGCTTCCAGCAATATATCTGTCTTCTAAACGCCCACAGGTAGATTGGAATCGCTACATGACATGCAATTTGATAAAAGTGTCACCTGACCCTGCCCCGACTTTCATTGCACATTCCACAGTACTAGCACTGCCTTAGAGAATGAAACCTGAAATGCTAAACTGAGAAACCGATCATAGAATAGAATGGGAAACTTGATGTACACAGGTACGACATGGTACTGTAAGTGGGTTTTCATTTAACGTACGTGCGTACGTCATGGTGTTGAAGTGGTTAATAGTTTAAAGTCAGTCTGATTTCTTCCTTGGAGCTCCCACAAAGTATCCAGATGGAAGTGTCTGGCTTCGAGGGTATGAACGATGAAGATGTGTTGGCAGCGGTGTTGGAGATTAGCCGACAAGAAAGCGCCCTGGCAGGATACCCTGCACCCTCTGAGGATGAGCCCACCAGCAGCCCTGACACAGGATTCGGGGAGGACCCCTTCGACACCGAGAGACCTCCACAAGCTGGTACTATAGGCCCTTTTAAAGGATTAAATATACAATTATTTTTATAAAAATAAAAACAAGTGATCTGTACAACCCAGTTAAGTTCTCCTTTTTTTTTTTTTTTTTTTATAAATAAGTTTATTACTGTAATAGAACAAGTGTCCCTTTTGGTAATAATTCATAAGGGGTATAATATGGCTCTATCCTTGGCCCCCTGTTATTTAGTATTTATGTTTCCCCTCGGCCACATTAAGGTCTCATGGCATACTCTTTTTTTTTGCATGACGACACTCAAATCTATATTAATTCTAAACCTGATATCAATGTTGCTTCCTGTGCCCTAACTGCCTGTATCTCTGATATATAAAATTGGATGTCTCAAAATTTTTTACATCTTAATTGTGACAAGACTGAGGTAATGCTGTTAGGTACTCCCCGCCAGCTAGGAAAAACCAATGCTTTAACCCTTTGCGGTCCATTTATTAATTCAGCGTCAGGCTCGCCAGGTCCAATTTATTTTCACACGCGCAGTTAATTTTAGACGCGCTGTTTAAAACTATTTTTTTACACAGTCAAACGGGTTTAAATGGCCCTGCATATCAACAAAGCACTCACTAGGGATCTCCAGCCCCGCCCCACCCTTTCATTTGCTATCGCTTTCACATATGCTACCAAATAAAAATAATAATAATAATAGTCGTACATACCGATCAATCGTCTCCTGATGACTCGTTTATCACCAAACTCCTCAATAATGCAATCCAAGTCATTATTTTATTGCTATAACATCTCAAAAAGCTCTGCAAATGTCCGTGATAGTCTCTGTCGCTGATACTGTAACACCCAGCTTGTTTCCATCGACCGCCCCATCTGATGCCAGGGGCTAGTATGACTATTCATGAGATCGCCTTTTTTTTTTATCGGCTTGTCTCGGCTCCTTTCGTTCCCCACTCGGCCATTGAATGGTTTTCTCGGCTTTTCCATTGAAAAGCCGACTTTTTGCGTTTTTGCGTTTTAAAATGATGTCGGACAGGGTCCGACAAAGGACCTGATGGGAGTAATTGCAATGTCGGACCCAGTCCGACAAAGGACCGCAAAGGGTTAAATCTGTCTGTTGATGGAACATTGCTTGAGTTCAGATCTAAGATGAAAAATTTGGGTGTGATTTTCGATCCTGGGTTAACTTTTGAATCTCATGTGCTGAATACTGTCAAGGTTTCTTTTTTTCACCTTAGAAATATTGCCAGACTGCGTCCCATGCTTTCTCTACCTGCAGCTGAAAAAGTGGTTCATGCTTTTGTTTTCTCCAGGATCGATTACTGTAACGCCCTGCTTGCTGGGGTGTCGAATAGCATCCTCACTAAAATTCAATTTGTCCAAAACTCTGCAGCCAGAATTTTGTCTCGGTCCTGCTCAAGAGATCACATTACTCCTGTCTTGGAGGCCTTGCACTGGCTGCCTATCAGATTCAGAATTGATTTTAAAATTAATGCTAACATATAAGGCTCTTCATAGGCTAGCTCCGACTTATCTGTCAGATCTTTTATCTTTTTACACTCCCACTTGCAACCTCTGCTCTGCTGATCTCAGACTGCTGTATGTCCCGCCTGTTCGCCTGCGCTCTATGGGCGACAGGGCCTTCTGTTGCTATGCCCCCAAATTATGGAACTCTATTCCACTCGAGATCAGGGACTCAGCTGCTTTGAGTGTTTTTAAAGCTAATTTAAAAACTTACTTTTTTAGAAAGGCGTTTTTATGATTTTTATGATTGTTTTATTTCCTTGTGCTTTTTTATGTATAATATTTTTTATTGCTGTACTATTAATTGTGACGCGCTCTGAGAGAATTGCTTTTAAGGACGCTATACAAAATAAAGTTTATTATTATTTATTATTATTATTATTATTATTATTATTATTATTATTATTATTATTATTATTATAATAACTTACAGCTTTGTATTGAAGACATTGTTGCAGCCCTATCCTGTTTGCCAAACTCAATAAATCCATGTTTTGTGCACAATTGTGTAATTTAGTGGCCCTGGCACCGGACCTGGATGAGAACAAGGAGAATCAGACCCCAGAGGAGGTCCAGGGGGAGTTGGACTGGGTGCAGCAGAACAGCCTGGAACATGAAAGGGAGGAGCAGGAGCTGCAGCAAGCACTTGCTCAGAGCTTGCAGGAGCATGTAAGGGAACCTGTTCATTTAATAACCTGTTTCAATAGTCAGGCATCCTTGCTGGTGGAGCTTATGTTTTCAATGTTATAATATCTTGTTGGATATGATGTAATGGCACACTTCACCTCTCGCCTCACATGGCTGCCATCTTGTGGTCATGTGACTGGTTTCATACTTGATAGACACTTGTATTTTATAAAGCTCTAGGTCAAGTTTGGTGATGCTTTTGTTTTTTTGGTAGGCAGAGTATATCAATCATAATGGTATAAACTTTTGTGATTCAGATTAAAAAAAGCCAACTCTTTCTTTGCCATACAATGTTTCTTATAGGAAGCTAGAGAAATGAAAGAGGATGATGACTTAAAACGAGCTACTGAGCTAAGTCTGCAAGGTATGGTCATGTTGTTTAGAATACGGATGTTCATTAGTGTTTTTATTTTTAAAAGACAGGTTTTGTGAGAAGTTCCTTTTAATAAATACACTTTTTTAATCTTTCTTTTGTTTCTCTGGCTTGTGTCAGAGTTTAATACCTCCCTAACTGAATGCCCGTTCTCAGATGAGGACTCAGGGAATGAGGATGTCTTGGATGTGGAGTACAGTGAGGCAGAGGCTGATTTGAAAAAAAGTTTAGAGGTGAGGGTCCCTGGTCTTTCATTGGTTGCCACATACTTTTGTTAGCACAAGTTCTCAAACTTTGAGATCTTTTACCTTTTTACTTGAGTGTTTTAGTTAGCAAAATTGCACAAGTGGGCCAACCATAAAATTATTTCTACATGGGGAAAATAAGAATGTGGCAATGGACGAGTTCATTTATGCAAATATACTCTGATAGTTCCATTAAACGTGAAACAACTATAGTAAATATTTCATTTTTGTCTGTCACAATTCCCATTTTATAGACCCTTGTCCATATGCTTCAGTAAGCCCCATGCTTAATGTAACCCAAATACGTATAAAATAATGGGAAGTCTAATTGCTGCTGTGTATTTCTCCCACAGAGTGGGGAGCTCTGCAATTCCTATCGTATTGTCAGTGTGGTCAGTCACATCGGAAGTAGCTCCTCATCTGGTAAGGGCTAATTGAACCACAATTCATTTTCTTTCCTCATCTTGAAAAGGGGGTGATTATCTTCTCCGGGAAACCAAGATACTTGGTGAATAAGGGTTTTGATTGGACAACAGACTCAATGCAGCCTTTTTGTATATATCGGGAACCACTTCTCTATTTCTCATGAACATTTTAAGGAGAAGTAGTTGAGATTATTGGAATCTGGAATGTTTTATAGAATACCCTGTATGTATGTCACATTTACTTTGAGAGGGTGACCTTTATACCAATACCGCAAATCATTTTTACAGCATGTATTGAAGACTCTGATATCAATGGTTTTAGGAATTGTTGAGTGCTTATTTATTCAGTATTTCAAACTATTCTGCCAGCATAACGTTGTGGATTTGTTTTCTCCCATAGGTCACTACATAAGTGATGTATATGATATGAAGAAGCAGTCTTGGCTTACCTACAATGACCTGGATGTGTCAACGACCCAAGAGTCTTCAGTGCAGAGGGACCGAGACAGGAGTGGCTACATCTTCTTTTACATGCACAAGTAAGAGGACAGTTAGAGAAGAACTCTCCAAGCAACCATCACTTTTTTTTTTAAACCTTTGCACTGTGGATGCAAGCCACTTAGATTGTTTGTTTAGGTTTTTTTTTATCAACTATTTCAGCGATAAAACCTAAATGAAAGTTTAAAACCGACAAACAGAACTGTGTTTTTTTTTGTGTGTGTCTGCACCACTCATTATTATTATTATTATTATTATTATTATTATTATTATTATTATTATTATTTATTTCTTAGCAGACGCCCTTATCCAGGGCGACTTACAATCGTAAGCAAATACATTCAAGTATCATAGTACAAGTAATAATACAATTAAGAGCAAGATAAATACAATGACTTTGGTTCAAGCAAGTACAAGTGTGACAAAATACAATTCAATAATACAGCAGATAAGTGTCAGTGATAGTTACATCAGGATATGATTAAATACAAAATACTACAGATTAAACACTTGGCAGATTACAGTACTCTGAAGTACAGGATTAAATGCAGTAAAATAGGGGCAGATAAGAGCAAGTAAAACGCATTTAAGGAAGGGTGATAAGTGTCCCAGGGGAAAAACAGAGGAGTTCTACAGGTGCTTTCTGAAGAGGTGAGTCTTGAGGAGGCGCCGGAATGTGGTTGGACTGGGCAGTCCTGACATCTGTAGGAAGGTCATTCCACCACTGCGGGGCGAGGGTGGAAAAGGAGTGGGCTCTGGAGGCAGGGGAGTGTAGAGGAGGTAGAGCCAGTCTTCTAGTGCAAGCGGAGCGGAGAGGTCAAGTGGGGGTGTAGGGAGAGATGAGGGTCTGGAGGTAGCTGGGTGCAGTCTGATCAAGGCATCTGTAGGCTAGTATAAGAGTCTTGAACTGGATGCGAGTGGTGATCGGGAGCCAGTGGAGTTGCATGGGAGAAGCGAGGCAGAGAGAACACCAGGCGGGCAGCGGAGTTTTCTGGATGAGCTGGAGCGGACGGGTGGTGGACATAGGGAGGCCAGCCAGGAGGGAGTTGCAGTAGTCTAGGCGGGAGAGTACCAAGGCCTGGACCAGGAGCTGGGTGGCGTAGTTGGTGAGGAAGGGTCGGATTCTTCGGATGTTGCTCAGGAAGAAACGGCAAGTGCGTGCCAGAGTGGAGATGTGCTGGGAATAAGAGAGGCAGGGGTCCAGGGTGACTCCGAGGTTCTTAGGGGGGGAAGAGGGAGAGAGTGTGGTAGATTCCAGAGGAACAGAGATAGAAAGATCAGAGGAGGAGGGGGAGGAGGAGGGAAAGAAAAGGAGGTCAGATTTAGAGAGGTTAAGTTTGAGGTGATGCGAGTGCATCGAGGAGGAGATAGCAGACAGACAGGTAGAGATACGGGAGGGGATGGTGGAGTCAGAGGTGGGGAAGGAGAGGAAAATCTGAGCATCATCAGCATAGAAATGGTATGAGAAACCATAGGATGCGATGAGGGGGTCCAGGGAGCGGGTGTAGAGAGAGAAAGGAGAGGACCCAAGACTGACCCTTGGGGACTCCTGTTGAGAGAGGAGCTAGGTGTGGAGGTTGCTCCACACCAGGTTACCTGGTAAGTGCGGTTGGAGAGGTAGGAGGAGAACCAGGCCAGAGCAGTGCCAGAGATTCCCAGGTCAGCGAGAGAGGATAGTAGAATAGAGTGATCGACAGTGTCAAAGGCAGCAGAGAGGTCGAGGAGAATTAGGACAGAGGAGAGAGAGGCAGCTCGGGCAGACTTTAGTGAGTTGGTGACAGACAGGAGGGCGGTTTCAGTGGAGTGAGCAGAGCGGAAGCCAGATTGGAGAGGGTCGAGCAGAGAGTGGTTGGACAGGAAAGCAGAGAGCTGGCGGTGCACTCATATCGCTGTATTATACAATTAGATACAATGTAGAAATAATAAAATAATGTATTTAGACTGTTGGCTTCAAAGGGACTGAGGTGTTTGGCAGCATTTGAAAATTGTCCCTGATGAGGAAACACTTCTAATATAAAATGTTACCGAGATTTATGTCAGCAAAAAACTAAAGCTAGAACTCAGCCCACCACCAGCCCTCCAAAAAGCATCTGCAGAGTTCCTGTGTAGTGTGCTGGGTTAATTACAGCCTGGTTCACTGTGTAGTGTGCTGGGTTATTACAGCCTGGTACATGTGTAGTGTGCTGGGTTATTACAGCCTGGTACATGTGTAGTGTGCTGGGTTATTACAGCCTGGTTCACTGTGTAGTGTGCTGGGTTAATTACAGCCTGGTTCACTGTGTAGTGGCTGGGTTATTACAGCCTGGTACATGTGTAGTGTGCTGGGTTATTACAGCCTGGTACATGTGTAGTGTGCTGGGTTATTACAGCCTGGTTCATGTGTAGTGTGCTGGGTTATTACAGCCTGGTTCATGTGTCCTTGTGGTGGGTTATCACAGCCTGGTTAATGTGTAGTGTGCTGGGTTATTACAGCCTGGTTCACTGTGTAGTGTGCTGGGTTAATTACAGCCTGGTTCACTGTGTAGTGTGCTGGGTTAATTACAGCCTGGTTCACTGTGTAGTGTGCTGGGTTATTACAGCCTGGTTCATATGTAGTGTGCTGGGTTATTACAGCTTGGTTCACTGTGTAGTGTGCTGGGTTATTACAGCCTGGTTCATGTGTAGTGTGCTGGGTTATTACAGCCTGGTTCATGTGTAGTGTGCTGGGTTATTACAGCCTGGTTCACGCTATTCATAAGGCACTTGCACTTGAATTCAATCTCTATGCTGATAGAATGCAGCAATAATGTAATCCGACAAACAAAACTTAATTTCAATACATGCACAGTAAATACTTTATAAAATTAACTGCCCTGCTCATAGATGCATCTCATTGAAAGCAGCTTGCAGATATTTGTTGGCAGCTTCTCCCAGTTTACTGTTTATCCAGTTCTTACACCCAGACTAAATATGATGCAGTGGTTGTCCCTATGAGGGCAGTCGGAATCAATCATGTAAGTCTTGCCATAGCTTTTGACTGTTACAATATAAACATTATTAAGGGATATTAATATGAACTGTCAACATGCAGCAAAGTGTCTGATATATGCTTCTGGTGTGGTGATTCATTATGCAAATGTTTGAATTCTTTGGTTCAGTTTTAACTTTTGTCAATATCATTGAGTTTGGAGTTTGGTGCAAGTTTTGGTTTGGCAAAATCATAACCTTTGCATCCCTACGTTGCACATATGAAACGTACAGATCTTTTTCAGATGTCTATTTATGTAATGTTTTACATACCATTCTCTCATATGACATTCCATTTTATATTTTGCCCCTGGGGTGCAGGTGTTCTATTTTTGTACAAAAACAAATCCCCATTTCTAGTTAAGTATTCCTGACCTACTTGTTTCAATTGCAGGGATGTGTTTGAGGAGCTGTTGGAGTCTGAGAAGATTGTGCAGACTTGTGGTGGGAAGGTCTGTGCTGCAGCTTCTCTAACGTACACAGAGAGACAGAATGAACACTTGTGGAATGGAGTTCTTTCATGAGTGAAGAAACAAAAATGGATCTCCCATACTACTGACTACCTTCACCGAGACATTTTTTTAATGAAATAGTCATTTAACTTGTGCAAATTGGCTTTGGGCACTGTGACTAAATCAGTTGCAAGTAATTTGTCTGTGGCCCAGTGAATGTACAGAAAAATGAAACCTCACACACTTGTATTTTTCAGTTGTTTCTATGTTGAGTTATCCTGGATTAAATTATCCAAGGACTTTACAGGCACCGACAGAATGTGGGGTTGGCTTGTTTATTTATTTATTGATTTATATTTGGCTTAGTCTTAAACATGTCCTGTTGTACTGTTCAGTAAGGTAACTCTTTAATGCACAAGGTTTAAGTTGTACCAGCTTTAACTTTTGAAAATTCTACAATTTGTTAGTTACAACTGGCCTGTAAGGAAAACTTGTAGTTTTATGCACCTGAATGACAGAATACTACACAAGACACAAATCAGTTCAATGAATTTAATATCCAACTGTCACCAATCAATTAGCTTAGTCAGACAGTCGCAATAGAGGAGCTACACTATGATGTAACCTGTACAGTATTTTGGCTTACTTTTGGGTAACATTTTACAAATCTTTTCCTGTTTGTCACACTGTCCCCTCTTTTTTTTTTTTTTAAAGACTATTTTCAATGCTATTAAACCAATTTAATTACTGTCCCAAATGAAACTTTTTTTTTTTTTGAAGCAAACATTTTATTGTTCTAATAATGCTTTGAAATTCAAATACAACACAATAAATGTTATCAGTTGACTTGTGCATTGTTAAGTGAGTGGTCAGGAATAACATTGTACAAAGCATGAGCATCTAAAGATACAGTCCATGGCAGAGTTAATAATTAATTACCAGGACCTTCCCAAAAGAAATACTGTATTTTACAACCTTTCTTAATAACTGACAGCTTTGTGCACGCAAAGTGGTTGCAGTAGTCTTTCATGCAGAAAATAAGTTCACCAGACTGGCCATAGAGTCTGGGTATTTGAAATTGTACTGTATGCATTTAGCAATTCTCTCAATTGCTATACTATACTTTTATTACAAACCTTCATATATACAATTTGCCAGTTAAAACACTGGCAGACAGACGTGTAGCACACAATACCTGGTTCATTTATTGAGGCGGTTTCGTAGATTGCACAAAATAAAAGCTACAACATTCCTTACTCTGATGTTTAACATTGCACATTTCTTAAATGTGACTTCAAAGACAGCCTGATGAAATGTGCAGTAAAAGCCACATTGTTATTATAGCCATGAAATTTGACAGATTGTACAACAACAACAAAAAAAAACTCAAAAGAATTGCAGTTGTTTTCAGATATACACAGCACATGTCTATAGGGACTAGCATTACAAATGCAGCAGCATCAGTCTCCATTTAACCTGTACTGTTCTGCAGTCCAGTCTGTGATGTGAACATTCCAATGCTCATTAGCGACTTGGGATCTTCAAGAGTAGTTTACTCTCCTAAAATGCATTTTTTGTAAGAGGCTGAAGCTGGTGGCCAGTGCGCCTGTTAAACTCTTCGAGAACCTGACTCTCTTTTTGAAACATCTGTTTAGGAAAGAAAAAAAAAATCAGATTAAAAAAATCACATAATTACACAATTAAAACAGCAGTCAAGTTTAAAATAATAAAAAAATTGCTTGATTAAGGCTTTGGTAGCATTGCAAATGTAGTCCCAAAGGGCTTGTTAAAGTTGTTTTAATATGAACACTTAGAGCTGGGGCAGGGTTTTCCAGAAATAGAAGCAGATCAATTAAGCATTTGAAAAGTTTTGAAATAAAATACAGAATTTCAGTTGCATGAAAACAAATACCAGCCAAATATTATCTGTTCTATTTTACAGTACAACTTTACACAACAATTGCATTATTTTTAGCATCTGAAGTACTGCTCTGTTCCTTATAACATGTTGCATGGAGGCCCTAACCAATGTTTAGTAACAATCATTATCTGTCTCTAATCTAATATCTGGCCTGTTTCTTTTATTCTGGATTACAATCATACGAATAGACTAATAGAAACTTTTGAATTAAAGTGGTTCCATTTCACTGGGACAGGTACATCCATCAGTAATCATTTTAGACCATGTTGGCGCTACAGTACCTGTTTCCATTCCATTTCTGTTCTGTGTCTATACCCCAGTAGATGGCAAAGACCATGAGCAGTAACTACCTGTATAAGCAAGAACAAATAATCAGGTAGAATACTTAAGCTTGACCTGCAACACCACATTGTTTTACTGCATAAATATACTGTATAAATCTATATATAGGGACATACCTATGATTATTATAGAATTAATGCCACTGTTTTGAAGAAAAGTGTATTTATCCTTGTATTATGGAGAAACTTCTGACCTGAATAAATCCCATGTATAGAGAATTGAATTTGTTTCAATCACGATCCCTTTGAAATAATATTCTCTATAGCAAAACCCATTTTATTTCTCATCTGAATCAATTTAACATGCAAATGTATGGCACAGAACACTAGCTCCCTGCTTGACATGATCTCCCTGTAAAATAAGATGCTGCTTTTTTATCAGAATGTATCATTCTAAATTCCCTGTTTTTCAGAAGATAATTCAAGTAAAATCTGGGCAGATGGATGGATTCTATTATGGTAGCATCCTTTCACTGCACTGTTTCTTCCTGATGTGTATAAATAAACATGTATGTGCTCTCATGAAATTTTTTTCTTTACAATGGGTAAGACCCACAATGTCATGTTTGTGCAGTTGATACACATTTTATGGTGGCTCATTAAAGACCTGTTATGTCAATTCCAATTATTTCAGGATCTCAGCATAAAAATGTGAAGTGTCAAGATCTTGATATAATTGGTCTTATAATCTCTGCATAACCCCCACCCATTTCCTAAATGAGCCATCATACATTTTACTGTGTATTCAGATTTGATCTCTGGTTAACTGGTCTGAGATGTATTCTAGTTGTTGTTTGAACATAGCTTTAAATGCTCAAATTGATTACCACACAATACTAGCAGCTAGTCTTAATCAAAACAGACACAGCTTTGTGGTTGTTATTAATTCCTTTGGAGGACGAGGTTATGTTTTTAATCATTTTTTGTCTGTAAGAATGACTTACAGTAAGTATGCTGTGGAAGTCGTCTACTTCCTGCTCCTCACACTGCCTGTAGATGTACTCCAACCCCAGGAAAATGTCACCCAGGTTACAATCGTCTTGATGAAGGGGGCTGGGGAGGACACCGGCTTTCAGATCCTTCAACATAATTAAATACAGCAAGTAGTGCTATGCTATCATGATCGCCACAATTTCACTGGCTTGCCCTACCCTCTGCCCAGCTACATTAACAAAATATTCAATACTACAGTGGGACCATTATATACCTGACCCCAGTCATTCTGTATTCCTGGAAAATGATTATATATATATATATATATATATATATATATATATATATATATATATATATATATATATATATATATATATATATATATATATATATATATATATATATATATATATATATATATATATATATATATATATATATATATATATATATATAT
The DNA here is from genome assembly GCA_030684275.1 of Acipenser oxyrinchus oxyrinchus. Classification (NCBI taxonomy): domain Eukaryota; kingdom Metazoa; phylum Chordata; class Actinopteri; order Acipenseriformes; family Acipenseridae; genus Acipenser; species Acipenser oxyrinchus. Next base: position 23,756,857 of record CM060258.1, on the reverse strand, counting down.
ATATATATATATATATATATATATATATATATATATATATATATATATATATATATATATATATATATATATATATATATATATATATATATATATATATATATATATATATATATATATATATATATATATATATATATATATATATATATATATATATATATATATATATATATATATATATATATATATATATATATATATATATATATATATATATATATATATATATATATATATATATATATATATATATATATATATATATATATATATATATATATATAGTGATAGTGATATATATATATATATATATATATATATATATATATATATATATATATATATATATATATATATATATATATATATATATATATATATATATATATATATATATATATATATATATATATATATATATATATATATATATATATATATATATATATATATATATATATATATATATATATATATATATATATATATATATATATATATATATATATATATATATATATATATATATATATATATATATATATATATATATATATATATATATATATATATATATATATATATATATATATATCACACAATTTTGTGAATACAACTTTACTTGAAACAGTTTGATTTTAGGCTTTTAAATATATTTTGAAGTCTCATTTTGACTACCTCATAAAAGGGGAATGAAAGAACATCAGTTGGCGAATCATTTTGCCTGTATGTTTTATTGATATACTGAATCCTCTGATTATCAACACAAATCAGCCCCAGGTCAAATCTGTAAATTCCTAAAATGTGCCGCAGGGTCTCCACATCCTTTCGGAGCCTGGCCCTCCTCAGCGGCACCGCCCGCTGGAGATTGCGTAGAACCACACTCATGACGTGCCAAATCTCACGGGGATACTGGGGGGTTGTCTGAAGAGTTTTTAAAATGTAGCGACCTGGTTGAGAAACAAAACAAGTGTCAAACAGACTAATTCTAATCCTGAGGTATACTAGTGGTCTAGGAAAGACAACTCCACTCATAGCATTTGTATTACTTCTTCAGTATGGATACAGAAATTATTCCACAGCACAACACAGAATGAGTTTAACCAATTGTTCCGATTGATTAAACCAATTACAGTGTAGTGTTAGAAAGTGGTACGCATACCCAAACTTTGAAAGTGGTATGCTGTCAGATTTTGGTACAGGTGCAATCAATTGTGATCTGATGGGTGTTTTCCTATTGTCAAACAGGTACATTTACGATTAATTATACATTGTTTTTTTGCAAACATACTGGAAACAGACAATCAAATTTTCTAAAAAGAAAAACAATTCATGACAAACAAGACAAAATGAGGTCGCAAGGTTGCACAAGTAAAAAAATGTCCAAGACCCAATGTATTGCATATAATAAATATGTGCATAATATTTTCTTAATGGTGGAAAAATATGATAAATTACATTAACAACAATGTAAAAGATTGGAAAAGCACGTACCAGATTTGAATGGGCACTTCCCTGCTTTCTTAGCAGGAGTTGGTTAGGCATGCACAGTGCGCTAGGAAAATAACACCAAATAACACTAAACTGGGATCATGTGTTTGGTACGGTGCCATCAGGATTAAATTAATAGTACATATATGCAGGTTTTTCTAGTCCGTATTTTAGTTCACTTGAAGAGGACTAAATCACTGGTACGCTGCAATTGACCCACTATGTCCAGGTTTATATTAAAATTGTGTTCTGAACCTGTTCACTTTTACAGCAAATTATATGCGTGTCTTTTTTATATGCGTCCATTGTGAATACCTGGCTGTATTTTGCTTTGATCCGAAAAGCATGTCCTTACTACACCCCTTCTTCCAGTAGATGAAGGTTAGGAAGCACATTTTAAATATTATTTTATATGCTTACAACATTTTATACAAAACACACACTATACTTTTATAATTTACCTCTTGGCACGTTGGATGAAAAACAACGTTGAAGCAGTACTCACATTTAACAAATGGAAGGTCTCACTTTTTTCTCAGTTATGTCTTCTCGTTATTGTTTTTCTTTTTGTGTGTGTGTGTATATATATATATATATATATATATATATATATATATATATATATATATATATATATATATATATATATATATATATATATGTGTGTGTGTGTGTGTTTTAACTGCTATTATGCAGAATATAACCTTGTAGTCGTGTTTTAAAAAAAAAAAATCTTATTTATCAATATTAAAAAGGAATCGGTTAGTGAAGTACATTCAATGTGTGGTCTACATCTGAATACTAAGGAGAAAGCCATGTATCTCAAGCTGCAATTAATCTTTTTAAATTTCGAAAAAGTTGCTCTTACCTCATAATCCAAAAAGTGAACGGCGTTGACGCGGACCATTATATCACAAAGGACGAGGAGCAGGCCGGAACAAAATTCTAAAACAGGAAGTAGTTGCGTCGTGTATATCCTGCGTTTCAGACAGCGGGAGGAAATACAGGTTACATACGGTAGGTATTACTGTATTGTTATCAGTTGTTTTTTTTCCAAAAGCAAAACAACAAAGCTTTGTATAATGTGTGTAAGAAGTTTGACTTTGTTAAAGTGTGTACATTAGGCAGTCAGATAGTAAAGGCGCTAGGAAATTGATCAACGTTTACGTTAGTTTTAATATAAAAACAGATGCAAAGTGATGATCTTGTGCTCTCAGATGTATGTTTTATGTGTCAAGAAACATAACATATTGTGTGTATTGTATTCGTTTCTTGTTGTATAGCCCCACCAGTCGACACAGCTGTTTTTGACTGTAGCGACCAAGAAATCAAAAGTTAATCTTTTTGTATATTTACAATATTGTCAGTATTTGTTGTTCAGTAATTTGTGTATTTTATGTGTTTTACAAAATGGCTTTCATTCTAATATTTCTTTTGAAATTATTAAACTATTTTTTTTAAATCTCTTGCTAACCCTACCCTAAGCCACGAGCCCTGGCTATACAATAACAGATTATTATATTTTTCACCGTAACACAATTCTGAACAATTTTTTCGGCAAGAACTTTTTTTTTCTTGCCGAAAAATTAGTAATTGTTATTTTTACCAGCATACGTTTACTTCTATTTTTAAGATATGCTGGCAAGAAATCATTTGTTAGAAGCCAGTCTGCTAACTATCTTTTCTGTAATTTTAAAATTACAGTAAATTCACGTTATTAAATATGAATGTTGCTTTGTTACAGGAATCTGATGCATACAAATAAGAGGAGAAATCGCTTCTGAGATTCTGTCAACCAAGATTGCCCACTTGATTTGAGTCAAGTTCAAGGAAAAGCAAGCAGATTGATTGCAGTGTGTTTTTTGTATATTCACTCATGCAGAGGAACACGTGCCAGCTGTTCTAGCAAAGCTGCCCATTTGCAACATGAATAATCTGTTTGGGAGTCAGCAGCCCGGCCAATTCCAGCCCCCAGCCAGCAGTGTCAGCGGGGTGTTTCAGCCTCTCCAGCCCCCAGCCAGCAGTGTCAGCGGGGTGTTTCAGCCTCTCCAGCCCCCAGTCAGTGGGGTGTTTCAGCCTCTCCAGCCCCCAGCCAGCGGGGTGTTTCAGCCTCTCCAGCCCCCAGTCAGCGGTGTCAGCGGGGTGTTTCAGCCTCTCCAGCCCCTAGCCAGCAGCGTCAGCGGGGTGTTTCAGCCTCTCCAGCCCCTAGCCAGCAGCGTCAGCGGTATGTTTCAGTCTCAGACTGGGGAGAATCCTAGTTTTGGGCAAACATCGGGATTTGGGCAGCAGACAGCATTCAGCCAGCCTGGAGGATTTGGGCAGCAGATGGGATTTGGGCAGTCATCCGGGTTTGGTCAAACGCCTGCCTTTGGTCAGTCCTCTGGATTGGGGCAGAACCCAGTGTTTGGCCAGTCAACTGGATTGGGGCAAAGCAGGGGGATGACACTGGCAGCTGGACAAGGACAGGGACAGCCACCCTCGTACACACAGTCAACTAGGCTGAGAGAGACCATGGCATTTGAGACACCATCAAGACTGGGACAGAGTACTGCAGGGTTTGCGCCACCACCATCATACACACAGTCAACTGGTTTGGGGCAGAGTACAGTGTTTGGACAGTCAACTGGATTTGGACAGAACCAAGGAAAGCAATCCACACTGGGGCAATCCTCGGGATTTACACAGCCATTTGCCCAATCAACTAGATTTCCCCAGAGCGCTGGGTTTGGACAGTCTTCTAGCTTCCCACAGGTTTCCTCAGCACCTGTCCCCGGCTCTGAGTCAGGGCAGGCCATAAGGTTTAGCCAGCCAGTGGTGTCTAGTTTCCGGCAGCCTCCAGCATTCGGGCTGACCAGCAGCACTTCCTCCAATGCAGCGTCAACTCTGGGCAGCCAGAGTGTCACTTTCACACTCCCCTCCTCCTCCACCACAGGGATCTTCTCTACACCCTCTTCTTCCATCGGAAAAACAAAGGAGGCTCCCTGCAGCTTTGGTAACTTTAAATTCAAGCCCTCAGACACAGCTGTCTTCAAACCCATCTTTAGTGTTAGCCCAGAGCCGGCTAATCCACAGCCTGCTGCCAGTGTGGTGAGCAGCAGTTCAGGTTTCTCCCTTCTGAGTGCGAGCACAGATGCAGTCCCGGGGTTCACCTTTTCAAAACCTTCAGCACCCCCATCTAACAACAGTGTCAGTGCCAATGTCTCACAGGACAGCAGCCTTGAATTCAATTTCTTACTGCCGACAGCCCATGCTACTGGCCAAACATTTGTCAGCACCACCAGTGCATCAACCTTCAGCTTCTCCGAAAAGGTTGTTGATGTCCCACCAGCAACCCAACCCCCCTTTGGAAGCACTGGTAGTGGGTTTGAGCAGCCAAGCAACACCTCTGCGTTTGGCAAGCTGGGCAAATCAGAGGCAGCTGCAGGAGGACAAGAGGAAGTTGGCAGTGAGGGCCAAGGGGAGGTGGCCTTTGGAGGCCTGGGGAAGGGAACTAAAAGAAAAGAGGAGTCAGTAGAGCGACCACCACCCCAGGAAGAGAGCTCTAAAGGCAGTCGTGATGAACCCCGCTGCCCTCCCAAGCGGCCATTGTTAAAGTCCCGCGGTCCTGCGCGGGGGCTATTCCACTCTGCCCTCAGCCACGTTCTGAAAGAGTCGGGCCAGTCTGTGAACAGGGAGTCCAAGAGACAGCAGCAGTGGGAGGAGATGAAGACCCATTTAGAAGCTCCAGCACCTCACCCTGCCCCACAGCCTTCCACAACGCCTCCCAGAACACGGGTCTCCAGCAGAGAGGAAAGAGCAATGGAGGAGCCAGAAGAAGGTGTTTTATTGGGCACTGTCTGCTCAAACAATGCTTATGCTATAGAGTGTTTAGTGACATTATCTGTTACTATTAAATGGTTAATTTAGAAAAACTAAAACAATTCAATTCAATGATAAACGGCACTGAAAATGACATCCCAATGTTTGTTGTTGAATTTTAGTACAGTAAAGTTGAGCTACATTGGCTTTTTGCAAAACTAGCTTTTTTGACTTAACAAATGCCCTAAAGACAACAAGCTCACAGTATACCAAAAATGTGATATTTAAATTGTTTATATTTTTTCTTGAAAAAGTAGTTGACATATTATTCCTTCCTGGTATCCATGTATTGGCCTTGTTAGTTTGTAAGCTATATTTCCTTGTTTTGTATGTAGACACTCGGAGTCCCTCTCGCAGATCCCGACGCACTGAGAGTACTGACAGCCTTGGGGGTGCCTTGCCGAACGACCTCACAGCCATCCAGTGCAAGAACGTCCCACCTCATCTGAATAAAAAGGAGATCATGGAGAAGCATTTCAGCCGCTTCGGCAAAGTACAGAGGGTGTACTGCAGACTTAACAGAAACCTGACTATTGTGCACTTCCATGACCATGTAAGGGAACATAGCATTCATAGCAGCCACTCTTTCTAATTGTAACATACAGCATGTTATAGAGCTTATTTGAAAACACACTGGCTTTTAGGCACAGGTTAATTTCATATCAGATCACAGGATATCATAATATAGCCCAGCATGTTTGTTTCCATGTGGGACATACCCCTTTACTTCTCTTTACCCCTTTTATGTTTACCAAACTGCATGTAAACCCTGTGCTATAATGTATACAATTGCTACCATGTGATATTGTAAGTGAGTGTGTCTCCTGCCAGGCTTCAGCATACAGAGCAAAGAAGAAGGGAAAGTCTTTGCACAGAGAAGAAATTGCAATATTTTGGCAAAAAAAGAAACCAAGTAAGTAAATCTGTGCACGGCAGTATTGTTTTGACCTCCTTGCCCATGATATATTACTGAGTACAAGTGTGGGATTCCATTTGAATAATAAACGGTGTGCTACTTATCACAGGTATAAAGTCCTGTATAGTGTTAAACAATGATAATAGGCAAACGCTACTTGCATTCACACCAATGTTTTAATCTCAGTGTAGAAAGCTAGTCTTTTCTTGATCTGTGTGTCGTCATATAAACTCCTGTCATGGATTAAGATATGATTTGCTCATGCATTTAAATAAGAGCATATCACAATTTAAAATATGATTATTTAGAACAAATATTTTTTAATCTTACTTTCAATGACCATTAACAGATCACTGGATCATGCTTAAAAATTGTGTATAAAAAAATGTGCCATTAAAACCACGAATCTTGTTAATCCCACCCCAGGTCCTGGAGACAAGGCAGAAAGTTCCTTGAAGAATGAAGAGGAGGCGGAGACTAAGGACAAACAAGGCAGCTTTCAGCCCTCAGACACCCGCAAGGCTGTTTGCAGGTCCTCTGCGGTCGGCAATAGCTCCCTCAGCAAAGGGTAAGTATCCAGCTCTCAATAAAGGAGCAAGCTTTGCCTTATTTTTGACATGCCATGTTTTGCTTGTAAACAGAAGGATACCCCTTGATTGACGAGGGATATTTGATTCTGTTTAATTTTTTAAACGTTTAAACTTTTGGATGAAACGTTTTAAAACTTTAGCAAATTTGTTAACTAATCAAGAACCATCATGAGAAGGACTCCATTAATTCTGTTATTTTGAGATATAGTACAACATTGTGGATGAGGCTAATGTATACTTGGAAAAGACTTGAGTGTTGAATACATACATTCCCTTACACTGTAAATACTACAGCTCACCTCTAGGGTTCCAAAATACAAACAGACTTTTAGATTTGTGCTATAATGTGAAAAAACATTTCAGAATTTGTGTGCGATAAATGTGAAACAAATCTTGTTGCCTCGTATATTCATACGTATCGGTATGAGAAAATGTTCGGTTTATTAGGTACTTCTATCTAGAATTAAATAAATAATTACAGTAAAGTCACTTAGGCGAAGAACAGTCTTTTTAAAAGTAACATGCTTTAGACCTGCATAGTGCTTGTTTAATTATATGCATCACGGCACTAACAATTGTACAATTTGAAAAGTAAAACTTGTGTAAGTCTAATCAATCTAAATGTATAGGCTTTATTTTTCAAAATATATAATCGTATGCCATGATGTGAATAGGGTTACCAGGCATCCTGGGAAAACTCGGATTGTCCTGTTTTTCAGTCTTTATTTTTTGTCGCAGTGTAGAATCGAATTCTGATCCCCATAGAATTCAGTGCCCCCTGCTCATTGTGCGCATGTGCAAATTCCAACATATTCTAAAGTTATTTGACGACTGAACAAGACAGTGAACAATCAATCAAGTAACAGTATATCCAAACATGTTAATAAATCAATTGACTAACATGATCAATCAATTTGATTAATAACTCGATTAAGTAATATTGAAACATATTAATAGCTTCAAATTAGTCACAAAAACATATTAATCATAGGCATCAATTGGATTTCTAAATGAATGTTATCAAGTACAAACGTTAGTATGAAACGTTTCTATAAAAAAGCAAAATTTAGCCCATAGTACAAATTCAATACAACTCATAAGCAAAAAAAAAAACATTCATGAACTAGGGGTGGGTTAGAGTACTCGAAATAATTATTACTCAAGCACTTTTGTTTCATCTGGTCCTGTGCATTCACGTTATCTGTATTGTTCCGGGGTGGGACCATGCTACTACTTTTCGGTAGTGTGCGTGCGTGTGTGTGTGAGCCGCTGTTGGGTGTGAACCATGTCATCCAGTGGTTCTCAACGACCGGTCCGTGGCAGCCTCCTTGTTGGTCCGTGTAACATTTCATTTACATTTTTTTTTTTTTGTGATTGTCAATTCTCACATCTTTGCTGCTATGTGTGAAGAAATGGGGGCTGACCACCATCACTTACTTTTACGTGCTGAAGTGCGGTGGTTGTCCCGTGGTAAAGTATTAAACAGCGTGTACGAACTGCGTTGTGAACTTGAAGCCTGTCTCAAAAAAAGTCCCCTTTGGCAGAATACTTTAAGGATTTACAATGGCTGGCACAAGCTTGCATATCTGGCAGATATATTTGATCACTTCAATCAGCAGAATCTTTCTATGCAGGGAAATGTATCCAGTGTGTTTGAAATGGCTGACAAGATCACAGCTTTTAAAAAGAAGCTCAAAGTCTGGAAAGAAAGAGTCGAGCGCGATTGTTTTGACATGTTTCCTTCTTTTGCATTTATGGCTATTGATGACAGTAAAGATGTTCTCACTTGCCTGCGTGAAATTATTTCATTCCACCTAAAATTAACTCTCCAAAAATTTGAAGAGTATTTCCCCTCCGACTCACGGAAAGGAAAGTAATGGGTTTGTGACCCATTTTCATCTCTAGACGCAGACACCTCCTTGTTGTCATCGTTGGAGGACAAGTTGCTAGAATTGTCACGTGAGGAGGGTTTGAAGTTACAATTTCAAAAATGTACTCTACCTGTTTTCTGGATCAAAGTCAAAACCTTACTTTCATTCTACTTCCCTGTGCGAAAGTGGATTTTCAGCAAAGACTGCAACTAAAACTAAACACCGAAACAGACTGAGCATTGGAAAGACGCCCGAGTGTCCTTGTCTGAAATTCATCCTCGGATTGAAAAACTTCTGTTTACAAGGCAGGCACAGAAATCTCATTAAGAGTCTGGTGAGTGAATCCATCTAATTCTTTTTTTTCTTTTTTTTTAAACCAAAATATTTCTAATGTGCAAATTCTGATTATTACTGTGTATAAAAAAAATGACCATGCTCACTGTTAAATTTACATGTAACCCTTATAATTAAAAAGTTATATGCACAAATCTAAACAGAAAAAACAGGCGAAAATGGCCTGGTCCTTAAAGCGGTAGTTTAGGAAGACAGCTGGCCGTTCCCTGGCATCAAAAAGGTTGCGAAACACTGACCTAGACGCCCTTGCTCCCCACCCCATGAGAGTAGTGGTCCACTCTCTTCTCTGTGTGTGAGGGGACTGATAGAGCCGGAGCCTGTGTATGTGTGTGGAATAGAGCGAGCGAAAAAGTGAGTTTGAAGGATAGAGACAGGAGGAAGGATTTATTGTTTTTGTGGTGTGGCCTGACCCAAACACAGACCCTGTTTAATTTAATAAAGTAGTTTTGTTAGCGCCTGAATCCCGTCTCTGTCTCCTGCTTTGATCCTCAAGACCAGGGGTCGTTACAATATTTTATTCACGTATACCATCTTAACACTGGCCACGGAAGTCATTTTCACGGGTTGAGGTTTTCAAATTTAAATTTCTCTCGTGTCTGAATGCACAATGGGAAAATATCAGTAGGAGAGATTTCAATTTTGTTTTTACAGTTTTGTATGTACATATACCTGTTTACACACTAGTTTCTTTTAAAATGTTTATTATATATTTATTTTTCATTTTTTGAAGTACTTTATATGTGGTAAGTTAGACAATAAACCGTTTTATGTTTAATTGTTCATTTAAATACGGTGTTTAGGCAGTGCAGATATTTGATATGATGTGCTTGAATAAAACTTTTGAGTTGTATGAGCCGTTGACGATCACTATAGGACTTGTAGAACCAGAGAAATCATGTTTGAAGTTGAGTGTCAGTGACACTAGTGAACACAGCCGAAATGGCGGCTTCCATATATGGGGCGACAAGTGTAAAAAAAAAAAAAATTAAAAAAAATGCTTGTGTAAGGTGTGTTTTCCTGGATTTAATGTAAATCGTGTATTTTTTCTTAATTTAACCAAAAAGTCCAGATTTAGCTTAATGCATAAATATTAACACTAGCACCGCCACATCCGCTTTTTGAACAGCTTTTGTAATTCAAATTTAAATATCTCTGCGTATGTGAATATCTTGTGCATGTCCGTTCTTAAGTGTTACTAAGTATTTGAATTAAATACCCATATGGTGTTTCAGCTGCAGAATCGTAAAAATGAATAAGGTATAAGCACTTGCTTCTTCAACCGCCAGACCCTCAGTTTATGTGACATATTGAAATCAATACAATGTATTATTATTATTTATTTCTTAGCAGACGCCCTTATCCAGGGCGACTTACAATTGTTACAAGATATCACATTATTTCACATTACACATTATACAGCTATCACATTATTTTTTTTACATACCCATACATTACCCATTTATACAGTTGGGTTTTTACTGGCGCAATCTAGGTAGCGGTGTCCCACACCTGGGATTGAACCCACAACCCTCCGATCAAGAGTCCAGAGCCCTAACCACTACTCCACACTGCTACTTCATTGTGAAAGAACGTATTATATACTCCTGTCGAGTGCTGAAACACTAACAAGTCATTCTACACATCATATTATTATTATTAGGCTTCCTAGCCAAAGGCTGGGAAGCCTATTGTTATTGTTATGTTGTTATTGTTATGTTTATTATTATTATTATTTTTCCACACAAACAACATCGCAGAGTTATGAAAACGCATACGTAAGTAGATGCCTATGTCTGGACAACCAGACTGGCGTCCCCGAATGAAAAAGTCACATGGTTCGACCGCCATATTGGATCTCGTGGAAATTTTGGGAATTTTTCATAACTCTTGCCGTTAAAAACAACTTCAGGTGGAACTATGACAATGGCAGCAGATAGTACAGCAATGGCCTATAAAAAAACTTATGTTCAGTCGAGGTACCGATTGAACAATTACTTTGCCCGCCACGCTGGATTGGCACCAAATATTCAACAATGTTCTTGTCTTAAACCGTAACGTCAATCAACAGCTAAATTGGCACGCATGTTCATGACCAGGTCCTTTCTACTGTTTGTAAAATCCACGCTTTTTCGTTAACAAACATGGCCGGGGCGCGCAAATAACCGTTTCACGACGGCTCTATTTTCATACATTCGTGCATAAATCCAAGGTGCAATACACTACAGTCATGAAACTTTATTATTATTTGTTTATTTAGCAGACGCCTTTATCCAGGGCGACTTACAGAGACTAGGGTGTGTGAACTATGCATCAGCTGTAGAGTCACTTACAACTACGTCTCACCCGAAAGACGGAGCACAAGGAGGTTAAGTGACTTGCTCAGGGTCACACAATGAGTCAGTGGCTGAGGTGGGATTTGAATCGGGGACATCCTGGTTACAAGCCCTTTTCTTTAAGCACGGGACCACACTGCCTCCTATTATATGACCATAGAGACTCACGTGAAGTACTGGTGATATGAAAATGATACATTTTGGTCACATGGTTTGGCAGCCATATTGATAATTGTAAAAAAAACTTTTGCAACCCATAACAAGAACATCATTGCACTTATGCTCTTCAGTGTCAACACAATTGTACAGACCATTGGGAAGTAATAACTCCTGAAGATTGAAACAGATTGCTCACATGGCGTGGCGGCCATATTGAAATTTACGTTGAAATTTTAACTCCTAGGGCGTGCTGACAGGGTCATAGTTATAATGGATCACATATAGGAAGTCATATGTGCTCTATGAAAAAATGTCATCACCCGTGACCTCTGACTTCTCCTTAAGGTCACATGTGATGCATGACATCATCAACATACGCAACTGGCTATAAAACTGCCTGTAACTTCTTATTGGCTGCACCAAAATGCACGAAATTTGACACAGATGTAGAGGACTGTGGGATGTTGTGCCATGGTCAATATGGCGGCCTTTGGTCACACGGTGTGTCAGCCATTTTGAATTTAATGAAAATTGAGCAATTTTCAAAAGTCTTCTACTCATGAACGGTAAATACCACAACTGTAAAAAATGTTGTACATAGTGCGTTAACCAATGCGCTTAAATTTCACAATAACTGCTTGGAAGCCTTTACAGTTGCTAGCAACTCTATTTATTATTATTATTATTATTATTATTATTATTATTATTATTATTATTATTATTATTATTATTAGCAGCAGCAGCCAAAAAAAAATTGCTCTGGATTCGATTTGAGGGGACTAGTGCTTTCGTCCAGCGCTGATCTGTCCAACCCCATATGAAAGCAATGCCAGCGATACAGCGATGTAGGCTACGCTACTTTTTTCTAGTCTGCCTGTCCTCTGAATCAGCTTGCAAGTTTGTAACTGTCCCACTGCACTCCTCAGGCAGAACGACTGTGCCACTCTGAGTGTGTACAGGTGTAAAAAAAAAAAAAAAGAAAAAAGTGCTTATTCCAAGCTCTCTGCACAAGTTGGTGACCATCGAGACTGATGTTAAACGAAAGCCAGAGACTGTTGCATTTTATAGCGCAACGAAGTACGGTGTGGATATACTGGATTAAATGGCACGACTGTATTCTGTCAAAGGTGGTACTCGCAGGTGGTCTGTGGCTGTTTTTTATAATGTTTTGGACCTGGCAGCCATCAACGCTTTGGTTTTTACAAGGTGTTCATCGGCAACACAATCACTCGGAGGGACTTCATTTTGCAGCTAGCCCTGGAGCTACGGCAGAAACATTTTTTCTAACACTTTAGTAGTAGGCTACTTGCTGTCAGCAATGTATTGTATGCTTCACTCTGCATCCCCGCCATGCAGCTACTGCAGAGCTACAGCGTTGGAGGACCATGCAGCTCTGGGCCGCTTGCAGGCAGGCCTGCAGGCGCCCGGCCATTCTACAGTGGTTGCTGGTGCGCGGTGAGCCAAGGTTTAAAAAAGTCCCAGTTTTAGTATATGGTAAATAAACTTGAGTTCTAGGGGAAGAACATACACAATTGAAAGTCTCAGATGTTTCTTTTTAGCTATTAAACTAATGATTTTCACTTTTGTTGAATAGCAAAAATAAGTATTTTTCATGAGTAAGAAAATAAACAGGAGTTATTGTTTACATTTAGATGTAATAGTTGTCAGACTGATGTGTAAATGTAGCTTGTACAATAACACCTGCTTCTTGAAATGTCCAATGTGCACATTTTCGATGCTTCGCTCCAGTTTCTGATGGAATAAAATTTTAGGCTGCATTCACACTGGGTCCGTTTCAAACGGACTCGGTCTGGTTCCTTTAGTTTAAAACAATTTATCAGTGTGCTTGCTGTTCACACTTCTCTGTGAGCAAAGGGACCGAGTTCGTTTGGATGCGAACTAAAGCTTGTTTTTTTTTTTGGTCCCTTTCCATTTTTTTTCAGGACCGAGTTTGTTTGTGTTCACAATGCAGTTTTCAAGTGCACTCGACTCGTTCATATGGTGTGTGAACCGGATGTTTATAGTATCCTGTAAGGCATATTGAATGATGGCAGCTATTGATGTATTGCTCCAGTTTTTAATCTAGCATGTTCTAGATTTGTACATATTGCTGTTGGGGGAAAAAAGCACTGGGGGAGCACTTCGCTATTTTAATGAATACATTTCTTGACTGCCTACAGTAGGAGAATGCAGTTTACGCAATTCAGCACGGTTCTCTTAATGTCGACATTAAACAAAGTAATTTGAATGGCGCCAACACACAACCTAATACATTACTCTGCTATTAACTTGCTGAGCACGCTGATACAGTCCCTAAGACTGTTTGTGTACTTCCAAGTTAGGTTACCTTGTATAGTTTGTTTCCTATGTGCAAAAGGACCGCGTCACATTGACGTTTAACAAGAGAAGCAGACTCGGTGCGTGTGCCAAACGGACTGAGACCAAGCGGTTTGTTTCCCAGGCAGACTTTGTTGTTCACACTTCACACCAAACATACCGAACCGTACCGAATGCGAACCAAACCCTCTAAATGGACCCAGTGTGAACACAGCCTTAATTAGCAGGAAACAACCACATTGTGTTGGAATTTTATTTCTAGGGTAACTATTTCTTATTTTCTTTAATAGTTATGTCATTTTGATTTATGTTTTTCTTTAAAATCAATATGTAACACATATGGTAAAGAGTCATTCGACATTCTCTTTTTCTGCTGTTTCCACCGGGTCCTCTGAAAACCTTAATGAATCTTAAGAACATAAGAAAGTTTACAAACGAGAGGAGGTCATTCAGCCCATCTTGCTTGTTTGGTTGTTAGTAGCTTATTGATCCCAGAATCTCATCAAGCAGCTTCTTGAAGGATCCCAGGGTGTCAGCTTCAACAACATTACTGGGGAGTTGGTTCCAGACCCTCACAATTCTCTTTGTAAAAAAAAAAAGATCTTGGTGATCTTCCACCTTGTTCACCCTGCCTGAAAGGTTTGCTAGTAGTTTTTCTAACCCCCCCCCCCCCCTCTCTTAAACAGATCTCCCACTAAGAAATCTTCCAGCACCAAGTGTCTGCAGTTTGAGGCGGAGTCCCAGCATGACTCAGGCTCTGAGGGTCAGAGTTCAGAGCCCCTGGTTGGAGCACTGCCATCCTCCCTGAACCTCCTGATTGGCAGAGTGGCAGAGACGTCAGAAGAAAAATACCGGCTTCTGGAGCAGAAAGACAAGATTATGCGGCAAGGTAGCACACTTACTGACCTAGCCAGACTAATAAGCTGCTTCATACCGATCTATCTCAACTACAGAGCAACAAAAATGTTTGTTCATTTTATTTACACATCAGTGTGACTTGGTGATCAAGCAAAAGTGCGGGAAACACTAACAGAAGAGATGTAGTTTAAATGCAAATCCACACGTTTAAAAAACAACCATTTTTATTAAAAAATCTATAAAGGAAAGGAAAATGTAGAGGAGAAGTCTGTGTGAATAATCAATTCTTAAGTATTGTTGACTTTCCCATTTCTAGGTCGTAAAAACTTCACTTCGCTAATATTTAGCATTGATTAAAGACTAGTCCACAAGACAAGCAATTGATTCATCAGCAGTATTAGGAGTTGCTTTGTGTATAGCTACAGTAAAGGCTTTCTCAACTTATATATGTAGTTGGGACCTTAAACAAGGATTATACTGAAGGATGTGACTGTCATGTCATTTTTACAGGCAGGGCAAAGAGGACTGAGTTGGACTTGTCCAAGGTCTTTGTGGGCACGTGTCCAGACATGTGTCCAGAGAAAGAGCGCTTCATGAGGGAGACCAGAAACCAACTCAGCATCTTCGAGGTCATCCCCGGCACAGATAGGGTAAATATTCACAAAAAATGTTGTTGTTTTTTTTTTTTTTTTTTTAAACTACAACTATTTACAAGACTAGGAGCCATTAATCAATCATCAACCCATCAACCTTTACTTACAAAATACCTTGGTAATTCTGAATAGATTATCTTCCCTCTTTCAAAATATAAAAAGTATTTTAATGAGCAATTCTTCTCGTAAGTATGATGGTTCACCAAATTGTTCTCTGTGCTCTCTGTAAGCAATGCGACTGGGGATGGGGGGGTTATTGCTGTTTGTACTGTACAGCTCCCTGTCATGTCTGTGCAGTGTTGTACTGTACAGCTCCCTGTCATGTCTGTGCAGTGTTCAACTGTATCACTCCCTTCATGTCTGTGCAGTGTTTTTTTTTTTAATAGTTTTTCAGTTTTCGATTGGTTTGAACCAGCTTGAAAGTGTGGAAGCAGGATTTAAAGAGTGAGTTGCGGGGTTCTGAAATATAGCGTTACATGTCCCTGCATGTTGCTACAACTGTTTAAATAACGTACCTGTCATTTGTTCTTTTCGTTAACACTTATAACTTTTGGAACAGAAAAGCCAGAGCACTTGTTATGGTGTGTGTGTGTGATTTTTTTTTTTTATCTTTTTTTTTTTTTAATTGCTCTTCCTGCAGTGATTTAGAGGACAGATCTCAAACCCCAGTGCACTTGAGTGGACATTTTCAAAAGAGCTTTGAAACAGACTTAAGTTATAAGTGTAAAAAATTAGCCCTATATTTTTCAGAACCCCACTACTTACTCTTTAAGATACTTGACTTTTCTGATCCACTTAATAGAGATCAGCCTATTGTATTGTGTTGTGTTGTGTACTTACTCACTGTGTTTTTGTCCACTCACTCTGTTTAGGTGGACCATACATCTGCTATAAAAGAGTACAGCAGGTCTTCTGCTGACCAGGAGGAACCTTTGCCCCATGAGCTGCGACCCTCATCTGTGCTCAACATGACCATGGACTATCTGGTGACCCAGATCATGGACAAAGGAGAGGGGAACTACCGTGATTGGTATGATTTTGTCTGGAACAGGACACGAGGCATTCGAAAGGTAAAATTGACATTGATTGGTTTTCATTTAGTATTTCTATGTGCATGTTTGTAGATCCTACCCTTTTTATTATTTTTATATCGCCTCCCCCACATATGGTGAAGAAGATATAGCTTTGTAGATAAAAATACATTTGTTAGAGAGCCTGCTCAAATCTACCAAGAGGGTTTGTGGGGTGGAAGATGTAACGAAAGAGGTACAATTTAACAGTGACACCTTTAATTGTAAAACGGTTGGTTTTTTTGTACATACCTAGTCTCCAGTCAGCCAAAAAGGAGTTAGAAGCCTAATTGGAAAAACAGCTAAAAAGAAAAGTGAATCCAGCCTGTGTTGTTCCTGTAGGACATCACCCAGCAGCACCTGTGCGACCCTCTCACAGCTTCCCTAATTGAGAAGTGCACCCGCTTCCACATCCACTGTGCTCACCACCTGTGTGAGGAGCCCATGATGGCCTTCGACGCAAAGATCAACAATGAGAACATGACCAAGTGTCTGCAGAGTCTCAAGGAGATGTACCAGGACATGGCCACCAAGAAGATGTCCTGTCCCGGGGAGGAGGAGTTCCGCCAGTACAGCGTGCTGCTCAAGCTCAATGATGGAGACATCCTCAGGTCCGCTGGGTGCTTTGGTTACGTGTTTGTATTGAAGATTGAGTTAAATATACATCACTGTACATGTTGGATAAACTAAACTGGTTTTAGCTAAGAATAAAATAGGGGTGCTTTTACCCACGGTAAGAATTAAGATGAGCCTTAACCCTTTGCGGTCCATTTATTCAGCACCTGTCAGGCTCAACCGGGTCCAATTTATTTTCACATGCACTGTTTAAACTCCTTGTTTGCTGTATTTTTCACATATCTCTTCATAGTAGTGCATACCGATCGCCAAACTCCTCAATAATGCGATCCAAGTCATTATTTTATTACTATAACATCTCAAAAAGCTCTACAAATGTCTGTGATATTCTTTGGGTGCTGGATGCGGAAGCAACTATCTTGTTTGTTTATGTCCTTGTTACATCTGTGGTGCAGGGACAATGTGTATTGCTCAGATCCGCCCACATTTTTTTTTTTTTTTTCGGCTTTTATTGGTCTCACTTGGCCATTGAAAGGTTTTCTCAGCTAGAGACCTGTGCTTGACGTCTTTTTGATGATGTTGGACATAGGACGGCAAAGGGTTAAGACACTTTCCCCCCACCCCGCACACAAAGCATTTCCTGACTATGTAAATATGTTTCTTTTTCTTTATATGGCTCAGTGATTTAACTTAAAGATTACGAAGGTCTTTGAAATATTGCATAATTGCGCTCTACAAAATAAAATGCTGAGAAACTGAAATGTAAAATATGTAGTATATAAAGTTCCACTCTATACACAAGAATCTGCTCTCTCTGGCATGTCTGTTTCTTAAAATGTTTCTGTTTATATAGGGAGGTGCAGCAGTTTCGCCCAGAAATCCGGAACTCTCCAGAAGTGAAGTTTGCAGTGCAGGCTTTCGCCGCTCTGAACAGCAACAACTTTGTGAGGTTCTTTAAGCTGGTTAGAGGGGCCTCCTACCTTAGTAGCTGCATCTTGCATCGATATTTCAACCAGGTGAGAAATGTGAATTAACACAAATGGGTTGACATGCTTGTCACCAACTAGCCATGTAATCCTTTGTTTGTTAGGAAGCTATAAAAAAATTCCTTTGTAGAAGGGATGGGCATTTCCGTATATTTTAATGATCGTATACAGGCAATTTACTAAACGTTTACACTATTATACTTTACATCAGTGTGCCACTGGCTAAAAATAATGATACATAATACCAAAATTCAAGTCGTATGTAAAAAAAATAACAATCGCGGTACTAGTTGACAATGCTTCAATAAGTAGCTCTTTTTATTAACATGAAGTTTTTAACATGTTTTATTAACAATGTTCATTAAACCCAATTTATGCATAATTTCCAAACCACAATTAAAGACAATATAACGTGCAGATTATAATGAATCAATAAATTGTCTTCATTGGACAACTATAAAATATAAATAAATGTTTACATGAAGTAACACATCGTATTAAATGTAGTCAGGCCCGTCGACAGCAATTCCGGGCCCCAGGGCAGAACAGTCAGTGGCCCCCTAGAAAGGGACTGCTGAGTTATGCCACTTTTCTTTTCATCCTGTTACTAACACATTAGAACCACTAACCACATGTCTTTGCTTGGTCTCATTAGCATAAAAAAATGTTGACCGTTACAGTACTAATATTATTTTGAATTGTATATTTAGGCTTCCAAGCCGTAGGCTGGGGAAGCCTATTTTTTTGTTAGGATTATTATTATTATTATTATTATTATTATTATTATTATTATTATTATTATTGTTATTATAGGAAGCCTATTGTTTCTGTTGGGATTATTATTATTATTATTATTAGGCTTCCAAGCCGTAGGCTGGGGAAGCCTATTGTTATTGCTGTGATTATTATTATTTTTATTATTATTATTATTATTCCCAAACCTCATCGCAGAGTTATGAAAACGCATACGTAAGTAGATGCCTATGGCTGGACAACCAGACTGGCGTCCCCAAATGAAAAAGTCACATGGTTCGACCGCCATATTGGATTTCGTGGAAATTTTGGGAATTTTTCAAAACTCTTGCCTTTAAAAACAAGGTGGAACTGTGACAATGGCAGCAGATAGTGCAGCAATGGCCTATAAAAAACATATGTTCAATCGAGGTCGATTGAACAATTACTTTGCCTGCTATGCTGGATTGGCGCCAAATGTTCAACAATCTTCTTGTCTTAAACCGCAACGTCAATCGACACCTAAATTGGCACGCATGTTCATGACCAGGTCCTTTCTACCGTTTGTAAAATCCACGCTTTTTCCCTAAGAAACATTGCCGCGGCTTGCAAATAACCGTTTCACGACGGCTCTATTTTCATACATTCGTGCATAAATCCAAGGTGCAATACACTACAGTCATGAAACTTTATATGACCATAGAGACTCACGTAAAGTACTGGTGATATGAAAATGACACATTTTGGTCACATGGTTTGGCGGCCATATTGATAATTGTAAAAAAAACTTTTGCAACCCATAACAAGAACACTTGCACTTATGCTCTTCAGTGTCAACACAATTGTACAGACCGTTGGAAAATAATAACAGCTGAAGATTGAAACCGATTGCTCACATGGCGCGGCGGCCATATTGGAATTTACATTGAAATTTTAACTCCTAGGGCGTGCCGACAGGGTCATAGTTATAATGGAACACGTATAGGAAGTTGTATGTGCTCTATGAAAAAATGTCATCGCCCGTGACCTCTGACCTCTCCTTAAGGTCAAACGGTGATGTATGACATCATCAACATACGCACCTGGCTATAAAACTGCCTATAACTTCTGATCGGCTGCACCAAAATGCACAAAATTTGACAAGGATGTAGAGGACTATGGGATGTTGTGACGTGGTCAATATGGCAGCCTTTGGTCACATGGTGAGGCAGCCATCTTAGGTTTAATGACAATTTCGGGGAATTTTCCAAAGTATTCTCATATTTGTGCCAAACTTTACACAGTTAGCACAGCTGTAATGATAGCGTTTCATCTATAATAACCAATGCGCTTAAATTTCATGATAACTGCTTGGATGCCTTTATAGTTGCTAGCAACTCTAGTTATTATTATTATTATTATTATTATTATTATTATTATTATTATTATTATTATTATTATTATTATTATTTTCTGCCAAAACGAAATTCGGTACACTGGTAGATGCCTATGGATGATAGTCGGTGATATTCAGCAAATTTGCGTAAAACACTGCTCATCAACAACTGCTCATGAACCCTTTGGCTGATTGACATGAATCTTGGGTATACGTTATCTTTGTATTGTCCTCTAAAAAATTTAGTCAGGAAAAGTTCCTACATCAACAAACATGACCGCCAGGAGCCAATCAATATGGGTGACATGACAGTTTTGCCAATTTTTCACCCTGAAATGACACATTTCCACCACTGGGGACAGCTGCTAACATGGAAAAGTCTGCAAGGTATGGAAAAAATATAGCAAGGTATAGAAAAAAGTATGTTTGTAATTTATTAGATGTGACTTGTTGTTTTACAAAAGTGCTGTGTTTATATGAGCACTATAGGTAATGCAAGTACTGTAATGTGTAATGCATAAATAGTTTTATATAGTATGGTAAGTTCTGCTAAAGGTCAAATTTAAAGCTGGCTGTAAAACTTCCCATAATTTCTTATTGACTGCAGATGGATGATTGAAGCCAAAATGAGCGTAAATGATCTAAGTATGATTATCTTTTACGGTTGTTCAAGGGAAATTGCTACAGTAGAAAACATGGCTGCTGTGGGCCAATGAGATTTCAGCATTGATCATCTAACCAGTGATTCCAATATTTTGGCCTAAACTGACACAGTCAGCTGTGTCCAAAATGATTCCTGATAATGTCTCATCTATAACAACCGATGCGCTTAAATTTCACACTAATTGCTTGGAAGCCATAAAGTTGCTCGCAACTCTAGTTATTATTATTAGGCTTCCCAGCCAAAGGCCAAATAGGCTGGGAAGCCTATTGTTATTGCTGTGTTTATTGTTATTATTATTATTGTTATTATTATTTTTCTTCCCAAACAACATCGCAAAGTTATGAAAACACATACGTAAGTAGATGCCTATGGCTGGACAACCAAACTGGTGTCCCAGATGAAAAAGTCACATGGTTCGCCCGCCATCTTGGATCTCGTGGAAATTTTGGGAATTTTTCAAAACTCTTGCCGTTAAAAACAACTTAAGGTGGAACTGTGACAATGGCAGCAGATAGTGCAGCAATGGCCTATAAAAAACTTGATGCATGACATCATCAACATACGCAACTGGCTATAAAACTGCATATAACTTCTTATCGGCTGCACCAAAATGCACAAAATTTGACACGGATGTTGAGGACTATGTGATGTTGTGTCGTGGTCAGTATGGCGGCCTTTGGTCACATGGTGTGGCAGCCATCTTGGATTTAATGAAAAGTTTGGACAATATTCAAAAGTCGTCTTCTCATGAACGGTAAATAGTACAGCTGTGAAAAATTTTGTACATGGTGCGCTCATGTCCACGATTGATTCTACTTAAGGAAAAATGGATCTGCTACATGGTGTGGCAGCTATGTTGGATTTTGCGTGAAACGCTTAAACAACAACTCCTCATGAGCCCTTTGGCCGATTTGATGTGAATCTTGGTTATACGTTATCTTTGTACTGTCCTCTAAAAAGTTCCTACATCAACAAACATGACCGCCATGAGCCAATCAATATGGGTGACATGCCAGTTTGCCCATATTCCCACATTCCCACCACTGGGGACAGCTGTTAACATGGTACAGTCAACAAGTTAGAGAAAAAATCTTTCTTAAGACGGCCATTTTTTGCTGGTGTTTAACAAAAAACAGTTTTACTAACTCATGTAACTTAATTACAGTGGAAAGGATGATATTAATTCACACCTACACACAGTATACAGTATATAAAGACACATACTGTAAACTACTGTTGCAGCTGCATCCACGCGAAAAAATAAAAATAAAAAAATAACCTGCACTGTGCTTTTTAAACCAGAAGACAATCGAAACAAACAAAAAAAACAAACAAACATAATACATGAGCTTTACAAGTCACACGAATACAGTTTGCTTAAAAATTGTTATATAATTATTTTTACGACTGAACTGTGGTCAAACCACAGTTCACCATCTGTTCCAACAAACCTGCGCTTATAACCCATTTGAAAGACGCGTGGGGGTGGGGGTGGGGGGACTTTGGGGCCGTATCTTTAAATAAACAAGTTATTTTTGGTAATGAAATGTATACACAAAACTGTTCAGAATCGCTTACTCTATGAAATAGCATTGTAACTGTAAAGATCGCATAGTTATTCATGGAGAATAAAAAGCGGATTTTTTTTTTTTTTTTTCTTTAAAGCGCTGTGGCAGCTACAGGATCTACTCTTAGGTAGGCTGGCAGACTATTCATATCAATATATAAATGATGTTTAATACAATATTCGTTTGGTTATTTGTATGTTTTAAAGTGTTTCTAGTATAAACCTACCGCCACAATGTGTTGACAAGTCAATGGAAAAATCCAAAGTCTCAAAAAAAGGTTATTCGCAGTTTGTAAAACTTATGAACAAATTTGTTTTATTAAAGCTACCATGAATATAATTTCGGCAGAATGTTAACACTCTCTCTGTGCTGTTCATGTGCAGGTGGTTTAACACTGTCTCTGTGCTGTCTGTGCTGTTAATGTGCAGGTGGTTTAACACTGTCCCTGTGCTGTCCCTGTGCAGGTGGTTTAACACTGTCTCTGTGCTGTTAATGTGCAGGTGGTTTAACACTGTCTCTGTGCTGTTCATGTGCAGGTGGTTTAACACTGTCCCTGTGCTGTCCCTGTGCAGGTGGTTTAACACTGTCCCTGTGCTGTCCCTGTGCAGGTGGTTTAACACTGTCTCTTTGCTGTCTGTGCTGTTCATGTGCAGGTGGTTTAACACTGTCCCTGTGCTGTTCATGTGCAGGTGGTTTAACACTGTCCCTGTGCTGTTAATGTGCAGGTGGTTTAACACTGTCTCTGTGCTGTCCCTGTGCAGGTGGTTTAACACTGTCCCTGTGCTGTCCCTGTGCAGGTGGTTTAACACTGTCTCTGTGCTGTTAATGTGCAGGTGGTTTAACACTGTCCCTGTGCTGTCCCTATGCAGGTGGTTTAACACTGTCCCTGTGCTGTCCCTGTGCAGGTGGTTTAACACTGTCTCTGTGCTGTTAATGTGCAGGTGGTTTAACACTGTCCCTGTGCTGTCCCTGTGCAGGTGGTTTAACACTGTCCCTGTGCTGTTCATGTGCAGGTGGTTTAACACTGTCTCTGTGCTGTTGATGTGCAGGTGGTTTAACACTGTCTCTGTGCTGTTCATGTGCAGGTGGTTTAACACTGTCCCTGTGCTGTTCATGTGCAGGTGGTTTAACACTGTCCCTGTGCTGTCCCTGTGCAGGTGGTTTAACACTGTCTCTGTGCTGTCCCTGTGCAGGTGGTTTAACACTGTCTCTGTGCTGTCTGTGCTGTTAATGTGCAGGTGGTTTAACACTGTCTCTGTGCTGTTAATGTGCAGGTGGTTTAACACTGTCCCTGTGCTGTCCCTGTGCAGGTGGTTTAACACTGTCTCTGTGCTGTTCATGTGCAGGTGGTTTAACACTGTCCCTGTGCTGTCCCTGTGCAGGTGGTTTAACACTGTCCCTGTGCTGTCCCTGTGCAGGTGGTTTAACACTGTCCCTGTGCTGTCCCTGTGCAGGTGGTTTAACACTGTCTCTGTGCTGTTCATGTGCAGGTGGTTTAACACTGTCCCTGTGCTGTCCCTGTGCAGGTGGTTTAACACTGTCCCTGTGCTGTCCCTGTGCAGGTGGTTTAACACTGTCTCTGTGCTGTCTGTGCTGTTAATGTGCAGGTGGTTTAACACTGTCTCTGTGCTGTTCATGTGCAGGTGGTTTAACACTGTCCCTGTGCTGTTCATGTGCAGGTGGTTTAACACTGTCCCTGTGCAGGTGGTTTAACACTGTCTCTGTGCTGTTCATGTGCAGGTGGTTTAACACTGTCCCTGTGCTGTCCCTGTGCAGGTGGTTTAACACTGTCTCTGTGCTGTTCATGTGCAGGTGGTTTAACACTGTCCCTGTGCTGTCCCTGTGCAGGTGGTTTAACACTGTCTCTGTGCTGTTCATGTGCAGGTGGTTTAACACTGTCCCTGTGCTGTTCATGTGCAGGTGGTTTAACACTGTCCCTGTGCTGTTCATGTGCAGGTGGTTTAACACTGTCCCTGTGCTGTTCATGTGCAGGTGGTTTAACACTGTCCCTGTGCTGTTCATGTGCAGGTGGTTTAACACTGTCTCTGTGCTGTTCATGTACAGGTGGTTTAACACTGTCCCTGTGCTGTTCATGTGCAGGTGGTTTAACACTGTCCCTGTGCTGTTCATGTGCAGGTGGTTTAACACTGTCCCTGTGCTGTTCATGTGCAGGTGGTTTAACACTGTCCCTGTCTTTTATTACTATATTAGTGTCTGCTTTTAAAATGTCACCAAACAAAACTACTTTTTTTTTGTTTATTGGCTGCAATCTTGTTTGTTCCGTTTGGTATTGCTTATTAATATTAACCACAGCATTATGTATATATAATTATACAATAACCACCGACAATACTGCATTGTATAATATCTCCCTGGTATCACCCTGCAATGTTAAGAACGTCTGTCAGGAGCTTGAGTAATTTAGAGTTGGGCTGCAGCGGCAGGCTTGGCGTGATTAATGGGTCTGTTAAGATAATGCAAGATCGACTGCAATATAGTAATTTTCTAAAAGATTAACAATTTACTAATGGTTTACTTGAATAAATGTTTACAGGTGCCCATCCCTACTAAGTCATTAGACCTCACGTTTTATTATGCAGATTGTTAAAGCTTGAGAAGTCTCCCTACATGCTGGGCAGGTTTAAACAAACACTGGACTCCTAGGTCTTGCACAATGATAGTTATAAACATTTCAGTGTTGTAAGTACATGTCTATCTACTCTGCTCCTCCTAGGTCTTGCACAATGGTAGTTGGTAATTTTTAAAAAACATTTCAATGTTGTAAGTAGATTTTCTAAGAATAATAAAGCCAATCCCATTTGTTAGGTGCGACGTGATGCTCTGAAAGCACTGAACATTGCGTACACAGTCGGCTCCCAGAGATCGACCACCTTCCCCATTGATGGTCTGGCGAGAATGCTGATGTTCCAAGATGATGACGAGGCTGCTGACTATGCCATGCAGTATGGACTGATTGTTAATGACGGGTGAGTGTGTGCAGTGTGGACTGATTGTTAATGAGGGGTGAATGTGTGCAGTATGGACTGATTGTTATTGAGGGCTGGGTGAGTGTGTGCAGTGTGGACTGATTGTTAATGTGGGCTGGGTGAGTGTGCAGTGTGGACTGATTGTTAATGAGGGCTGGGTGAGTGTGTGCAGTGTGGACTGTTTGTTAATGAGGGCTGGGTGAGTGTGTGCGGTGTGGACTGATTGTTAATGAGGGCTGGGTGAGTGTGTGCGGTGTGGACTGATTGTTAATGAGGGCTGGGTGTGCAGTGTGGACTGATTGTTAATGAGGGCTGGGTGAGTGTGTGCAGTGTGGACTGATTGTTAATGAGGGCTGGGTGAGTGTGTGCAGTGTGGACTGATTGTTAATGAGGGGTGAGTGCTAAATATGAGCAAGCCTCTGTCTAGTTTCTCTCTCTCTCTCTCTCTCTCTCCCCCTTGTGTACTTTCTTGAGATAAAGCGATGCAATGATCATCCATTCTTGTGTGAGGATGTTATAGGATAGTAAAATTAATATATCAGAGACATTTAAGGGATTGGTTTTTATCAACCTATACCAGGCCAGGATAAGCTACAGCTGATTTCTTTTGACATTATTTTAAAGCACTGGGGGATCACCCTGGCTACAGTATGTGAGGCTGTTCTGAGATTACCCCTATAGATAAGTAGTTTGTGCAATCCAGGTGGAGCCCCTAAAATCGGGGGCAGAAACCCCTTGCCAGCTTGGTGGCTAAGTGGCCACCACCAGCTTTAATCTGGTCGGCAAGTATATTTTTTTTGGTGACCAAAAAAAATATAATGCGGCAAATACTTATAAATGGAAGAGCAGGACGTTACCATAAAAAACTCATGCAACTGCGATTTTTAATTTGACTTTTTTATTATTATTATTAATGCTACCTGCAAACCATGCTACCTGTGAGAATCGCAGATTTATTTTATTTTATTTTTTTTAATTCACGCAGTGTCACAGGTAAAGTGCCGTATGTTGCGGAATGTGCACAAAACTATTTTATAAATTATGTGGACAGATATATATATATACACTACCGTTCAAAAGTTTGGGGTCACTTAGAAATTTCCTTGTTTTCCATGAAAACATACATGAAATGAGTTTGAATAGGAAATATAGCAAAATGAATAGGAAATATAGTCATTGACAAGGTTAGAAATAATGATTTTTAATTGAAATAATAATTGTGTCCTTCAAACTTTGCTTTCGTCAAAGAATCCTCCATTTGCAGCAATTACAGCCTTGCAGACCTTTGGCATTCTAGTTGTCAATTTGTTGAGGTAAACTGAAAAGATTTCACCCGTTGCTTCCAGAAGCACCTCCCACAAGTTGGATTGGCTTGATGGGCACTTCTTACGTACCATACGGTCAAGCTGCTCCCACAACAGCTCAATAGGGTTGAGATCCGGTGACTGTGCTGGCCACTCCATTATAGACAGAATACCAGCTGACTGCTTCTTCCCTAAATAGTTCTAGCATAGTTTGGAGCTGTGCTTTGGGTCATTGTCCTGTTGTAGGAGGAAATTGGCTCCAATCAAGCGCCGTCCACAGGGTATAGCATGGCGTTGCAAAATGGAGTGATAGCCTTCCTTCTTCAAGATCCCTTTACCCTGTACAAATCTCCCACTTTACCACCACCAAAGCACCCCCAGACCATCACATTGCCTCCACCATGCTTGACAGATGGCGCCAAGCACTCCTCCAGCATCTTTTCATTTGGTCTGCGTCTCACCTAATGTTCTTCTTTGTGATCCGAACACCTCAAACTTAGATTCGTCTGTCCATAACACTTTTTCCAATCTTCCTCTGTGCAGTGTCTGTGTTCTTTTGCCCATCTTAATCTTTTCTTTTTATTGGCCAGTCTGAGATATGGCTTTTTCTTTGCAACTCTGCCTAGAAGGCCAGCATCCTGGAGTCGCCTCTTCACTGTTGACGTTGAGACTGGTGTTTTCTGGGTACTATTTAATGAAGCTGCCAGTTGAGGATCTGTGAGGCGCCTGTTTCTCAAACTAGACACTCTAATGTATTTGTCCTCTTGCTCAGTTGTGCACGGGGCCTCCCACTCCTCTTTCTATTCTGGTTAGAGCCAGTTTGCGCTGTTCTGTGAAGGGAGTAGTACACAGCGTTGTACGAGATCTTCAGTTTCTTGGCAATTTCTCGCATAGAATAGCCTTCAGTTCTCAGAACAAGAATAGACTGACGAAGTTTCAGAAGAAAGTTCTTTGTTTCTGGCCATTTTGAGCCTGTAATCGAACCCACAATTGCTGATGCTCCAGATACTCAACTAGTCTAAAGAAGGCCAGTTTTATTGCTTCTTTAATCAGCACAACAGTTTTCAGCTGTGCTAACATAATTGCAAAAGGGTTTTCTAATGATCAGTTAGCCTTTTAAAATGATAAACTTGGATTAGCAAACACAACGTGCCATTGGAACACAGGACTGATGGTTGCTGATAATGTGCCTCTGTACGCCTATGTAGATATTCCATTACAAATCAGCCGTTTCCAGCTACAATAGTCATTTACAACATTAACAATGTCTACACTGTATTTCTGATCAATTTGATGTTATTTTAATGGACCAAAAATTTGCTTTTCTTTCGAAAACAAGGAAATTTCTAAGTGACCCCAAACTTTTGAACGGTAGTGTATGTATGTATATATATATATATACAGTACTGCGCAAAAGTTTTAGGCAGGTGTGAAAAAATGCTGTAAAGTAAGAATGCTTTCAAAAATAGACATGTTAATAGTTTATATTTATCAATTAACAAAATGCAAAGTGAGTGAACAGAAGAAAAATCTACATCAAATCAATATTTGGTGTGACCACCCTTTGCCTTCAAAACAGCATCAATTCTTCTAGGTACACTTGCACACAGTTTTTGAAGGAACTCGGCAGGTAGGTTGGCCCAAACATCTTGGAGAACTAACCACAGTTCTTTTGTGGATTTAGGCAGCCTCAGTTGCTTCTCTCTCTTCATGTAATCCCAGACAGACTCGATGATGTTGAGATCAGGGCTCTGTGGGGGCCATACCATCACTTCCAGGACTCCTTGTTCTTCTTTACGCTGAAGATAGTTCTTAATGACTTTCGCTGTGTGTTTGGGGTCGTTGTCATGTTGCAGAATAAATTTGGGGCCAATCAGATGCCTCCCTGATGGTATTGCATGATGGATAAGTAACTGCCTGTACTTCTCAGCATTGAGGAGACCATTAATTCAGACCAAATCCCCAACTCCATTTGCAGAAATGCAGCCCCAAACTTGCAAGGAACCTCCACCATGCTTCACTGTTGCCTGCAGACACTCATTCGTGTACCGCTCTCCAGCCCTTCGGCGAACAAACTGCCTTTTGCTACAGCCAAATATTTCAAATTTTGACTCATCAGTCCAGAGCACCTGCTGCCATTTTTCTGCACCCCAGTTCCTGTGTTTTCGTGCATAGTTGAGTCGCTGGCCTTGTTTCCACGCCGGAGGTATGGCTTTTTGGCCGCAAGTCTTCCATGAAGGCCACTTCTGACCAGACTTCTCCGGACAGTAGATGGGTGTACCAGGGTCCCACTGTTTTCTGCCAATTCTGAGCTGATGGCACTGCTGGACATCTTCCGATTCGCGAAGGGAAGTAAGCATGATGTGTCTTTCATCTGCTGCAGTAAGTTTCCTTGGCCGACCACTGCGTCTACGGTCCTCAACGCTGCCCGTTTCTTTGTGCTTCTTCAAAGAGCTTGGACAGCACATCTGGAAACCCCTGTCCTGCCTTGAAATTTCTGCCTGGGAGAGACCTTGCTGATGCAGTATAACTACCTTGTGTCTTGTTGCTGTGCTCAGTCTTGCCATGGTGTATGACTTTTGACAGTAAACTGTCTTCAGCAACCTCACCTTGTTAGCTGAGTTTGGCTGTTCCTCACCCAGTTTTATTCCTCCTACACAGCTGTTTCTGTTTCAGTTAATGATTGTGTTTCAACCTACATATTGAATTGATGATCATTAGCACCTGTTTGGTATAATTGTTTAATCATACACCTGACTATATGCCAACAAAATCCCTGACTTTGTGCAAGTGTACCTAGAAGAATTGATGCTGTTTTGAAGGCAAAGGGTGGTCACACCAAATATGGATTTGATTTAGATTTTTCTTCTGTTCACTCACTTTGCATTTAGTTAATTGATAAATATAATCTATTAACATGTCTATTTTTGAAAGCATTCTTACTTTACAGCATTAATATAATCTACTACCATGTCTATTTTTGAAAGCATTCTTACTTTACAGTACTGTTTATATATATATATATATATATATATATATATATATATATATATATATATATATATATATATATATATATATATATATATTATTTTTTTTTTTTAAACAAAGCAAATATAGATAAATGCACTGACATCATCAAAGTCAACATCAAAGTTATTCAAGCCCTTTACAATAGCTTGCTAAACCTTGTTGTAATTAACAGCGTGTAGGTAAAGTGCATCTGCAAGGTAAGTATTCATGTTTCAGCCTGGCTGATGAAAGAATCACTCCACCATTTGCTACACTCGGTCTGAAGAATTTACATAACTTTTGGTTGTCCATTTTTTCAAGAGGGATATTTGCGCAAACAAACGCCACCGTCAGGTCAAAATGTAATGTGTTTTGTGCTTCACGGTTTTCAGTGGACTTTTGAAACATGGAAGTCACTGTTTTTTGTTTCTTTACAAGTAAAGCAGTCGCAGTACTGCTCTGGATTTCCGTCTTTCTCTTTCGGTGAATAAATAAATGCCTCTCAACACAACAAACGATTTTTGAAAGTGATCTACAGTAACAAAGAGCTTACCTCCATCGCTGTGTAAAACTCCTGCTGGATACTGCTTTACGCAATCTGCTGCAGACACATGTTTAGCCTTTTTAGAGACATCCATTTTCTTGTTTACAGCGTGTAGTATTTTAATTTCCCGACTAGATTGCATATAGTCACATGACAATCACTGCACAGCACTCTGTGCATGGCAAATAGTACACGCAAGCACACAGTAGAGCTGTACAGTTTTGTTGATGTGTTTTATTTTTTTTTGGTATGAAATACAAATAATTATTTTTATTTCTTAAGAATATTGTAAAAATCGCGGTATTGGGCTAATTTCACGATTTCCGCGCAGTACGTGAAATCGCAATGATTTGATCAGCAACAGGTTTATTTAGGTCACAAATGGTGACCTGGTGACCAGATTTCTGCCACGCTGCCTAAAATCCTTTAATCAATCCACTTGTGTCATCCCGGAAGGGTGTAGGCTGATCAAATCAACTCCTCAGTAGCCTTTCCACTCCTGGTCTTTGTTCCAACCCAGTTCTAAATTGTTTAATTGGACCACTTAAACCTCCATTCAGACCCTAAAGTAGTTCATTATCGCATTGTACCTGTTAAACCTGGAGTGGAATGGCCCTCCAGGACTGGGATTGGACACCCCTGAGTTACTGTAAATCCATGTCGTTGTTGCTATAGCATGGTGGAGCTGAGTCGCTCTGGCTACCAGGAGCCTGAGGTCCCCATCCCTCCCAGGAAGTCGGCGGATATCGCCCGCAAGAGGGCAGTGCTGATCGGGGAGGTTGTGAACGGGGGACCCTTGCACAGCCCACCCCAGCACAACCCCGTCATCAGCTTTGACTCGAAGAACAGATACAGAGGGGAGGGCCTCATGGCAGAGCAAGCAAGCACCGGCCAGAGGGGGCCTCAGGGATCAGCAGGTGGGTACCAGCTACAGTATTCCAGCAGTTGTGACAAATCCATAGACAGTGAAGGCAAAAGTCAGATTTTAATTTTTTCCTTGGTGGGGGAAAAAAACAAACCACAAAAAAACAAGAACAAAGCAGTAGTTTAACTATTCCTTTTTTTAAACTGTTCATTGCTAATTTATACTTTTGTCATACGTGAAAACAAGTCCTTTCATTTTCATCCATTGGTGGCTATCGTTTTATCCAGGTACTATGAAACAAAACAATAAAAAATGTGGGCCACTGTGGCAAAGTGGTGAGTGAATACAGGTGCGTGCAGTGCAGAGTGGATACAAAACAGACAGACAATGATTTCCAGGTGCAAGGGTGTTTATTGATTTATTGAACAATGTCCAGAGCCTTATGGCGAACACCTGTAAATAATAATGATGGAGTGATACAGCGGCGTATATCACTCGGTATTTGTAAATCCCCGGGTTGACCCGCAACCAAAAGTCCAGTTTTAGACACCAACACTAAACACAAAACACAAACACAGTTCTTTAGTGATAGTGAATAAGTGCAAGTGGTGTATTACAGTTCTTGTGAAATGCAGGGGTGAAAGTGATGTCCAGGTTTATGCTGGTTTTCGCTAAAGCTCTGCATCGTGCTACTGGTAGTCTATTAAAAAATAGACAACAGTTAACAAACACTAACAAACACAAGACAAAACTCACGGTTCACGATACGGCAACACAGACTCCTTGTAGGTTTGAAACAATAACCATTTACCAAGGAACAGATCACTTACAGTATGACCCCAATTTATACCCTCACTCATGACCCCTAGGTTAACGAAGCGATCCGCTCCTCCAATCCTCGGATGCCACGCCGTTTCCGTCCGAGTCATTGAGGGTACCGTAGCTCCGCCCCCTTTCTAAATGACCGACTTCCACCTACCCTAAGGAATAAATTGTCATGCCATTTAGTTAAGGGTACTCTTCCTTTTATACAGTGCCCTCACAGGTCAGGAGGGAGATCTAACACCAAGAATCATTCGATCTCTGTCACAGCCACATTTATCTAGGTCACCATTTTTTGTGAAAGGAAACTGTTAATCTTAGGTGGTAGATACATAAGCAATTTTTATTGTCAATTTAGTTGACGACAAATTGACAACTGAATTGCTGTTGCTAAATGTGTCGCACGCAAACTGGAAAATAAGCAAGAAAATGAGCTGGAGCGGACGGATAGCAGAGGCAAGGAGGTCGGTTGGGAGGGAGTTGCAGTAATCAAGGTGGCCTGAAGTAGGAGCTGTGTGGAGTAGTCTGTGAGGATGGAGCCAATTCTGCGTATGTTGCTGAGGAAGAAGCGACAGGAAGCGACAGGAGCGTGCCATAGTCAAGATGTGCTGAGAGTAGAAGAGAGAGGGGTCAAGGGTGACACTGAGGGTCTTGGTGGATGAGGGAGAGAGGGTGGTGAAGAGGGGGAAGAAAAGGACGTCTGATTTTCGAGAGGTTGTTTGAGATTATGCAAGTGCATCCAGGAGGAGATGGCCGGGAGACAGGTAGAGATATGGGAGGAAATGTCGGAGTTAGAGAGGGGGAAGGAGAGGAAGATCTGGGCATCATCAGCATAGAAATGATACAAGACTTTCTAGATTGCCAAACGTAGATTTGTTGACTGAGGTGTCAGTTAGTGACAAGTGGTCAATTTGTATTGTGAATTTGAGTTGCCAAGAAAAAAATGAGTCGTATCTCCATGGGTCCATGGCAACTGCTCTGTGTGTGTTCAGCCAATGAGATTGCATCTTCTAATCACCTCATTTCCCTCAGTCTTGCTAAATAGGAATTGTGTCTGCTGACAAGTGCATGAGGAAACTTTGCAATTGATCCATTTTTTTCATGCTAGAAAATGTTTATGTGATGTTAGAAGTGCGGAATATAAAGACTGTTATAAGACAGGCAAGACTAATATAAGGAATTAGCAAAAACTTTTGGGAAATCACCAGCCGAGGTAAAAGACAGACTTGCCAAACAACGTTAGTTATTGCCAGGCGCTCAGCAGCAGAAATCAACTCCCTCATATTTGTATTTTGTCTTACAATGTCAATTCTTCAAATGTTGACAGGGACATGTGTAAACAATGTGTGAATCATGCAGGATCCTCCAAACACAGCTCCTGCATGATGTGCTCCATGTCTGTTTCTGTGCACAGTCACTCTCTGGGACACGCATGTTTTTCAACATTGAAGTCTTTTAAACCTTATTCCAGTTACTGTAGTAGCTGCTGAAATGCGTTTTACTGCACACAGGCGTCATCTTAAAATTGCTTGTTGGCGAGTTTTCCAGTGTGCTTGTTGCACCTTAAGCAACAGCAATTCAGTTATCAGTTTTTTTTATTCACAGTAAGAATTGCTTGTGGATCTCTGGCCTTAGGCTGACTATACACCTTATTCACACCAGACTCAAAACGAGGCTTCGAGTGCAGCTGCTAGCTTCCAGTTGCTGATGTCTCCAACTGCAGTGGAGAGAAGTTATGGCGTTTCACTGTTGCGTTCCGTTTTGTGATTCTGATTTAAGAAATAACCCAGTGCACATTGCCCCTTTTAGATGTTAAAACTCCAAATTCTGTACATGTATTATTTAATTATATATATTTTTTTTCTGAAGAGAAATCTCAACTTTCATTTCTGTGTGAATGTGTACATATTCTTCATTATAGTCACAAATTTGATTACATTTCAGTTATACTGTCCGGGAGCCAATTGAGCATTTCCAATCATTCCTAATCAATAGATAAGTAAGATGCAGAAGCTTGAGATTATGCATGGATACTAAAGGGAATGTGTCTTGTGGGATGCAATGCCCAGTTTGTATTAAAAAAATGTATATGACACACTGAGTGTACTAAAAGAGTCTTTATTAAGCACAACTGAACAAAATTACAAAAACGTTTAGTAACGCGAGTTAACAAAAAATATGCTTGAGTTACACAATACTTGGTCAGAAAGGAGATCCTTAACGTTACATTAACTCCAAATAAACTGTACTGAAATAACAGAAAGAGGGATGTTTGATTCTTGTTTTTAAAAATGACTTTACTTACCTTATTATACTTCCACTTGTTCTACACACAAAACATTGAATGTGCTAATGGAACAGCGGATTAGTATACCTAACTGAACAGAGTCTAAATAATAGGATTAATAACTGAACAGAACTAAGCTTGGAGAAACAAACCAAGCCTAGGTTTTCGGATATGGTGTTACCTGAACCCTGTAACGTGACACATTCTTTTTCATTGACCGGAACGCCTTAGCCCTAACGCAACATCCATTCTCCTGCCTCTTAACTGTATTTAGAAAACAATTAACACATGCTTATACCAAACCAATAAACGTGAAACAATACAGAGGCATAATATCAACATGAATATTAATTAAAGTAAACACTCTCTAACTAAAACTGCGAGATCTAAACATATTTTACGAATCTAGTATAGGCTAGTAGCTTATTCACTTTCCAATCACAAATACGCTTGCTAATTTACCTTCTACTTCATGAATATAACTCTCGATCCAATTGCTGTTCCCTTTCTGCTGTATGTTTTTTGGAATCCTCGCATTACTATCTGCCCAATTATCAATTTCTTCCAACTTTTATTTGAGGAACACATATTAAAGATTTCGTCCACATAGTGATATTATCAGTAGCTGCGGCGCCATGACAGTTGCTCACACACCAAGCCTCGTTTTCAACCAAACATGGCCGCTGCGTGAATAAGGCGTATTGAGTTGCTTGAAACTACATTTGTAGCAAACAGTTTCATTTTTCTTAAAAATGGTGTGCAAATGGTAATTTCAAGAAAATAAATGTATGAACCTGCCCCTCTGTGTTGAATATTATGCTTGAAATGTAGCAGATACTGTAAACAAATCCGTTTGCTGCTACTGATTCATTTTGTATTTATTCCTGTTTCTTTTTTTGACAGATTTTTATTTTAGATTAAAATGCCCTATTTGAAAATAATGTACAATAGTGTTATTTTGTATACACAGCATGGGTATATTTCATGAGTAAGGAAATCACACATTCTCCCTCCAGCACCAGTTGTGATATTCAAACAGGAACTGAAGCCCTTGATGCAAGACATGCCAACAGTGCCAGTGGAACTTCAGATTCAGCCACTACTGGCCCCTGCTGCCCAGCTGATTGTGCAGCCTGAGCCTCAGCCTCCATTACCTCCTCCCAAACCACAGCCGGTCTACACTGACCAGGTGGGGCTCCGCTTTCTGGCGTTTCACTGTTGCGTTCCGTTTTGTGTTCTGATTTAAGAAATAACCCAGTGCACATTGCCCCTTTTAGATGTTAAAACTCCAAATTCTGTACATCCAAGCTGCTAGGATCAGTGAAGCTCAAACAAGTGCATAAGTAGTCTTCAAGATGGTTGGTTCACTTGTAATGAATAGAAGTTAGTGGATTTTTAATTCACACATGTATTCTTTTTACAAATCTTAACATAATGTGTAATTTGACCTTATTTTTATTCCCCTGCTATTTGTTTTGAATATTGTTAGCACAATCTTGGATGCCAAAAGCGCTCCTTTAGGGATTCTGAGATAAATACATGTTGGGGACAAAGCTGCATATGAACTGCAGAAATAAACCATCAGAGAACTGGCAAACAAAATACACTTCAATAATCAGAGAACTCACAAACAAAATACACTTCAATAAAGTCAGAGATAATGCTCTCAAACAAAATACACTTCAATCGTCAGAGAACTCACAAACAAAATACACTTCAATAGTCAGAGAACTCACAAACAAAATACACTTCAATAAAGTCAGAGATAATGCTCTCAAACAAAAATCACTTCAATAAATCGGACAGCTGTGTGTTGCCCAAGGGTCATGTTTTTTAGACTATACCTTTGGTAAATAGCTAGAAGTGTTATATATGTGAATGTCTACTCTATATTTTGCCTTTTATTTTCCCTAGGATATATGTGAAGTGATACAGGCTCTACTTGAGGATGTTTTGAAAGTAGAGTGCACTGAAGTGGCCAGAGCTGGAGCTGACTACACATCTACAGCACTGTGGTAAGAATCATTTATAGCAGCTTAATCCAGAGGTGGAGCTGACTACACATCTACAGCACTGTGGTAAGAATCATTTATAGCAGCTTAATCCAGAGCTGGAGCTGACTACACATCTACAGCACTGTGGTAAGAAGCATTTATAGCAGCTTAATCCAGAGCTGAAGCTGACTACACATCTACAGCACTGGACAGGAATTCTGCAGTGGCTTGTATACATTGCTGTCTCCTGTTTTGTCTTTGCAGCGTCTCAGAAACTGAAGTGGAGGTGTTGGTGGACAAGGTTGTGGAGCAGCTGCTTAAACAGACATCCATCACAGAAATCAGTGCAGAGAAGCAGAAAGTAGATGAAGAAAAACGCAGCATCCAAGAAGCAAGGTCTGAAGTGTCTCCAAGTCGTAATATTCTTCATAGAGCATTCTATCTTCTTTGTATATGATAATTCAGTAATAAAAAGCTACTCTTGAGAGTACTAGTAATTGAGTGGTCTTCCTTATACCAAAACCAATTTGGGGTGAGGGGCATCTGTTAAACAACAATGCAGAACAAGTGGGTTGTTTCATTTGTTCGTCATTTCAAAGGTGATCTCAATACTGGTATAGTGCAGGGTGATAAAAGCATTGATAATGTCTTGATATTGAATGGTGTGATTTATAATATATGTATGTGTATAGATAGATAGTATATTTCTATTAATCAATGATACATTGTAAAAACCGAATAGAATGGATAATTGAAGATTGAAAAAATGTGAAAGTATTAAGTCACTCTCTCTTGCTAGTCAGAATTCAGATATTAACCAAAGCCTGCTGAGGGATAAACCCAGACCAGCAAACACTGTAACTTGTTGAAACCTCAGCTTTTAGGTCTTTGATTTAAACCTGTAATGTCACCATGTTGTGGATTTGTGCATACTTCCACACTTGCATTACAGTCCACCAGTCTACTCCCAGCCCTGTGTTTCTTCCAGTTTACCCATTTCTTGTGTCTCGTCACACACAGGCTGAAGCAGGAGCGAGAGCTGTTCATTGCCCAGTTCAGCTCTTCACTCTGCTCCGAGCTTACAGAGGAGGTGCTGGGAGACTTCATTAACTGCACTGCTGCTTCGGAGATACAGTAAGGCTGTTTGGTGTGTTTTAACCCTTAGCGGTCCATTTATTTAGCACCTCTCAGGCGCATCAGGTCCAAATTATTTTCACACACGCTGTTTATTTTAGACGCACTGTTTAGCAGTTTTTTTCACAGTAAAACAGGTTTAAAAGGCACTGCATATCAACAGGACACTCAGTACTGCATCTCCAGCCCCACCCCACCCCTTGTTTGCTGTATTTTTCACATACCTCTTCATAGTCGTGCATGCTGATAAATCCTCTCCAGATCACTCGTTTTATCACCAAACTCCTCAATAATGGATCCAAGTCATTATTTTATTACTATAACATCTCAAAAAGCTCTGCAAATGTCTGTGATATTCTTTGAGCGCTGAATGCGGAAGCAGCTATCTTGTTTGTTTATGTCCGTGTTATCTCTGTGGTGCAGGGGCTATGTGTATTCAGATTGAAAGGTTTTCTCTGCTTTTTCCGGAGAAAATACGACTAGAGACTTGTGCTTGACGTGTCTTTTTGATGATGTCGGACCCCGACCAGAAAGGGAAAACTGTAATGTCGGACCTGGTCCGACATAGGACCGCAAAGGGTTAATGCTGTATTGTTGAACTCTTGATGGTCACCTCCTCTGCACCCTTTCCTGCAGGCATGCTTTGCAGGAGAAGGCTGCTTGTATCGCTCATTGCACAGAGGAAGTGTGCTGTTACTTGATGGAGCAAACCTTAGACACTGACATTTACCAGCTTGCCAAGGACACCCTGCAGGTGGAGGTGCAGCGCATCCACAAATACCTCAAAAGGTGAAGAGAGACTCTGCTCTAGGGTGGAATCTTTGTTTTATATGCAATTTAAATTAAATACTCTATGAAATAATAAATTATGTTTTAAAATCATCAAATAAGTGGTGTATTTGGCTATTTTGTAACTTGGAGTAGTGTGCTGTTTATGTGAATAGTCTCCTTACAGACTAAGTAGTTTTTAATTAGCACACCATAATATTGTGTTCACTTTGTTGTTTGTTTCTAAGGTGGAGGGATGTGGTTGCAGTACGGAGACAACTCAAGCGGCAGATGAGGGGTTTCCCCGCAGCTCCATGCTGTGTGGACCCCAAATTCAAGCTAAAGGCATTGGCACCAAGTGCTTTGTCCCCTCCAGCTCTGGATTTCCTTGCTAAAGGACTGGTCAACATGGGGAATGCAGGGAACATTGCTGTGTCCTGTACAAGGTGATGGCACTTTTAAATCCACTGCCTCCTTAGTGGTACAGAACACCCTGCAGTATTTACAAGAAACGCATCACTTAACTGTGCTTTGTCCTGTGCTGTCCATATCACATCGACCCTTTACAATTTGTAATCAGACATTCAACTAGGGAAAACATTTCTCAACATTTACTCAGGAGAATTTGCCAAGAGAAAAATAAGTTCTCTTCTAGCATCATAGGGTATCCAGATCATGCCTCCTCCTGCAGCAGTGCTTTCTGTTTTTAAGAAGTACTCTTCTAGCATCATATGTTAATTCAATCAGAGTACCTGCTTTGCTGTAGGAGGGAGAATCATCTGGATACACTCCTGGTCAACGTTCCCAAGTAAGATTTGAAAAAAAGTAATTGCTTGGTTGATTTTACCTGTGATGTGTGAATAGAAAATATCAAAGCAATCGGGATTGTTCTTGTAAACACTGCAGAAGGTTCTGTAACGTTTTAAATGAACATTGTTTTTATTACAACCAGATTAAACATTGGGTTGGATTCGGGAATGATGATTCTGATAGCAGCCTATGTTTTTAAAAGATGTATACATTTGTGATGGGTGAAAAACATATTTAAAATGTTGATTTCATCTATAGGATAAGGCCCATTCAGTATCATGTGTGGTGTATCCTCAGCCAGAATATTATTTATTAAAATGCAGTGGCTTCACAGGGTGGTAGTGGATGTTCTTTTAATATAAGGGGATGCTTCATTATTATTAGTTACTGTGTGATAATGAACTGTCTTTCTGATTCCAGGGTAATGCAGATGAGAGATGAGGCAATCCATCGCATGAAAGTGCAATATTATCAGCAGCTCCTGCTGAGGTATGAGCTGTTGTTCATGTCCATCTGTTTAACTGTATGTCAACTACAGGGAGTTTCCGTTCAGGAAGTATGTATGTTATACAGTAGTTAACAGGTTTATGTGAATTTCTACCAGCAATTGGCTAATTTTGTGAATAACACTAAATAGCATTTACTTCAGTTTGTGTTTTGCAGTGTTTATGAAACCGTGAATCTGTAATATGAGATTAAGTTGATAATGAGTTGCACTATAAGTTTATAGACTTGTCTGGAACCCTTAGCCCAGTATGGATTGTGTTTCTCAAACATATTGACCTGGCTTTCCACACTTAACCACAAATCCCAGCAATGCGTCTCCTTTCTTCTGCTTGTAGAACAATAGTTTTAACAATCAAAATAAGCGAATGATCGAATCATTTACAGCCGTTTGTTTCCGTCCTTCTTTCACATTCCCATTTTGCTTCGTACTTCTAGGTTCAGGACATGTACTACAGTTTTAGTGTAATTGAAAACAGTGTTGAGAAGAATTCCCAATGTGGTGAATGGTAATAGGCTTAACATTGGCCAAACAATATGCTATTAAGACAATAGAGAGGGTATGGAGGGGTTATCTAGTCATGATGCTGAAGTGTAGGGGAGGGTATGGAGGGGTTATCTAGTCATGATGCTGAAGTGTAGGGGAAGGTATGGAGGGGTTATCTAGTCATGATGCTGAAGTGTAGGGGAGGGTATGGAGGGGTTATCTAGTCTTGATGCTGAAGTGTAGGGGAGGGTATGGAGGGGTTATCTAGTCATGATGCTGAAGTGTAGGAGAGGGTATGGAGGGGTTATCTAGTCATGATGCTGAAGTGTAGGAGAGGGTATGGAGGGGTTATCTAGTCATGATGCTGAAGTGTAGGAGAGGGTATGGAGGGGTTATCTAGTCATGATGCTGAAGTGTAGGAGAGGGTATGGAGGGGTTATCTAGTCATGATGCTGAAGTGTAGGAGAGGGTATGGAGGGGTTATCTAGTCATGTTGATACTAAATCACTTATGTTCCTGAAGTAACCTCTTCTAGCATTTTATAAAGCACACTAAAATAGATTCAGTTACGTTTCAGTGATGTCATGATTATGGTATTGCAGTGAACTGAAGATCTCCTTATCGTTCGGGTCAATTTGTTTTCCCTTCAGTAACAAGATGCACATTAGAATGTTCAGCCAATAAGTGCCCTGATGAAGAAGAGTGGTTTTCATGTTGATTGCGTGTGTTTTTACAGCCAGACTGTGTGGACACCACTAGCCCTGCCAGAGCTGATCTCTGAAAGTGTCTCAAGCGCCAGAGAGACAATCTTCTGGAAAGCTGTCCTCCTTCTGCCCAGCGAAGAGGAATGTGAAGCGAGCCTCACAAATAGGTGAGTAGGGATACTTCCGTATGGTCAAATAGGGAAAGCCTTCAAAGTAGAAAACATACCTGTCACTTGAAATTGATTTTTTTTTTTTTTTTTGGTTTGTTTTTACAGGATTTTGTCTGATTGGTTGAAAGCAAAGTTTGGTGGAGGTGAACAGTCAGAAGATATGGTCCAGCATCCAGGCAACAAAATCCAGACTCTTACAATATGTAATAGTTTTAGAAACCGTAGAGAAAGCCATGCTGCTGTTCATGTCTGTATTAAGGTATGTTGATGGGGCAGTCAGTAAACTGGGCTTCAGGTCTACCCACAGTGTTGACAGGATACCATGTTGTGCATGTTGCACCGTTCACTTTATAAACATTAATCTCACAGCATGAGGCAAGAATCAACTGGGGAATACATTTCTCAATTCTTAATTGGGAGCGTTTGACAGGAGAAAAATCATTTCTCTTCTAAATGTTACAGTATATCCAGTATGCTGGTTTTCTGTTCCCACAATATGCCACTCATTGCAATCAGAGCACCAGCATTGTTGCAGAGAGTGCATGAAATGGATTCACTGCAATGGATAGAAGGAAAAAAATAAGAGTATCCCAACGAGTAAATGGAAAAAATGTTTAAAAACAAAACAAACACAATAAACCTAGCTCTCATTCAGAGCACTAACTTAAACAATAATTAATGTGATCCCTCTCTAATGTCAGGACAGATAGGCTGTTTACCCAACTAAACAAGGTTACATCAAACAGTTCATAGCATTCTCCAGATACTATACTTCTGCTGTGCCTTTTAATTATTTACACAGGTTCGTATTAGTACAACCAACTCGTTCTTCCTTTCTTTCTCTTTTTCTCAGCTTCCATGATGCACGCACACTTCAATTCAGTTTTCCTCTGTGCCCCCAACACAAAGCTGTCGGCTAATCTCTTTCTAAAGAGGTGTCAATAACTTTAACAATCATTTAACCAATTGACCATTAACCTTAATTTAAGGAAACCAGCATTATGAAAATTCCCAGATATGTGCATACCTGCAGGCGCACATATTGATTCTTTACCACCTCACCACTATATATATATATATATAATTACATAATTACACACACTGAGCATGAAAAGAAACTTATCACTTACATTTGGATAAAATTCAGTAGATGTGATCGAAAAATGGTGCAGTGACTTTTTATTGTGCGGATTAACAACTGACACTACGAAGATGCTGCAAAATGATCTGTCGATCTTGGGCAGGTGTTGTGACTGGTCTCCCAGTTTGTGGCCTGTCATTTGACAGTGTGTGTCTGGTTATACCATCTCGCCAGGTTTGAAATTGCTGGCAGTGTTATAATAGTGATAAGTTTCTTTTGATGCTCGAGATATATATATATATGAGAGAGAGAATAAAATATGGATCAGAATATATTACCACACAAAGTCTCCAGTTGGTTTTGAGCCATAAAACTAACGAGACACACAGTGTTGTGTGGTAATCTATTCTGACCCTGCATTCTAAACTGCAACGCGCTGCTGTAGAAAATGCTGCATTCATAGTTATTTAGCCCTCTGCGGTGCATTTATTTAGCGCGTTTCAGGCACATCGGGTCCTATTTATTTTCACACACGCAGTTTATTTTACACACGCTGTTTTAAAGTATTTTTTCACAGTAAAACAGGTTTAAAAGCACTGCATATTAACAGGACAGTCAGTACTGCATCTCCAGCCCGCCCACCCTCGTTCGCTGTTTTTTTCACATACCTCTTGATAGTAGTGCATACCGATAAATCATCTCCTGATCACTCGTTTTATCACCAAACTCCTCAATAATGCGATCCAAGTCATTATTTTATTACAATAACATCTAAAAAAAGCTCTGCAAATGTCTGTGATATTCTTTGAGTGCTGGATGCAGAAGCACCTATCTTGTTTGTTTTATGGCCGTGTTATCTCTGTGGTGCCGGGGGCTATGTGTATTGCCTATCAGTCTCACTCGGCCATTGAATGGTTTTTTTGGCTTTTTCCAGACAAAAAACGACTAGAGACCTGTCCGACATCGGACCGGAAAGGAAAAATTGTAATGTCAGATCTGGTCCAACATAGGACAGCAAAATCTCATGCCATATATAAAAACGAAATCCCCCAAAAAAACCCACAAGCTATATACAGTGGCTCTGAAAAGTATTCACCCCCCTTGGACTTTTCCACATTTTATTGTGTTACAACATGGAATCAAAATGGATTTAATTAGGAGTTTTTGCCACTGATCAACACAAAAAAAGTCCATAATGTCAAAGTGAAAAATAAAATCTACAAATTGTTGTAAATTTAATTACAAATACAAAACAGAAAATAATTGATTGCATAAGTATTCACCCCCTTGAGTCAATATTTGGTAGAGGCACCTATGGCAGCAATTACAGCCATGAGTCTATTTGGATAAGTCTCTACCAGCTTTGCACATCTGGACACTGCAATTTTGCCCATTCTTCTTTGCAAAATTGCTCAAGCTCCGTCAAGTTGGATGGGGACCTTTGGTGAACAGCAATTTTCAACTCTTTCCACATATTCTCAATTGGATTGAGGTCCGGGCTTTGACTGGGCCACTCCAGGACATTGACCTTTTTGTTTTTAAGCCACTCCAGTGTGGCGTTGCCTGTATGTTTGGGGTCATTGTCCTGCTGGAAGATGAATCTTCTCCCAAGTCCCAGGTCTCTTGCAGACTTCAGCAGGTTTTCCTCCAGGATTTCTCTGTACTTTGCTGCATCCATTTTGCCCTCTATCTTCACAAGCTTTCCAGGCCCTGACGCAGAGAAGCATCCCCATAGCATGATGCTGCCACCACCATGCTTCACGGTAGGGATGGTGTTCTCAGGATGATGTGCGGTGTTAGGCTTGCGCCAAACATAGCTCTTAGCGTTGAGGCCAAAAAGCTCTATTTTGGTCTCATCAGACCATAGAATCTTCTTCCACTTGGTCTCAGAGTCTCCCACATGCCTTCTGGCAAACTCTAGCCGAGATTTGATGTGAGTTTTTTTCACCAATGGCTTTCTTTTTGCCAATCTCCCATAAATGCCAGTTTTGTGAAGCACCCGGGCTATTGTTGTCGTATGCACAGTGTCTCTCAGCTCAGCCGTGGAAGACTGTAACTCCTTTAGAGTTGCCATAGGCCTCTTGGTGGCCTCCCTGACTAGTGCCCTTCTCGCCCGGATACT
The DNA here is from genome assembly GCA_030684275.1 of Acipenser oxyrinchus oxyrinchus. Taxonomy (NCBI): domain Eukaryota; kingdom Metazoa; phylum Chordata; class Actinopteri; order Acipenseriformes; family Acipenseridae; genus Acipenser; species Acipenser oxyrinchus. The sequence continues at coordinate 23,712,868 of CM060258.1, read as the reverse complement.
CAGTTTTTGAGGATGGCCTGTTCTAGACAGATTCAGAATTGTGCCATATTCTCTCCATTTCTTAATAATGGACTTTACCGTGCTCTGGGGGATATTCAGTGACTTGGAAATGTTCTTATATCCTACCCCTGATTGGTGCTTTTGAAGAACCTTATTCCGGATTTGCTTTGAATTTTCCTTCGTCTTCATGATGTAGTTTTTGTTAGGAAATGTACTAACCAACTGTGGGACCTCCCAGAGACAGGTGTATTTAACCTGAAATCATGTGAAACACCTTAATTGCACACAGATGGACTCCATTCAACTAATTATGTGACTTCCAAAGACAATTGGTTGCACCAGAGCTTATTTAGGTGTGTCATAGCAAAGGGGGTGAATACTTATGCAATCAATTATTTTCAGTTTTTAATTTTTGTAATTAATTTAGCACAATTTGTAGATTTTATTTTTCACTTTGACATTATGGACTTTTTTGTGTTGATCAGTGGCAAAAACTCCTAATTAAATCCATTTTGATTCCATGTTGTTACACAATGTGGAAAAGTCCAAGGGGGTGAATACTTTTGAGAGCCACTGTGTATATATATATATATATATATATATATATATATATATATATATATATATATATATATATATATATATATATATATATATATATATATATATATATATATACAGTATATATATATATTTATATATATATATATATATATATATATAGTACCTTGAAAAGTCTTCACACCCTTGAACATTTTTCACATTCTACTGCTTAAAAAATACAATTCAAAATGCATTAAAGTAGGAGTTTGTTTCACTGATCTACACAACATCATCTACACTTTCAATGTGATTTTTTATTTAATTACTTTTGAATATTTCTATAATTGTTCTTTCCGTCTATATATATATATATATATATATATATATATATATATATATATATATATATATATATATATATATATATATATATATATATATATACAGTACTGTGCAAAAGTTTTAGGCAGGTGTGAAAAAATGCTGTAAAAGTAAGAATGCTTTCAAAAATAGACATGTTAATAGATTATATTTATCAATTAACTAAATGCAAAGTGAGTGAACAGAAGAAAAATCTAAATCAAATCCATATTTGGTGTGACCACCCTTTGTCTTCAAAACAGCATCAAGCATCAATTCTTCTAGGTACACTTGCACACAGTTTTTGAAGGAACTAGGCAGGTAGGTTGGCCCAAACATCTTGGAGAACTAACCACAGTTCTTCTGTGGATTTAGGCAGCCTCATTTGCTTCTCTCTCTTCATATAATCCCAGACAGACTCGATGATGTTGAGATCAGGGCTCTGTGGGGCCATACCATCACTTCCAGGACTCCTTGTTCTTCTTTACGCTGAAGATAGTTCTTAATGACTTTAAGCTGTATTTTTGGGGTCGTTGTCATGCTGCAGAATAAATTTGGGGCCAATCAGATGCCTCCCTGATGGTATTGCATGATGGATAAGTATCTGCCTGTACTTCTCAGCATTGAGGAGACCATTAATTCTGACCAAATCCCCAACTCCATTTGCAGAAATGCAGCCCCAAACTTGCAAGGAACCTCCACCATGCTTCACTGTTGCCTGCAGACACTCATTAGGTATGCGCTGTCCAGCCCTTGTGAACAAACTGCCTTCTGCTACAGCCAAATATTTCAAATTTTGACTCATCAGTCCAGAGCACCTGCTGCCATTTTTCTGCACCCCAGTTCCTGTGTTTTTGTGCATAGTTGAGTCGCTTGGCCTTGTTTCCACGTCGGAGGTATGGCTTTTTGGCATAAGTCTTCCATGAAGGCCACTTCTGACCAGACTTCTCCGGACAGTAGATGGGTGTACCAGGGTCCCACTGTTTTCTGCCAATTCTGAGCTGATGGCACTGCTGGACATCTTCCGATTGTGAAGGGAAGTAAGCATGATGTGTCTTTCATCTGCTGCAGTAAGTTTCCTTGGCCGACCACTGCGTCTACGGTCCTCAAAGTTGCCCGTTTCTTTGTGCTTCTTCAAAAGAGCTTGGACAGCACATCTGGAAACCCCTGTCTGTCTTGAAATTTTTGTTTGGGAGAGACCTTGCTGATGCAGTATAACTACCTTGTGTCTTGTTGCTGTGCTCAGTCTTGCCATGGTGTATGACTTTTGACAGTAAACTGTCTTCAGCAACCTCACCTTGTTAGCTGAGTTTGGCTGTTCCTCACCCAGTTTTATTCCTCCTACACAGCTGTTTCTGTTTCAGTTAATGATTGTGTTTCAACCTACATATTGAATTGATGATCATTAGCACCTGTTTGGTATAATTGTTTAATCATACACCTGACTATATGCCTACAAAATCCCTGACTTTGTGCAAGTGTACCTAGAAGAATTGATGCTGTTTTGAAGGCAAAGGGTGGTCACACCAAATATGGATTTGATTTAGATTTTTCTTCTGTTCACTCACTTTGCATTTAGTTAATTGATAAATATAATCTATTAACATGTCTATTTTGAAAGCATTCTTACTTTACAGCATTTTTCACACCTGCCTAAAACTTTTGCACAGTACTGTATATATATATATATATATATATATATATATATATATATATATATATATATATATATATATATATATATATATAATATCCCAAGTTGATTTACAAATTAACAAATATGTTGCTGTGGTAGGGACAACACAAGATACTGCACAGGTAAAGTAGTGTGCAGGGGGTTCTGTAATACTTTAACTCTGTTATGTGGGTTTTGGAAATATGGAGATTTTATATTTTTCTAAGCCCTGTGAGGTGACTACATAGTTGGTACTTGGCTGTATTCTATGATTCTCTCTACTGGCCAATAGCTCTTACCACAATTTGTACCACCAGTAACAGTTCTCTGCAGGGGCCCTAAACACTAAATATTTTATAAATACGACTCCAGTAGAGCCACGTCCTTGGATGGAATCGTGCTTTGAGTAAAAAGCCATTTGTCTTTCAGTGTCTTCACATGGTTCATAGTGATGGGTGTCTTGGTGTGTTGCAGATGTCCCAAGGCTCCCTCAGTGACTGTGAGCTGAGCGAGGTGGAGGCTCAGAAGGAGCTGCTGGGGACCAGTGCTCTGGTCATGTTGCTGCCGTCTCTGCGGAGGGCTGGGGGGCAGGAGGAGGAGGAAGAGGAGGTTGAGGAAGAGGAGGACGTGTACTGGCTCTCTGCTCTGCTGCAGCTCAAACAGATCCTGCAGGCCAAGCCCTTGCAGCCTGCACTGCCCCTAGTAGTGCTGGTGCCCAGGCAGGGGGAGCAAGCTGTCCGCGAGAAGCTGCTGGTACAAGGTGCAGGATTATTTTAGTTCACTCATTCCCAGACAGGAGGAGTTGATGCAGGGTGCTGGATTATTTTAGTTCACTCATTCCCATGTTAACCACTCCCTAATCCATGCATGCACATGTATTAGGGAGTGGTTAACATGTAGAAAACAGAAAGTACTGATTAGAGGAGAAACCTCAAAATGGAGCGAGTTAACTAGTGGTGTACCACAGGGATCAGTATTAGGTCCTCTGCTATTCCTAATCTATATTAATGATTTAGATTCTGGTATAGTAAGCAAACGTTAAATTTGCAGACGACACAAAAATAGGAGGAGTGGCAAACACTGTTGCAGCAGCAAAGGTCATTCAAAATGATCTAAACAGCATTCAGAAACGGGCAGACACATGACAAATGACATTTAATAGAGAAAAGTGTAAAGTATTGCATGCAGGCAACAAAAATGTGCATTATAAATATCATATGGGAGATAATGAAATTGAAGAAGGGAACTATGAAAAAGACCTAGGAGTTTATGTTGACTCAGAAATGTCTTCATCTACACAATGTGGGGAAGCTATAATAAAGGCCAACAAGATGCTCGGATATATTGTGAGAAGTGTAGAATTTAAATCAAGGGAAGTAATGTTAAAACTTTACAATGCATTAGTAAGACCTCACCTAGAATATTGTGTTCAGTTCTGGTCAAAGAAGAGCAACCAGAATTATCCCGGGTTTAAAATGCATGTTGTATGCAGGCAGGCTAAAAGAATTGAATCTGTTCAGTCTTGAACAAAGAAGAGTATGCGGCGATCTGATTCAGACATTCAGAATCGTAAAAGGTATAGACAATGTCGACCCAGGGTACTTTTTTGACCTGAAAAAAGAAACAAGGACCAGGGGTCACAAATGGAGATTAGATAAAGGGGCATTCAGAACAGAAAATAGGAGGCACTTTTTTACACACAGAATTGTGAGGGTGTGAAACCAACTCCCCAATAATGTTGTTGAAGCTGACACACTGGGAACCTTCAAGAAGCTGCTTGATGAGATTCTGGGATCAATAAGCTACTAACAACCAAACGAGCAAGATGGGCTGAATGGCCTCCTCTCGTTTGTAAACTTTCTTATGTTCTGATGTTCTTCTTATGTTCAGACAGGAGAAGCTGGTACAAGGTGCAGGATTATTTTAGTTCACTCATTCCCAGACAGGAGGAGTTGATAGAGGGTGCTGGAGTATTTTAGTTCACTCATTCCCAGACAGGAGAAGCTGGTACAAGGTGCAGGATTATTTTAGTTCACTCATTCCCAGGCAGGGGGAGCAAGCTGTTCGCAAGGAGCTGCTGGTACAAGGTGTAGGATTATTATAGTTCACTCATTCCCAGACAGGAGGAGCTGATACAGGGTGCTGGATTATTTTAATTCACTCATTTTGGAAGCTGGATATATATGTATCCTTGCTAAACACGAGTTAGTCGGCTTTTAGTAGCCATATTTAGGTGTGTTTTTAAGTAAATTATATATATATATATATATATATATATATATATATATATATATATATATATATATATATATATATATATATATATATATACACACACATATATATATATATATATATATATATATATATATATATATATATATATATATATATATATATATATATATATATATATATATATATATATATACAGTACCAGTCAAAAGTTTGAGTACACCTGCTTGAAACCAGGTTTTTCATGATTATCTATGCTTTTAACTGTATAAACTTGTCTATAAACACTTAATATTTCATTATATGATACGTGTACTTATATAAGCTGATAATCATAAGTGAATTGCATTCAAAAATTTTATGTTTAAATGAAAATGTAAATCTTGTCAATTTCAATGAAATGGTCACCCAAAGCAAGGGGATTTCAGTCTGAAGCCCAAGTCAGTTAAAAGTCTGAAATGTATATAACACAGTGTTAGAACACTGGCCTAACTATAAAAGTGTCTTTGTTAGATGTTCTCTGAGTTAACTAGCATTTGCCTAATTAACCTTTTGTCACCAATTATTGTTAACAAGTGAGGGTCCATGATTACTATAAATATAGGTAGCATAGGCACAAGTTTGTCATTCCTGAATGTAAGGGAGCAGAAAATGGCAAAATACGCTCAGTTAAGCAAAGAAAAAAGAGTCTGTAATTACTTTAAGAAATGAAGGTCAATCTTTAAGACAAATCGCCAAGAACTTTGCAAGTGTCTGTAACTGCTGTGGCCAAGACCATCAAACGATTTGAAGAAACTGGCACTCATGAGGACCGAACAAGGTCAGGCAGGCCAAGGGTGACCTCAGAATCAGAGAACAAGTTCATTCAAGTCACAAGTCTGCGAAACCGGCAATTAACTGCTCCTGAAATACAAGCTCAGCTAAATGCTACTAGAAGTACAGATGTTTCAACATTAACTGTTCAGAGGAGATTGCGTGAAGCTGGCCTAACTTGAAGAATTGCTGCAAAGAAACCATTGTTAAGAGTGCAGAATAAGAGGAAGAGACTTGCCTGGGCCAAAAAACACAGAAACTGGACGTTTGAGGAGTGGAAGTCAGTCTTATGGACCGATTAGTCAAAATTTGAAATATTTGGGTCCAACCGCCAAGAATTTGTAAGACGCAGAGAGGGTGAGCGCATGAGTTCTGCATGTGTGGTTCCCACTGTCAAGCATGGAGGAGGCAGTGTCGTGGTCTGGGGTTGCTTTGCTGGTGACAGAGTCCATGGCAAGCTCAACCAGCATGGCTATCATAGCATACTTCAGAGGCATGCCATTCCATCAGGATTACGGCTAATTGGGCAGTCCTTCATTCTTCAGCAAGATAATGACCCGAAACACACCTCAAAGTTGTGCAAGAACTATCTGGCGAAGAAGGAAAGTGAAGGACAACTCAATCTAATGACCTGGCCTGTCCAGTCTCCAGACCTCAATCCCATAGAACTTGTATGGGACGAACTGGACAGAAGAGTCAAAGCAAAGCTACCCACAAGTGCCCTACATCTCTGGGAATTGCTGCAGGAGAGCTGGGAAGACATGTCGGGTGATTTCCTGCTGAAACTTGTTAACCGAATGCCTCGTTTTTGTGAGGCTGTTATTAAGGAAAAGGGTGGCTATTTTGAGGAATCCAAGATTTAGAGACAATTATCAATTTTCTTGAACATTGCTTTGATACTCCTTATGTTTTGTTTTGTATATTGTAACATGTGTTTTCATTTTCAAGTATTTACAGAAGCATTATCTGACGTAAAACATTGTCAATTATGGAAAAACCTAGTTTCCAGCAAGTGTACTCAAACTTTTGACTGGTAGTATATATATATATATATATATATATATATATATATATATATACAGTACTGTGCAAAAGTTTTAGGCAGGTGTGAAAAAATGCTGTAAAGTAAGAATGCTTTCAAAAATAGACATGTTAATAGATTATATTTATCAATTAACTAAATGCAAAGTGAGTGAACAGAAGAAAAATCTAAATCAAATCCATATTTGGTGTGACCACCCTTTGCCTTCAAAACAGCATCAATTCTTCTAGGTACACTTGCACACAGTTTTTGAAGGAACTCAGCAGGCAGGTTGGCCCAAACATCTTGGAGAACTAACCACAGTTCTTCTGTAGATTTAGGCAGCCTCAGTTGCTACTCTCTCTTCATGTAATCCCAGACAGACTCGATGATGTTGAGATCAGGGCTCTGTGGGGGCCATACCATCACTTCCAGGACTCCTTGTTCTTCTTTATGCTGAAGATAGTTCTTAATGACTTTCGCTGTATGTTTGGGGTCGTTGTCATGCTGCAAAATAAATTTGGGGCCAATCAGATGCCTCCCTGATGGTATTGCATGATGGATAAGTATCTGCCTGTACTTCTCAGCATTGAGGAGACCATTAATTCTGACCAAATCCCCAACTCCATTTGCAGAAATGCAGCCCCAAACTTGCAAGGAACCTCCACCATGCTTCACTGTTGCCTGCAGACACTCATTCGTTATGCGCTGTCCAGCCCTTCGGCGAACAAACTGCCTTCTGCTACAGCCAAATATTTCAAATTTTGACTCATCAGTCCAGAGCACCTGCTGCCATTTTTCTGCACCCCAGTTCCTGTGTTTTCGTGCATAGTTGAGTCGCTTGGCCTTGTTTCCACGTCGGAGGTATGGCTTTTTGGCGCAAGTCTTCCATGAAGGCCACTTCTGTCAGACTTCTCGGACAGTAGATGGGTGTACCAGGGTCCCACTGTTTTCTGCCAGTTCTGAGCTGATGGCACTGCTGGACATCTTCCGATTGCGAAGGGAAGTAAGCATGATGTGTCTTTCATCTGCTGCAGTAAGTTTCCTTGGCGACCACTGCATCTCGGTCCTCAACGTTGCCCGTTTCTTTGTGCTTCTTCAAAGAGCTTGGACAGCACATCTGGAAACCCTGTCTGCCTTGAAATTTCTGCCTGGGAGAGACCTTGCTGATGCAGTATAACTACCTTGTGTCTTGTTGCTGTGCTCAGTCTTGCCATGGTGTATGACTTTTGACAGTAAACTGTCTTCAGCAACCTCACCTTTTTAGCTGAGTTTGGCTGTTCCTCACCCAGTTTTATTCCTCCTACACAGCTGTTTCTGTTTCAGTTAATGATTGTGTTTCAACCTACATATTGAATTGATGATCATTAGCACCTGTTTGGTATAATTGTTTAATCATACACCTGAATATATGCCTACAAAACCCTGACTTTGTGCAAGTGTACCTAGAAGAATTGATGCTGTTTTGAAGGCAAAGGGTGGTCACACCAAATATGGATTTGATTTAGATTTTTCTTCTGTTCACTCACTTTGCATTTAGTTAATTGATAAATATAATCTATTAACATGTCTATTTTTGAAAGCATTCTTACTTTGCAGCATTTTTTCACACCTGCCTAAAACTTTTGCACAGTACTGTATATATATATATATATATATATATATATATACACACTACCGGTCAAAAGTTTTAGAACACCTCCATGTTTCCAATTTTTATTGAAATTTACGCAGTTTAATGTCTCAATGTACTCTGAAATTAAAGCATAGAACAAATAAACAATTGGAGATAAAAAAGAAATCATGGAATCGTTTTGTTTAACACAATTTAATCTAAATTTTTGACTCAAAGTAGCCACCTTTTGCAGATATAACAGCCGAACATACTCGTGGCATTCTTTCTACAATGGAAATCAAATATTGTTCAGAAAGTTCTTCCCAACACTGTTGCAGAAGTTCCCACAAATGTGTTGCACTTGTAGGTTGCTTTGCTTTTCACCCTTCTGTCCAGTTCATCCCAAACCAGCTCGATGGGGTTTAAGTCTGGAGACTGTGCTGGCCATTCCATGATTTGAAGCCTACCGTCTTGTTCTTTTCTTCTAAGGTAGTTCTGACATAGCCTGGAGGTATGGTTTGGGTCATTATCTTGCTGTAGGATGAACCCCTGACCAACTAAGCGTATACCATAGGGTATTGCATGACGCTGCAAAATGCTGTGGTAGCCGTTTTGGTTCAGGGTGCCACTCACTCTGTGCAAGCCGCCGACTTGGATCCAGCAAAAGAGCTCCAGACCATCACGCTTCCTCCTCCATGTTTGACAGTTGGTGTCACACACCGAGGACCCATCCTTTCGCCGACTTCGGCGGCATAAAAACCCTGCGTGATGAACCGAAGATTTCAAATTTTGATTTATCGGTCCATAAGACCTTCTTCCAGTCTTCAGTAGTCCACTGGCGGTGCTTCATGGCCCAGGCAAGCCTCTTTTTCTTATTTTGCCATCTTAGCAATGGCTTTCTTACTGCCACTCGACCTGTCAAACCTGCAGCTCGAAGTCTTCTCTTCACAGTTGAAACTGAGACTTGCTTACTTCGACCAGTGTTAAGCTGTGCTTGAAGCTGTTGTCCTGTGAGCAGCCTATCACGCAAGCTGTTGACTCTTAGAAATTGTCTTCTGATTCTGTTGTGGCTTTGGGTCTGCCAGACCTCTTCCTGTCAGAGTTTCCTCCAGTTTCCTAGTGCCTTTTGATGGTGTAGGAAACTGTACTCACTGACACCTTGGCTTTCTTTGCAATTTCTCTAAAGGAAAGACCTACACTTTTAAGGGTTATAATGGTCTGTCTTTCTTCCTTTGTTAATTGCCTTTTTCTCGCCATTATGATAGCAATATACTACTTCCTGCAGTACAATACTGTCCAAATAATGCTTAAGAGGGTGTAGTAACACAGTCTGTTCCAACACTGCTTTTATACAGACAGAGGGTTTGTAAGTAATCAACAAAAGTTGGGACACCTGTAGGAATTGTTAGCATCAACTTTCAAGGCTTAATTTACTTCCATTGCTGCAGAACAGCTGTAAGTTGTTAACCCATTACTTGTTCCCTGAAAAAGGCCTTTTTGTATAACTCTGAAATGTACATTATTTTTCAGTTTTTGGTAACCTAAACTTTTTTTTTAACCTCTGGCAGTTTACCGCTTACCTTTGTACCATTTCAGGTTATTCACTGGACTTGGAACTGCTTAAATTTCAATAAAAACTGGAAAAATGGGGGTGTTCTAAAACTTTTGACCGGTAGTGTATATATGTATAAAATTACATTTTTTTTTTCTATATTTTGTTTTCTTTTTTGCTAGGTTTAATGCTCCAGAGTTTGGTTGCAGCACATTTGATTTCAGAGTACATCTTTATTCACATCCCAGAGTTCACCAATGATTTGCAGGGATCCAAACAGGTACTGCATTCTTATTTCTTGTTTTCTCTGTAGAAAAGTATCCAGCCAGGAAAGCAAGTGCACTGCATGGTTCATCCACTGATATTTACCGAGGAAACAGAAACATGATTTGCACTGTTTTTATTTCTTTACCTAGTTTTAAGAATAACGTTGAATTCATTTCAAAATGTAATTGCAAATTAAAAATAAAAAAACAAAGAGCCTTGTATGATATATTGCTGTGCCAGGATTAAGCCATCTCTATTTACATGGTCAGGAAATGTTCTACAGTAGTCTTCACTGGACTTGGCATGCTTTCAGAATTCCTGCTATGTGTAATAAGTGTCCTTTTTCTTGTATTTGAAATGAATAAATAGATCTGCCAGGCAGTGCAATGGCTGGCCTCCCGCTGCCCCCCTCCTCCAGACCTGTGTGCTCAAACTCTGGTGCAGTTTGTTGAAGATGGCCTGTGCCGGGAGTTCAGTGAGAGATTTTACCACCACAAGAAGGCTCGGCAGGTACTGGGGCTGCCCTGCCAGGACCCTGCCACAGTGATCCAGCTCTACAACAGTGTGCTGGCTTTCCTTGCAGAGCTGGTCTCCTCTGAGCAGCTCTCCCAGCTGTCCTGGCCTGTGTGTGAGTTCAGAACGCTCCTTCCACACCTGGACTGGAACTCAGCGGAGCACCTTGCCTGGCTGTGGAGAGCCATTCTCAGCCTCCACATTCCACAGCTTGAACTCCCTCCTGCACAAGGTAAAAACGCCACAATGTCTTCTGTTGAGGGATCTGTCAATATTTAAGAAAAAAACAACCAATGCAAGGGAGTCAATAGTAGTTTTGGAGTTGTGGTGTTTTTATACACGCAGTTTATTTTAGATGCGCTGTTTAAAAGTATTTTTTTCCACAGTAAAACAGGTTTAAAAGGCTCTGGATATCAACAGGACACTCAGTATTGCACTGCAAATCTGTTGATTTATTTATTAGTATCGCCTCTAGAAATGCTTTGTTATTCATTAAGTAGAATGCATTTTCTCAAACCCTATTTAAGAGGACTCATTTCTGACCTGACTCTAGGCAATTGAATTCTTTATTTGGAGCCATGGAAGAAATCTGGTTTCTTTATTTGTGTTCTTTACTTAAGAACATTTTACATCAAGAAGAAAAGTACTTTCGACCATGATGTTTACCATGAAAAATGCATATATTGTATTCGGTTGCATTTTCTTGTTTACAGTACATGTACATGCATTGATTTTATCTTCTGTAATTCTGACAGCTCCCTGGCCCGCTGTGTGTGCAGTGATTTTCCAGTATGCATCTCAGATCCCTTCATCTAAGCAGACCCAGCCAATCCTGATATCTAAGGTGGAGCACCTCCTGAACAGAGTATACACTGAGTGGAGCGAGAGAAGCTCCACAGGGTCCCCTGTGAACCAGGCTGAGTGGAGTGAGAGCCGCTCCACAGGGCCCCCTATGAACCAGGTCCCCTGGGATGACATTGTGGCTCTTTGCATAGACCATCGCTTAAGAGACTGGAAACCCCCAGCATCAGCTGTTGCAGAAGGTATTCAAATCTCTTCATTGCTAAATTCTAAGTACTTCAGATCTAGCTGTCCTCATTTTAACCTCATGTGTATGTAGTGTTAGTATTAAAGCAGTACTTTATACCTTATCAGTTGTTTGGGCACATTGCCTCGGCAGTGCAGTGATTTCAACAACTTTCACATATTGTAACTTGAGCTGACAAGAATGGAACTGTCAGGGATATTGAGCAAACCAAGTTACAGGCTAGGCTTAATATTTCTATCTCACTTCAAATTTGGGAAGAGAATTGATTGCATGTGCAAAAAATAACTAACTGAAAAACTTATAGATTTGAAACTTATTATGATCATAAAACAAACATTAATTATTTTACAACATCATTCCTTTAGGGCTAACTGTACTATTACTATGGGATGTTTTGTTTTAATATTTACACATTACTGTGGATGCTAACAACCTTTATCTGTTGAAAGAAAATCAACATAGGGAAATCTAAATACGATATCAAACAACATGGGGAAATCTAAATACGATATCAAACAGAATGCTCGTAACTATTCGGAAGTTTGAAATAGAAGGGAGGGTTCAAATGGGAGTCTAAATATTAATTGTAATTATCCAGCAAATGAATACATTACCATGGGGAATTATATGTATTTAAAATACTGTATTTATCATTGAGCATTGAAATGTTATTTGTGGAATGACTTTATAGAATACAGTATGTTACGCATTTAAATATATACACCCACCATCCTGATAATAGTTTTATGAATCTGGCCCAAAGTTCCTTATGTTTCGTAAACAGAACAGTTTGGGGCTCACCTTCATGCTCAACCTTTGCATGATTGGCAAGCTCATCCCATCTCATTTATTTTTTGCACTAATCACACTTCACTCACTGACTTGGAAGTGTTTTTTTTTATTATAAAAATTAAATTTAACAAAATAATAAAAACCTTTTAAAACAAAGATATTCTCACAACTTCCGATACTGTTAAGTACAGTGCAAGCATTTAAAAAATAAAATAAAACCACACCATTACATAATTTATAAACAATCTAATCTGGCTGGCTGTAGAGATACACAGCGCTCCAGGTGAAACAACAAGTCCATGTGCTTTGTTCTCGTATTTATTTAAATTCACCCCAAAACTAATTTTGAATGATCTCCTGTGACCGTCTTACATCTCCATGGCACAACGGAGCAGGTAAAGCCAAGGAAACTGTTTCTTAATGCTGACGGGAGAATGTTCCTATCAGCTCCAAAAACATTCTAGCTAGAAGAAAATGTTGGGGTCCCGAGGAAATCGTTCGGTGCACATTGTAAAGTATGCTGGTGATTGATTTTATTAAACATGCCTGAGGAAATCGTTTGGTGCACATTGTAAAGTATGCTGGTGATTGATTTTATTAAACATGCCTGAGGAAATTGTTTGTTGCACATTGTAAAGTATGCTGGTGATGTTATTAAACATGCCTGAGGAAATCGTTTGGTGCACATTGTAAAGTATGCTGGTGATGTTATTAAACATGCCTGAGGAAATCGTTTGGTGCACATTGTAAAGTATGCTGGTGATGTTATTAAACATGCCTGAGGAAATCGTTTGGTGCACATTGTAAAGTATGCTGGTGATGTTATTAAACATGCCTGAGGAAATCGTTTGGTGCACATTGTAAAGTATGCTGGTGATTGATGTTATTAAACATGCCTGAGGAAATCGTTTGGTGCACATTGTAAAGTATGCTGGTGATTGATGTTATTAAACATGCCTGAGGAAATCGTTTGGTGCACATTGTAAAGTATGCTGGTGATGTTATTAAACATGCCTGAGGAAATCGTTTGGTGCACATTGTAAAGTATGCTGGTGATTGATGTTATTAAACATGCCTGAGGAAATCGTTTGGTGCACATTGTAAAGTATGCTGGTGATTGATGTTATTAAACATGCCTGAGGAAATCGTTTGGTGCACATTGTAAAGTATGCTGGTGATTGGTTTTATTAAACATGCCTGAGGAAATCATTCAGGTGCACATTGTAAAGTATGCTGGTGATTGATGTTATTAAACATGCCTGAGGAAATCGTTTGGTGCACATTGTAAAGTATGCTGGTGATTGGTTTTATTAAACATGCCTGAGGAAATCATTCAGGTGCACATTGTAAAGTATGCTGGTGATGTTATTAAACATGCCTGAGATCCTCGAGTGCAGAGACAGTAATACATAGAAGTAAATGGGGGGAGTTCTAGTCAGCGATACAGAGGGTTAATATCCTATATTCTCCTTTGCACTGCAAATCTGCACTTACAAATGAGCAGATTGTTAAAGGAGCACTAGCCTCAGGTTCAGTTCTGGTCACCTTGTTACAAAAAGGATATTGCTGCTCTAGAAAGAGTGCAAAGTAGAGCGACCAGACAGGCTCAAAGAATTGAATCTGTTCAGTCTTGAGCAAAGAAGACTACGTGGTGATCTGATTCAAGCATTCAAAATTCTAAAAGGTGTAGACAATGTCGACCCAGGGGACTTTTTCGACCTGAAAAAAGAAACAAGGACCAGGGGTTACAAATGGAGATTAGATAAAGGGGCATTCAGAACAGAAAATAGGAGGCACTTTTTTACACAGAGAATTGTGAGGGTCTGAAACCAACTCCCCAGTAATGTTGTTGAAGCTGACACCCCGGGATCCTTCAAGAAGCTGCTTGTTGAGATTCTGGGATCAATAAGCTACTAACAACCAAACGAGCAAGATGGGCCGAATGGCCTCCTCTCGTTTTGTAAACTTTCTTATTTTCTTAAGTTCTTGTGCCAAGACTGCACTAACACAACTTATGGGTTTGACATTCCAGAAGCCATAACAGAAGATGGTCATATTGTGGTTTATTTTGTTAAAGAAGATGTGAAGAAGTACAAACCCCCACCCAGCTGGGAACAGGCACTGAAGCAAACCCAGGAGGAGCTGCAGCAGGATCCAGTCGGGTAAGCCAGGTGTCTGTCAGCAGTGTCTCTCTGGACTCCGGGTGGGACAGCTACCCTATAGAAGACTTTTGTTTTTCTTGTAGGTTAAGCCCCCTCTCCACAAAGCCCGGTCTGAATTCAAGGCAGAGAGTTTTGAGGAGCATCTCTGAAGAGCACGTGGAGAGCAGAAGGACCAGTGTGCTCGATATCACCCACACTGCCTCTGCAGAGGAGCTGCTGCCAGACCGCCTACTTTCTAGTATAGAGGCAGAGAAAGCAGCCAGTAACATGTAAGTTAATACACTTCAAAGCCAGACTGTATACCAGTGCTGCAGCCATTTCCCCTATGCCATAAATGTTAAAAAACTGCCTCCTTTCTACTGAAACATACAAACTGATCTTTCCACTGGTCTTTTGCAGAGCTGTACCAGGCCCATTCGCACTCATTTTGGACAATCTAATGTTGCCTTAGATAAAGTAGTCCAAGATTCACGTCAACCAGGGTCTGTGAAAGAAGCTGATAGTGCTCTCTGTTCAGTATTTACTTCCAATCTGAAGTGGTGGATGTGAAAAGGGCTGATTTGCTGTTTTTAAATCCTACATAGGCTATTCCTCTAAAAGCATCCCAGTAGTGTATGTGTGTTCTCAGTGTCAGGGCTCTGCCTGTGCCTTCCTGGCAGTGCCCTACTGGAAAGCCAGCCAGGCTTCTTCGGGTGCGAGAGCAGACCAAACGGCCCCCTGCGCACAAACAAGTAGAAAAGCTTCTGTGTGACAAATGGGTGGAAAATGTAATTGTGGGATTTAACTAACATGTAAAATTCCTGTGAAGGTTTGAAAAGCAGTTGCAGCAGTGGCTGGAACTGGACCCACTGGATTCCTTTTCTATGCCTCTCTATATCCCGCAAGCCCTGGTTTCTGCCCCTGAGACCATGCTTCCCACCACTCCATCTGCTGCAGCAGTAACACAGGTACAATTTTTATGTTCATATTTATGTGTGCATTTTTACATATATCGTGGTTAGCATCATTTCTATACTCAATGGATTTGCATTCAGCCAAGACACCTGGGTTAAATGTCCTGCACATCTCTCCAAGTACGCCTCTGTGAAGTTTGCTTTAATTAAGCAATGAGGCACGAGAGGGCATGGGTTGTGCTGGATATTGTCACTTCTTGGTGCGTTGTTAGGCACGAGACACAGTCGAGTCCCTGCAACCAACTAAGAAGTGACAATATCCAGCACAACCCATGCCCTCAAGTGCCTTACTGCTTTTATAAAACAGATTTATAAACATGTTATAAAAAAGAAAGGAGAAATCTATATAGTTTCTAAAGATTTATTAACATTTTGTATAACCTTCCACAACAGAAAATAGTCCCTATGAACATTTTTTTTGTTGTTTTGTTTCAGTAAATGCAATTTTTTTTTTTTTAAATAAAGACTTAAATAACTATAAAAACCTTGCTTAGATGTGTTTCAGTTCATTTTTCTGACTTTAAATAACTCAAAAAAACCTTGCTTAGTTGTGTATCTGTGTCTTTCTGCATATTCTAGGTAACACTGTTGCTGGGTATCCACTTGTTGGGATGAAGATTATTCATTATTAAGTAATTAAAGTCAAATTGTATTTATTTTTTAATTTTTTTTCAGGAAGCCAGTTATTTAAGTGTTGACAGCCCCATTTTTTTTTTTTGTGGTATTAATTTCATTTCTCTTTTTTTTTTTTTTTTCTAGCATGTCAATGTTACATTTTTGTACCTGTAAAGAGAGTGATTGTGTGGTACAGTAAAGGAGGAGAGACTGAAGAAAGGCGAGAGTCGGGTGGTTAAGACATCGCATGTAGTAATGTAAATACTGTAGAAAAATATAAAAATATCCACAGTTAAAAATGAAGTCAGTTTCACAAAACGACAGCTGATGCCAACTAAAATGAGGAAAATAAAGCTGAATATCTGACAACTGGATCTGACCAAAGTTACAGGAAATGACTGGTATGTACTACAATTAAAATAACAAATCAGCGTCTTAAAATAGCAAACTGGTTCATAGTGCAAATTAATATAAACTGGAAGCTATGACAAGACACCTTGATGTCTTCAGTATCTTCCATGACAGCAAGTATTTTGACAGGTGTTTTCTTTGATTTTGGTGGCGCAGTGATAAATGGTTAGCACAGGTGCAGTGATTTGCCTTTGTTCCCAAGTAGTTCCTAATCGTGACATTGTGCTGGATATTGTAACGTCTTGGAACACTGATGGACCAATCAGCATGCAGCATTCTAACCATGTGTTTTATAAAGATGTTGCACTACGAACCAGTTTGCTGTTTTAAACAAGACGCTGTTTTATTTGTAGTACATACCAGTCATTTTCTGTAACTTCGGTCGGATCCAGTTGTCAGATTTTCCTCCTGTAGTTGGTATCTGCCGTCTTTTTGCGAAACTGAAACTTTGTTAATTTTTAATTGTAGATATTTGTCTTATTCGACTCAATGTCTTAATCATACGACTCTCATCTTTCTTCACTGTCTCTCTCCTCTACTGCCGCACACTCACTCTTTACAGGTACAGAATAAACCTCAAAATGAAATTAATACCACACGAATTGAGCTGTTAAATGCTAAAATGACTAGCTTTCTAAACATAAAATACAATTTGACTTTAAATTAATTACTTAATAATTAATAATCTTCATCCCAACAAAGCATCTTAAACTCTTGCGCTGTTTGGTATACGCTACCTAGCAACAATGTTACCTAGAATGTGCAAGAAGGCAGACACTTCACAGATTCACAGCAAGGTTTTTTTTTATAGTTTAGTCAGAAAAATAATAATAATAATAAAACGTTTATAAATCAGTTTTACAAAAGCAGTAAGGCACTTGAGGGCATGGGTTGTGCTGGGTATTGTCACTTCTTGGTTGGTTGCAGGGACTCGACTGTGTCTTGTGCCTAACAACGCACCAAGAAGTGACAATATCCAGCACAACCCATTCCCTCTCGTGCCTTATTGCTTAAATACACCCCTCTTTTTGATTCGCATTTGCTTGGGTATCTTTTTAGGGTATGGCGGATTGTGACTGTGTGAGTTCAGCTCCTATCTCCCTGGGAGAGCGTCTGAAAGAGCTGGACAGACTGATTGGAGCCAACAAGGAAGAGGAGCTGGCCTGTGAGCTCCAGCTCAGCACTCTCCTTCACATGGTGGACAACTGAGTGAGACATGGTCCTAGTGGACATCCTAGTGAGCAAAATTAAGCATTGCTGTAAAATCCTTAAATAATATCCTTCAAATATTAAAAATGAACATATTGACTGCATTTTATATTTTTTGAAAACTTGTATCCACCAGATGGCACTGGTCCAGGACTATAGAGACAGAATTACTGAAAATCCTGCAAGGACAAAACATTTTTAAGTACTTGTGTTGCCACTAATGTTGCCCTTAGAACTTCTAGCTTAAGCTGTGTTCTTCCAGAGCTACAGAGCCACTTAGAGTTGCTGTTTTATCAGCATGGATATAATTTCTGAAAGAAATGGGTTTTTCTTTTTTTAAATCACAGAACTGTTAAGAGATTAAAATAAACAAGCTATGAATACTCCTAAAATCATGATTTCTGTTCACAGCTCTAAATGACTTGGTCCAGAGAAGTAGCGTGTCTTTCAAAATACAAGACTCACTGTCATAGACACAGGCTGTAGGCTCAGCAATGCTTTATTTATACAGTCTTAAGTCGTTAGATAAATTACCTAATATGTACACAATTTCCCTGCTAACCTATACTATATTCACTGATAATTGGTACACATGTATATATAGATCAACCCATGTTGTATCCAGACTTTGTTTCCCGGTGTTTTTTTTTGTTTATTTTGTTCATTCATATATGTTTCTGTATTTCAAAGTACAGTACATACTGAGTGAATTCATTTCTTCTTTTCTGATTTTAGATGTGTATGTGATGTGGGACTTTGCCTTAAAGTTGATTTGATGTAGAAAATAAAGTTTTGAATCACTTGATACTGTTTTTAATTGTATGTATTAGCACTACCAGAGTCCTCATGATTGAGTTAAAGCAGGGTTTTCCAACCCTGGTCCCGGGGACCCCCTGTGGCTGCTGGTTTTCATTCCCGCTGAGCTCTCAATTACTTACCTAGACCCTTAATTGAACTGAATTTGCTAAATTATACCTTGTTTACTTGTTTTCAGCTCTTAAACAGTTGCATAGTTCAAGTTACTTATATAATGTTATAGCTAACCTGAAATATGCAACTGTTTAAGAGCTGAAAACAAGTAAAAGGGTCTAATTAAGCAAATTATTAGTTCAATTAAGAGTTTAATTAAGTAATTGAGAACTCAGTTGGAATGAAAACCAGCAGACACAGGGGGTCCCCAGGACCAGGATTGGGAAACCCTGAGTTAAAGTACAGTTTGAGATATAAAAAGGGCTGCTTGATTCATTTCTAAGGTTGCCAGAATAATGTGAACACCCCAGACAAGACTATACATGGCTTGTAAGTTGACATGCACATTTATCAAAATACTAAATGGTGAATTTGCATGAAACTCCTCAGAATTTGTTCTGTTGAATATGTCCGGGCCACATCAAGTGAAGTTATATATTAATTTAGCAGCCTTTTGTAGTGAAACCAAAATGTATTTCTATCCACAGTTGTGTAAAATTCAGTTAGGTTCAATCCTGTTAAATAACCACTTTGTAAATGGGTGACCTCAGAGATTCCTCACAAAGAATTCTTAGGGTTTTTTTTATTTAAGCATGAGTATTATTCTTGATTTTTGAGTATTATAATTCTTTGTCATTGATTCAGGACGTGCCATGGGCGCGAAAGGTTTTGTTACTTTAACTTGTTGTGGACAGGTTGCAAAAAATGAAAGATGCGACACTTCAAACTTGAATTCTTCTAAAACACAATTAACAAGAATCACATTTTAGCATTTCATCTTCACACACTGAAAATAACTGACAATGTAATGATAATATGTGTAACATCAGTGACACATCTGAACAAGAGGCCCATGGGAATCACAATGCCTAACAGAGTCATGGTTTCACTGTAAAGCTCTTGTGTCTTCGCCTGGGTAACTGGTTGACTTTGAAGTTGTGTAAATGAATATTTTCCGCAAACCATCTCAAACACCTCAATTACAAACCAGTCAAGGGGATTGGTAGATTTAAGCTGTCTGTCTTCAGTTCAAGTTCAGGTCACTCACATAGTACTTGCTTATCAACATGTTATTTCCTAGATCTAAGGCTGTTTTGTAATGCCTCGGATAAATTCGAAGCTACTTGTAAGTACTGTAAACAACAAGTTGGCACCACAGTGAACTCTACCTTGTGCATCTCAGGGTAAGTGATTGTTACGCAATTACATAAACATTCTTCAATCAGTCAATCAATCAATCTATTTAATATAGCGTCTTTCTCAATGAATTGCCGCAAAGCGCTTTACATGTACAAAGCAGTATATAGACAGCTATAAAAGGAGTAACAGTAAGCAAGAAAAAGCAGAGAATACAATAACAGTCAAAACACAAGACAATAAAAAAAACAAAAATGAGAGAAAGAAAAACAATCATTTAGGATAAGATAGATTATAAAAAGGTGTCTTAATCTGGTTTTAAAAGCTGCAACAGTTGGTGCATCCCTTCCAGAACTAGGCAGATCATTCCGTAGTTTAGGGTCCTATAGCTGAAGGCTCTGCCACCTGTATTCTTTTACAATGTTAGGAATAGTAAGCAGCCCAGCATCCTGGGATCGGAGAGGCTGTCTAGGAACACGTGGGATCAAAAAATCATTTAAATCTCCCGCCTAGACTACTGCAACTCCCTCTTTGCTGGCCTCCCTGCGTCCACCACCTGTCCACTCCAGCTCATCCAGAACTCCCCTGCTCATCTGGTGTTCTCTCTGCCTCACTTCTCCCACTCTACTCCACTGCTCCGCTCACTCCACTGACTCCCGATCACCACTCGCATCCAGTTCAAGACTTGTACCCGCTACCAGACTGCAACCAGCTACTTCCAGACCCTCATCTCTCCCTACATCCCCCACCCGACCTCCACTGCACCTGCACTAGAAGACTGGCTGTACCTCCTCTGCGCTCCCCTGCCTCCAGAGCCCGCTTCTCCACCCTCGTCCCGCAGTGGTGGAATGACCTTCCTACGGATGTCAGGACTGCCCAGTCCCTGACCACCTTCCGGCGCCTCCTCAAGACACACCTCTTCAGACAACACCTGTAAAACTCAACTCTCCCCTTCTGGACCATATAGCACTCTGCCTTTAATGCACTTTAACTTGCACTTATCTGCTCCCTATTTTACTGTCTTTAATCTCTTAACCCAATCTGTAGTATCTTGTATTTCACCTGCACTCGTATCTAACCCCGATGTAACTATACCAAGCATCAAAAGAAACTTCTCACTATTATAACACATTTATTTTTGAAAATAAGTTATATAAATGATGGACATTGACAAAATGCTTTTGGTTTCTTTTTAATCACTCGATCATTTATCCTTGACCATGATACGCTTGAGTGACTATGACTGAAACATATGCACTTAATCATCTAATTAGTGAGACAGTTGATTGGACACTGGATATGGACTGTTTTCAGCTGTTGAATTGCAAGTTTGAATAAAAGCAATAAAGAAAATCACAGAAAAAAAAACAATATGCCACGTCTGTGAAGAGAGCAGCGGCTTCATGCAATCGGCATGTTGGAGGCCGGACTAGGGCAGCGTACTGTGGCTCGCCGTCTTAGGTGCTCACAGCCAGTGATTTCAAACCTGGCGAGATGGTATAACCAGACACACTCTGTCAATGACAAGTCACGAACTGGGAGACCAAGAGTCACAACACCTGCCCAAGATCGACAGATAATTTTGCAGCATCTTCGTGCTGTCTATACCACACTTAAAACAGGATCCATCCATCGCTAAGCCACAGAATATACTACTGCTGGGACGAACACAGGATTTTCATGTTCAGATATTTGCTCATAATTTAAATATTCGTTCAGCTATTTGTTCATTTTTCAAAAAGTAAT
Organism: Acipenser oxyrinchus oxyrinchus; assembly: GCA_030684275.1. Taxonomy (NCBI): domain Eukaryota; kingdom Metazoa; phylum Chordata; class Actinopteri; order Acipenseriformes; family Acipenseridae; genus Acipenser; species Acipenser oxyrinchus. The sequence continues at coordinate 23,691,232 of CM060258.1, read as the reverse complement.
AAAAGCCATTATAGCTCTGAGCATGAGGCAGAGACCGCATAGCTGTAGGGGTCTTTTATTTTACAGCAAGACCTAACAATATGTAACACGTTAAAATAGAAAAATATCCCAGGAGTAAAGAATAAGATGTGTAGGACTAACTTTACCCCACTGAATTAACTACAAAACAAAGGATGCCAAATAGCAGTTCAAGTTAAACGTTGTTTTGTTTATTCCCGAAATAAATAATACATAAAAAGAGGACAAAGCATTTTTTTATTTTCTTTTTTTTCATTCCTTGCCATTGCCGTTTCTTCACAGTAAACAGTGGCCATCGACACGTTTTCATAAAATAATAACATGAGGTTTACTTGTGCCTTATTGTAGCTGTACAAGCAAACGAAAACTGAAATTTAACTTTAAACACTTCAAATAAAACAAACGTGGAAATGGTGTTGTAAAAATGAAGGGGAAAACACTCACTGTTTTGGTTCTCGTTTATTACATTCCACATAACCGAAAGTCACAACAAAATATATATAATATGTACAATCTATATAAAAATCACTACACAACAGTTCCAGCAAGTTGGCCACTGTTCAAGCGAGGCGTTTCAGAATGACATACTTGTCTTTTTTCTGTCCCATGATTCTGGCTCGCTCTAAAGCAGCCCAAACGTTTTTGTCCCAGATGGCTTTCCATAGAGATCACTAGGGGTACGTGCACAATATCTGGTTTGTTTACTTTTTGCTGTCTAAAACTTTTAAATAGAGGCTCAAGAGCTGCTGTGTTGATCCTGTTTTTTTTTTTTTTTTTTTTAATATATAGTAATCTCACCTGTCACACGGAGCTCTTTCATTTGCAATTTTTTGAAACTGTCGCGCAAATTCTGGTAACAAAGTATTTTTGTCATTTGTAGTGAATACAAACATCTGATTTTTGTATCCAAATACATGTCAAAAAATATTCATTTGAATATTTGGATATTAGTCCCCTCTGAATCAGGTTTGCTGTGGTAATGCATTACAGAATGTACATTACTTATGAAATTAATCACATACATCCCAAGGGCACATGGGAATCCAAAACATCCCCCGGAAAGAGAATGTATCCATACATACCCATCAGTCCTGAAAGAGAATGTGTCCATACATACCCATCCGCCCTGAAAGAGAATGTGTCCATACATACCCACCAGTCCTGAAAGAGAATGTGTCCATACATACCCATCAGTCCTGAAAGAGAATGTGTCCATACATACCCATCAGTCCTGAAAGAGAATGTGTCCATACATACCCACCAGTCCTGAAAGAGAATGTGTCCATACATACCCATCAGTCCTGAAAGAGAATGTGTCCATACATACCCACCAGTCCTGAAAGAGAATGTGTCCATACATACCCATCAGTCCTGAAAGAGAATGTGTCCATACATACCCACCAGTCCTGAAAGAGAATGTGTCCATACATACCCACCAGTCCTGAAAGAGAATGTGTCCATACATACCCACCAGTCCTGAAAGAGAATGTGTCCATACATACCCACCAGTCCTGAAAGAGAATGTGTCCATACATACCCACCAGTCCTGAAAGAGAATGTGTCCATACATACCCATCAGTCCTGAAAGAGAATGTGTCCATACATACCCACCAGTCCTGAAAGAGGATGTGTCCATACATACCCACCAGTCCTGAAAGAGAATGTGTCCATACATACCCACCAGTCCTGAAAGAGAATGTGTCCATACCCACCAGTCCTGAAAGAGAATGTGTCCATACATACCCACCAGTCCTGAAAGAGAATGTGTCCATACATACCCATCAGTCCTGAAAGAGAATGTGTCCATACATACCCATCAGTCCTGAAAGAGATTTCTCACAATTACCGCATTCCTTCGAATTTAAGACACAGTTCAAATTTACCACCCTCAATTTGAGCAAAAAATAAAACATCAAATAAATATGCATTTACAAAGATACAACCTCAATTACGGTTGTATCGTACAACACTGACATGAAATAGTGTTGTTGTAGATTAAGCACAGATCTTGTTTATTGTGCTGTGCACTGTGTAATACTTAAGACGGCGTCTCTGTCGTACATACACCACTCACTTACAGCATCACACATCCTGGCAACAGCAAGCACGACACAACACTCCACGGCATCAGGCAACATGTAACCCAGCAACCACAACAGCATTGAACAGTGCTTGGTATGTCGGAAAATACGGGGTCTGTCCAGCTGGTACTATTTGTTAGAAATGCTGAAACGTTTCTCTTGGAATTCCTCAGGTAGCTTGGTTTGGGGTTTTTTCCCAGCAGTGCCACGTTTGTGCTGCTTGTGATTTCGGGCAGAACCCTTTGTTTTCTTTTTCCGGCAGCCAGCCATGTTGCTGTTTGTGTACTGGGGTAGTCACATCTTTTGTTGGCGACTTTAATACACGCATCATTATACTATACTCGAATTTAAGATGCAGGCTATTTTTCAGAAGCAAAAAATGGTTTTTAAAATGTGCGTCTTAAATTCGAAGGAATACGGTAGTCCAGCCCGTGCACACATATGAGGTACTGAGTGGTGCTCACATGACAACTGCGTTCAACAACATCTCATCGTGTGTAACCTTAACCAAACAAAATACTTCGTCTTATCCCCGCCCCTCTGCTCATGTCTAGAGATCTCGAATTGAACCAATGGAATATCTTTACTATGTCTTCCCATGGCGTTCAATGCTCGAAAGGCATTGCTGTGCATTGTGGGAGTTCAAGTGTTGTATGTGTTGTAGAGGATCTATCATCAATGCACATAGAATAAAGGTGACTACGTATCCCAGAATAGTCTGGGCTAAGGGCGGTACCTCGTGCAAAAAAGCTGCATTTAAAGGGACGGACTACGCTTTGAAGAAAACTCTACTTGAATGAAACTGTAATTCTGATTTTGGAAAACATACTGTAGATCTCTACAGGTGTCACTGCATAATACCGGCAGTCCAACATGACGGAAGGAACGTGAGTATTCATTTATATGCCGTGTATACATTGTGCTTTTAATAATAATAGTCAAGAAACTGGTATCAGGCAGTGTGTATCGGCTACTGGACTCCGAATCTGTGTTGTGCTCTGTTTTAACAGAAAGACAGATAGAAATAGCAAACTAGTCATTTATTGGTTTCTTTGATCGCTGTATACAGTGTAGGTTTGTGGTATATTTGTATATTTGTAACTGTGAAAGGCTGTTCTTTCACACGTGTTGCTTTAGCTTCTGCACAGCACTCTGGTTTGTCCCATCATCCTGTTCTCATCCAACAACAAACACGTAGGCAGTAGATACATTCTGTTTCTATACATAGGATGCTTAAGGCATTAAATACGAGCTGGACATTATGCAACCGTACCTCGAAGTTGTTCTACAGTCGTGTGTCAGGTCCTGCTTCACTGCCAACGTCATTGTGCCATACCTGTCTGTTAAGGCATGTATTGTTTTTATATTGTATCATAATGGGCAATGGGTGTCATATCTGTAAACTGGAGACATATGAATAATGGATGAATGTAACATCTGGATTTTCCCTTTGAAATAGTAATGTTTAAAATTATTCCATGAAGAGAAGTTTGAGGCACCAGGCTGGCCCCCAAAAGTCTTTCACTACTGAACCACACCAACATCCGATCTCATGCCGAAATGACTGCATTACCATGCTGTAAAGTGTTTCAGCCAATCGGAGTGCTGCATGAATAAACACAGCGGGCTGCCATCGAGACAGAACAGCAACTACAGTGACAGCCAAATAGTGTACAACAACAATACAAGCTACAAGTAAACCCATTTGATATGCAGACTTAAACCTGGGGAAAAACTAGCTACAAATCTTGTGTGCTGGTTCCATTTCTAATCATTTTACTCTGACAATCGCAACTAATCATTACTCATGCCATAAGCATGGCGTATAAACATACACTTTTGTTTTGTTACATGTGACAAAACAAAGTTCAAAACATAAAACATCACTAATAATAATAATAATAATAATATAAGAAATAAACTCTCGTGGCAAGATAAATGACGAGACCAAAGGTGGAGTATCCATGTCACCAGAAGCCCGAACTTTCGAACCAAACTTTTGAACTTTCATATTTCTGGCGTGTTAAATACCTGTCTTTGCTTCCCAGTGTCCATAATGTTGTCGCGCTGCTGTACTGGTATTTGATGAATTTTCTGTTTTCTCCATTGTCGGAAATTTTATATCACTCAACGTATTTGTTCTTGTGGCAGCTTTTTCCTGATTGTAAACGAACACTGTTAGTAAATCTGGTCGTTATTAACTGACAGTTTGTGTGCTGTTGTGAAGTCAGTTTGGGTCTGGGAGTAATTCACCCTCTAACTGAGTAAAATGTATTTTCAGGGGGTAAAATGCAACATTACCTTGAAGTTATGAGTAATCTCGATAAATACTGTAGTATCTTGCCATGGTAAAGTTTGTTTGATGTTAGATATTCATTTGATATTCGAAACTGCATCAACTATGCTTTCTAAACCAACTTTAATGTAAAGCTGGACAGTTGTGAATATATACACGACCTTTGCTTCCACTCAGAATCCTATAAACAATTTGTGAAAATCAATACAATATTCCATATATTTTTGGTTCATGTCGGGTAAGTATATGCATCTATAGGCTAGTGCATCGCATTTCATAAGTTATCGGTACGATTCACAGATACACAAGGCTGTGAAACAATTCACAATTGGTCTTCTTTAAATTTAAAGTTGGTTTGGAAAACCTAGGTGATGCGGCTGCTGATTTGCAGCGTATTTAATGAACCCTGTTTGCTTTAGGCTTATATATGGAATATTGTATTGATTTTCACAAATTGTTTATAGGATTCACAGTGGAAGTGAAGGTCGTGTGTATAGATTCACAACTATCCAGCTCTACATTAAAGATGATTTGGAAAGCCTAGGGGATGCAGCTTTGAATATTCAACGTCAAACCAATTTTACCACGTTTACAATCAATGGTAACGGGGCAGGCATTGCAAAAGAGCCTTCCATTTTAACTGCAATGTTACTTTGAACTACTGTATTAAAATAAAATCAGGGACAACAGCTATCCTTATTCACTTTATTGACCAGAGCCCTCAGCTCTGACAACACCACCTGATTCACATACAGGAACACAGCAACCATGGCAACCAGCACAACGGCGCTGCAGCCCTCCTTATAGGCTTAGCCTGCCCCCTTATGGAAAAGAATATCAGGCTTGGGACACATCCCATTGGCCGACACCAGGACCAGTGGGCACAGACAAACAATAACCAATGAGCACAGATAACAACCAATGGGAACAGACCATGTCAGACAAACTGGCAGCAGGTTACATGGTAATCTTTTAAATTCCGCAAGAACTATCCTCTAGATTGTAATCTTGTGTTAAATGTTGCATGTACAATGCTCCTTGTCTGCAGAGTCTGCAGAGTGGTGTGGGTTTAAAGTATTCAGAGCAAATGAATGCTAGATACAAGCCCAGGAAAAAGGGACATTTGCATAACTAACTGCACTGGAAATTGGGTGAAGTCAACAGGAATTGAGTTACCATTTCCAGTGCTTTTCTAGTGTTTATTGGATATACACCAATTTAATTGTTTTGATATCTGGGATGTTTTGCCAAGTTTATTGGTTAAAACCGAAAATCAGAAGCCCTAAGTTTAAAAATAGGAGGAGTGGCAAACACTGTTGCAGCAGCAAAGGTCATTCAAAATCTAGACAGCATTCAGAACTGGGCAGACCCATGGCAAATTACATTTAATAGAGAAAAGTGTAAGGTACTGCACACAGGCAATAAAAATGTCCTTTTATAAGTATCCCGCCCCTGTGTGTATTTTATGTATATGTTGCGTGTGGTGTATTAATGTTGGTGTATATGTATTGGTGCACGGGATATAACGTGGGGTTATGTAGCACGAGTGTTATAAAATGTATATTTTTATTTATTATTTATTTATTTTATTTTTAATTTAGTTGTTGCCAATTATTTTTATTATTTTCTCCCAATTTTGAATGGCCAATTATTTTTAGGCTTAGCTCACCGATACCACCCCTGCGCTGACTCGGGAGGGCGAAGACAAATACACGTTGTCTTCCGAAGCATGTGCCGTCAGCCGGCCGTTTTTTTTCACACTGCGGACTCTCCATGCAGCCACCCAAGAGCTACAGCGTCGGAGGACAACGCAGCTCTCGGGCTGCTTAGAGAGCAAGCCCGCAGGCGCCTGGCCAGACTACAGGGGTCGCTGGTGCACGGTGAGCCGAGGACACCCTGGCCGACCTAAACCCCCGGCATGCTCGGCCAGTTGTGCACTGCCCCCTGGGAGCTCCCGTCCATGGTCGGCTGTAGAATAGCCTGGACTCGAACCAGCGACGTCCAGACTATAGAGCACGTCCTGCACTCCATGCGGAGAGCCTTTACCGGATGCGCCACTCGGGAGCCCCTGTATATTTGTATTTAGACACGAGGATGGCAACAATCACCTCACAGTAAAAGGGGTGCAGCGATCTGATTCAAGCATTCAAAATTCTAAAAGGTATAGACAATGTCAACCCAGGGGACTTTTTTGACCTGAAAAAAGAAACACGGACCAGGGGTCACAAATGGAGATTTGATAAAGGGGCATTCAGAACAGAAAATAGGAGGCACTTTTTTACACAGAGAATTGTGAGTGTCTGGAACCAACTCCTCAGTAATGTTGTTGAAGCTGACACCCTGGGATCCTTCAAGAAGCTGCTTGTTGAGATTCTGGGATCAATAAGCTACTAACAACCAAACAAGCAAGATGGGCCGAATGGCCTCCTCTCGTTTGTAAACTTTCTTATGTTCTTATAACCTAAAATATATCATTGATGTAAAGTAATAAAATACTGGTTACTAAAATCAGAATTCAATAAAGTGAACAGTGCAATGGTTCCCAGATATGTATGGGCAATATCAACTTTTTGAATAATGTAGCAACATTCATGATTGACAATGGCAATTTCACTTTATTTTATTGTCTTCTGCTTTTTTTTGTTTAACCTTCCTTTTTTTAATACATTTTTTTATCAATGTATTTTACTGTATTGACGTTTTGCTTTTATGAAGCCTGTGGCACGGTAGCGTCCCAGCACAGATTGTAATGTTAGGGAGAAAGACACAGAAACCCACAAGTTAAATTAAGCTAATGTGCTTTTTTTAATGCAAATAAACAAAAAGAACACAGACAAAACACTTACAAACACACCTGACAAAACAAAATGCACAAGGGCCAAAACAAAAGGTTTTCCACAAACTCACGAACATAAACAAACAAACAGACAGCACAGCACATGCAACGCAACCGCCACCTCGATTACCAGTATTAATTCCACTAACTCCCGTGAAGCCTAATTTAATCATTTATTCACTTGTCAGCTGCAGCCACATGCCCACGTGTTTTGACAGGGACAAATTTAACCCCCTTCCCTGCCAGCCCCATATTCCCCACACACACACCTGTGCACCAGCAGGGCTTTCACCCTGCCACACTGCCACAAAGCTCTTGAGAGATTTCATTACGTGAAGGGCACTGTACAAGTTTAAGTTGCATTTTATAAATTGTATTTGTGAACATCTTTTGTAAATGTTTGGGTTCATATTGGCTGATGTGATTTGAATTTAGGAAGGTACTGGGTGGACATTTCTAAATACGTGCCTGATCCACAGATGTTTAAGGAGAAGAGGTGGCCCCTATAAAAGTGACCCAGCCACTGACCTGACGCACTGGAGGATTGCTAATGTGGGGGGGAGACAGACCTGGCACTATGTGGAAGACGGAGAAACTGCAGAAAGAGCACAGAGCATGCTGGAGGCACACTCCCTGGGACTTGATACGGTGAGTCTGCAGAAAGAGCACAGAGCATGCTGGAGGCACACTCCCTGGGACTTGATACAATGGGGCTCTTAAAGAAGCAGTGACATTTTCTTTTAAAAAAAAATGGGTCCATTTTACAGTATTCAGCCCCCAATTTGCCATTCATTTAGAAAAGTGCTTTAAAAACAGACTTCAAAATTATAAGTGTAAAAAGTTGTCCTGCTGTTGTTAATGATAAGAATTACAGGTATGTTATTTAAACAGTTGTAGCAACACGTGGGGGCGCGGAACGCTATATTTTACTCTTTAAATCCCATTAGAAGCAAATTTAAACAATGTACACTATAAAGGGGATTCACTCAAAGTAAATGCCTTTTTAAAGTAATTATAGCAAAACTTAATGCATCGTAAACGTGTTACATTTCCATTAGCTAGATATCTTTAAAATGAGCACACATGTATTTTCATTTTGAAACATGTCTGGTACTACTTCAGTGTATTTATTTATTGCATTTTATATATAGCTTTCTATACAAAAGTATCGCAAAGCACTGTACAGTACATAGCAGAAAAAAAAGAACAAACCACAATACATTTGTATAGCATGTTATACATACAACTGCCACAATCTGTCCATTTAAATAACATTTAAATCAGTATACACAATATAAAAGCAGCAATTTTAAAGTTACATTAAAACCCACTAAAATAACAAAGTCATTTTATAAAAGTGTATTTTTAGTCTTGACTTGAAAACTGTAATGGTCCCAGCTTCCCTGACAAACGAAGGCAGAGCATTCCATAATTTAGGAGCGCTACAAGAAAAAGCCCTACCTCCCATGTTGCTTTTGTTGACCCTAGGAATAGCCAGCAGCTCCGCATCCTGTGATCTCATAGTGCGGTTTGGAAGATACAGGGTCAGTAACTCCTGCAAATAACTAGGTGCTAATCCATTCAGGGCCTTGTAAGTTGAGAGCAAAATCTTAATCAATTCTATACTGTACAGGGAGCCAGTAAACAGGCCAAAACAGTTAATATGTTCACTTCTGGTTTTAGTCAGATTTCTAGCGGTGGTATTCTGAACAAGCTGCAAGCGGGATACCACACATTTTGGGACACCAGAAAAAAGTGCATTACAATAATCAATTCTAGATAAAACAAAGGCATGCATTAGTCTCTCAGCCCCAGATACCGAAATAATTGGTCTAAGTTTGGCTATATTTCTCAAATGGTAAAAAGATACTTTAGAAACTTCCCTAATACGAGTCTCAAATGAGAGATCAGGATCAAAGATGACCCCCAAACTCTTAATTTCTAGTTTAAGTTTGATGAGAGACTGTAAGGGTCAAGCTCATGTAATCCCACATTTCCTTTTAGTTGGGTCTGTGAGCCCACTAGCATATCCTCGGTTTTATCTGAATTCAACATTAGAACATTCTGTGACATCCAATGCTTGATATCTGTAAGGCAAGTAGCTAATAACACCCAGGCAGAATAAATTCCTGGATTTAGGGACAAATATATCTGGGTATCATCAGCATAGCAATGAAAGTTCACTCCCTGTTTGCGGGTAATGTCACCTAACGGTAGCATATATAATGAAAACAGCAAGGGACCTAGAATGGAGCCCTGTGGAACACCACAGACAACTTCCGATAATGACGATTTTACCTCCCCAATAGAGACAAACTGAAACCTATCGGAAAGATAAGATTTGAACCAGGATAGGACAAGGCCAGACAGTCCTACTGTGCTTTCCAGATGATTCAGTAGGATGGAATGGTCTACAGTATCAAAGGCAGCACTTAGATCAAGAAGAATTAATACTGATGGAAAGCCCGAGTCAGAGCTGATCAGCAGATCATTCACAACTCTGACAAGGGCCGTCTCGGTGCTATGTGCAGCATGAAAACCAGACTGAAACTTCTTGAATATACCATTGAGAGTTAGAAATGTTTGTAATTGAATTGCAACAGCTCTCTCTGGAACCTTATCTAAGAATGGTAGGTTGGAGATTGGCCTATAGTTATTGAGGAGTTTAGGGTCCAAATTGCGTTTCTTAAGCATAGGCTTTACCACAGCTACCTTAAGTGCTGAGGGAACTATACCGGAGGAAAGTGAACTATTTATCATTTTTAAAATGTGGGTATTAATAACACCAAGAATATCTTATAATAGTTTAGTAGGAATAGGATCAAGAGAGCATGTAGTAGCTCTCATTGTTGAACTAGCTCTGTCAGTTCATATAAGGTAATCCTTAATAGGTGTACTTGGTAAAATTGTGCCGGAGTCCTCTTAAAAGAAGGTGTCTGTGGAATCTCATTTCTGATGTCTAGTATTTTATTTTTAAAGAAATGTAAGAAGTCATATCAGCTGTGAGAGGAGCCAATGTCAAGGTTAAGACTATTAGGGGAAGGATTAATTAATTTATCTAAGGTAGCAAAAATAAATCTAGGATTATTTTTATTTGTTTCAATTAAATTAGAATAATATGATAATCTGGCCAGCTCCAGTGCCTTCCTATATTTAACCAGGTGCCCCTTCCATGCAATGTAATGAACATGCAGTTTAGATTCCCTCCATCTCCGTTCTAATTTACGACCATCATATTTCAACTTACGAGTTGTATCATTGAACCACGGTGAGCTTTTTTAAGACACTCTCCGAGTTTTGATTGGCGCTACTTAAGATACCAGTCAAGGTGGTGTTGAGCGCAAGACATCAGAAAGCTTAACAGCAGTTGATTAATTGATTACATGGGATTTAAATGTATGGTCCACAGTCTTTGTAGATACTGGCAGATTCACCTCAAAAAGAATGGCAATATGATCAGAAATAATAAGATATAGGGTTATGACACTCTTAACAGCTAAACCACGAGAAATGACCAGATCTAAAGTATGGCCACGATGATGCGTAGGACCTTTGACATCCAGGATATAATCTAAGGAATCCAGTAGCCTCAAAAATCCCAAGGAGTTAGAATCAGAATAAATGTCAACATGAAGGTTAGAATCACCCAATAAAATAATCCTATCATATTTGACTGTCAATATAGATAGCAGATCCCCAAATTCAGTCAAATAGCAGGTTTGACTTAGGTGGTCGATAAATAATTACAATATGAACAGGTAATGGACTGTTTAATGTCAAGGTTAAAACTTCAAAAGATGAATAACCTTCAACAATTTCCTGTTTGATTCTAAGTTTTAAAAGACACTCTATGCCTTATTCTCAGATTATCTATTTGCACTGCACTTCCTGGGTAATTTCACCTCAGCATGTTACTGGCTGAAAGCATGTCAGTCAATCAGGGAAGCAGCTGGTTGGTTAATATAGGAAAGAAGCTGTTGAGCATGTGGGGACAATACACCCTGCAGGTGCACTAACTGAAAGCATGGCCTGCAACAGGGATTCCTTTGACCTAAAGTAGTACCAGCTAGAATGGTTTAACATTACAAGTGTACTGTAAGATGTGTATTTGAGACTCCTGTGTGGAATGGAAGAACACAGCCTGCAGAGAGATAGAATTATCTCGTCAGCTACGGTCTCTTGAAGGCACCCCTCTAATAATCTACAGTCTGTACAATGTTGGCCTTTTAGGAGTGTTCATCAATTTGATGATATTTGCCTTTCAACAATATATTTCTGAACGTGCTGAATCACAGTGTTTTCTGTTGTCTATTTTCAGAGCAAGTTCATTAACAATTTGCCTAAAGCCACCACTGCCCAAGAAGCCGCTCTAAATGGAATGCAGTTTTACAGCCTCCTGCAGGCTGAGGATGGGCACTGGGCAGGAGACTATGGAGGACCCCTCTTCTTGCTGCCAGGTCAAGAGAATGCAGTCACTTTTTCCTGGGCTTCATCCTTTGCTATGTGTTTTGGTAGGGGGGGTGGTTCACTTTCAACATGAAATGTATCCATTACATCATGGGTTAACTTTGTTTACCTGAAAGTTCTGAGACTTATGAAATCTGTCACACAGTGACCGGCAACGTCATCACACCAGTCTCCGCCCCTCCTGATAGACTAGGCTCTGTGATGGCTGAACAGTGCCATTTTCTTTTCAGCCTGATTTTGAGGAAGCTGCAGAGATTCATCAAAAGCTAATTTTTTTTTTTTTTTTTTTAATTTATATAATTTGATTTGTATGTTATGTAAGTTAATCGCTGAGAGCTTGTCTCTGTGTTCATGCTGCAGCGGTGGGCAGCGTTTAGCACCACGCTCTGAAGGCTTTTTAGCTTGGGATATCAAGCGGGCACACACAGTCTCTTCTGCGGTACTCATTGTTGCCACCAGTGGTCTGTGTGGTTGCTTTTAGCCCCGATTTGCTACCACCGCATTTGCCAGCCTGAGTGCTGCTCTGCCCCTGGCTTGTACCGCACCGGCCCGTGCACAGCACTGAGCCACGGCCGCACCAGCACCGTCCGATACCGCACCCTGTTGGTCTGCCTGTCATTGCAGCTGTACCATCAGCCTGCACTGATAGCTGTAGGTAACCCTAACCCAAACCTTACTAAATAAAAAAAGTAACCAGGTTAAACAGTACCAGCCCTAGTCCAGTACCAGTGGACCCGGTTTAAGTCACAATTCGCGCTATTTTTAGAAGTACTTTTGCCTGTAACATACTCTACAGCGCGTTGCTGCTTGTATTGTTGAAACAACTGAGTTTTTGTTACAAGTACTGTATACTGCACCAGCCCTGTTCCAGTAAGTACTGGTATATAGGAGCTGCAGCTCCCGCCCTGTTACACAGCGGCGTTGCAGCTTGAGCAGTCGCACCCAGCCTCGGCTGGGGCGTAGGGGAGGTGTAACCCCTAATGTACCTACGATCCTGCAGGCACCGAACCAGTACCAACAGCTTTGCTTTCTTACTGTACATTGCTTGCAATTTGCATAATGCCTGGGGTCATCTCTAACATATGCAAGGTCAGTAAGCCTGTCTGGTACCAAGCAGACCTTGTTGACAGCCCAGTTGCTGTCTTTATCAAACTGTTTTCTGCAAGGTTTTGGGCGCATTCTTCCATGGCGCTCTGCGTCTCTAGGAGCTGGTGTTCCCACATGAGGCCGTGGAGTCAGATGTCGCATCCCCTGTGGCTGAATTTCTCCTGCAGCTCTACAGAGCGCGCTGTGTCCCTCACCTGTACAGTGCTCTTCCCCGTCACCCTCGCTTAGAGATGGCTGCGTCCTCGCACTATGGCTCTGTGCCAAGGGAGAGCCACGCACCCGGGAATAGAGAAGCTTTGAGCAGCAGTTTCCCCACAGATGCGCTTGCCTGATGGGGACAAAGTTTTGCACTGTTCCGTCTGGTTCCATCCTGTTACTGACCGGTGTTTACATCCCAGACTGGAACCAAGCCTTGTTTACAGTCCTGTCGCTGTCTTTAGCAGCTGAGGCAGCAACTGTACATTCTTGCGGTACATTGCTTGCTATTGCATAAGGCCTGGGTTTTTATCCCTGTGCCGGCAGCCTCAGGGATCAGTACAGCCAGCTGCGCCTGCAGCCTGCCAATCTGTGCCTTGGCATTGTGTTAGGTAGTGTCCCCAAAAGGGAGAATGGCACTCCACATAATGATTTGGAACTGCAGGCAGTTTAACTAACCTTTTTCTTTTTTTTTACAGGAGGTTCAAGGGAGACACGTGCTTGTCCGGACAGACAACACTACCGCGGTGGCTTATATAAATCACCAGGGTGGCCTCAGGTCCCCCAGTCTTCATTGAGTAGCCCGCAAGCTGTTGCTCAGGGCGCACGATCACCTCCTCTCCCTGCGAGCAGTACACCTGCCTGGGCTGATAAACTGGGCGGTGGACCTCCACAAGGGGAGTTCCCAATGCCTCAGAATGGAGGCTTCACCCGGAGGTGGTGAGCCACATTTGGCATTGTCCCCGCTAATTCTCCATAACAGGAGCCGGGGATCCACTGGCGATGGATGTCTTGACATACCAGTGGCCGAGGCAGCTGCTGTATGCCTTCCCACCGCTCGCCATGCTCCTGCTGTGTCTGGAGAAAATCAGACAGGACTGGGCTGGGATGCTATTTGTAGCTCCTTACTGGCCCAGGAGACTTGCTGGCCATCCCCTCTGCCAAGCGTGTGAGCGAAGAGCAAGCCTTTTCGGTGGTGAAAACTTGTCTGTTTTTCACGGAGTCTAGGACCATGGTCACGGTCCACACGGACCTGGTTTACTTGCCCAAATGTATTTCTACCTTTCCACGTCAACCAACCAAACTGGAAGCTTTCCATCCCCCTCCTTTCCAGTCGGATAGGGAACGGAAGCTCCAGGCACTTTGCCCTGTTCGGGCGTTAGCATATTATACTGACAGAACAAAAAGTTGGAGGCAATCTGAACAGCTGTTCATCTGCTATGGAGCGAAGGCCCACGGTAAAGCCCTGTCTAAGCAGAGGCTGTCTGGTTGTATTGCAGAAACAGTCAAGATTGCTTATAAACAAGCCAACTTGCCCCTCCTGTGAAGGTCACTGGTCACTCCACAGAAGGTATGTCTACCTCTTGGGCGTTGTTCCAGGGTGCATCTGTCACTGACGTTTGCAGTGCTGCAGTGTGGGTCACGCCCCATACTTCACAAGGTGTTGTTATTATTATTATTTGTTTATTTAGCAGACGCCTTTATCCAAGGCGACTATGCAGCAGCTGCAGAGTCACTTACAATTACGTCTCACCTGAAAGACGGAGCAGAAGGAGGTTAAGTGACTTTCTCAGGGTCACACAATGAGTCAGTGGCTGAGGTGGGATTTGAACCGGGGACCTCCTGGTTACAAGCCCTTTTCTTTAACCACTGGACCACACAGCTTCCTACAGACTGAATGTTACAGATAGAATGTGCTGTCCTCAAAACCCTGGCTTTGGGACCAGAGTGCTATGCCGGCTTCTATGTCGAGATGGGAAGCACCTGCAGAGAATTGATTCCTGATATGTACTAAAAATAATAAATAAATAATCTGTATTGTGGCAGCCTTGCCGTCTGACCCTCTCAGATTTAAGTCGTTCTGCAAGTAATGCACTTTGCGATGGCTTGGGTAAAATTACCCATTATGTATTGGATACATTTCGTATTTGAAAGGGAACGTTAGGTTATTGGTAAGGTTGGCCAGGTTTGTTAAAAAGCACTGAGCTTTCTTTTGGTTTGGGCGGCAAGCCATGGCCAGCCGAAGCCTGTAGCACCAGGCATTGGAAATGAGGCATGTGTAGGAATACATACTTGCTAAATGTTTTCCATGTTATTGCACAGGTCTTCTGATTACCTGCCACATTGCTAAGATCCCTTTCCCAGAAGCATGGCAGAAAGAGATGGTGCGATACTTGCGTTCCGTGCAGCTTCCAGACGGGGGCTGGGGTCTGTAAGTATCTCATAAGAACATTTATCAACGAAAGGAGGTGATTCTGCTCAACTGCTAGTGTAGCTGATTGATCTCAAAACTTCATCACGTCTGGTCTTAAAGAATCCAAGTGCTTCAGCATCAACTATATGGCTGGTAACCCATTCCATCCCCTTCCTGCTCTCTGTGTGAAGATGTGTCATCTACCCTCTGTCGTAAGTCTCTGGTCCTGGATTCTCATGGAATATGCACAGCAGTAGATTGGGTGAGTGCTGCTGGGCTGGAAGTGAATGACATTATTAGCACATATCTTTCCACTTCAGACACGCCACTCGCTGTGCTATGCAAACACAACATGTTCTTTGTTAAGTATTCATACTGAGATCTTATGTGTTAATGTAATGAAGCTTGAGAAAACCCCTGCGTGATTCTTTATTGTGAAAGTACTTCACAAACTAGTTAATATTTTTTGCAACAATTAACCACTGACAATAGGGAAGGTTTCATACAAATGTACAGTATGATCTCTATGTTATCTAAATGAAACCCCCAAAATAGCAAAGAACATTGTTTTATTCTTAACTTATACAACATATTGCATTGTGTTAAATTGCATAACAGTTGAGTCACAGTGAATTCTGTGATTGGAGGCACTCTGAGGTCAGGGGGAGCTTTTGTCATATGACCTTTCCTGTGAACCCCCGGGATTGTAAGGAAACAAATGTATTTATTTCCTTGTGTTTCTCTGTGTGAAGGACCGGCACAACAAGGATTGAAACGGAATTTAACAAGCTTTCTTTTATCGATTCCAATAATCAAAAGTTACACATATTGCTTAAACATGATCATTTAGACATAATGTAGCCCTGATTATAAACAGAAATTAAGTAGTGATTAATGACCTAGTCCTCTGGAAGAAGCATGGGCATGAGATGGTCAGTCAGGAGAGGACTTGGAGTAGAATTCCTGATTGCGCATTCAAGTGCCGTTATTTTATACAGTCTCTACACCCCTTCGTTTCTTACCTCGTATGAGGAACTCCACACGCAAAGTGAACTCCCAGTCTCTGTTGCTTGGTCAGGAGAAACAAACCGATCTCTTACCCAGAGATCATTGTTGAAATCCTTTCTGGAGCCTGTGTACCTCCTCCATAAAAGCCCACATCCAATCCTAATCATGGTTCAGTCTTGTAGCAGGGATCTGTGTTAAAGTGTGTTAGACATCAGGAACACCAATACAGAAGGGAAGGGTTCCAGCTCTGTGACCGACAAAGCTGTTCATCCTCCTCCTTGAAAACACAGTCAGCTCCAGCAGACATACAGGACAAGATGACCAAAGAGTTTAATATACCGGCCACTCCATTGCTTTGAGCAGGGCGCTGCCGTTTCTCCTTGTGGGAGTGGTTTACTATATCTGCACAACCAGTTGCAGCCGCTTCAGGAGACTCGGGCCTACGCTGATCGGCCGCTTCAGGAGACTCGGGCCTCGCTGATCGGCGCTTCAGGAGACTTCGGGCCTCGCTGATCGGCCGCCTTCAGGAGACTTCGGGCCTATGCTGATCGGCGCTTCAGGAGACTTCGGGCCTCGCTGATCGGCGCTTCAGGAGACTCGGGCCTACGCTGATCGGCCGCCTTCAGGAGACTCGGGCCTATGCTGATCGGCCGCTTCAGGAGACTCGGGCCTACGCTGATCGGCCGCTTCAGGAGACTCGGGCCTACGCTGATCGGCCGCTTCAGGAGACTAATATTGAAGTATTTATTTTTATATAGCATTGTGGCAGCCATTTCTCGCAACCTACCAACAGCCGACTACCCGAACACCAGCGACGGACATATCCGCACACTGAGAATTGGTTATGCCACGGGAGTTATTTACTAAAATAATCAATCCAAGCTCTATTGCCCTGCCATAGAATACTTTCTGTCATTCTTACAGGGGTCCTTGTCGAGGTATCTGTATTCTTAAAGGAATAACAGTAAGTTCTTACTTTTTTTTTTTCTAGGCTTTGGGTCGTTTACATCAGTTTGGGGGAAAATTCAAGATGGCACCTCCACCACCATCCTCAAGGCAGTCCTCCCAGGAGACTGACAGTTTCTAATAGGTCTGTGGGACGGCCACTTCCATCTCCACATACATAAGGACATGCAGTAATACCTCTGCTTCTCCCTCAGGGTTTGTCAATACCAACTCAAGGACGTTCCTTCTGGAATTTTACAGCGAGTTCTCTTTTCAAGTACAAAATATATCCATTACACAATGGGTTATCCTATTACACCTGAGTCAACTGAACACTTCTATCAAAGCTGCGTCTTACACCCACAACATCAGCATGCCTGTCTTCACCCCCACAGGAGTCAAAACTGCGTGCAAGACGGCGCTCGGTGCCATTTTCTATTTCAGCCTTTCAGCTACACGGAGAGTGAAAATTCACTATCTTCTACCAGAAGCAGTCAGATAAGCTTGTCTTATTTTATTTCAGCTTTTTTTCCCCCTTGGGATAAACCTCTGAAGCAAAAAATTGTTTTTATAATTTATTTGTGTTTTACTGTGTTTTTTTCGCGACCTTCCACCGCTGCCGCTGGCCAGGTTTGCCTGTTTCTGCACTCCGCAGATCGGTGACTACGTTAAAATATACAGTACTGTGCAAAAGTTTTAGGCAGGTGTGAAAAAATGCTGTAAAGTAAGAATGCTTTCAAAAATAGACATGGTAATGGATTATATTTATCAATTAACAAAATGCAAAGTGAGTGAACAAAAGAAAAATCTAAATCAAATCCATATTTGGTGTGACAACCCTTTGCCTTCAAAACAGCATCAATTCTTCTAGGTACACTTGCACAAAGTCAGGGATTTTGTAGGCATATAGTCAGGTGTATGATTAAACAATTATACCAAACAGGTACTAATGATCATCAATTCAATATGTAGGTTGAAACACAATCATTAACTGAAACAGAAACAGCTGTGTGGGAGGAATAAAGCTGGGTGAGGAACAGCCAAACTCAGCTAACAAGGTGAGGTTGCTGAAGACAGTTTACTGTCAAAAGTCATACACCATGGCAAGACTGAGCACAGCAACAAGACACAAGGTAGTTATACTGCATCAGCAAGGTCTCTCCCAGGCGGAAATTTCAAGGCAGACAGGGGTTTCCAGATGTGCTGTCCAAGCTCTTTTGAAGAAGCACAAAGAAACGGGCAACGTTGAGGACCGTAGACGCAGTGGTCGGCCAAGGAAACTTACTGCAGCAGATGAAAGACACATCATGCTTACTTCCCTTCGCAATCGGAAGATATCCAGCAGTGCCATCAGCTCAGAACGCAGAAAACAGTGGGACCCTGGTACATCCATCTACTGTCCGGAGAAGTCTGGTCAGAAGTGGCCTTCATGGAAGACTTGCGGCCAAAAAGCCATACCTCCGACGTGGAAACAAGGCCAAGTGACTCAACTATGCATGAAAACACAGGAACTGGGGTGCAGAAAAATGGCAGCAGGTGCTCTGGACTGATGAGTCAAAATGTGAAATATTTGGCTGTAGCAGAAGGCAGTTTGTTCGCGAAGGGCTGGAGGCGTACGAATGAGTGTCTGCAGGCAACAGTGAAGCATGGTGGAGGTTCCTTGCAAGTTTGGGGCTGCATTTCTGCAAATGGAGTTGGGGATTTGGTCAGAATTAATGGTCTCCTCAATGCTGAGAAGTACAGGCAGATACTAATCCATCATGCAATACCATCAGGGAGGCATCTGATTGGCCCCAAATTTATTCTGCAGCATGACAATGACCCCAAACATACAGCGAAAGTCATTAAGAACTATCTTCAGCGTAAAGAAGAACAAGGAGTCCTGGAAGTGATGGTATGGCCCCACAGAGCCCTGATCTCAACATCATCGAGTCTGTCTGGGATTACATGAAGAGAGAGAAGCAACTGAGGCTGCCTAAATCCACAGAAGAACTGTGGTTAGTTCTCCAAGATGTTTGGGCCAACCTACCTGCCGAGTTCCTTCAAAAACTGTGTGCAAGTGTACCTAGAAGAATTGATGCTTGATGCTGTTTTGAAGGCAAAGTGTGGTCACACCAAATATGGATTTGATTTAGATTTTTCTTCTGTTCACCCACTTTGCATTTTGTTAATTGATAAATATAATCTATTAACATGTCTATTTTTGAAAGCATTCTTACTTTACAGCATTTTTTCACACTTGCCTAAAACTTTTGCACAGTACTGTATATTGTGGTTGAAACTGCTGTATTTGTGTGTTCTTTTTATTCCAGAGACTAACTTGCTGACTGTAGCCCAACAGTTGGAGAGCTTTGCTCAACTGCCCATGCCACAATAGTGGACAGCTTTGGCACCACTTTTTGAAGGCTTGTCAGTGGGAGAGAACTGTAATCAGGCGCTCTCAGGTTCTTGCATTTGCATCCCTGTATTGCTGTCTGCACCGTACTGTGCACCATACCGTACAATGCCTCCGTGCACCGCACTGTACCGTGCATCAGTGTACTGTACAGTGCCCTGTGCACTGTACCGAGCGTACTGTGCTCCCACACCATGCACTGTACTGCACCATGCATACTGTATCGCACTGTATGTCGTACCGTATTCAGTACTGTGTTACCACCACCTGCAAGAAGCCTATCCCTTCAGAGGATAAGTGCGATCAATGTGTGTGGTGTCTTAGGGTTGAGCATGCTCAGCAGGCATTCCAGGATCACTACTTTTGTGATGCCTGTGCAGTGTTCACCAGGCGTTCGGTCAAGTGCAGGCACAAGCGTTTTGCAGAACCTGCAACCCACCACTGCTCCCCATGAGCTGGAGGAGGACGAGCCACTAGTGCCTCTCCCCTTCTCTGCAGAGCTCACGGCTTTATTGAAAAGAGCCACCACAGAGCTGGAAGTGCCGTGGCCTGAGGAGTCGAACGAAGCGCTCCATTTTGACAGGCCCTCCGCTCCCTCTAGAAGGACCTCTATGCCCCCTGTCCACCCAGACTTTCTGCATGAGGTCCAATCAACTTGGGGACACTGTTGTATTGGGTCCACGACATGGAGGAGTTGGGGCTTGGCCACTTTCCTCCTGTCGCAGCATCCATTGCCTCCCTTGTACAAGGCCCACATCTGGCGGTCCTTTCCAAAGATGTGTCATGCCCTAACAAACAGTGCAAGGTCACGGAGGCGTTAAAGGCCTATGCGGCAGAAGCTCTAGCTACCCGGCTGGGTTAACTACACGAGCATCCTGGTGACTTACCAGTCAATGCTCGTATAGAGCCTGTCAGTGAATCACAGGCCCCCAGCAAATGCTAGATAAGCTGAACCTGGTCATTGACCACCTGCTGCAGCTGTCAATACAATGGACAGTCTCTTGGCCGAGGCCTTGCATCACTGATAGCTGCTCGATGGCAGCTTTGGCTCTCCCAAGCACAAGTGCATGATGGGGACAAGGCCTCCCTTTTGGACGCGCCGTGACCTTGGACCCTCATGGACGCTGGACGCTCTGGCTCCTCTGTTTTTGCCGCTGGAGCTGGCACCTGCTGCTTCCCCTTCTGGGAACCGCCACTCCTCCCCTTCTTTTTCTTCCGGGCCTGCAGTTGTTCCTCTTCCTCCTGAACAGGGACCTCCTCCAACAGCTCACACAGCCATTGGCTAGCAATTGTTGTTGTACTCACATTCAGCCTCTGAACACCCAACCCTGCTCCGCCACAGCTGCAGGTTTTTTATACATGTGACCGTCTCCAAATTAGCAATAAATTAATTAATCTGGAGACGGTCACATGCTACATGAGTTGAGCATGGATGGGGAATTTTAACCCCATCCATGCTGCAAAATAACAATAACAAAACATTTTTATAAACCTAATCAATACAGTAAAACTTTTAGCAATCTGCCAACACTGGGATATTTCAATCGCTAGAGAGGGAATAAAGTTTTGGAGAAACTCTATCTACATTTCTTATCATACCACTTGCGTCCATCACACACCTGTTTCTGCTGCTTCAGATTTAATAATTTGTACGGATTTGTCTTCCCTGCCGGTGTAGCGGCAGCGCGTGCGGCAATCGGGTAACGACATCGTTAAAGGACACTGGCTGTTTGGGGCATTTCTGTGTTGTGTTATTTTTATTAGTTGTGTATTTTAAATGTTATAATTCTTCATTTGTTTTTATGTGTTTGCTATATCTTTTCATCAGCCATTTCTCTTCGTATCCTTATTTTTATTTTATATTTTATTTTTCCTTCTAAGAAACATTTTTTATTTTTTATATTTAATTTCTGTAAGTCGCTTTGGATAAAAGCATCTGTTAAATAATTAAATAACCTCAGCCACCTGTTTCACAGGGGTACTCCCTCCCCTTGATCAGTGTTCACATCGATGCAATCTCCACCATGCTGCCTTCACCGTGTTCACGTCGATGCAATCTCCAACATGCTGCCTTCACCGTGTTCACGTCGATGCAATCTCCAACATGCTGCCTTCACCGTGTTCACGTCGATGCAATCTCCAACATGCTGCCTTCACCGTGTTCACGTCGATGCAATCTCCAACATGCTGCCTTCACCGTGTTCACGTCGATGCAATCTCCAACATGCTGCCTTCACCGTGTTCACGTCGATGCAATCTCCAACATGCTGCCTGGCTGGGAATGTCACTTGTTAGGTTCCCACCCTAGGGTGTCTAGTTGTTTGGTGGGGTTACCACCTAAAACCCCTCCAAGGAAATGCATTGTCCCTCAGGCGAGCCTTAGCCTGTATTCTAAACAGGTTTACAGGCAAGAAATGTCAAACTAGGAAAACTGCATTTCTATGACCGTGAGCTCACAAAACTGTCTCCAAACAGACATGTTCAGATTGAATCTCATCCTGCATCAAGTTCTGTTGCAGCCTTGGAAGAAAACCATCTTCAGGATGTATCAAAACCCACAGGGTAAGGTATGGTTATTAAAAGGGCAAAACTGAAGTCTGCTCAATACAGGGCATCTGCCACGCTGCTAAGAGATCGGTTTGTTCTCCTGACATAAGCAACATGGAGACGGGTAATATTCGTCTTCTGGCTTCTCTCTGTGTGTCGGCAACATTTTTACTTG
The DNA here is from genome assembly GCA_030684275.1 of Acipenser oxyrinchus oxyrinchus. Taxonomy (NCBI): domain Eukaryota; kingdom Metazoa; phylum Chordata; class Actinopteri; order Acipenseriformes; family Acipenseridae; genus Acipenser; species Acipenser oxyrinchus. Next base: position 23,668,968 of record CM060258.1, on the reverse strand, counting down.
CACCAGGTCATGTGAAGTCAGTTCTGTTCATTTTGTAGCCCCTTTCCCAGGCAATAAAACATTCTTTCCTTGATGTCAGCAGACACTGCCCACATAGCAGCAGCATAGCTGCATGTATGATAATTTTGTACTCCTAATCTTTACTCTTTCCTTGAGTTGGTAGTTGGAAATAATATTGCTACTGAACCAAACGTATAGTGGTAGCAGAAATATTTTGTTGTAAAATTACAACCGAATGCAAATTAAGTAAAAGACCATATGTTCTTTGTATGCATCCTCCTTTAGTGATGGTGCTTGGGATAGCAACACTAACTATCAGTGTTTTTAGCAAATGTAGACATAAAATAGTAGTAAGAGTGCTTGTTGAATCTCCAGGCATATTGAAGATAAGTCCACAGTGTTCGGAACAGCCTTGAGCTACACCACCATGAGGATCCTGGGCGTCGGGCCTGATGATCCTGACCTGCTGCGAGCCAGAAACAACCTTCACAGCAAAGGTCAGAGGTCTGCCAGAATAATGGCTACATTTACAACCACTTTTGGCAGTCAGAATGGAATGTGATTTTTCTAGATTCGTGATGTCCTCGTACCGACTCTAGTTCTGTAGAATTTTAGAAATGCGCATTCCAAGCGTGGAATGGCTGGAGGGGCCAGTTTGATTAAGATCGTTCCATGGGTCAAAATGCATCAAATTCAAGCGGCACATTGAAGAAGTGTCATCCTACTGAGTCAGAAATACACTTCTTTATCTCCTGTAATCCTGTTGCAAATCTCATGTTAGAAAAGCTTATCGCACAACAAAGGAACAAATAACAAGAGGGGCAATGAAGCTTGGTTTAAAAAAAAAAGAGGTAAAGGACACCCACTAGTTCTGGGCTGTTGCAGGTCAGTCTCCTCCCACTAGTTCTGGGCTGTTGCAGTTTTTATAGTCTCTTGCTCTCCCTTTCCAACTTAACACACGTTCCCTAAAAACTGAAAATTCCAAAAATATATAAATAAACTAATGCAAATAAAAACATAGGAGGCTGTGTGCTCGGTGGTTAAAGAAAAGGGCTTGTAACCAAGAGGTCCCCGGTTCAAATCCCGACTTACTCACTGTGACCTTGAGCAAGTCACTTAACCTCCTTGTGCTCCGTCTTTCGGGTGAGACATTGTTGTAAGTGATTTTGCAGCTGATGCATCGTTCACACACCCTAGTCTCTCTAAGTCACCTTGGATAAAGGTGTCTGCTAAATAAACTAATAATAATAAACAATAATAGTGTATTACTTAATGATCGCCTTGCTATAGCAATATAAAGCATCCCGATTCTCCAGACATTATATAGACTTGCATTCCAACATTTATTTATTTATTGCATTTATATAGTGCTTTTTTTTATTAATTTTTTTTTTTAATTTAGTCGTTGCCAATTATTTTTGACTCGGGAGGGCGAAGACAAACACATGCTGTCCTCCGAAGCGTGTGCCATCAGCCGACCGCTTTTTGTCACACTGCGGACTCACCATGCAGCCACTCGAGCTACAGCGTCGGAGGACAAAGCAGCTCTCGGGCACCTTGCAGGCAAGCCCGCAGGCGCCCGGCCAGACTACAGGGTCGCTGTTGCATGGTGAGCCACGGACACCCTGGCCGACCTAATCCTCCCTCCCCCTAGGCAGCGCTCGGCCAATTGAGTGCCGCCCCCTGGAAGCTCCCGTCTTCGGTGGGCAAAGGAATAGCCTGGACTCGAACTCGCGACGTCCAGACTATAGGGCACATCCTGCACTCCACGCGGAGCGCTCTTTACTGGATGCGCCACTCGGGAGCCCCCTATATAGTGCTTTTTATACAAAAGTATGACAAAGCACTGTACAGTACATAGCAGAAGAAAAGAACAAACCACAATACTTGTGTATAGCATGTCAGACATACAACTGCCACACTCAGCATTTAAATAACATTATGCACAATACAAAAGCAGCAAATTTAAAGTTACATTAAAACCCACTAAGATAAGAAAGCCATTTTCTAAAAGTTTTTAGTCTTGACCTAAATGGTCCCAGTTTCCCTGACAAACAAAGGCAGAGCATTCCATAATTTAGGAGCTCTACAAGAAAAAAGCCCTACCTCCCGTGTTGCTTTTGTTGACCCTAGGAATAACCAGCAGCCCCGCATCCTGTGATCTCATAGTGCGGTTTGGAAGATACAGGGTCAGTAACTCCTGCAAATAACTAGGTGCTAATCCATTCAGGGCCTTGTAAGTTGAGAGCAAAATCTTAAAATCAGTCCTATACTGCACAGGGAGCCAGTAAAGAGGCCAAAACAGATAATATGTTCACTTCTGGGTTTTAGTCAGATTTCTAGCGACAATATTCTGAACAAGCTGCAAGCGGGATACCACACGTTTTGGGACACCAGAAAAAAGTGCATTACAATAATCAATTCTAGATGAAACAAAGGCATGCATTAGTCTCTCGGCATCAGATACAGAAATAATTGGTCTAAGTTTGGCTATATTTCTCAAATGGTAAAAAGATACTTTAGTAACTTCCCTAATATGAGTCTCAAATGATATATCAGGATCAAAGATGACCCCTAAACTCTTAATTTCTAGTTTAAGTTTTGATGAGAGACTGTAAGGGTCAAGCTCATGTAATCCCACATTTCCTTTTAGTTGGTTCTATGAGCCCACTAGTATAACCTCTGCTTTATCTCAATTCAACATTAGAAAATTATGTGACATCCAATGATGTCTGTAAGGCAAGTAGCTAATAACACCCAGACAGAAGAAATTCTTGGTTTTAGGGGCAAATATAGCTGGGTGTCATCAACATAGCAATGGAAGTTCCCTTTGTGTCTGTGGATAATGTCACCTATAATTGGAAGGTTTCTGTAATATTCTAAAATCTTGCAAAGCTGTTGGAAACACCCTGTTTTAGTGCAATGCACGTTTTAATCAAAGTCTAAAAATTGCAGAGTATCTTTCTAAGTCTCATTTGTTAAATAGAGCAATTGAGTAGCCTGTACATTTTCTACAAACATGCACACACTAATTCCCTATTCACACTGTGAATTTTGTGCTATCATAAACCATGATTCATGATCATGTTGATTTGCATGCAGCTCTGGTTTTAAACCCGGCTAAAATAACCAATAAGCAAGTGAATTAAACCATTTATTTGGAATTTGGAGTGTGGTTTCATTTAGACCGCATGTCTAAATGGGGTTGAACAAAACTTCAATTGAAAAACAGAGTAATGCTTGAAATACAGCATGTGGCTTATCTGATCTTTTTCAGGGGGAGCTGTTGGAATTCCTTCTTGGGGAAAATTTTGGTTGGCCATCCTGAATGTGTACAGCTGGGAAGGGATGAATACGCTTCTCCCAGAAATGTGGTATGTTTAAATGAGATGACCTTTATTTCCCAAAATGTATTCCACTTATATTTGATCAAAGTAGTATACTGTAAGCATGCAAACAATGTGCTGGTAGTTCCGATTTTACAGAGTTGCTCATGTTTTAGCATCCTAATCTGTTACCTGACGTAGGTATAATAAATTAGTTTTTTTTTTTTTAATGAATTTTATTCCAGAGTGTTTCATTAAAGCTTTAATGTACTCATAAAAAAGTCATTTTGTAATCCTGTAACTTAAATGTACTGAGGTAGCTTGGTAAGTAGTAAGAATGGGTGCTGATCCTAGTATGTGTTAGAACAAAGTTTTGAACAAGGGGGGTGCCATTCAGCCCATCTAGTTCAGGGGTGCACAACCTTATTTTTGGGAGGGCATATATATATAATTATTTAACACTAGTTAAGCTATGATCATTTTTCACAATGAACTTTTTTTAGTACTTACATTCACTCTGGGGTGCAGTCCAATTAATCAGTGGGAGATGTTGCAGTTCTTCTCAGTTACCAGCTGAGGGATGTTGGGCTCCAGTGAAGTGGTGGCTCCTCTTAGCACTGCATGCAGGTTGTCATCTGTCAGCCTTGTTCTGAGATGTGACTTGTTTAGCTTCATAAGGGTAAACACCTGTTCACAGAGAGAAGTGCTTCCAAACAAAGACAGCAATTTCAAAGCTTCTCTGCTAAGATTAGGAAACTAATTGTGGTCCAGTGATAGGTAGAATTCTTGTAGAGGCGGGTCCCTGTGTTTTGCTCTTCAGCGCAGTGGAACACTGCAGTTCAATAACTTCAAGCTGGAGATCGTCAGGTACACTTTCTGCATCAACAGAGAAGGGATCTGCGAAGAGTTTAAAAGAGGCTCGCTCACTCCTGAATTGCTCAAATCTGCTGGCAAACACCCCATGCAGTTCTTTCAGGACGCTTGCACGGCTTTTCCAGTTGTGTGTCTCTTCACGTGGAAAGGCTTGTTGACACATTTCAAAGTGTGTCAGCTGCCCTTTCTCGAGCTGGTTTGTGAACAGCTTTAATTTCATTTCAAACGCACACACTGCCTCAAACAAATCACAAGTGAGATGCTGACTTCCTTGTAATTTTATGTTTAAATCCATTTAAATGTCCTGTGATATCAGTCAAAAAAGCCAGATCAGCAATCCAGTCGCTTTCTTCCATGACATATGTGTCTCTTCCCTTCTCTTGCAGAAAATGTTTTCTTTTCACAGTGAAAAGAACCTCTTTAGGACATTGCCCCAGCTAAGCCATCTCACTTCAGTGTGATAAATCAGGTCACCGTAAGTGGCACGGATATTCTCCAAAAAAGACTGAAATTCACGGTGATTCAAAGATCGCGAATGAATAAAGTTAACGTTGGATACAACAAAGTCCATAATTTCTTTAAACTTCCGGTATTTTGCACACAAGGCCTCCTGGTGTATTATACAGTGATACTGCTTCAGCAGTGCAGCTCGATCCCCCATGTGCTTTTTTAAACACCCTATAAAACCGTTAGTCTTGCCAACCATGGCCAGAGCACCGTCGGTTGTCACCCCCACCAATTTATCCCACTGCAAATTTAAATCTTCAACAGCTTTCTTAAAAGCATTAAAGATGTCAGATCCAGTGGTTCTGCCATGCAGAGAAACTAGAGATGCCAGCCCCTGGTGTACTTCAAATGTTTCTGTCACTCCACGAACAAAAATTAAAAGTTGGGCTGTACCAGTGGCATCGTTGCTTTCGTCCAGAGCAGCAGAGAAATACACAATATTTTTGTATTTGATTTTTAGCTGATTATAGCTATTTGCAGACAGGTCTGCTATGCGTCTCTGCATAGTCATTCTGGAAAGACAAATGTTTTTAAAGAAATCTCTATTTTCTTTGCAAACAGCATTACATATTTGCATCAGGCAGTCTTTTACAATTTCCCCATCGGTAAAGGGACGTGATGATTTTGCAATTCACTGCGCGATGTTGAAACTTGCTATTGTAGCAGCTTCAGATTCCTTCTTTTTCCGTTCAAAAACACCTTGCGGCCCCAGTAGTTGTATTTTGACAGACTCCAATTTTTTTGTTCGTGCTTCTCCCAGCAATTCTTTGTATTTGGGATGTTTTGTCTCATAATGGCGCCATATATTGTATTCTTTGGCAACTGTGACGCATTCAAGTCAAATGAGGCACGTATGGACACCGGGTTTGGATTCGGCAAAAAAAATATTTTTCTGTCCACTCTGGGTTAAATTTTCTGTGTTCAAGATCAATTTTTCTTTTTTTGCTTGTACATGGCTTTGAGAGCGACATGTTTTCAGACGCATACGGAGGCAGCCTACTGTAATTTTGTGAAAGTATAAAAATTTTACCTCAAATGATCGCAGAGCAACAACCATAAACATGAATCGCTGTCTTCCGTTTAGCATCTAGCTGGCGCCTGTTTCCGAACCTTACGTCCTGCTTTCCAAGGTCTACTGTATTACTATTGGCTAACATGACAGAATCCCACCCAAACGGGCTGGGCTTGTGTATATTCCAAGCACTTCTAAACTTTAATCACCTCTGTCTGTCAAGTTATACTGTAATTATATTGGCTAACATTATACAAGGCATTTTGAGGCGTCTACCACTCACACTCACTGTTAGTAGGCTGGGTGTGAGTCACGTGTGGGTTCTCTCTTTCGAACGCTACTTGTTTTTAGTGAGCGGTGGCTGACGTAGAACTTCAGATTTGATTTATTTATTTATTTATTTATTTATTTTTGACAGTGTGTATTTGTTTAAAGGCGCGGGCTTGGCTTGGTTTTGTCCTGTCTCCACTCGCAATGTTTCCTCTGCAGCATGGCTTGGTTCTGTCCTCTGTGCTCCCAGTGATTCCTCTGCAGCATGGCTTGGTTTTGTCCTGTCTCACTCACAGATTCCTCTGCAGCAAGGCTTGGTTCTGTTTTCCTGTGCTCACAGTGATTCCTCTGCAGCGTGGCATGGCTTGGTTTTGTCCTGTCTCACTCACAGATTCCTCTGCAGCATGACTTGGTTCTGTCCTCTGTGCTCACAGTGATTCCTCTGCAGCATGGCTTGGTTCTGTTCTCCTGTGCTCACAGTGATTCCTCTGCAGCATGGCATGGCTTGGTTCTGTCCTGTCTCACTCACAGATTCCTCTGCAGCATGGCTTTGAAAGCAGAATCCCGTGCATCAGGGCAGGGCAGTGTACAGCCTCCTCACCCGAATCCTGTGCATCAGGGCAGGGCAGTGTACAGCCTCCTCACTCGCTCCTTGTTTTCAGGCTTTTCCCTTCCTGGATGCCAGCACACCCCTCCACTCTGTGGTGTCACTGCCGCCAGGTCTACCTCCCGATGAGTTACTGCTATGCTGTGCGCCTGACTGCAGACGAAGACGAGCTGATCCGAAGTCTCAGACAGGTACAGCCCTGCAGACTTGCCTGGGGACCTACCCGATTCACCACATTGAAACTAGGGTCATTTAGGCGTGTATTCTACTCGCTAGAACACCTTCTCTCCAAATCTTGCTTCTAGCTTCCGTGTGGTTTTATATACCTAATACCAGTAAGTCTAGTAATTAAGTGCAGAGAGAGCACTTTGGTTCTCATTCAGTAAGTATTACAGCATGCTGTATATGGGTCGACATGCTTTATTGATATATCTTTTTTGGTTGTAAGTATGCACAGCCTAGGGTAAATTGTCTATCAGTTTTCACCAATACTGTTTATTGTTGTATGAGTAATAAAGAATCCAATGCAAGCTTTCCAATTTCAGTGGGAATTTTATAAATCATATAATGTACCAGCTGAAGTTAAGGTTAGTCTGTCTGCCACTTCAATTACCTAAAGATGTTTTCTGAATATTTCTTGTGATAAATATTTTGGTGTGGTTTGTAACCCAGTGTACTTGTGGTGTGGTTTGTAGCCCCAGTGTACTTGTGGTGTGGTTTGTAAACCCAGTGTACTTTTGTTTTTCTTAAGGAGCTGTATGTTCAGGATTATTCCACCATTGACTGGCCAGCTCAAAGGAACAATGTGGCTGCATGTGACATTTATACCCCTCATAGCAAATTACTCACAACAGCGTACGGTAGGCATTTTTTATATCGTTGATGTCTGTGTGGTCTGTTGGTTAAAGAAAAGGGCTTGTAACCAGAAGGTCCCCGGTTCAAATCCCGGCCACTGACTCACTGTGTGACCCTAAGCAAGTCACTTAACCTTCTTGTGCTCCGTCTTTCGGGTGAGATGTTGTAAGTGACTCTGCAGCTGATGCATAGTTCACACAACCTAGTCTCTGTAAGTCGCCTTGGATAAAGGCGTCTGCTAAATAAACAAATAATAATAATAATAATAATATACACCTAACCATTTTACAAAACTAGAACCAAATAACTCTGGAGTTTCATTTAACATCTACACTCGCAAATTGCTTTTCTCATTTTGTAATATTAACTTAACTTTTCTACTGAAACACAGACAATGTTTTAATGCAGACAGGATCCTGAAGAGACTGTACATCTGTAGGTTCTCAACTTGCACATCAAGAACAGACTAATTAAGCCTAGTTAAACAGCAGCTTACACAGAGCGATTTACCCCTATAAAATGAGAGTGTGTTTTATGTGAGTACAATTCTTTAATCTTATTATTCTTAAATGGATGTTGTGATATTTCAGGGTTCCAATTATTATTGGAATAATAATTGCATTTATTATAATATACAAACCTTTTCTCGTATCACACTCTAAAAATGACACCAGATTTACATGTTACAATAATAAACTCAAAGTTCATAACTCCTATTTGCTGCAGTTGCATGAGTGAAGATTTGCTAGGAATTTATTCAAAACAATGTAATTTTAAACATGCAATCACACAATGCGTTCAGGAAATCAAATAAAACAATACAGAGTCAACATACACTCAAACAACATTGCAATAAAACCAAGGCATTTAGGCAACAATTTATCAGTGAAATGTTAGTTAATTCAGCTTTATATATACTGACAATTAACAAAGCATGCAGTAATCTGTTCTGTTCCCCTGAATAAATGCCATTTATTTATTTATTTATTTATTTATTTATTAACATAAGAACATAAAGTTTACAAACGAGAGGAGGCCATTCAGCCCATCTTGCTTGTTTGGTTGTTAGCAGCTTATTGATCCCAGAATCTCATCAAGCAGCTTCTTGAAGGATCCCAGGGTGTCATCTTCAACAACATTACTGGGGAGTTGGTTCCAGACCCTCACAATTCTCTGTGTAAAAAAGTGCCTCCTATTTTCTGTTCTGAATGCCCCTTTATCTAATCTCCATTTGTGACCCCTGGTCCTTGTTTCTTTTTTCAGGTCAAAAAAGCCCCCTGGGTTGACATTGTCTATACCTTTTAGAATTTTGAATGCTTGAATCAGATCGCCGCATAGTCTTCTTTGTTCAAGATTGAATAGATTCAATTCATTTAGCCTGTCTGCATACGACATGCCTTTTAAACCCGGTTAAACATGTCGATGTGTTCCTGTTTTAAGGTTTTAGTTTGTCTAGGGGATTTGGAGACAGTAATAATCCATGTTTGTCCGGGATAGGATGGTGAAATTCTCATATTTCTATCGAGATGGTTCTCTTAGTTTATCGTTTTATGAGGATTCATTGGAACATTCTCATTGGTGCTAATCAGTGGTGTAGTGGTAAATAAAAGGTGGGTAAACGCCCCTGTTTGGAGTTGAACAGATTGTTATTGTCCCTCAGCTGACCAGAGGCCACCCATACATTTATTTCCCTTCTCCGGTGCTGTTCACGTGTAAACAGTCTCAGAGCCGACGGTGCGCTTCACTGAACAGTTCTGTGAGCAACCTTTCACAGGCTAGGATGAAGGGTACTAGCACCGCCATGCAGGACCAGTGTGCCTAACAACAGAACATTAACAGAACATAAACAACCAATCACACACACACACACACACACACAAAGCGGAACCGCAGTCCGTACCCGCCCCCTGCGCCACAGTTCTGACTGGGAGCTCTCAGCTGTCAGTCTCGCGCACAGCAACACAACACAGACGCTCACCATTAAAATGTCTTGTCTTAACCTAGGATTTGAATATCACAGGAAAGTAGAAGTGAGTAAACTCTGTATCCCTTATGTGAGTAGTGGGTAAACGCTATATTGCCCAAATTATAAGTGGGTAAATGGTGTTTACTTGCGTAAACCCTCGACTACACCACTGATGCTAATGCGAGGGGTTTCCGTGCCTGCTTTGGTTAACATTTCCAACCTGCAATCCCTGTGCTTTGATGTCGATCTGGCTTTGTTTAGTGCGTGTCTGTTTCAGTGGAGGTGTTACTGTGAGAAGAATCGCCAGACTAAGCATCTCTCTGTCTTTATAAGTCGCCAGTAGAGTTTGCAAAATATGCTATGATCTACAACGTGCTCCTTTCTGAAGGAAAATCATAAAAAACAGCTGTTTTGTATTCCTGTTTTCAGTCATTCTCAATTTGTACGAGTCGTACCACAGCAGCGCTCTGAGGAAGTGGGCCATTGAGGAGCTGTATGATCACATCAAGGCCGATGACAGATTCACCAATTGCATCAGCATTGGACCGGTAAGACACCTACAGTATGTAATAATACATTTATAAGTACAAAAGCTGCCCCGTGAACATACAAGTGGCATCCTTTTTATTAATTTGAAGCATTGTCATCTTCTTATTTTGTACAAAGCTGTATTTTATGATTCTCATTAGGGTATGTTCCTGGTGTTGACCAGTGAAGATCAACCACACCATTTTTGAAATCTCTGACCATATAATTACATTTTCACAAACCATGTAATCACAAGTGCTATAATGCTATGGAAGTTTTGTTTTTGTTCACAAAAACTCCCATTTCCGAGTCTACATATTGAGTAACGTTACAAAGACGATCACGTGACGCACTGCCCGTCACACGTGAGTCATCTGCAGCTGTAAATAACAGTCGATCAGTGTAATGAAACAGAAAGTCATGTAAAGTACAGACATTACCTCCCAGCCCCAGATTTGGATACTCCCTGATAATGACCTCTGACATGCGAGAGTTGTGGCAGTTTTATAAACCAATGTACTTTGTAATCTTACATTTATCACATTTTTATGTTTCGTTGCATTTAGTAGTTCAACTGAGAGGCTAGATTCTGTACTAATGGAAAGTGACTGGAATTAGAACTTCCATCTGATTTCTTCAGATCTCCAAAACCATCAACATGTTGGTGCGCTGGTATGCAGATGGACCCACTTCCTCTGTTTTTAAGGAGCATGTGTCCAGAATCCCTGACTATCTCTGGTAAGTATTTTACTAAAAGTGTAAACGGGTACAGGGACTGTAAGTATTCAACTAACCCTGTCTTTGGGGTGGAACATGTTTTGCCCATTATCCTACCAGTGATGGCAAGGCAGCGTTTTTCATTTGAAATATGTGTTGAACAGTAGTAAGTCACAATGGATGTGATAAGAGTGAACATCACATTTGAAAATGATGATAAACAAATAAGTTATGTTTTTTTTTCTGATGGTGATTCATTTTAAAGTTTAAAGCTCTTGCTCATCAGTAAACTCTGCCAGGCTGATAGCCATTCAATGTGCTGTGGTTGCTAGACAATCATATCATGTACTGTATACATGTACCATGGTTGTGTCTCGGGTTGTTATGGGATGTCCCTTTCAAAAATATACTCTTTTTTTTATATATAGAAAAATCCATTTCAAGTATCATTTTAAAAACCTGGTGTTCTCTTACTGTCCCATGAGAGTTGTTTCTTTTCAACAATTCAAGGTTTGCATTTCTGCTCACAAGCCTGTGTCCTGTGCTGTGGAGCACTTCTCTCAGCCCCTGTTAATGATGCAGAACTTTTGGCCATAGCTGTAGACTTGCTAACAAATTGACACTGTGCAATTGATTAAGAATACCTAGATGGGCTCAAATGTGTTCATAAGAGATGAGTTAGGTTTCATTTAAGGGATGTTTTTTTTTTTAAGATACCATAATGGTATTTCCAAGTGAGGAATCTGAAGCTTGTATTAATATCTCTACTCATCTACTGTAGTTCACATAGCAACTAATCTAATTCAAGGGCTAGAGTAAAAGTTATGAAGATACTTTAGGTTGAGGGAACTTTCTGGATTGAGACCTTGTGTTCCTAACTTTTTTTTTATTTTTATTCTTTGTCTATTGTGTAGAATTGTGTATTCTTACTGCACAGTAGTCAAATTGGAGCAGTTTTGCGTACAAGACCATCATTACATGTCCTACCTGCAATCTTACAGGAAAAACTGACTGCCTAGACGGGTACCCCAGCAATCGGGTTTAAACTGACTGCTTAGACGGGTACCCCAGCAATCGGTTTAAAATGTGTTTTTGTAAATATGACTACATAGACGGGCAAACCTCTTTCATTGTATCTTCTACAGGCTCGGCCTTGATGGAATGAAGATGCAGGTAAGAACTCTGATACCTTTTTAGCTGCTGGAATGTGCTTATACTTTTAATAATTACAGGATGTCCACTGTCAGCATCATTACACACACTGTCAACATTACACACACTGTCACTGTCAACATTACACACACTGTCAACATCATTACACACACTTTCACTGTCAACATTACACACACTATCACTGTCAACATCATTACACACACTGTCAACATCATTACACACACTATCACTGTCGGCATCATTACACTCACTGTCACTGTCAACATCATTACACACACTGTCAACATCATTACACACTGTCACTGTCGGCATCATTACACACACTGTCAATGTCGGCATCATTACACACACTCACTGTCGGCATCATTACACTCACTGTCACTGTCGGCATCATTACACACACTGTCGGCATCATTACACTCACTGTCACTGTCAGCATCATTACACACACTGTCAGCATCATTACACACACTGTCACTGTCAGCATCATTACACACACTGTCGGCATCATTACACACACTGTCACTGTCAGCATCATTACACACACTGTCGGCATCATTACACACACTGTCACTGTCAATATTACACACACTGTCAACATCATTACACACACTGTCACTGTCAACATTACACACACTGTCAACATCATTACACACACTGTCACTGTCAACATCATTACACACACTGTCGGCATCATTACACACACTGTCACTGTCGGCATCATTACACTCACTGTCACTGTCGGCATCATTACACTCACTGTCACTGTCGGCATCATTAAACACACTGTCACTGTCGGCATCATTAAACACACTGTCACTGTCGGCATCATTACACACACTGTCACTGTCGGCATCATTACACACACTGTCACTGTCGGCATCATTACACACACTGTCACTGTCAACATTACACACACTGTCACTGTCGGCATCATTACGCACCCTGTCACTGTCTGCATCATTACACACCCTGTCAACATCATTACACACACTCACTGTCGGCATCATTACACTCACTGTCAACATCATTACACACACTGTCAACATCATTACACACACTGGCAACATCATTACACACACTGTCACTGTCAACATCATTACACACACTGTCACTGTCGGTTTCATTACACACACTGTCAACATCATTACACACACTGTCGGCATCATTACACTCACTGTCACTGTCGGCATCATTAAACTCACTGTCACTGTCGGCATCATTAAACACACTGTCACTGTCGGCATCATTACACACACTCAACATCATTACACACACTGTCACTGTCGGCATCATTACACACCCTGTCACTGTCGGCATCATTACACACCCTGTCAACATCATTACACACCCTGTCACTGTCGGCATCATTACACACCCTGTCACTGTCGGCATCATTACACACCCTGTCACTGTCGGCATCATTACACACCATTTCACTGTCGGCATCATTACACACCCTGTCACTGTCGGCATCATTACACACACTGTCACTGTCGGCATCATTACACTCACTGTCAACATCATTGCACACACTGTCACTGTCGGCATCATTACACACACTGGCAACATCATTACACACACTGGCAACATCATTACACACACTGTCACTGTCAACATCATTACACACACTGTCACTGTCAACATTACACACACTGTCACTGTCGGCATCATTACACACACTGTCACTGTCAACATTACACACACTGTCACTGTCGGCATCATTACACACCCTGTCACTGTCGGCATCATTACACACCCTGTCAACATCATTACACACACTCACTGTCGGCATCATTACACTCACTGTCAACATCATTACACACACTGTCAACATCATTACACACACTGTCAACATCATTGCACACACTGTCACTGTCAACATCATTACACACACTGTCACTGTCGGTTTCATTACACACACTCAACATCATTACACACACTGTCGGCATCATTACACACACTGTCACTGTCGGCATCATTACACACACTGTCACTGTCGGCATCATTAAACACACTGTCACTGTCGGCATCATTACACACACTGTCACTGTCGGCATCATTACACACCCTGTCAACATCATTACAAACCCTGTCACTGTCAACATCATTACACACCCTGTCACTGTCGGCATCATTACACACCCTGTCAACATCATTACAAACCCTGTCACTGTCAACATCATTACACACCCTGTCACTGTCGGCATCATTACACACCCTGTCACTGTCGGCATCATTACACACCATGTCACTGTCGGCATCATTACACACCCTGTCACTGTCGGCATCATTACACACCATTTCACTGCCGGCATCATTACACACCCTGTCACTGTCGGCATCATTACACACACTGTCACTGTCGGCATCATTACACTCACTGTCAACATCATTGCACACACTGTCACTGTCGGCATCATTACACACACTGGCAACATCATTACACACACTGGCAACATCATTACACACACTGTCACTGTCAACATCATTACACACACTGTCACTGTCGGTTTCATTACACACACTGTCAACATCATTACACACACTGTCAACATCATTACACACACTGTCAAATCATTACACTCACTGTCACTGTCGGCATCATTACACTCACTGTCACTGTCGGCATCATTAAACACACTGTCACTGTCGGCATCATTAAACACACTGTCACTGTCGGCATCATTACACACACTGTCAACATCATTACACACACTGTCACTGTCGGCATCATTACACACACTGTCAACATCATTACACACACTGTCACTGTCGGCATCATTACACACACTGTCAGCATCATTACACACACTGTCACTGTCGGCATCATTACACACACTGTCAGCATCATTACACACACTGTCACTGTCGGCATCATTACACACACTGTCACTGTCGGCATCATTACACTCACTGTCAGCATCATTACACACACTGTCACTGTCGGCATCATTACACACACTCAGCATCCTTGCACTCGCTGTCCCTGTCGCCATCCTTACACTCGCTGTCCCTGTCGGCATCCTTACACTCGCTGTCACTGTCGGCATCCTTACACACACTGTCACTGTCGGCATCATTACACACACTGTCACTGTCGGCATCATTACACACGCTGTCACTGTCGGCATCATTACACATCGCTGTCACTGTCGGCATCATTACACACACTGTCACTGTCGGCATCATTACACACACTGTCACTGTCGGCATCATTACACACACTGTCACTGTCGGCATCATTACACACACTGTCACTGTCGGCATCATTACACACACTGTCACTGTCGGCATCATTACACACACTGTCACTGTCGGCATCATTACACACACTGTCAGCATCATTACACACACTGTCACTGTCGGCATCATTACACACACTGTCACTGTCGGCATCATTACACACCCTGTCACTGTCGGCATCATTACACACACTGGCAACATCATTACACACACTGTCACTGTCAACATCATTACACACACTGTCACTGTCGGCATCATTACACACACTGTCGGCATCATTAAACACACTGTCACTGTCGGCATCATTACACACACTTTCAACATCATTACACACACTGTCACTGTCTGCATCATTACACACACTGTCAGCATTATTACACACACTGTCACTGTCGACATCATTACACACACTCAGCATCATTACACACACTGTCACTGTCGGCATCATTACACTCCCTGTCACTGTCGGCATCATTACACTCACTGTCCGCATCATTACACACACTGTCACTGTCGGCATCATTACACACACTCAGCATCCTTGCACTCGCTGTCCCTGTCGGCATCCTTGCACTCGCTGTCCCTGTCGCATCCTTACACCACTGTCACTGTCGGCATCATTACAACACTGTCACTGTCGGCATCATTACACACACTGTCACTGTCGGCATCATTACAACACTGTCACTGTCGGCATCATTACACACACTGTCACTGTCGGCATCATTACACACACTGTCACTGTCGGCATCATTACACACCCTGTCACTGTCGGCATCATTACACACCCTGTCACTGTCGGCATCATTACACACACTGTCACTGTCGGCATCATTACACACACTGTCACTGTCGACATCATTACACACACTCAGCATCATTACACACACTGTCACTGTCGGCATCATTACACACACTGTCACTGTCGGCATCATTACACACCCTGTCACTGTCGGCATCATTACACACACTGTCAACATCATTACACACACTGTCACTGTCAACATCATTACACACACTGTCACTGTCGGTTTCATTACACACACTGTCAACATCATTACACACACTGTCAACATCATTACACACACTGTCACTGTCGGCATCATTACACACACTATCAACATCATTGCACACACTGTCACTGTCGGCATCATTACACACACTGTCAACATCATTACACACACTGTCACTGTCGGCATCATTACACACACTGTCAGCATCATTACACACACTGTCACTGTCGACATCATTACACACACTCAGCATCATTACACACACTGTCACTGTCGGCATCATTACACACACTGTCACTGTCGACATCATTACACACACTCAGCATCATTACACACACTGTCACTGTCGGCATCATTACACACACTGTCACTGTCGGCATCATTACACACCCTGTCACTGTCGGCATCATTACACACACTGTCACTGTCAGCATCATTACACACACTGTCACTGTCGGCATCATTACACACACTGTCGCTGTCGGCATCATTACACTCACTGTCAACATCATTACACACACTGTCAACATCATTACACACACTGTCACCATCATTACACACACTGTCAGCATCATTACACACACTGTCACTGTCGGCATCATTACACACACTGTCAACATCATTACACACACTGTCACTGTCGGCATCATTACACACACTGTCAGCATCATTACACACACTGTCAATGTCGGCATCATTACACACACTGTCACTGTCATCATTACACACACTGTCAGCATCATTACACACACTGTCACTGTCGGCATCATTACACACACTGTCACTGTCGGCATCATTACACACACTGTCACTGTCGGCATCATTACACACCCTGTCACTGTCGGCATCATTACACACACTGTCACTGTCGGCATCATTACACACACTGTCAGCATCATTACACACACTGTCACTGTCGGCATCATTACACACACTGTCACTGTCGGCATCATTACACACACTGTCACTGTCGGCATCATTACACACACTGTCAACATCATTACACACACTGTCACTGTCGGCATCATTACACACACTGTCACTGTCGGTTTCATTACACACACTGTCAACATCATTACACACACTGTCAACATCATTACACACACTGTCACTGTCGGCATCATTACACACACTATCAACATCATTGCACACACTGTCACTGTCGGCATCATTACACACACTGTCAACATCATTACACACACTGTCACTGTCGGCATCATTACACACACTGTCACCATCATTACACACACTGTCACTGTCGACATCATTACACACACTCAGCATCATTACACACACTGTCACTGTCGGCATCATTACACACACTGTCACTGTCGGCATCATTACACACACTGTCACTGTCGGCATCATTACACACACTGTCAACATCATTACACACACTGTCAACATCATTACACACACTGTCACTGTCGGCATCATTACACACACTGTTACTGTCGGCATCATTACACACACATAGTCACTGTCAGCATCATTACACACACTGTCATTGTCGGCATGATTACACACACTCGGCATCATTACACACACTGTCCCTGTCGGCATCCTTACACTCGCTGTCCCTGTCGCATCATTACACACACTGTCACTGTCGGCATCATTACACACACTGTCACTGTCGCATCATTACACACTGTCACTGTCAGCATCATTACACACACTGTCACTGTCGGCATCATTACACACTGTCACTGTCAGCATCATTACACACACTGTCACTGTCGGCATCATTACACACACTGTCACTGTCGCATCATTACACACACTGTCACTGTCGGCATCATTACACACACTGTCACTGTCGGCATCATTACACACACTGTCAACATCATTACACACACTGTCACTGTCGGCATCATTACACACACTGTCACTGTCGGCATCATTACACACACTGTCAGCATCATTACACACACTGTCACTGTCGGCATCATTACACACACTGTCAACATCATTACACACACTGTCACTGTCGGCATCATTACACACACTGTCACTGTCGGCATCATTACACACACTGTCAGCATCATTACACACACTGTCACTGTCGGCATCATTACACACACTGTCAGCATCATTACACACACTGTCACTGTCGGCATCATTACACACACTGTCACATCATACACACACTGTCAGCATCATTACACACACTGTCACTGTCGGCATCATTACACACACTGTCACTGTCGGCATCATTACACACACTGTCACTGTCGGCATCATTACACACACTGTCAGCATCATTACACACACTGTCACTGTCGGCATCATTACACACACTGTCACTGTCAGCATCATTACACACACTGTCACTGTCGGCATCATTACACACACTGTCACTGTCGCATCATTACACACACTGTCAACATCATTACACACACTGTCACTGTCGGCATCATTACACACACTGTCAGCATCATTACACACACTGTCACTGTCGGCATCATTACACACACTGTCAACATCATTACACACACTGTCACTGTCGGCATCATTACACACACTGTCACTGTCATCATTACACACACTGTCACTGTCAGCATCATTACACACACTGTCACGGCATCATTACACACACTGTCACTGTCGGCATCATTACACACACTGTCACATCATTACACACACTCAGCATCATTACACACACTGTCCCTGTCGGCATCATTACACACCCTGTCAGCATCATTACACACACTCACTGTCGGCATCATTACACTCACTGTCAACATCATTACACACACTGTCACTGTCAGCATCATTACACACACTGTCGCTGTCGGCATCATTACACACACTGTCAACATCATTACACACACTGTCAACATCATTACACACACTGTCACCATCATTACACACACTGTCAGCATCATTACACACACTGTCACTGTCGGCATCATTACACACACTGTCAACATCATTACACACACTGTCACTGTCGGCATCATTACACACACTGTCAGCATCATTACACACACTGTCACTGTCGGCATCATTACACACACTGTCACTGTCGGCATCATTACACACACTGTCACTGTCGGCATCATTACACTCACTGTCAGCATCATTACACACACTGTCACTGTCGGCATCATTACACACACTCAGCATCATTACACACACTGTCACTGTCGGCATCATTACACACACTCAGCATCCTTGCACTCGCTGTCCCTGTCGGCATCGTTGCACTCGCTGTCCCTGTCGGCATCATTACACACACTGTCACTGTCGGCATCATTACACACCCTGTCACTGTCGGCATCATTACACACCCTGTCACTGTCGGCATCATTACACACACTGTCACTGTCGGCATCATTACACACACTGTCACTGTCGGCATCATTACACACACTGTCACTGTCGGCATCATTACACACCCTGTCACTGTCGGCATCATTACACACACTGTCAACATCATTACACACACTGTCACTGTCAACATCATTACACACACTGTCACTGTCGGTTTCATTACACACACTGTCGGCATCATTACACACACTGTCACTGTCGGCATCATTACACACACTTTCAACATCATTACACACACTGTCACTGTCTGCATCATTACACACACTGTCAGCATTATTACACACACTGTCACTGTCGACATCATTACACACACTGTCAGCATCATTACACACACTGTCACTGTCGGCATCATTACACACACTGTCAGCATCATTACACACACTGTCACTGTCGGCATCATTACACACACTGTCACTGTCATCATTACACACACTGTCACTGTCGGCATCATTACACACACTGTCACTGCATCATTACACACACTGTCACTGTCAGCATCATTACACACACTGTCCCTGTCGGCATCGTTGCACTCGCTGTCCCTGTCGGCATCATTACACACACTGTCACTGTCGGCATCATTACACACACTGTCACTGTCGGCATCATTACACACCCTGTCACTGTCGGCATCATTACACACACTGTCACTGTCGGCATCATTACACACCCTGTCACTGCCGGCATCATTACACACCCTGTCACTATCGGCATCATTACACAGACTGTCAACATCATTACACACACTGTCACCATCATTACACACACTGTTACTGTCGGCATCATTACACACACTGTCAACATCATTACACACACTGTCACTGTCGGCATCATTACACACACTGTCAACATCATTACACACACTGTCACTGTCGGCATCATTACACACACTGTCAACATCATTACACTCACTGTCACTGTCGGCATCATTAAACACACTGTCACTGTCAACATTACACACCCTGTCACTGTCGGCATCATTACACACCCTGTCACTGTCGGCATCATTACACACCCTGTCACCATCATTACACACACTCACTGTCGGCATCATTACACTCACTGTCAACATCATTACACACACTGTCACTGTCAGCATCATTACACACACTGTCACTGTCTGCATCATTACACACACTGTCGCTGTCGGCATCATTACACACACTGTCAGCATCATTACACACACTCACTGTCGGCATCATTACACTCACTGTCAACATCATTACACACACTGTCACTGTCAGCATCATTACACACACTGTCGCTGTCGGCATCATTACACACACTGTCGCTGTCGGCATCATTACACTCACTGTCAACATCATTACACACACTGTCACTGTCGGCATCATTACACACCCTGTCACTGTCGGCATCATTACACACACTGTCAACATCATTACACACACTGTCACTGTCGGCATCATTACACACACTGTCACTGCCGGCATCATTACACACCCTGTCACTGTCGGCATCATTACACACACTGTCAACATCATTACACACACTGTCACTGTCGGCATCATTACACACACTGTCAACATCATTACACACACTGTCACTGTCAACATCATTACACACACTGTCACTGTCGGTTTCATTACACACACTGTCAACATCATTACACACACTGTCAACATCATTACACACACTGTCACTGTCGGCATCATTACACACACTGTCAACATCATTACACACACTGTCACTGTCGGCATCATTACACACACAGTCAGCATCATTACACACACTGTCACTGTCGACATCATCACACACTGTCAGCATCATTACACACTGTCACTGTCGGCATCATTACACACACTGTCACTGTCGGCATCATTACACACACTGTCACTGTCGGCATCATTACACACACTGTCAACATCATTACACACACTGTCACTGTCAACATCATTACACACACTGTCACTGTCGGCATCATTACACACACTGTCAACATCATTACACACACTGTCAACATCATTACACACACTGTCACTGTCGGCATCATTACACACACTGTCAACATCATTACACACACTGTCACTGTCGGCATCATTACACACACTGTCAGCATCATTACACACACTGTCACTGTCGACATCATTACACACACTCAGCATCATTACACACACTGTCACTGTCGGCATCATTACACACACTGTCACTGTCGGCATCATTACACACACTGTCACTGTCGGCATCATTACACACACTGTCAGCATCATTACACACACTGTCACTGTCGGCATCATTACACACACTGTCCCTGTCGGCATCATTACACACACTGTCACTGTCGGCATCATTACACACCCTGTCACTGTCGGCATCATTACACACCCTGTCACTATCGGCATCATTACACACACTGTCACTGTCGGCATCATTACACACACTGTCACTGTCAGCATCATTACACACACTGTCACTGTCGGCATCATTACACACACTGTCACTGTCGGCATCATTACACACACTGTCACTGTCAGCATCATTACACACACTGTCACTGTCAGCATCATTACACACACTGTCACTGTCGGCATCATTACACACACTGTCAGCATCATTACACACACTGTCACTGTCGGCATCATTACACACACTGTCACTGTCGGCATCATTACACACACTGTCACATCATTACACACTGTCAGCATCATTACACACACTGTCACTGTCGGCATCATTACACACACTGTCAGCATCATTACACACACTGTCACTGTCGGCATCATTACACACACTGTCAGCATCATTACACACACTGTCACTGTCGGCATCATTACACACACTGTCACTGTCGGCATCATTACACACACTGTCACTGTCGGCATCATTACACACACTGTCATGGCATCATTACACACACTGTCACTGTCGGCATCATTACACACACTGTCACTGTCGGCATCATTACACACACTGTCACTGTCGGCATCATTACACACACTGTCACTGTCGGCATCATTACACACACTGTCACTGTCGGCATCATTACACACACTGTCACTGTCGGCATCATTACACACACTGTCACTGTCGCATCATTACACACACTGTCACTGTCGGCATCATTACACACACTGTCACTGTCGGCATCATTACACACACTGTCACTGTCACATCATTACACACACTGTCACTGTCGGCATCATTACACACACTGTCACTGTCGGCATCATTACACACACTGTCACTGTCGGCATCATTACACACACTGTCACATCGCATCATTACACACACTGTCACTGTCGGCATCATTACACACACTGTCACTGTCGGCATCATTACACACACTGTCACTGTCGGCATCATTACACTCACTGTCACTGTCGGCATCATTACACTCACTGTCAGCATCATTACACACACTGTCACTGTCGGCATCATTACACACACTGTCACTGTCGGCATCATTACACACACTGTCACTGTCAGCATCATTACACACACTGTCACTGTCGGCATCATTACACACACTGTCACTGTCGGCATCATTACACACACTGTCACTGTCGGCATCATTACACTCACTGTCACTGTCGGCATCATTACACTCACTGTCAGCATCATTACACACACTGTCACTGTCGGCATCATTACACACACTCAGCATCATTACACACACTGTCCCTGTCGGCATCGTTACACTCGCTGTCCCTGTCGGCATCATTACACACACTGTCACTGTCGGCATCATTACACACCCTGTCAACATCATTACACACACTGTCACTGTCAGCATCATTACACACACTGTCAGCATCATTACACACACTGTCACTGTCGGCATCATTACACACACTGTCACTGTCGGCATCATTACACACACTGTCACTGTCGGCATCATTACGCACACTGTCACTGTCGCATCATTACACACACTGTCACGGCATCATTACACACACTGTCACTGTCGGCATCATTACACACACTGTCACTGTCACATCATTACACACACTGTCACTGTCGGCATCATTACACACACTGTCACTGTCGGCATCATTACACACACTGTCAGCATCATTACACACACTGTCACTGTCGGCATCATTACACACACACTGTCAGCATCATTACACACACTGTCACTGTCGGCATCATTACACACACTGTCACTGTCGGCATCATTACACACACTGTCACTGTCGGCATCATTACACACACTGTCACGCATCATTACACACACTGTCACTGTCGGCATCATTACACACACTGTCACATGGCATCATTACACACACTGTCACTGTCGGCATCATTACACACACTGTCACTGTCGCATCATTACACACACTGTCACTGTCGGCATCATTACACACACTGTCACGGCATCATTACACACACTGTCACTGTCGGCATCATTACATACACTGTCACACATCATTACACTCACTGTCACTGTCGGCATCCTTACACACACTGTCACTGTCAACATCATTACACACCCTGTCACTGTCGGCATCATTACACACCCTGTCACTGTCGGCATCATTACACACCCTGTCACTGTCGGCATCATTACACACACTGTCAACATCATTACACACACTGTCACTGTCGGCATCATTACACACACTGTCACTGTCGCATCATTACACACCCTGTCACTGTCAACATCATTACACACACTGTCACTGTCGGCATCATTACACACACTGTCACTGTCGGCATCATTACACACACTGTCACTGTCGGCATCATTACACACACTGTCACTGTCGGCATCATTACACACACTGTCACTGTCGGCATCATTACACACACTGTCACTGTCGGCATCATTACACACACTGTCACTGTCGGCATCATTACACACACTGTCACTGTCGGCATCATTACACACACTGTCACTGTCGGCATCATTACACACACTGTCACTGTCGGCATCATTACACACACTGTCACTGTCGGCATCATTACACACACTGTCACTGTCGGCATCATTACACACACTGTCACTGTCGGCATCATTACACACTGTCACTGTCAGCATCATTACACACACTGTCACTGTCGGCATCATTACACACAGTCACTGTCGCATCATTACACACACTGTCACTGTCGGCATCATTACACACACTGTCACTGTCGGCATCATTACACACACTGTCACTGTCGGCATCATTACACACACTGTCACTGTCGGCATCATTACACACACTGTCACTGTCGGCATCATTACACACACTGTCACTGTCGGCATCGTTACACACACTGTCGGCATCATTACACACACTATCAACATGATTACATGCACTGTCACTGTCAGCATCATTACACAGACTGTCACTGTCGGCATCATTACACACACTGTCACTGTCGGCATCACTACACACATTGTCAGCATCATTACACACACTGTCAACATCATTACAGTCACTGTCACTGTCGGCATCATTACACACACTATCAGCATCATTACACACACTGTCACTGTCGGCATCATTACACACACTGTCACTGTCGGCATCATTACACACACTGTCAGCATCATTACACACACTGTCAATGTCGGCATCATTACACACACTGTCACTGTCGCCATCATTACACACACTGTCACTGTCGCCATCATTACACACACTGTCAGCATCATTACACACACTTTCACTGTCGGCATCATTACACACACTGTCAACATCATTACACTCACTGTCACTGTCGGCATCATTACACACACTGTCAGCATCATTACACACACTGTCACTGTCGCCATCATTACACACACTGTCACTGTCGCCATCATTACACACACAGTCAACATTACACACACTGTCAACATCATTACACACACTGTCCCTGTCGGCATCATTACACACACTGTCAGCATCATTACACACACTGTCACTGTCGGCATCATTACACACACTTTCGCTGTCAACATCATTACACACACTGTCAACATCATTACACTCACTGTCCCTGTCGGCATCATTACACTCACTGTCCCTGTCGGCATCATTACACACACTGTCGGCATCATTACACACACTGTCAACATCATTACACTCACTGTCACTGTCGGCATCATTACACACACTGTCACTGTCGGCATCATTCCACACACTGTCACTGTCGGCATCATTCCACACACTGTCAACATCATCACACACACTGTCACTGGCGGCATCATCACACACACTGTCACTGGCGGCATCATCACACACACTGTCACTGGCGGCATCATCACACACACTGTCACTGGCGGCATCATTACACACACTGTCACTGGCGGCATCATTACACACACTGTCACTGTCGGCATCATTACACACACTGTCACTGTCGACATCATTACACTCACTGTCACTGTCAACATCATTACAGTCACT
Source organism: Acipenser oxyrinchus oxyrinchus (assembly GCA_030684275.1). NCBI lineage: Eukaryota > Metazoa > Chordata > Actinopteri > Acipenseriformes > Acipenseridae > Acipenser > Acipenser oxyrinchus. The sequence continues at coordinate 23,643,198 of CM060258.1, read as the reverse complement.
GTCGCTGTCGGCATCATTACAGTCACTGTCGGCATCATTACACTCTCTGACACTGTCGGCATCATTACACTCACTGTCACTGGCTGCATCATTACACACACTGTCACTGGCGGCATCATTACACACACTGTCACTGTCAACATCATTACACACACTGTCAACATCACTACACACACTGTCACTGAACTCGCGGTTTATGATGTAACATAACCCATTGATTAAATATTTTCTCGTAATGCACTGCAGCCTATGTTATTATTATATATATATATATATATATATATATATATATATATATATATATATATATATATATATATATATATATATATATATATATATATACATACAGTACCAGTCATAAGTTTCAGTACACTTGCTGGAAACTAGGTTTTTTTCATAATTGACAATGTTTTACGTCGTATACGTTTCTGGAAATACTTGAAAATGAAAACAAATGTTACAATATACAAAACAAAACATAAGGAGTATCAAAGCAATGTTCAAGAAAATTGAAAATTGTCTCTAAATCTTGGATTCCTCAAAATAGCCACCCTTTGCCTTAATAACAGCCTCACAAACACAAGGCGTTCGGTTAACAAGTTTCAGCAGGAAATCACCCGACATGTCTTCTGCAGCAATTCCCAGAGATGTAGGGCACTTGTGGGTAGCTTTGCTTTGACTTCTGTCCAGTTCGTCCCATACAAGTTCTATGGGATTGAGGTCTGGAGACTGGGCAGGCCAGGTCATTAGATTGAGTTGTCCTTCACTTTCCTTCTTCGCCAAATAGTTCTTGCACAACTTTGAGGTGTGTTTCGGGTCATTATCTTGCTGAAGAATGAAGGACTGCCCAACTAGCCGTAATCCTGATGGAATGGCATGCCTCTGAAGTATGCTATGATAGCCATGCTGGTTGAGCTTGCCATGGACTTGGTAAAGATCACCAACTCTGTCACCAGCAAAGCGACCCCAGACCACGACACTGCCTCCTCCATGCTTGACAGTGGAAACCACACATGCAGAACTCATGTGCTCACCCTCTCTGCGTCTTACAAATACTCGGCGGTTGGACCCAAATATTTCAAATTTTGACTAATCGGTCCATAAGACTGACTTCCACTCCTCAAACGTCCAGTTTCTGTGTTTTTTGGCCCAGGCAAGTCTCTTCCTCTTATTCTGCACTCTTAACAATGGTTTCTTTGCAGCAATTCTTCAGGTTAGGCCAGCTTCACGCAATTTCCTCTGAACAGTTGATGTTGAAACATCTGTACTTCTAGTAGCATTTAGCTGAGCTTGTATTTCAGGGGCAGTTAATCGCCAGTTTCGCAGACTTGTGACTCGAATTAACTTGTTCTCTGATTCTGAGGTCACCCTTGGTCTGCCTGACCTTGTTCGGTCCTCATGAGTGCCAGTTTCTTCAAATCGTTTGGTCTTGGCCACAGGAGTTACAGACACTTGCAAAGTTCTTGCGATTTGTCTTAAAGATTGACCTTCATTTCTTAAAGTAATTACAGTCTTTTTTTTTTGCTCAACTGAGCGTATTTTGCCATTTTCTGCTCCCTTACATTCAGGAATGACACACTTGTGCCTATGCTACCTATATTTATAGTAATCATTGACCCTTACCTGTTAACAATTGTTGGTGACAAAAGGTTAATTAGGTAACATGCCAGTTAACTCGGAGAACATCTAACAAAGACACTTTACACTTAGGCCAGTGTTCTAACACCGTGTTATACACATTTCAGTCTTTTAACCGACTTGGGCTTCAGACTGAAATCCCCTTGCTTTTGGTGACCATTTCATTGAAATTGACAAGATTTACATTTTCATTTAAAAATAAAATTTGAATACAATTCACTTATGATTATCAGCTTATATAAGTACACGTACCATATAATGAAATATTAAGTGTTTATAGACAAGTTTATACAGTTAAAAGCATAGATAATCATGAAAAACCTGGTTTCAAGCAGGTGTACTCAAACTTTTGACTGCTACTGTATGTGTATATAATATATATATATATATATATATATATATATATATATATATATATATATATATATATCAATCATATAATCATATAATCCAGGTCTGGCAATAGAACGTGAAACACACAATCGAGCAAGGTTCCAGTTGTCCGTATATTGGAAGTATACAGACAGTTGGAGCCTCATCACATTATTAGAAATCACTGCGCTGCCTCACAGAATTTACAGTACTGGTCCATCTTTTTTTATAGTTACAGTAAGTATAAAAATGAGTGACCAATTACCTGAAGATATGAATGTCTCTAAAGAAACTGAACCACCAAAGAAAACCCCCGTAGTAAGCAGACCTGCCGATTTTTGGATGAAGAATAATTCAATGAATCGGAAGATAGGAAAACGGAAAAAATACTACAAAAAATTACAAAGTGGGCAGTTGTCGTCTTTTCAGAACTGATTTAATTAAATCCAAAGCTCTGTCAACCGAAACGGCTGTTGGTGAGGTAGACGTACAGTGTTATCTAGAGCGCCGTGATGTAACACCGCCTCCTGTTGGATCTTTTTAGCATGTTTTAAACAATGTACATTCAATAGCAATGTACAATTCAACACATTATCAAAAATATAATCATGTTTTCAATTAAATTAATTTACTCAGCTTTACTTAGTGTGTAGTTCAAACTTATAAATGTATGTACAGTATATAAGCTGTAAGTGAACTTTTAAAGTATACATTGCAAATGAACTGCACTTGAAACCTGCATGACCCATTCTGATCACAGGCATTTTTAAAGGCGTCCTCAACATCACGGTATTGAGCAAATTAGAAACATTGACTTGCATCCACAGATTGCCTGGTTGAGAGAGATGTTTTTTATGTATTACAGGGCACCAATGGATCTCAGCTGTGGGATACTGCATTTGCTGTCCAAGCATTTCTTGAGGTAAAATTGTAAAGTAATCCGTCTCATATCTGACTGTGATGGGACCAGAGTAAAAAGGTGGATAAATTAATCCTGTTTTAAATACCATTATACACAGCTGTAACAATTACTGTACTATATTATTGTTTTGAGATTCATCTTTTATTAGCGAGCTCCCCTAAATCCCTTGTTTAGAAAGATATCGGGTATTAATGTAGGGTTGCCACCTTCTCCACAGACCAAACCCAGACATATTTCTCAGTCAGCCTAGGTCTATCCAAACTGCAGTATACTGTAATACAGTTTAACACAATACCACCAGATCTTGGTACAAATCAATAATCATGCAGTATACACAGTATTGTGCTCTTCATATTTCTAGCAATCGAACTTGGAAGCCAGAAAAATAGTAGCTATATCATGGTAAGTTAGAGGTGAATCTTACTTGAGACAGGTAGCTGTGGTGATGAGCAACGGCGTGGTAAATCAATGCAATCTCTGAAGTGACGATCCTGTCTACCTGCATGGAGTGTGTTGTTTTTTTTTATTTTTACAATTCATTTCTGATCCTGAAAAGCCTGTTGTGATGGTTAGAATTATTTTACAGCCGTTGTGTCATGGCAAATTCCCCGCCCCCAATAATAAATATTAACACACGTTATTAACAGACGTTAAAAACTACGGCACTGTCGGTTGTGTTTTGGTAAAAGAGACAAAATGAGACACAATGTACTCTGATTTGGTTTGGGTTTTTGAATGTTTGTAATGGCTATCACTAAATATGTAATGTTTATACATACACACACGCATGTATGTCGTTTAATTACCATTATATATCGGAAGTAACCCATATTTTACTGTAAAGGTTATGTATTTAATCACACACAGATCAATGTAATGTAAAGCATTATTCAAATGCTGGGGGCAGAGTAGAATGTACAGATCAGTGCTAAACAGTACATGTCTAATAAGATAGTGGAAACCCTTTAAGCAGCTAATGTACTGTATAACTGGAAATTTTGGCTGGTATTTAGGGCGGCAGTGTGGAGTAGTGGTTAGGGCTCTGGACTCTTGACCGGAGAGGTCGTGGGTCAATCCCAGGTGGGGGACACTGCTGCTGTACCCTTGAGCAAGCAATTGCTCCAGTAAAAACCCAACTGTATAAATGGGTAATTGTATGTAAAAAATAATGTAATTGTTTGTAAAAATAATGTGAAATCTTGTAACAATTGTAAGTCGCCCTGGATAAGGGCGTCTGCTAAGAAATTAATAATAATAATAATAATAATAATAATAATAAAAATAAATTTGCAGATTTGCTGCCTTGGTAGATTTTTGACGGTTTTTGAATTGGCATTTATCACTTGGCACGTTCACAATGAAAAATGTCAGTTTTGTATTTCTACTTTTAATTTTAATTTAAAAAAAACATTCAAATACATGTTACTTAATGAGATGTGTCTGCTATAACAGTATCTAATTTACAGTAACTAGTTATAGCATCTACAATGACTGCAGTAACTTGGAGAACAATAAAGAAGGCCTTCTAAAAATGAGTTACAATATTTATCGTTCTTATATGGCCCTTCAATTTTAAGATATCAGTAATTGGAAAGGATTACTAACTGCTGTACACTTTAACGATAGGCATTTGCTAACTCTCAGTTTTAAAACCTACCTATGGTTCATTAACATAACACAGTGGAATGATCACAGTATCATGTAGTAATTGTAGGACAGTATTGCCACGTGTGAAAACTTTAACATTAAAGCCAAAATTAAAACGCTTTAAATTTTAAAACTGGTTAATAGACTAGAAGGCACTGGCAAAATCTGATTTTTATACGGTGCAGAACCTAATTTTATTTTAACATATTGTTTAGGGACTTTGCGATACCTGCACAGTGGATAGTCGTATCGACAATAACAATCCAAAGCAAATTTGCACCATTGTTACAGATTTTCTAAGAAGTCTGGCACAAACAATTTTGGCTGCTACTTAATTAACCCCTTGTAAAAAAAAAAAAAAAATTTTTTTAAAAACACAAAACTGCTAAACCTAAAAAAGAACAGTCCTACATGTACCACAGTAGCAGGCGCAGTTTACACTGCCTCAGAGTTTCTGATCCCATCATAAATTCCACATTTCCTAAATCCATTGATGGAAATGTCCGGTCTGCTTTTAATTAAGCAAATTGGCTTCATCACTCACTGCCATTCTCATATCCATTGTGACATGCGACACATTCTATCCCTTGTCCAGCGCACGCTTCTAAACCTGTGCTGCATACCACTAGTGTGTCAGAGGGCGGGATCGCTCACTGTATGGTGGAAGTATTATTCAGATTATCCTTCAAGAAGCTGTTTGATGAGATTCTGGGATCAATAATCTACTAACAACCAAACGAGCAAGATGGGCCGAATGGCCTCCTCTCGTTTGTAACCTTTCTTATGTTCTATTAAAGCCAAAATAAATTCCACTTCAAAATGTCCCATTATACAATATGTCAAAGAAAATATTAAAGGAAGTTTGGTGTTTCTTATGCGTTTCACTTAAAACCGGACATTAGGGCGTCCGGGTTTGTTAATTCCTGCCATCCGGACACAGATGCCAATTCTGTATTAATGCTTGTGAGAGAGTAGCCGTCTGCCGTGTGGGTGCGTGCATTTGCTGCTGAGTGACAGGCAGGAGATTGAGACGAAGGTTGAAGTTGATACGCCCCGCAGGCATATTGTAGCGTTGAGCTGCGGGGTTTCCAGGATATAATGAGACGGACAACATGCAGTTCAAAGCAGTAGGAAACCACTGTGTGTGTGTGTGTGTGTGGTGTTTTTCTTATTTTTTCCAACTTTTAGTGCACAATGGCTCTCATTCCTCTCCTCTCACTCGCAAACTCAACCTGTCTTAACTCTCTCTCTCTCTCTCTCTCTCTCTCTCTCTCTCTCTCTCTCTCAATTCACCTGCCGCCAGATCCCGCTTCTCTCTTTCAAATTGTCAATGGGAATGGCAAACGCTATTTGTCAGATAAACAGCTGCCCAAAATAGCCCTGTACGGTGTAAGTGGTGGCGACTGTATTATAAAATATAGCATACATACTGTATTTTAACAAGGAAAGTTTGACCTCTCCAGTAACACAAGCTTTATATTTCCAGGCAGGGGCGCAGGACCGATGCACATTTACACAATGCCTTAAACAGGCCCACGAATTCTTGAGAATCACACAGGTAACAATACAAAATCACATCCTCTGCATGCTTCTAAGCCATCAGTACATAATTATGAGGTACAGTAGCCCCTCGCATGTATAGAAGCATGTTTCTATTGTATGCTTGACTGCGTTGCCTCACTGCTTGGGTCACCGCCACAGGGTCCACAAGACTAGTTAGTCATGTTCTACCCTTATGAAAGTTGATCATAATACAATCATAGTGTAATAGAGCATAGTGAAAACATGGTAAAGCATGGGTATGCATTATAAACCCAGAGGTATCATATTATAAAAAAACATGGTTAATTAGCATAAATGACCATCGGAAAAGCAAGGGAAACTGCAGAATTACGAAGGACAGTCCAAGGCCTGGTTTGATCTATTACTTCGTTGTGTTGAAGAATTTTGGTGGTTTTTCAAGAGCATAGCTTTTATTTGTATTTTTGATCTATTGGATCTGGAATATTGTATGCAGGATAAAAAAATGCAGAATTAGGGCTCCCAAGTGGCGCATCCAGTAAAAGCAATCGCGCAGAGTGCAGGATGCACCCTATAGTCTGGACGTCGTCGGTTGGAGTCCAGGCTATTCCTTTGCCGACTGAGGGGGGGGAGGGAGGGAGGGTTAGGTTGGCCAGGGTGTCCTCGGCTCACCGTGCACCAGCGACCCCTGTAGTCTGTCCAGGCACCTGTGGGCTTGCCTGTAAGCTGCCCAGAGCTGCGTTGTTCTCTGACGCTGTAGCTCTGGGTGGCTGCATGGTGAGTCTGCAGTGTGAAACAAAGCGGTCAGCTGACAGCACACGCCGGAAGACAGCGTGTGCTCGTCTTGGCCGCTCGAATCAGCGGGGTGGCAACGGTGAGCTGAGCTAAACAAAAATAATTGGACACTATTAAATTGGGGAGAAAACAAAAAAAAAAACTAATTGGCAACTACTAAATGTCTGATGCATTAATTTTGTTTTAATCTTATAAAGTAAACCCCCTTTTTTTTTTTTTAACTAGATACCAGAAAACCCACCAAACTTTGAAAAGTACTACCGCCAAATGAACAAGGTAAGTGAAGGCCTCTGACGTTACATTACATAAGGAGGCTGTGTGGTCCAGTGGTTAAAGAAAAGGGCTTGTAACCAGGAGGTCCCCGGTTCAAATCCCACCTCAGCCACTGACTCATTGTGTGACCCTGAGCAAGTCACTTTACCTCCTTGTGCTCCATGTAACTGTAAGTGACTCTGCAGCTGATGCATAGTTCACACACCCTAGTCTCTGTAAGTCGCTTTATATAAAGGCGTCTGCTAAATAAATAATAATAATAATAATAATTTAAATGAAACCCTGTATCAGTGAGGATCTTTATCAGAGGTGCAGAATGCTGTAATCTTTGAGGCAATCACCCAACTGCAGATAATGTGTGCATTAGCTTATGGACTTGCATTACTGCGGTCCGGTACTGTTTCACTGCCAGTGTCAGCAGTGTCTTCAGGGTTAAAGCGTGTCACAGTATGTCATGTCTGCAGTGTCTTCAGGGTTAAAGCATGTCACACACTGCACAGTTTGTCAGTCATCGGTCACAGCAGAAATGTACAGTAGTTTGTTTAGAAAGCGGGCCGCCTTTCATAATGAAGCACCATCACAAAGCGCTTTGTATATAAAAGCAGTGTTTTTCTGGTGCTTTCCTATGACAGAACAAATGAGTGTTTCACAAGGAACAGGTTCAGAATTGAGTGTTGAAATGACAGTGTATCAGAAGACCTTGTTGACTTTGGGCAGTTGTCTGAGTGATACCTGAGCCGCCTGTGTGTGCTCCTGTCCAGGGAGGGTTTCCCTTCAGCACTCTCCACTGTGGTTGGATTGTTGCTGACTGTACAGCTGAAGGCTTGAAGACAGTGATGCTGCTTCAGGAGAAGTGCACCTTTATCAAGGACCACATTCCCAAGCAGCGCCTCTTCGATGCTGTCAATGTGGTAAGTGTGTCATAAGCACTAGCCATTGGCTGCCCTGCTGATGGTTATTTAACACTAAACATGCAGACACTTAAAGGTTAATCTGTGGGTCCTGGACATGTTCTCTATAAATGTGCAATGTGCAACCGTCTCAATGTGCATGTGGCTATTTATAAATTGAAACTAAACCACGGAGTGAAAAACATACTGTACTGTTCAACTGCAATGATCTGAGTTCAGAAAGAAACAGGATAAGCAAGACCAGTGTAACAGTTTGTTTATGGATGTCGTTCAAGAATTTACAATCTCAGCCAGATTCATTCAAATGTAATCCCTTTTCAGGGGCTTACAAACCTGGATATCATGTAAATGGCTTTCATAAAAAAACAGCCTCTAAAGTGCGCTTTTTTAATAATGATTATTGAGTGGGATTCATTTGTTTGTCAAGCGTTGCATTATTCGACAAATAGCAAGTACAGTAGTCAGCCATTGTGCTGATTTCAGACTTCCATATCCAAATTCTGTTTGCAAATGTCTCTGTAGTTACTGATTCTTGAAGTAGTTTCAAAAACATAATTCAGAGACTAGACGTGATGGTACAGATCACAATGAGCGCTCCGAACAGGTGAGGCGAGCCCCAGTGCGAGCGGCTGTGAATTAGAGAGCGTGCTGTAGCTATGTCTGTGAGAACATGCAAAACACCCGGAAGAGGCCTGTTTCAATCATTTAAAGAGTGCATTTAGATCTCCCACCGTTAATCAACTGAACTGTATTCTAGGATTCTCTGTCAAGTTCCTTTTACAGGCTTTGTTTAATAAAAATGTACAGGCATATTATTATAATAAATGGTATTTTCACATATCCATTTGCTGCATCCAGTTGATAGTTAAATGTTCACTAGAGTGCATGATGGCATGGTTGCTTTATTTTAGCAGTTGGAAGGGAGTTGGACAGTACATGAATATCCCATTTTAATGTTTTCTCAGTTATATGGTCACTGTAACTTTAATTTCTGTTGCTTTCCACCTGGTAGCTGCTCAGCATGCGGAATCCTGATGGTGGATTTGCCACCTATGAGACAAAGCGTGGAGGCAGACTGCTGGAGCTCCTTAATCCCTCTGAAGTGTTTGGTGAGAAGCACATTTACTTGTGTTGATTAACTGGGTTCCTCGCATACATCTTGGCTGTACTTTGCCATTATTGCATAAGGATTCTAAACCACACTATAGAATGTAGCTTTCTTAAAAGACTATACAATATTATTTCAACAGTTTGTAGTTTTGAAAACTCATACAGGGGCTTCTTGGTATTAGAGGTACGTCCACGTACAACAGTAACTGCTAGAGACAGAGAGCTGATCTGTCCAGGTCCAGCACTAACTGCTAGAGAGAGCGAGCTGATCTGTCCAGGTACAACAGTAACCATCCTTGCTGTCCTATCTGATTTACAGTAAAGAACCCTCCATTTGTTTTTGTTTTTTGTTTTTTTAATTTGGAATCTGATTTTTCTCCCAATTTGGAATGCCCAATTATTCAACCGGGCACCGCTGCAACCCCCACACTAACTCGGGAGAGACGAGGATGAGCACTCGCGTCCTTCGAAGTGTGTGCCGTCCGCCATCCACTTTTTTTCGCACTGCAAGCCCGCCATGCAGCCATCTCAGAACTTGCAGCGTCACAGGACCACGCAGTTCTGAATTGCAGAGAGGCAGGCCTGCAGGCCCCCAGCCAGCCACAGGGGTCGCTGGTGCGCTGTGAGCCAAGGACTCCCCAGCCGACCTAACCCCTCCCACCCAGGCAGCGCTTGGCCAATTGTGCGCTGCCCGCTGGGAAGCCACTGTCGGCAGTGGCATAGTCTGGATTCCAACAGGCGATCTCCAAGCTATAGAGCATCCTGCACTCGGGAGGAGTGCCTTTACTGGATGCGCCATTCGGGATCCCCAGAACCCTCCTTTCTTAGCTCGTATGATGACCTCCACACACAGAATGAACTCCCAGTCTCCACGCTGCTCGGGTCAGGCGAAAAAACCAAACGATCTCTTTCCCAGAGATCCTTGATATAATCTTTTTTTTGGTGCCAAAGCAGTATCCTTCGTCTATATAACCTCCGACCTCCTTTAGTATTGTTGTACAAATTTCTCTAGCATATGCTTCCGAATGTAGTTATAATTGCGATTCGTTCGGTTATATAGTACTTTAAAAAAAAAAAGTATTTATTTATTTATTTTATTGCATTTATATAGCACTTTTTATACAAAAGTATCACAAGCATTGTACAGTATATAGCAGAAAAAAGAACAAACCACAATACGTTTGTATAGTATGTCACACATACAACTGCCATAATCAGACCATTTAAATAACATATATTTAAATAACAGTATACACAATACAAAAGCAGCAATTTTAAAGTTACATTAAAACCCACAAAGATAAGAAAGCCATTTTATAAAAGTGCGTTTTTAGTCTTGACTTGAAAACTGTAACGGTCCCAGCTTCACCTTCTTGTGTTAGAAATGTATGTCTGATGTGTGTTGACATGTCGGACACACCGACACAAAAGGGAGGGGTTCTTTCGCCCCCACTTTTGCATTCTGAAAGAACCTGCTCTTCGTCCTCAACAACAACAAAAAAGACCAAGCAGTTGCAGAGAAACGGAGCATGTCCTCCGAAAAAGAGAACTGCAAAACCCAAACAAGCCCAGGACAGCAGGGAGAAAGACGTGCCTCCGAAAACAGCCATGGCCATTACTGAAATTCCTAGTGTTTGCTCAACCAACTCCTGCACAGGTAACAATGCCAACCAAACAATGCCAACCAAAGATCTTTTTTTTCCAGTGGCTACAGGAGCTTGAGGGCTCAAGGCAGTCTCTGCCTCCCCAGCATGTAGACCGGGCGGCGGTTTCTGACACTGCAACAGCATGGAGTGCACGGGAGCTGGATTACTCTGCAGACGCACGCAGCCTGGGAGACGATGATGTCATGGAGTGCACGGGAGCAGGATTACTCTACAGACGCACACAGCCTGGGAGACGATGATGTCACGGAGTGCACTGGAGCTGGATTACTCTGCAGACGCACACAGCCTGGGAGACGATGATGTCACGGAGTGCACGGGAGCTGGATTACTCTGCAGACGCACACAGCTTGGGAGACGATGATGTCACGGAGTGCACGGGAGCTGGATTACTCTGCAGACGCACACAGCCTGGGAGACGATGTCACGGAGTGCACGGGAGCTGGATTACTCTGCAGACGCACACAGCCTGGGAGACAATGACGTAATGGACTCCGGCCCGGATGAAGATGCTTCAGTGGCTGGAGACGGTGCTGCAACTGTGTATATAAATACTGATGCTGTTTTAAAAAGAATGTCATCATCCCTCAACATTAATACCCAGACAGGTACTGAAGAGGACAATTTCCTAATCATCATTGATAAAAAGGATAGGAAAGCCTTTGAAGGATTCCCCTTCCATGAGGCAATCTGGACGCCCGTTGAGGCTCTATGGGGTAAGCCAGCTTTTGCTGCACCACATCTTCCCAGAGTGGACAAATTCTAAAGGATACCGGCAAGTTATAAAAAAAAAAAAAATTTCCTAAAGTAGACATCATCATGACAATACCTGCCACAGGTGCATCATACAAATCTGTTCTAGATCGGGGAGGCAGAAAGTTTGATACATTCTTGAAGAGAGACTCCTACCCTGGAGAACATCGAACTGCCACAATCAGACCACTTAAATAACAGATTTAAAATAACAGTATACACATAATACAAAAGCAGCAATTTAAAAGTTACATTAAAACCCACTAAGATAAGAAAGCCATTTTATAAAAGTGCGTTTTTAGTCTTGACTTGAAGAGGGTAGGCCATCTACGTCTTCCTGACAATAGCATTGACACCAATGCTAGAGCTGTGGCGAATACTGTACCTGCAAGACATTGTCTGCATATGAAAACAGCAGCCTTAACCTCTGACACGCAGATAAAAGTACTGTAGCTACCTTTTCAAGGGGACCTCTTGTTCGGCACTGACCTCACGGACTCCCTGGCACAGATGAAGGAGGCAAGACAGGCCATCAGATCCTGCTCAACAGCCAGGAGAGGTGCACCTTTCAATAAGGCTTATTTCAACAGGCAAAGGTTTAGACAGCAGCCAAACCATTCATCCTTTGGGGGACAAAAACGGTTTCAAGTCAAAACAAGTCAATTCAGCATAGCAGTCAAGCCAACAGAAAGGGGATTTCAACAATTTTTATCATCAGTTTTTCAGCATCTGTTTATCTGGTAAGAGACACAAGGCTACACATGACACACACAGAGATGTCTTCTTTAGTCATGGAACCCGACCGTTCCAGATTCCCACCTCATCAAGGTTTCACCGGGAGCTGCAAGAGACTCTCACCTTGGGTAAAGATGGGACTATAGCTGTCCCAACTACCTCTGTTTCCAGGAAACAGCAGCCATGGCAACAGATGGGCTGTCCAGTCCATGGTCAAACAGCTTAATGTATGCATACCCTCCCATTGGCACTAATCCCAGTTGTGCTCGGGAAGATAGAGAGACAAAGCCACTCTCATTCTAGTATTCTTACTGCGCCAAGAAGTCTGGTCCATGGAGATCCTGGAAATAGCAGAACAGGGACCTTTGCACTTACCGGTGAGCCACGATTTGCTGTCTCAGAACAAGGGGAAGATGCTGCACAACAATCTTCATGGTTACTGCTTGGAAGTTGGAGATTGAACGGCAAAAGCTAACAAGTCCAGGGCTATCTGAACAAGTAGTCAATATCTTACTTGCGTCGAAGAAAACCTCCACTTTTCAAGCCTATACAGGAAAATGGAGAGAGTTTGCTGTCTGAAGCAACTCAAAATGTCTGCACCACACAGACATATTTTTTTATTAACATTTTTGTCTTCCCTTTAGCTACCTCTTCCACATGGGTCTCTCAATATCCTCCATTAAGGTGCATGTTGCAGCAATCTCCATTACCTTACCTGGAGGATCCTATCCTCCGGTATCCAGATTTTTTAAATATCCTCCATCTGGTACTGAATAGATTCATGAGACCACTGTTTGAGCCCGTGGTGACATGCAATGAGAAATTCCTGACCTGGAAAACAGCGTTCCTAGTGGCAGTGACGTCAGCAAGGAGGGTAAGTGATTGATGCACCCTACCTCCAGTCATCCAGGGACAGGATTGTCTGGAGACCAAATCCCCAATTCCTACCTAAGGTGGTAACAAGTTTTCATATCAACCAGACTACAACTTTTCATGATTTTTTACCCAAAACCCCATAAATCAGAGGAGGAGGCTAGATACCACCTAATTGATGTAAGGAGAGCACTGAATTTCTACATTCACAGAACTATCAATAAAATGGCATCAGGACAGCTTTTTGTGTCTTAACTCACATACTTAGGGCAAGCCTGTGTCAAAACAGACCATTTTGTGGTGGATTACATCTTGTATCGAGTTAGAGGAGTGGCTACTTCTTGGCAAAATTTAAAATCCGTCCCAATCCAGGACGTCTGCAATGATGCTACCTGGGCCTCTTTCGAGACCTTTATAAAAAGTTACAATTCAAATGCGTCTTGCTTTCAGCCCACCTTTTACGTCCTCTGTGTTGTCTGGCTTCTTCCACTAATATCTGACATGCCACCCTTTATCTATTTGGTTTGGTAGCGTTCACTCTGTGTGTGGAGTTCATCATACGAGGTAAGAACACCAAGATTACCTGTAATATGGTTTGTTCATAGAATGATGAACTCCACACACCTATATCCCACCCTCCTTCCCCATTATTTTTTGTCTTCACTGAATTATTTTTTTTGGAAATTTGGACAACAATACTAAAGGATGTGGGAGGTTATATAGAGGAGGGATACTACTTTGCCGCCAAAAAAGATTATATCAAGGATCTCTGGGAAAGAGTGTTTTTTTTTTTTTCTCCTGACCCGAGCAACATGGAGACTGGCAGTTCACTCTGTGTGTGGAGTTCATCATTCTATGAAGAAACCATATTACAGGTAATCTTTGTCTTCTGTCCTAATCTCTGATTACACTAAAGAACCCTCCTTTCTGTCCTATCTCATTACACTAAAGAACCCTCCTTTCTGTCCTATCTCATTACACTAAAGAACCCTCTTTTCTGGCAGGTGATATCATGATTGATTACACGTATGTTGAATGCACCTCTGCAGTGATGCAGGCGCTGAAGCACTTTCATGAGGAATTTCCTGACCACAGGACTGAGGAAGTCAGGTAAGCTTGTTTGGGATTATCTTTGTTGCTTTTGTACTAAGATTAAAATGGAAGCAATAATAAATGAACGACATAAACTAACAATTATATGTTTGAGATGGTGTATTTGAGATGGTATGTTTGTTTCTATATAAACTGTATTTTAAAGCCATGTGCTCCATATTGCCGGTGTCTAGTTTGTTTTGCCCATCCCCTAAATCAGTGGTTTTCAAACTGGAGTATGCAAGCTTTCGTCAGGGGGTATGCGAGAAAAATCCTGTAATGGCGTGGACAACAGATACCACGTTGTAGTACTTTTATGACTTAACAATCGAATCAACAATGTTGACTCTCCTTTCAAATGAAACCACAGCCATACTGCTGTACGTTTCCTTTCTGTTGGGCGAGGGTGAATACAGCTGGCTGCTGACAGTGAGTGAGTGTTGAGCACACACATGGCTAATTTACATATTTAATAGCAGGGCAGAGGTTACTGCAGTCTGTCGGCAAAAAACAAAACAAAAAATAACTCGTCATTTGAATGATCTTGCTCCTTTTAAAAATGTGTAGTATTTACTAGGCAAGTTTACTTTCTGGAGTTTAAATGTTCAGTGTTAGTAGTTTAATCAATTCAGTGTTTTATCTACCTTTACGTTTTTAAATAACAGTATTATTGAGTTGAGCAGGCAGCTGTGTTTTATGAGACTCGTGTTGCTGCATTTCCAGGAGGTGTTTTATGAGACTCGCGTTGCTGCATTTCCAGGAGGTGTTTTATGAGGCTCACAGGGCTGCATTTCCAGGAGGTGTTTTATGAGGCTCACAGGGCTGCATTTCCAGGAGGTGTTTTATGAGGCTCACAGGGCTGCATTTCCAGGAGGTGTTTTATGAGACTTGTGTGGCTGCATTTCCAGGAGGTGTTTTTCTGTTCTGTTGTGAAAAGTTAGTGACTGGATGTTTTCTTTTCTGTCCTAGTCTCTAATTACTGTAAATAATGTATATTGCCATTATAGAGTGTATCATTTAAAACCAACACTCTTTATAAAATACTAATAATCACAAAATACTTTAAGTTGGAAGTAAACTTTGATCTGAATTTTACTCCTGATAATGACAGTATATTTGAATAGAGGAGTTTCAATGTGACTTTACAAAACACCAGGTCTGAAGAATGCACTTGTCTCCTCCCAACCCACCTGTTGGGTGAGCTCCTTGCTACCGGCTCACCCGAGGTTTTGATTATTATTGCCAGGTTGGTTCATCCTGACACAAATACTGTATGTTCTGGGATTTCATGACATATGTTCTTTACACGTGTGTGCTATAGTCTCATGATTCCCATGTAACATGTGTCCGTATGGCTGACCTATATTTACTTACAAATTAATGTCTGAAGCTTTCCATCCCCTCCCCTGACAGGAGTACATTGCAGAAGGGTTTGGATTACTGCAGGAAGGTGCAGAAGACTGACGGATCATGGGAAGGGTATGTTATCTCACACACAACTCCAGTTGCAGTTGTCTAACAGTCTGTTTTATAACTTATGATTCACGCGTATGTATGTCTGTGTGTGTCTCTGTCTGTCTGTCTGTCTAGTCTGTCACACTTTAAAGTGTCTCAGTTATCTAGAGCAGGGGCTACGCAGGACGGCTGGTTGAATTGTTTTCGGTGTTCGGTAGAGTACATACAGATTATCCAGTGCAACCGAGTCCGAGTCCCTTTGGATTCCTTTGGATCCTATTTATGTTGGCTTGATTTATATTGCTTATTATAGTTTTATCTTGAGATTAATGTTTTTTATACTGTTGGGATGGGAAGTTAATGGTAACATGATGCACGTTTATAAAAACTTTGCAGAATAGAAAACGAATACCTGTGTTTCCGAAGAGATTCCCACTGTTTGGTGTTTGTCAGTCCCAAACTGTTGTGACATAAATTATATATTAAGTAAATGGAAAAATGTGCAACTGTGGTACCATTCAGTAGAGCGTAAATTGTCAAGGGGTTCTTGAGCTGAAACCTGCAGACTGAAGGGGTACAGTTTTTAAAATGGTTGAAACCCACTGATCTAAAGAATTACTTGTCCCGTTCCAAAACTTGCAAAGGAAATTGTTGAGGGCATCGCCTGTGTCACAATTACAGTTTTTATATATAAAAAACCTCTTATCCAGTTGTAATGAAACTTGATGAGGACATTCTAGTTCAAGTTATTGGGTGCATCAGAATGTGTGGGAATGTCTGTCACACTAGAGAACTGCTTATGTAATTGTAATTGATTATTGCAAAGGTCTTTTCATTGGGACGAGTCACAACATTATTTCTCGCCTCCAACTTGTACAAAATGCTGCTGCTAGAATTTTAACTTGGGTCAAGAGGCGAGAGCATATCACCCCTGTGCTGGCATCCTTGCATTGGCTCCCTGTTAGGTTTAGAATAAATTAAGGTGTTGCTTATAAGGCTTTAAATGGGCTTTAAATGGTCTAGCTCCTCCAAACCTTAGAGATCTTTTTGAACCCTATGTCTCTAACCGCCTGCTCCGATCACTGGGTACTGTGGTACTGTCTGTACCTGTTATTCAGAAGAAATTACAATTAGAGAAGCCCCTTCAGCCAATCCCTTCAAATCTAGAGTAAAACCCCATTTTATATCCTGGCATTCTCATCTAGATGAGCTGATATTCTCCTGTCTCCATATTGTTCCGATGGGTGCTCTTTTTAAAACTAGATTAACATTTTTAAAAGATTTTTTTTATTTTTTTTTACCCTTTTTTACATATTTTACTGTTTTTGTTTTTTATTATTCTTTTTACAGTTTTTTGTTTTTGTAATATGTATTACACTTTTATCCTTGTAAAGCGCTTTGTGGCAACCTTTTGTGAAAGGCGCTATATAAAAATAAAAATGATTGATTGATTAAAAACCATTCTTGAAAAATAAGCTCCTTTTGTTTATTAAGAATATCATAGGTGGTATATGGAGGCACCCTGTTTGTCCGTCTGTATGCCAAACCTGCATTGTAACATATATGTGCTGTGGGTATTTCTTGGTCACAGAATGCAGTGACTATTCAAACACACATCTTGTCAAATTGTAAATCTTTAGGTAACTTTCTGAGCTTTGAACTGTGGTGTGTAGAGCTAGAAGTCTAAAGTTCTGAAGACTCACATTTGATGTTTATTTTCTGCATTTAACTTCTGTTTGAATTGTGCATTTAATGTATAAGAAGATCACACACAAGATAGAGTTCAGCACTCTAGAACTGCATTTGAAAGTCATTTCTCAGCGCAGACCTGCTGCGTTACATTGAAATAATACATGGGTTACACTGTAGTTCCCATCCAGTATGGAAAAAATCAGATTGACACGGAATGAAAAGCCATGCTGGTCTGTTTCAAGTCTAAAGGATACTGCATATTCAGTGGATTCCTTGCATGATACCTCAGCCACAGTGATGGAGGACACAGACAGTCACTGATGTGATCACACTCTGCCAAACCTGCATCCGAGTGGCAACATCGGCCTCTTTCTGTCCGCAAAGCAACTGTTTATATTGGGCCTTATTAAACCTGTTTATTTTCTGATTTATTTTTGTGTTTAAAATGATATTGTGGGGGTACTGTCTCCAGATTGTTGTGCTGAGATGTGAGCTGCTTATTCAAAGTCTCAAGGGACTAATGAAGATGTTTTTATTCTCTCTGTCTCTCATAGGAGCTGGGGAGTGTGCTTTACATACGGAGCCTGGTTTGGGTTGGAAGCCTTTGCCTGCATGGGCCATATCTATCAGAATGGGCAAGTTACTGTTCAGTGAAACTTGGGCCCTATTCACAAAGCTTTAACTAAGTCTGTATTTATGAATGGAACAAAATGTGATGCCAAAGAAAAAACAGCGGGTGGGAGATTTTGAGGCCAAAATCATTACTCAGAACTAAGCTCTGTTCTGAATGCCTCACTTGAAACAGTGTTGGAGTCTGTTCTGAATGCCTCACTTGAAACAGTGTTGGAGTCTGTTCTGAATGCCTCACTTGAAACAGTGTTGGAGTCTGTTCTGAATGCCTCACTTGAAACAGTGTTGGAGTCTGTTCTGAGGTACAGTTGTGTAATACTGGAATTGTAAAAATAGCTGGAAATTAAAAATGGCCACCATTAAGTCAGCGGTCTCTGATGTGCAAATTACTACACGAGAATATCTTGTATGAGTAGGCTGTGTGTGAAAGAGCTGTTCAAAGCTTTTAGACCACATGGTTCAAATAAACGAAGTACAGAGGAGAGACTTGTGCATGCTGATTCATTTAATAAATCCCATTGTAAACAATAGGAATTAGATACAGTCGCCACCACTTAGAACGGGCGCATTTGTGTTAACGTGATTCACCCGATGCATGGTATAAACACCCACACAATAACTGGATGTTCAGAATGTCCCCCAATCACCAGTACAGTAATCAAAACAAACAAGCGTGTATGCGGTTAAAAATCTTTATTAAGACACTCATTACACTAATAAAAAGATGTATTAAAACCTATGAATTAGGACTGTCAAGCGATTTTAAAAAATAAATAAATAAATAAATAATCTTAGTTAATCTCGGTTTTAATCGCATATTAAATTGATTGTTACTATATCCATATTTTTTTTTTTTTATTACTGATGCTATTATTATTGTTATTATTATCCTTAACTGTAAATAAAATAGTTTAAAAATTATTTATTTAACCAGGAAATGTACCCAACGGCAAACGCTATTTGTCGATATAAATGACTGCCTGCAATAACCCTGGCCGGTGTAAGTGGTGAATACTGTAGTGGGGATGTAGCGTTGGTTAACAGTGGGCTGTTCAGAAGCTGACGTGAACCTTTGCAATGTGTTCTTGTCCTTTCAGCTCTGCATGCTGGGAGGTGCAGCAGGCGTGCCAGTTCCTGCTGTCTCGACAGATGCAGGACGGAGGCTGGGGGGAAGACTTTGAATCCTGCGAGCAGCGCAGATATGTCCAGAGTGAGAAGTCGCAGATACACAACACCTGCTGGGCTCTGCTGGGGCTCATGGCTGTCAGGTACAAACAACTCACAATCATTAGCTCCTGTACATGTGGATTAATGCACAGCCTTTCAAGCCAGTGTTTCAATCTGTCTGTATGTTACAAATGAAATGCAGATTCTTCTCAAATTATTCCTCACAAAACCACCACCTAATTACCAGTAATGTCTTGGAAACAGCCCAGACATCTATAATAAAGCCCTGTATTTTAATATTTGACTATATAGAGACAATTTATTGGCAAGGGAAACATACCTGTTAAGGTAATGGCGAGAGAGGAGTGAGGCAGGAGGGTTATTAAAGGGCCGGCAGCTCACTGGCGCTACAGCAGGGTCTGTGGGGGAGATTCTGTAAGAAGTCCAGCACTAGACTTGCACGGCACCAGCACCCTTCAGCAGTAGGAGGGGCTGATGGGTTAACGCCATGTAGGGTTTTGTACTAGAGAGTGACACGGGAAGGAAACTTCAGTCCTGTCCTGTCAAAATGTTCCTGTCCCATCCCATCCCATGAAAGAGTAATCACTTCCAATACTGTCCTGTCCAAATTTTTCCTGTCCCCTCCCGTAACTTTTTTTTTTTTTTTAATTCCTGTCCCATCCTGCCCTGTCAAAAAAAAAATCCCGTCCCATCCCATCCCGTGATAAACAGAGGTTATTTGGAGATACAGATATTTTCGCATTCATGTATAAAGTGTAAAGTTTGGGTTTATAGGGTTTTGCATTAAACACTACCGGTATACTACTAGTAATTTGTTTTTTGTTTTTGTTTTTTCAGAAAAAAATACAGTGCAAGCACAGGGACTTTATAAGCACAATGTGCAATATAATGATGTAATATATAAATTTGGTAATATAAAAACAACTGTTTAGAGTTTTGTGCAGCAGTTTCAGTTTCTAAATCGGTTACTAAGCAACCCGGCTCAGAGATTTTAGTATGTCAATGTCACAATAAACTGTTAGTGAAATACAGTATTACAAACCATTAATTCATTAAAAAATAAACAACAAAAAACATGGTATTAAAATAATATTTCATAAACGTTCAGGGAGTATCCATCATGTATTTATTTATTACAAATCGTAGTATTATACATACCCCTTCAATGTAGCGCCAAAGCAGTACCTCCAAAAATAGTAGCTGCTACGGCCAAATCACAGCCTTGACATCTCTGCATTATGATTTGCACATCCTTAATATACTGTACATATGTATATAGAGAAAGATATGTTAAATACATGCCAGTAGCAATCCACAGCGTTATTCTGCTAGTATCAATAACTCATGTATCGATATTGTTAACTAAAGGACTGACATCACTATTCAATTATGGGTGATATGAAATATTTTAAGTATCAATCTATGTTAAACGTAAGGGTTTTTATTAACCATTCCGTGTTGTCAAGACGCTGATTCTCTGCGGACATCTGCTGTCCCTCCGGTCCGTCCGCGTTGGTGTTGTCGGAGTCTCTCTCCGAGTTTGAACCTTCTGATTCAGAGGCATATGGCTTGAATTGATACAGGAGACAATCCCTGTTTTCTCTCTCTACATCAGATTCATCACTACATAATTCACATTCATAAGAGGTTTCTGAAACTGATACAATGAGGCTACTCTCACTTTCACTGTCGCTGTCCATACTGGCATCCCCGGTGGGAGACACTGTTGTACCCTTGAGCAAGGTACTTTACCTAGATTGCTCCAGTAAAAACCCAACTGTATAAATGGGTAATTGTGTGTAAAAAAATAATATAATTGTATGTAAAAATAATGTGATATCTTGTAACAATTGTAAGTCGTCCTGGATAAGGGCGTCTGCTAAGAAATAAATAATAATGCAAGGAGCCTGAGGTCACCGTCTTCTGGCCCCACACCAGGAAATGGAGATCACCCTCTGTGTATTATTTGATTCATTGTAGCGTGATTAAACATAATTTGGTAAAATTAATGTTCTTATATGTTCAAGTGAGACCTGTTAATATTATTTTGTATGTTTATGGTAATAGTCAAGTTCCATGTCATAGGCTCTTATGACTTTAAAGAGCAAAAAACACTCTTCCTGTCTGCTGGTGGCAGAGTAGTCCCGTTCCTTCCCATTCCCAGAAGCTTCAATCCCGTTATTGCCCGTCCTGAGAGCTTTATTTTTTATTTCCCGTGAGCTTCACTCCTGTACCATCCCATCCTGCAAAATTTAACACAATTTTTTTCCCGTACCGCGGGAATCCCGTCTTCATGTCACTCTCTATTTTGTACTTCATTGTTTCAACATTCTTTGCTATAGATATTTTCCTATCACAAAATTCTAAATATTTTGGCATATTTCTTTTAGAATCATAATTTTAGAATGTGCTTTCAGCCTGTGTTAGAAATTGTTTTCTGAATCTTAGTAGGTCTTCTAAGTAAACCTGACTTGAACACATTAAGAATGCAAGTTAAATTAAATTGAAGCAACTAAAAAAGAGTTCTATTCAAAACATGTCATTGAAGTTATTTCCTGTATTTCTTAACTATTAAACATAAACAACCTCCTTCATTTGTTCTAACATGAAATATACATCTTATGTAAAATTCAATAAACAAAAGCAGCGTCCTTGCTAATAGCATATATAATTTGTGATCTGTCACTCTGATTGCTCACCCCATTGTTTTGCAGGTACCCTGACGTTGGTGTGATCGAGCGAGGGATACAGGTGCTTGTTAACAGACAGCAGTCTAACGGAGACTGGCCACAGGTAATCAAAACACAACTTTGTTGTTTCACAGTTTTCACATTTTACACAGATTGCATAGATGGATCAACTTTAAAAATGAATAAATACAATTTTATTTTTAAAATACGTTTTCAACCTAATGAATGTGGAGCCGATGTGAATGCCATGCCAATCCTGATTTAAAGTGGAATTGTAAAACATAATCCCTCTAACAGTTAAGATTGGGTGAGAACCCAAACGTCTTATAGCTGTGGGTTTACTGTAACTTTCTTCTCTGCCCACTCCAGCATGAAACAGTAAATGACCTGTTTCTCTCATTAAAGAGTTCTGACACATTCTCTCTCTTCTCCCTCCTGTAGGAAAACATTGCTGGTGTTTTTAACAAAAGTTGTGCTATCAGCTACACTTCATACCGCAATGTGTTTCCAATATGGACGCTAGGACGGTTTGGACGCTGGTACCCCACTAGCCCATTGGCAGGAAAACTGAAAATGTGAACAAATGGACTCTTCGTGAAAGACTGACAGTGCTTGACTATATTGTTCATCTGAAAATACAATATCTTCCAAGCTTCTTACAAAATCTTTCTTTGGTTAAATTCATTTGAATAACAAGTAATAAATATTTACAAAATATAGTGAATGGTATTTTTGTGATCATTGTTTGCAATGCTTTGTAAAATAAGGGACTGGGTAAAGGAAAGACGCTTTGTATGATGTTATAATAATTTAATAAACTGACCAGCACTGCACTGATTGATAAGAAAGCAGAATATTGTCACTTCATTTGACTGACTTCATCAGTCCAGGATATTTTGTGTGTTAATGTGTGTGATTTATTTAAGAAGCATATTGCAGGAGCAGTGCTCTTGTTTTTATATTTCTGGATACCACTGTTCACAATATGCTCTGTGTGTGCTACCCTGTGTGAGCTCCCTGTGTGAACTCCCTGCGAGAGCTCCCCTGTGTGTGCTGCCCTGTGTGAACTCCCTGCGAGAGCTGCCCTGTGTAAGCTCACCTGTGTGAACTCCCTGCGAGAGCTCTCCTGTGTGAACTCCCTGCGAGAGCTCCCCTGTGTGTGCTACCCTGTGTGAACTCCCTGCGAGAGCTGCCCTGTGTAAGCTCACCTGTGTGAACTCCCTGCAAGAGCTGCCCTGTGTGAGTTCCCTGCGAGAGCTCCCCTGTGTGTGCTGCCCTGTGTGAACTCCCTGCGAGAGCTGCCCTGTGTAAGCTCACCTGTGTGAACTCCCTGCGAGAGCTCTCCTGTGTGAACTCCCTGCGAGAGCTCCCCTGTGTGTGCTACCCTGTGTGAACTCCCTGCGAGAGCTCCTGTGTGTGCTCCCCTGTGTGAACTCCCTGCGAGAGCTCCCCTGTGTGAACTCCCTGCAAGAGCTCCCCTGTGTGAGCTGCCCTGTGTGAACTCCCCGCGAGAGCTCCCCTGTGTGAACTCCCTGCAAGAGCTCCCCTGTGTGAACTCCCTGCGAGAGCTCTCCTGTGTGAACTCCCTGCGAGAGCTCCCCTCTGAGAGCTATGCTGTGTGAGCTCTCCTGTGTGAACTCCCTGCGAGAGCTCCCCTGTGTGAACTCCCTGCAAGAGCTCCCCTGTGTGAACTCCCTGCGAGAGCTCCCCTGTGAGAGCTATGCTGTGTGAGCTCTCCTGTGAGAGCTCCCTGCGAGAGCTCTCCTGTGTGAACTCCCTGCAAGAGCTCCCCTGTGTGAGCTGCCCTGTGTGAACTCCCCACAAGAGCTCCCCTGTGTGAACTCCCTGCGAGAGCTCCCGTGTGTGCTACCCTGTGTGAACTCCCTGCGAGAGCTCTCCTGTGTGAACTCCTGCGAGAGCTCCCGTGTGTGCTACCCTGTGTGAACTCCCTGCAGAGCTCTCCTGTGTGAACTCCCTGCAGAGCTCCTGTGTGTGCTCCCCTGTGTGAACTCCCTGCAGAGCTCCCTGTGTGAACTCCCTGCAAGAGCTCCCCTGTGTGAGCTGCCCTGTGTGAACTCCCTGCGAGAGCTCCCCTGTGTGTGCTACCCTGTGTGAACTCCCTGCGAGAGCTCTCCTGTGTGAACTCCCTGCAGAGCTCCTGTGTGTGCTCCCTGTGTGAACTCCCTGCAGAGCTCCCTGTATGAACTCCCTGCAGAGCTCTCCTGTGTGAACTCCTGCAGAGCTCCCTGTGAGCTCCTGCAAGAGCTCCCCTGTGTGAGCTGCCCTGTGTGAACTCCCCCAGAGCTCCTCTGTGTGAACTCCCTGAGAGCTCCCTGTGTGAACTCCCCTGAGAGCTCCCCTGTGAGAGCTATGCTGTGTGAGCTCCCCTGTGTGAACTCCCCGCGAGAGCTCCCCTGTGTGAACTCCCTGCGAGAGCTCCCCTGTGTGAACTCCCTGCGAGAGCTCCCCTGTGAGAGCTATGCTGTGTGAGCTCTCCTGTGTGAACTCCCTGCGAGAGCTCCCCTGTGAGAGCTATGCTGTGTGAGCTCTCCTGTGTGAACTCCCTGCGAGATCTGCCCTGTGTGAACTCCCTGCAAGAGCTGCCCTGCGAGAGCTGCCCTGTGTGAACTCCTGCAGAGCTCCCCTGTGAGAGCTATGCTGTGTGAGCTCCTGTTTGAACTCCCCTGCGAGATCTCCCCTATGAGAGCTATACTGTGTGAACTCCCTGCGAGAGCTGCCCTGTGTGAGCTCCCCTGCGAGAGCTCCCCTGTGAGAGCTATGGTGTGAGAGCTAACCTGTGTGAGTTCCCCTGTGTGAGCTCCCCTGTGGGAGCTATGCAGTGAGAGCTACTCTGTGTGAGCTCCCCTGTGAGAATTACCCTGTGGGAGCCTTCGTTCTGCAGCGATATACTCTTGCTTTTCACTTGTTCCCCATTTTTATATAATTGTACAAGATCTGTCTCGCTAGAGATACACTAACCACATATCCATATGTGGTCCTCCGTGCGTCACACCATAGCCTACTGCAGCTCCTCGACTTTATTGTCGAATGAGGAACTGCTGTCATAAGATAACACAGGGCAAGTTGATTGAAAGAAATGTAGAAAAACACCTGAATCTGGTAGACAGAGGTTACTACATGGACACTTCTAAACAATGCACCTTTACAACTCATCAGTTCTCTGGTCTTTCATTGAAGAAAAGTGGCAGTACTTCAGCTATAGCCTAAAGTTCAGCATCACCTAGAATTTTAGGATTGAGAAATAAAAAAACTATATGAACATAACTTAGATCTTCTTTTAATTTAAGAAATTACATCACAAGTGTCTACCACAAGCCATAATAGTAGTACAGTATTTCATATTGGATTTCAAAATGTCACATTTTTCAATGTCAGGTTTTCATTAAGTATATGGAAAACTACAAAGCGGTGTGTAATTTAATATGTTAACGTGAATTATTCAGCAGGTTTCATTTGACTTTGAAGCAAAATGAGTTAATTCTATAGGGTGATGCAAAAATGTTGGCCATAGCTGTACAGTATAACATTAACTATAATGTCCTCTTTGGAACCCATAGCAGTAGCTACACTTATAATTTTGCAGTGTGTAGATCTTGCAATCAGAATATCAGTGACACAACTGAGTACACACACACGTTCAATACGTTAATATCAGCTTGGAATTACTGCCTCACCGCTCACACGCTGGATCTGCTGCTGATGAGTTGCGTCGCTGCCTGTTCCGTCTCTGACTCAGGAATCGCTGGCTGCTCACTCTGCTTCCACGCTGGATTCGCTGCTGCCGGTCCTCACCGCACCGCTCCGTTTCTGACTCGGGGAAACACTGGATCCGCTGCTGCCGCTCCTCACCGCACCGCTCCGTTTCTGACTCGGGGAAACGCTGGATCCGCTGCTGCCGCTCCTCACCGCACAGCTCCGTTTCTGACTCGGGGAAACGCTGGATCCGCTGCTGCCGCTCCTCACCGCACAGCTCCGTTTCTGACTCGGGGAAACGCTGGATCCGCTGCTGCCGCTCCTCACCGCACCGCTCCGTTTCTGACTCAGGGAAACGCTGGATCCGCTGCTGCCGCTCCACACTGCTCTGTCTCTGACTCAGGGAAACGCTGGATCCGCTGCTGCCGCTCCTCACCGCACCGCTCCGTCTCTGACTCAGGGAAACGCTGGATCCGCTGCTGCCGCTCCTCACCGCACCGCTCCGTCTCTGACTCAGGGAAACGCTGGATCCGCTGCTGCTGCTCCTCACCGCACCGCTCCGTCTCTCGGGAAACGCTGGATCCGCTGCTGCCGCTCCTCACCGCTCCGCTCCGTCTTTGACTCTGGAAATTCTGGATTCTGGAACTCTGCTTTGCACGCTTGCGTTTAATGGAAAGCTCTTTGTCTTGTTTGGTTTTTAAAATGCTTTATTCAAATAGTAAAAAGTACACAAAATAACAATCTTCAATACAGGAATCCAAAGGATCCCTGGGTCTGATTTCAGGCACCAAGCTCAGTAAAACTTTTCATTTACATTTCCCTGGGTTAAATAGCCCTTGTTCCGCCCCTAGTCCCTGTAGCAGGCAACCTATAGAAAGTAAGGCATCCTTATCAAAACTCTCTGATTGGTCAAAATCCTAGCTTGTGCTCACCCAAGTCTGGGCTCACGTTGCGACTAGATGGTTGTCAAGTGTACCGCAGCGTGTGTGACTGATGCTTTTGCGTTCTTACATTCAATCTTATTGTACATAATTATAACAAACTAACATTCAATAGTATCTGATTACAACATCATACAGTACATAAAAACTAGCATTCAATTGTGTTCTTGGATTACAGATAATACTGCATGTATTTGCCTTTTAAAGCAGTGTTTTACCAGGTATTGTCAATAGTGCGCAATTCCTGCAATATAGTAATAATAAAACATAGCTAATTTGCTTACACTTTTATTTAGCTTATTGACTTGTGTTTGGTGTATTTCCTCTTGTACTCTTTATGACCATGTAGTGTGTGAGAAATACACTCTCAACTTGATTAGAGAAAAGTGGCAGTACATATAACATCACATTGAGTGTCCTCTATTGATGACATCAGTCAGAATTCCAGCTGAAATGTATGTCTCCATTATGACATCACAATAAACATGTTAGTAAACTGAAAGAGATCCAGTAATGAAACAATAACTAATACAATGGCTTATCTTATGATTGGGGTAGTTTTAAACTGATATAATGGCTGAGCACACAGCCAGGCTGGAAAGGGATAAAGTGAGGTTACTTGCTGAAAATGAACAGTTAAAAAGGCAGATTAAACTGATGAAAGAAAACCAGGAATTAAGAAAACTGCTCTCGCACAGTTACAGTGAAATACAGAAAACTGAAGATAAATACAGTGAGGCGACAAACCAGACTGCCTTTAACAACTTCCAAGCAGCTCCATTAGGAGGACATGGTAAGATAAGAAGAAACACCATTCTGTATGTGCACAGTGTAGCGCGCACGGGGGTAGGGGTCAGGGCTGGTAGGTGACGCAATCAAAACATGAAGACATAAGCCCAATATCTGCTCCTGCAAGAGAGCCTGGCTCTTTTGTACAGTGATATCGGCGCTATGCTTCAGAGTGGGAGGTCCCAGGTGCAGCCTCTACCTGTGAGAAACCACTGCCTGCGGGAACCGCGGATCGCCACAATGTTAACAGAAACGCAGACATACAGAGTAGTGACTAATACACGTACTGGTGATATGTTAAGGACTCCTTATACTATGTTGTCATGTTTTAATAGTTTGTATTTGTTGTTGGTTATTTAACTAAAATGTGTTCTTCTTTTGCTATGGCTGCTGTTTTGTTGTCTTACCGGGAACACCTTGTAAATTAGATTTTTGTCTCGATGGCCACTGATTAACTAAATTAAATTGAAATGCAAAACATTTTTGAACTATCAACAATGTGCTCTTTCCCCCATTTTTTTTAGAAGCTCCACTTCCAGGGGATTCATTGGGAGATTATTCCTTCATTTTGTTGTTTCATTGTCATTTGTACTTCACGCTGCCCAGTAGGTCATACCAGCTCAAAATACACTACATTGTAGGAAAATAAAGTTTCAAGAAATAAAATGTAAGTATTAATTAATATTTTTTGAAGACGCAAGCCCACTTTTTTGTTTAAAAAAATTAACGAACACGCGCTGTATGTATGTGAAGATCACAACCGAGGGTTTACAGTAACATCTGATCTGTGTTCATTTACATGCTCGCTCAGCTACAAAATACAAATCTCATTCGCTGACCTTCATATACGTCTAGGGTTGCCACCCCGCCGGTATTTTACCGGACTGTCCGGTATTTTTATGTACTTTGACCACCTGTCCGTTTTTTTGGAAGATGTCCGGTAATTCTAAGCATTCTAATCTATTGGATATGTTCTTAAAAATGTGTTACAATAAACAATTTAATATAACATGTTGTGCTTGTATGAGTGAAATTCAAATACTATAACACAGCGGTGTGTAAATGCACCAGAAAGAACTGAGGTAACAACGTAAGCCACCAAAACGCTGTACCGTTATGTTTTTCTTGTGTGCTCACCGCTGTGTGTTATCTGGTATGAGCATGCGCGCTGCTGTTAAGTTTGACAGCCCTTTGAATGAAGAAGCGCGAAACTATTAAGTAGCATACTGTAACGTTAGTCACAATGGCAGAGACATATGAAGAAGTAGACAATAGGAGGGGGTGGGGCGTCTGGTATTTTCGTATCTCAAAGGTGGCAACCCTATACACGTCAATGCTGCGTGCATACAACCAAACAATTTACAGATACTGGCAGGTTTGTATTTCCACTGCATGACATACTGCATTTTAAAGGAAATAAAGGAAGTGCCTAACCATGATTTCCATTACATGAGAGTAGATGTTAAAACTTCATGCTGATTTGAACTTGGCTCTCGCCAAGATAAGCACCAACTAAGACGTAGCTTCACAGTAAACTAATGTGATCCATATGTGTCTCCATCCATTTGCGCTTCCTTCCATATGATGATGTAGATATCCTTCTGTCTGGTGTTGATGGCTGAAGTGTAATGCTGGCTCCAGGGATCAGCTTATTTTGCCTCCCTAGCGCATCAGCACACACAACGGCTGCGATGCTGGCTCCGGGGATCAACCTTAGTGCGGTCTCCCCAGTGCATCAGCATGACAACCGTCTGGATTGAGCTAAGTAGGGTACATCTCTGGGGTCTTCAAGTGGGCACCTTCCATCCTCGGTGTTTCGTCGACTAGCCCACGACACCTCAAGAGGGCTCGGCGGTGATTCTGGCGTCCCAGCATCACCCCCTCCGTCCCCACTCAACTCAGCCCAGCTTACTTACCTGTACATCAGCCTTTCTTTCTTTCTATTGTGCTTGAGATCCCCAGCCAGAATCTTTCCGTCTCAACCACAGCCAGTTGCTGCTCCTCTCTGCTGCTTCAGATAAGTTCTTCACTGTGCTGACGCAACTCTTGGCCATTGAATCCGACATCTCTGAGAAACCGGGTTGTAGAGTGTGCCACAAATCCTCGACATCCCACTTCCACTGGGTAAACCCAGACTCTCCATCCTCGCTGTTCCGCTTCAGTGGCTAGTTGAGCATCCGCAGTTTCTTCCTCTCATACGCCTCATCTACAGCATCCTCCCATGGCACTGTTAACTCTACCAGGTGAACAAGGCGTGCTGATCCAGACCACAAGACAATATCTGGTCGAAGGTTTGTGGTGGCAATCTCAGGTGGAAAAATAAGCAGTTGACCAACATCTGCCAGCATTTTCCAGTCTCTAGCAGCTTCCAGTTGTCCTGGGCGAGGATTGGTTTTAACACCTTTTCTTGGTGGTTGCTCTCCTGGGCAGAGGAATGTTGTCTTTTGTGTGTAATGTTTTGATGGAACAGGTGGCAACTTATTGGTCATGTTACGCTTGTCTTCCAATGCTAAGGCCAAACATCGCAGCACCTGGTCATGGCGCCAAGTAAACCGTCTTTGGCTAAGAGCCACCTTACATCCTGTCAAAATGTGCCTTAATGTTGCAGGTGATGAACACAAAGGACATGAGGGATCCTCTCCTACCCAGAGGTTTAGGTTCTGTGGTGATGGGAGAACATCATATGTTGACCTTATAAGGAAACTGATCCTGCTCTGTTCCATTGACCATAGGTCTTGCCAGCCAATCTTGCGTTGTTCCACACTCTCCCATCTCATCCATTCTCCCTGCTTGCCCTGGGAAATGGCCTTTATACACCTCATCCTCTCCTCCTGCTTTTGCACCTCGTTGACTACAAGCTTCCTCCGTTGCGCTGGGGCTGCCTTGTGCCATGTAGGAGGAGCTGAACTGAGACCAAGACCCCTCTTCCATGCTGAACTTGCCCCATGATATCACCAATTTGAAGGGCAGCCTTTGCATCCTCCACAGCTTTCTTTGCCACCCACTTTCTTCCAGTTTTCAACACAGGTGCTGCCTCCCTTACGCATTTGTCGCGTGACTCTACTAATGTCATTTCCAGTCGGACCTTGGCACTTAAACTCCTCGGTTAGAGCGGAGACAGGTAGCTGCAGTATTCCTTTACCATAAAGTCCCACTCTGCTGAGGCAGCGTGGAACTCCCAACCATTTCCTGATGTGTGAACTGATTAAAGCTTCCAGCTTCTCTACTGTTGTCAAAGAAACCTCGTACACAGTCAGTGGCCACAGCAACCTTGGCAGTAGGCCAAACTGAAAGCACCAGAGTTTTAATTTGCCTGGTAAAGCGCTGCTGTCTATGCTCTTCAACCCTTCCACAGCTTGTTGTCTAACTTCTCCCACACGAACTGTGTCCTTTAGATCCCCGTCGTACCATCTCCCAAGGCTCTTCACTGGCTTCTCAGACACTGTTGGTATTGCCTCACCATTAATGAAGAACGTTTTATCTACTACTTTACCTTTAATTATAGAGATACTCCTTGATTTAGTGGGCTTGAATTGCATTCGTGCCCATTCAATGTTATTGGTTAATTTGCCCAATAACCGATTAGTGCAGGCTACTGTTGTAGTCATGGTTGTCATGTCATCCATGTATGCTCGAATTGGTGGTAGTCGTATTCCAGAAGCCAAGCGCTCTCCTCCCACTACCCATTTTGATGCCCTAATGATTACTTCCATCGCCATGGTAAAAGCCAGTGGAGAAATGGTGCATCCTGCCATTATTCCAACTTCTAGGCATTACATTTATATTAAAGATTTCACTGACTTTTGTTCAAATTCACGATTTTCACGATTTCTGACAAAATCGTATCCTTAGTCCTTAGGAGGTATGTTCGCTTTCAACTCGGTGAACGTCAAATGTAGTAGTCATTAGGGGCCGCTAGAGGGTGCAAAACAAACAGTGTTGAAATACCGTAATAGTAACAGTTTAATAGTGACAGAGTTAGGGTTAAGGGTAGGGGTTAGGTTTAGGGGTAGGCCCTATTAGATTTAGGAATAAGTCGCATATGACGTGGCGCGGACTGAAGTTGCGCATGGACAAATAAATGGTGTTGTTAGTAATTGTAAATGAGGTAAGCTGAATGGTGGAGTTGGCGTTTAGCTCAATTAGTTCTGTTGAAGAGGAAAATAGAAACGTTTAAAAATATTTGCCAAAGATATTCCGTTTAAGGATAGTTGTTTTTTGTTTGTTTTTTTCTAGTTGGTTGTTTTTTATTGTTTGTTTGTTTTAGGTGCTTAGAAAAAAAGCTGCTTGAGCGCAAAGAGAGCCGTAGTTGTATGTATCATATGGCAGGCCCGGCGTTATGGGCGGGCCTTAGGGTGCCTGGCCCGTCCAGTTTAGATACAGTGCCTCCCCAGTTTCAGATTCTAAATTGATATAACAAATCTATGAGAAATCATTAAGCAAATCAAATTAAAGTAAAGCACAATAATAATAACGATTAAAAAATGTCTAGTTGCTTCTGGCGTTTGGAAACCCCTTCGTAGGGCCGCCTTGTCGGATTGTTTACACGAGCGCCTGTTTTTTATATTCAGTATTGAACAGTCAGCATTATGTACACTCGTTACTTTACAGTAATCTGGCGTGTGTGTGAATCTGTTTATTGCAATCTCTGTAGAGGACCTGCTCACTGTATGATTGTATTCGTTTCAGTACTGTTGCTCAGACACCACGTCGTTGCTAATGCGGTAATAATAATAATTAAGAGCTGGATATAGCTGTGGTAATTCGTGCTGTGTGGATAGTTCATTGTATTGCGCTGTCATGTGATTTATTTATTTATGTGTTTATTGTCATCACAGTAAAGTAAAATAGTAGAGAATACAAGCTAATTGATTTGTCTTTTCCAAAATGAGCCCGCCCTAATAAGTGGATCACATCGGTGGTTTCATCTACTAACAGACGGTTCTACATCTTCGCAGGTTGACGTCCAAAATTGCCGACCACACTTAAGTCACGTGATTTGGTGACGTATGTGCAAATCATCAATAAACCAATCCTGATGAAAAACGTAGGTTCACCCGTTTCTGGAATCGTATTTGTTGAATGCTCACAGAGTGTGACGATATCAGAAAAGAAGGCAAGGAGGGGTGGGCAGGGCAATTGACTGTGGAATTGTCCTGACCTGTTAGCTATTACTCAATGTACTGTTTTGTAATTGAAGGGAACAGGAAAAAACATGCATGATCAAAAATAGCCAAAAAATAACCAAACCACCAAAGACAATATTTGCCTACTAGATGGTTTAAAAACAAGCCAAATCTGGCTGAAAAACTGCCAATCTGTCCATAGATAATATACAAATGATAGGAAAATGAAGGGGCAGTGTGGCAGGCTGGCTGGGCGGTGACGTCACGGCAGAAGCAGGAAGGGAAGCTGACACCAGGGAGTACTGCAGTTAAAGGTGCTTGTGCCGTTTTAATTTTTTTACACAACAAAAATAAAATAAATATTTGAACAAAACACTTGCTCACAGAGCAAAATAAAACAGTTAAACAAAACAAATCTTGAACACAAAATAAACTAGAGTTGCTAACAACTATAAAGGCTTCCAAGCAGTTATCGTGAAATTTAAGCGCATTGGTTATTCAAGATGAAACGTTATCACAACTGTGCTAATTGTGTCCTCTACATCCTTGTCAAATTTCTTGCATTTTGGTGTAGCCGACAAGAAGTTATAGGCAGTTTTATAGCCAGTTGCGTATGTTGATGATGTCATGCAGCGTGGACGCCATGATTTTCACAGTAGCAACTTCCCTTGAACAAGCATAACAGATGACCACACTGAGATGTTTTATTCCAATTTTTGTTTCAATCGGATAAGCGGTTTCAGAGAAGAAGATGTTTGAATTTTGATGATTTTATATTTTTATGGTAATTTTATGTCATTAAACAATGTGGTTGCCAAACCACAGAACCAATCAGCTTCATATTAACAACAGTTAATCATGGACTATCCCTCAACATGTATAGCAATTTTCAGAACTCTGCGGTAAGCGGTTTCTTATACATAGGCGTTTTAACAAATTCCGCAAAATCCAATATGGCTGCCGAACCATGTGACTTGCGCAAATTTGCTAAATATCACCGACTATCCCCCATAGGCATCTACCAGTGTACCGAATTTCGTGAGTTTTTGAGCATGTTTTGGCAGAAAAATAAATAAATAATAATAATAATAATAATAATCCTAACAAAAACAATAGGCTTCCCCAGCCTACGGCTTGGAAGCCTAATAATAATAATAATAATAATAATAATAACTAGAGTTGCGAGCAACTTTACGGCTTCCAAGCAGTTATCGTGAAATTTAAGCGCATTGGTTATTATAGATGAAACATTATCATCACAACTGT
Organism: Acipenser oxyrinchus oxyrinchus; assembly: GCA_030684275.1. Lineage (NCBI taxonomy): Eukaryota > Metazoa > Chordata > Actinopteri > Acipenseriformes > Acipenseridae > Acipenser > Acipenser oxyrinchus. Next base: position 23,609,398 of record CM060258.1, on the reverse strand, counting down.
AACGTATACCCAAGATTCACATCAATCGGCCAAAGGGTTCATGATTAGTTGTTGTTTAAGCGTTTCACGCAAAATCCAACATAGCTGCCACACCATGTGACTGATCCATTTTTCCTGAAGTAGAATCAGTTGTGGACATGAGCGCACTATGTACAACGTTTTTCACAGCTGTGCTATTTACCGTTCATGAGAACAAGACTTTTGAAAATTGTCCAAACTTTTAATTAAATCCAAGATGGCTGCCACACCATGTGACCAAAGGCCGCCATATTGACCATGACACAACATCCCATAGTCCTCTACATCCGTGTCAAATATTGTGCGTTTTGGTTGAGCCGATAAGAAGTTATAGGCAGTTTTATAGCCAGTTGCGTATGTTGATGATGTCATGCATCACGGTTGACCTTTAGAAGAGGTCGGAGGTCACGAGCGATGACATTTTTTCATGGACTGCATATGACTTCCAATATGTCTTCAATAATAACTATGGCCCTATCGGCATTCTGTAAGGAGTTAAAATTTCAACGTAAATTCCTATATGGCTGCCGAGCTGTGTGAGCAATCTGTTTCAATCTTCAGCAGTTATTACTTTCCAATGGTCTTTGCAATTGTGTTGACACTGAAGAGCATAAGTGCAATGGTATTCTTGTTATGGTTTGCAAAAGTTTTTTTACAATTATCAATATGGCCGCCAAACCGTGTGACCAAAATGTGTCATTTTCATATCACCAGTACTTCATGTGAGTCTCCATGGTCATATAAAGTATCATGACTGTAGTGTATTGCACCTTGGAATTATGCACGAATGTATGAAAATAGAGCCGTCGTGAAAAGGTTATTTGCACGCCGCGGCCATGTTTTTTAGCGAAAAAGCGTGGATTTTACAAACGGTAGAAATGACCTAGTCATGAACATGCGTGCCAATTTAGGTGTCGATTGACGTTGCGGTTTAAGACAAGAAGATTGTTCAATATTTTGCGCCAATCCAGCGTACCGGGCAAAGTAATTGTTCAATTTACCTCGATTGAACATATGTTTTTAATAGGCCATTGCTGCACTATCTGCTGCCATTGTCACAGTTCCACCTTAAGTTGTTTTTAAGGCAAGAGTTTTGAAAAATTCCCCAAATTTCCACGAAATCCAATATGGCGGTCGAACCATGTGACTTTTTCATTCGGGGACGCCAGTCTGGTTGTCCAGCCATAGGCATCTACTTACGTATGCGTTTTCATAACTCTGCGATGATGTTTGGGAATAATAATAATAATAATAATAATAATAATAATAATAATAATAATAATAATAATAATAAACACAGCAATAACAATAGGCTTCCCCAGCCTTTGGCTTGGAAGCCTAATAAACACAGCAATAACAATAGGCTGCCGAGAGCTGCAGGCTTTTATATTAGTGACCGAGGGATTAACTACCTATTATTTAATAATCCCCCGGTCACATTCTGCACAGGTTTTCTAATTATTCCTGGCAGAGGACGAGCACCAATCTCGCCTCTGCCAGAACATGTTTACATAAAACAAAACAATAACAAAACCCACGGCGCTCGCCGTCATTTAAAATACATAACTAAATACAGTAATAATAATAACAGAACACACAAAACTTCGCCGTCATATAAATATAATAAATAAATCATAATAAACAAATACAAAATAACGGGCGGAGGGGGAAACCCCGTTCTAAAAATAAATAAACAAATCAATGTATAGGGCACCTTGCCCTGTTACATATCCCCCCCCCCCCTTGTGCAACGCACACTTGGCCTCAACGGCCACCTCCCCATCAGTCTCAAAGTCCGGAAGAGGGGGAAGCAAGGTGTTTCTGGGGGTGGCCATGGTGGAATGTCCTCCACCCCCCACTTCTTCGTGGCTAACAGCTCCCTCTTCCGGGGCTTCAGCCACACTATCTCCTGCCGCGAAAGTGCAGCTGGGGGAGCTGGTCTCCTGACCCCACCCTTCTTCTTGGCCGGCAGTTCCCCTCCATGGGGCTCCAGCCACCCAATTTCCGGCAGCGAAACGGCTGCGGGGGGAGCTGGTCTCCTGACCTCCCCCCACTTCTTCATGGCCGGCAGCTCCCCTCCGTGGGGCTCTGGCCACAGTGTTTCCTGCCGCAAAAATGCAGCTGGGGGAGCTGGTCTCCTGATCTCCCCCCCTTTCTTCATGGCGGCCGCTCCCCTTCATGGGGCTCTGGCCACAGTGTAGCGCCCCCAGATGAAGCAGAGCCGGCGACAACTCCAGGAGAAGCAGGACCCTCCGCGACCCCAGGCGAAGCAGCACCCTCAGCGACCCCAGGAGAAGCAGAGCCGACGACTACCCCAGGCGACGGCAGCAGCGGCGGACCCTTGGGAGGCGACGGCAGCAGCGGCGGACCTTTGGGAGGCGACGGCGGACCCTCGGGAGGCGACGGCAGCAGCGACGGACCCTCGAGAGGCTACGGCAGCAGTGGCGGACCCTCGGGAGGCGAACTCGGGAGGGGAGCCCCTGGCCATGGAGGCGGCAGTGAGAGCTCCACTTCTCCCTTGTACCCTGTAACTGGTGCAGAGCAACAGGCAGCCCCAGGCGATGCGGAGCAACAGACAGCCCCAGGCGATGCGGAGCAACAGGCAGCCCCAGGCGATGCGGAGCAACAGGCAGCCCCAGGCGATCCAGGCATGGCATTCCTGAGCGGTGTGAGGCAGGCATCCTTGGGCGGTGTGAGGCAGGCATCCTTGGGCGGTGCGAGGCAGGCATTCCTGGGCGGTGCGAGGCAGGCATCCCAGGGCGGTGCGAGGCAGGCATCTCTGGGCGGTGCGAGGCAGGCATCCCTGAGCGATGGCGAGACTGGCATCCCCCAGGCGATGGCGAGACTGGCATCCCCCAGGCGATGGCGAACTGGCATCCCCCAGGCGATGGCGAACTGGCATCCCCCAGGCGATGGCGAACTGGCATCCTCCAGGCGATGGCGAACTGGCATCCCCAGGTGATGCACGACAGGGCGGCAGCGGTCCCTCAGGAGGCGACGGCGGCAGCGGACCCTCGAGAGGTGATTGCAGGAGGGGAGCCAGGACGAGCGGTGGTGCTAGGGTTGGCCCTCTTCTCAGCCGCTGCGACCCGGCGGTTTTCCCCCTTGCTCAGCAGCCTATGCAAGGGCGGCTGCCAGCCTCCTGTTCCGATCCATCCTGTCGTGAAGGGAGAGGCAGCTCCTGCCCCTCTCCCTTGGGTGGTGGTGGAAGCAGAGGCAGCCCCTGCTCCTCTCCCTCAGGTGGTGGTGGTGGAGGCAGAGGCAGCTCCTGCTCCTCTCCCTCAGGTGGTGGTGGTGGAGGCAGAGGCAGCTCCTGCTGCTCTGCTTCAGGTGGTGGTGGTGGAGGCAGAGGCAGCTCCTGCTGCTCTGCTCCTGGCGAAGGCGGCAGGGGCTCCTCCCCTTCTGGCTGCGAAGGCGGCAGGGGCTCCTCCCCTTCTGGCTGCAAAGGCGGCAGGGGCTCCTCCCCTTCTGGCTGCAAAGGGGGCAGGGGCTCCTCCCCTTCTGGCTGCAAAGGCGGCAGGGGCTCCTCCCCTTCTGGCTGCAAAGGTGGCAGGGGCTCCTCCCTTTCTGGCTGCAAAGGCGGCAGGGGCTCCTCCCCTTCTGGCTGCGGCGGGGAAACCAGCAGGCATGCTCCCTCTGCTGGTGGCGGCGATGGAGGCGGAACCAGCAGGCATGCTCCCTCTGCTGGTGGCGGCAATGGAGACTGAACCAGCAGGCATGCTCACACTGCTGGTGGCGGTAATGGAGGCGGAACCATCAGGCATGCTCCCTCTGCTGGAGGCGGAACCAGCAGGTACTCTACCTCTGCTGGTGGAGGTGGGAGCGACCTGCAATCCTCCCATGGTGATGGAGGCGGAACCAGCAGGAACTCACCCTCTGCTGGCGGAGGTGGGACCAGCAGGTACTCTCCCTCTGCTGGCGGAGGTGGGAGCGACACACAGTCCTCCCATGGTGGTGGAGGTGGAACCAGCAGGAATTCTCCCTCTGCTGGCGGAGGTGGGAACGACACACAGTCCTCCCAGGGCGGTGGAGGTGGAACCAGCAGGAACTCTCCCTCTGCTGGCGGAGGTGGGAGCGACACAAAGTCCTCCCACGGAGGTGGAGGCGGAACCAGCATGAATTCTCCCTCTGCTGGTGGAGACGTGGGCTGTAGATGTTCGGCCTCCCCCCTTTTGGGCTGTGGACGCACCGGCTCCTCCCTCTTGGGCTGTGGACGTAAGGCTTTTATATTAGTGACCAAGGGATTAACTACCTATTATTTAATAATCCCCCGGTCACATTCTGCACGGGTTTTCTAATTATTCCTGGCAGAGGACGAGCTCCAATCTCGCCTCTGCCAGAACATGTTTACATAAAACAAAACAATAACAAAACCCACGGCACTCGCCGTCATTTAAAATACATAACTAAACACTGAAATAATAATAACAGAACACACGGCGCTTTGCCGTCATATAAATATAATAAATAAATCATAATAAACAAATACAAAATAACAGGGGCGGAGGGGGAAACCCCGTTCTAAAAATAAATAAACAAATCAATGTACAGGGCACCTCGCCCTGTTACAGGCAGTAACATAATAATAATAAAATAATAGTACTTATTAATGTGTTACCATACTAATACTCATATTAATTATATATTATTAGGGCTTCTGATTTTTGGTTTTAACCGATAAAACCCGATAAAACACCCCTGATACAAAAAAAAAGAATTGGTGGATAGCCAATAAATACCGGAAAACACTGGAAAAACTGTGGAAATGGTTAATCAATTCACGTTGACTTTACCCTTTTCCTATTAAAAAATAAAACATACTCCAAAAATAATAATAAATACATTTCCCAGTGTTGCTGGGCAATGTCCCGCCTTCCTGACTTGTATCTATCATTGATTCGTTCTGAGTACTTTAAATCCGCCCCAACTACTGAGTGACAGCACATTCCTACATTTCTATTGTAGACTCCGCTTGCGAGATGTAAAATGAGATTACAATCAGGATGGAGGCTTGTTAGCGGGATTTAAAGCTGTATTACAGTTAAGATACGGAGGATTTAAAACAGAATTGTGGTGAAATGTACAAAAATGCCTCCACACAAAAACCCCAGAAGAATGTGCCTGTGACGACATTGGGATTTCGTTGTGGAAGACAGCAATGGAAAGAAGGTACAACTTAAGTGTGCAAGTACTGTCGAGTTACTACTATACATATTTTGACCGGAAAAAAAACGCATTTTGGAAAGTAACCGAAAACACAAATTTCATACAGTATATAAAAAACGAAAGCCCCGAAAAAAGCAATTTACAGAAAACTTGAAAATAGCTAAAAATAAGCACCAAAAAATACAATTAATAACAAAATCATGTTCCAATTCCTGGGCTGCAGGCACATCATCTGGGAGCTGGGAGGTACACGGGTGACCTGGGCTGCAGGCACATCATCTGGGAGCTGTGAGGTAGACGGGTGTCCTGGGCTGCAGGCACATCATCTGGAAGCTGTGAGGTAGATGGGTGTCCTGGGCTGCAGGCACATCATCTGGGAGCTGTGAGGTAGACGGGTGTCCTGGGCTGCAGGCACATCATCTGGGAGCTGTGAGGTAGATGGGTGTCCTGGGCTGCAGGCACATCATCTGGGAGCTGTGAGGTAGACAGGGATGTTCTGGGCTGCAGGCACATCATCTGGGAGCTGGGAGGTAGACAGGGATGTCCTGGGCTGCAGGCACATCATCTGGGAGCTGGGAGGTAGACAGGGATGTCCTGGGCTGCAGGCACATCATCTGGGAGCTGGGAGGTAGACAGGGATGTCCTGGGCTGCAGGCACATCATCTGGGAGCTGGGAGGTAGACAGGGATGTTCTGGGCTGCAGGCTGATCATGATCCACCGACACATCATCCGGGTGCTGGGAGGTAGAAGGGTGACCATAAGACTTATTATGGTGTAAGATGATTATAATGAACAACCTTTAGCTTGGCAGTTGGGTTGGTCATGTTGATGACTTTGTAACTTTGAATGGGCCAGTGTGGCAAAGTGGTTAACAGTGTGCAGGTGTAGGAATGCAGCAGTGATCAATGAACAGACAGACAACGATAATCCAGGAGCAATGATATTTTATTTGTAAATCCAATGGTCTGATGACACAAATACAGCAAATAATAATGATAACAAGCAGTACAGCGGCATGTATTGCTTCGTTGTAATTCACGGGTTGGTCCCGAAATAATAATAGTCCCAATCTTTTTACACCCACACGTAACACAGAACACAATCACCAGTATAGTGCTCGTGGTGCAAATACAGTTTATTGTGAAAAAGTGCAGTGTTGTCCAGGTTAGTGCTGGCCTTTGGTGACAGCTCCGGATCATTTTCAGACGTCTAATAATAACAAACAAGTATTGCTTAGACACGACAAAAACAAAACAAACACTCACGATTAAAGTACACGTTCTCCTTCTGGTTCAGCTTTAAACATACAAAAGAAAAGAGAAAAAAAGATGTCAGAGTACATAATGCAAAGTCTCAATATTTAACTTTTATATTAAAAAATAGAACATTTTTAATACCAGTGAAAAAAAAGATACTGGCTAGCTGTGAAAATGCGATTTAGTAAATAGTGCCACTAGGAAATGTACCTTTTGACTTTTGTCTGGACACTTGGCACTTATTTTCTCACACCAGTGTCTTTATATCTGGCTGTATATCCTTAACTGTGACCACTTGCAACACAGCAGCCAAGTGTTCATCCATAAGCCTTGATCTGTGCTTTGGTTTATTAAGGTTCATTGTTGAGAAGAGCTGCTTGCAAATGTAAGTGCTTCCAAATAAACTCAGGGTTTTGCAAAAAAAATCTGCCAATTTGGGGAACTCGTTGACTGGAACATACTGGTAGAAATCTTGCTGTGGCACGTTGTTGAATTTATCCTTGAAAATCGATCAGCTCCATTTGAAGATCTGGCGGGGCTGTTGTCACACATTACAGGGAAATGGGTTTGCAAATAATTGACAGATGTTTCGATGAGACTGGAAGTCTTGAAATCGACAATCAAATTATTTTATCATGTTTGCTAGTTTTTCACAGCAGTGCTTGTAGTCTTCATCATCAAATTAATCTCTGTGCAACTCTTGAATCTCTCGGCATGCAGTGAAGTGAACAAAATTTCTGTTTGACACATGTTGCTGCCACAAATTCAGCTTGGCTTTTAAAGCTCTCACCTCTTCATCCATTAGTGTTACAATCTGCTTTGGCCCTTGGAGTTTCTTTGTTAAAATGTTCATTTCCTCGTTGAGTGCAATAAGAAACACAATATCCAGTAGCCATTGGAGATTACTGAGTTGCACAAGATGTTTTCCTCACTCCGACATCAAGTCCTGTAAGAAAGAACATAAGAACATAAGAAAGTTTACAAACGAGAGGAGGCCATTCAGCCCATCTTGCTCGTTCAGTTGTTAGTAGCTTATTGATCCCAGAATCTCATCAAGGAACTTCTTGAAGGATCCCAGGGTGCCAGCTTCAACAACATTACTGGGGAGTTGGTTCCAGACCCTCACAATTCTCTGTGTAAAAAAATGCCTCCTATTTTCTGTTCTGAATGCCCCTTTATCTAATCTCCATTTGTGACCCCTGGTCCTTGTTTCTTTTCTGGTCAAAAAGTCCCTGGGTCGACATTGTCTATACCTTTTTTAGGATTTTGAATGTTTGAATCAGATCGCCACGTAGTCTTCTTTGTTCAAGACTGAATAGATTCAATTCTTTTAGCCTGTCTGCATACGACATGCCTTTTAAACCCGGGATAATTCTGGTTGCTCTTCTTTGCACTCTTTCTAGAGCAGCAATATCCTTTTTGTAACGAGGTGACCAGAACTGAACACAATATTCTAGGTGAGGTCTTACTAATGCATTGTAAAGTTTTAACATTACTTCCCTTGATATAAATTCAACACTTCTCACAATATATCCGAGCATCTTGTTGGCCTTTTTTTATAGCTTCCCCACATTGTCTAGATGAAGACTTTTCTGAGTCAACATAAACTCATAGGTCTTTTTCATAGTTCCCTTCTTCAATTTCAGTATCTCCCATATGATATTTATAATGCACATTTTTATTGCCTGCATGCAATACTTTACACTTTTCCCTATTAAATGTCATTTGCCATGTGTCTGCCCAGTTCTGAATGCTGTCTAGATCATTTTGAATGACCTTTGCTGCTGCAACAGTGTTTGCCACTCCTCCTATTTTTGTGTCGTCTGCAAATTTAACAAGTTTGCTTACTATACCAGAAACTAAATCATTAATGTAGATTAGGAATAGTAGAGGACCTAATACTGATCCCTGTGGTACACCACTGGTTACCTCGCTCCATTTTGAGGTCTCTCCTCTAATCAGTACTTTCTGCTTGACAGTTATTGAAAAAGTAGCAGCTTTTTCTGTGCACAGGAATGTACTAAGTGCCACTTACTATTGTGTCACATATTTTTGTGAGCTATAGCATTAAACATCACCATTTTATTGTAGTTAAATCATTGTGAAAACACAGTAAACAAATCGGTCAACTTGAATGGCAAGTGTCCGAAAGTCAGTCCCGCCAAAGCTGTAATCTGTTTTTGTATTATTATCACGATGAAGGTGAACCACAGACCCTCCCACCGCACGCTGGAGGAGCTGCGCTTAGTGACAGATCACCTCCTGCAGCTGTCCAAATTTAATGGACAGGTCTTTGACTACCCCAGGAGGTGGATTAGCTAGTCCAGTAATCAGTCGCACTCGGAGACTCGGTCAGGTCAGTGTGAACCAAACAGGTTGCAAGTCCTACTTCAGTGCACACTCAACACCGCTCTGAAGTGCCAGTGTGAAAACAGTACTGGATATCATGGTTTGCTTCCAAACTAAAGGCTGTTCAACACTACCCTTTCCTTCTTCAAGAATTGTAGGCTGCTGTACATTCCAAATGTAATTCCCATGTCTATACAGCAACAGTAAGAGCAATACAACATGTTTCTTTCACTTTCCAAACACAAGTATCCCTGCTAATGTACTTTATCATTATTTGTCACATGATTACTGTTGCATTATAATAATCTATAAAGGCTGTAAATATGTGTCCCTGTTTCTCTTGCAGATTTTGCAAACAACAAGCAATCGGGATTGTGTAACATAGGACAAGTTCAAAGCAGTTCCTCTTCTGAAGATTTTAAAGTATCAGATTTTTCTGTCTAGATCTAGTTTTTATTCATGTCTACAATTACGTCTGCAGGAGTTTTAAAAACACTTGCGACAGTGCAGTTATGTGAAAGGTGTTTTTTTTTTTTTTAATAATTTAGTCGTTGCCAATTAGTTTTTATTATTTTCTCCCCAATTTGAAATGCCCAATTATTTTTAGGCTCAGCTCACCGCTACCACCCCTGCGCTGACTCGGGAGGGGCAAAGATGAACACACGCTGTCCTCCGAAGAGTGTGCCGTCAGCCGCCCGCTTCTTTACACTCTGCAGACTCACCATGCAGCCACCCAGAGCTACAGCGTCGGAGGACAACGCAGCTCTGGGCAGCTTACAGGCAAGCCTGCAGGCGCCCAGCCAGACTACAGGGGTCGCTGGTGCGTGGTGAGCCGAGGACACCCTGGCCGACCTAACCCCCCGGGCGACGCTCAGCCAATTGCGCACCGCCCCCTGGAAGCTCCCGTCCACGGTCGGCTGTGGAATAGCCTGGACTCGAACTCGCGACGTCCAGGCTATAGAGCACATCCTGCACTCGGGAGCCCCGTGAAAGGTATTTTTAAAACACTTTTGAGACAGTGCAGTTATGTGAAAGGTATTTTAAAAACACTTTTAAAACAGTGCAGTTATGTGAAAGGTATTTTAAAAACACTTTTAAAACAGTGCAGTTATGTGAAAGGTATTTTAAAAGCACTTTTAAAACAGTGCAGTTATGTGACAGGTATTTTTAAAACACTTTTGAGACAGTGCAGTTATGTGAAAGGTATTTTAAAGCCTATGCATTTAGTGGCTGATACATAATGTTCTTTTACAAACACAGCTCCAAAACCTTCCATGGGGTCCTTGAAAATGAGTGGGATATGCAAGATACAGCAGACTCAAGACCATCTCCACAGCCCAACATTCAAAGACTTCCTCTCCACATCGCTGACAATGGGAACGCATAACCAAGCCAAGGACCCCTTCCAGTACAGCACTGTGGAAACACACCCTGCTTTAAAGAGTCAAGTCCAGAAACAATGCAGCCTGCACAGCCCAGTCTCAGACAAGGACATGACCACCAAACAGGCTGTCAACGGGAAAGAGCGCTCAAAAAACAAGGTCTCATTTTTAGATGGTAATAAAGGGAAAGGTGAAGGTGCTGCTGAGGACAGAAAGATGCAGTGCTTCTACAATCATGGTAAGATTCACTTTGTAGCATATCTTCTTGACTTCACTTTATGTACAATTCTCATTGAGCATTGTGAATTACTGGATGATGGTTTACAGTCCCAAACACAAAAGGTACAATACAATTTGTAATCCTGGTGCACAAAATTGTGCTCTCCAGTGAGGGTTGTGCTTAGGGGGTGTGTGCTGGCTCCGTGGCAAAAAACAAACACATTATCCCAAAAAACAAACTCCGGCCGTAGATTAATTTTCAGCGCAAGGCCTGGTACTGACATAGCTGCTTCCCCTTTGTACCACAAAACTCCTCCCTGCAATCAACCCGTCGCCATGGTTTCTCCAATCCTTGTCTGCCCCATAGCTGTTTGAAAGGAGTCCTTCCGGGTACGTGCAGCTACGTGCTCCCCTAATATGGTCACCTTCCAGTTTCCACCTACCTTCGAGGCTGCCCATCTAGGAGGAAGCATACCACCAGCCTTATACAGCGCCCTTTCTGGTCGGGAGGGAGATTTACAGCTCGAATTCCTTCGCTCTTTGTCACACGGGTTGGAAGCAATACATTAGAGAAGCAAGTATAATAGATTCTAAGGCGACAAGCAGCTTTTGTAAAAACATGTAGAGATGGCTCTTTATAACTTAACTGAAGTAATTCCCTTTTGGTAAGTTAGTCTAGCCTGTGGTTTGAAAAGTAATGTGAATGAGGAAATTGAATGTCCCTGTGGTGGGGTGTCCCACCCCTGTGTGTATGCATGCACATGGATTAGGGAGTGGTTAACATGTAGAAAACAGAAAGTACCGATTACAGGAGAAACCTCAAAATGAAATGAGGTAACCAGTGGAGTACCACAGGGATCAATACTAGGTCCTCTGCTCTTTCTAATCTACATTAATGACTTAGATTCTGGTATAGTAAGCAAACTTGTTAAATTTGCAGACGACACAAAACACTGTTGCAGCAGCAAAGATCATTCAAAATGATCTAGACAGCATTCAGAACTGGGCAGACACGTGGCAAATGACATTTAATAGAGAAAAGTGTAAGATGTAATGTACTGCACGCAGGCAATACAAATGTGCACTATTATTATTATTAGTAGTAGTCGTAGTAGTAGTCGTAGTAGACGTAGTAGTAGTGTTTTGTGCGGAAAAGCCAGTCTCAAAGTGTAACTGGTGTGGATGGGGTTGAATCCTTATCCCTGTAAAGCTTGTGGGAATGTGGCTGGAGCCTTAATAAGGTATTGTTTAATAGGTAATTAAGGCTACAGCCACAGGTATAAAAGACCCACTCCAAGCTCATTATAAGAAGGGTGTTCGAGAGTGGAGAACGAGTGAGGAGTTAGGAGGTAAAATTATTAAAATAGAGTTAACAATTGCTAGACGTGCTGGCTAAAAACCAGCACGATACTTCTTTGTTTCTGTTTGTTTGGCCAAGGCGCCTTTTATTTTGTAGTGTTTTGTTTAAACTGTTATGATTTAATAAAATAACTGAACGCTGTAGCGTTTCAGTTTTGCCCCGCCATTCATTGTTTTGGTTTTGTGTTCCTGGTCTGTGACGTCACCGCAGCTACGCACTGCAGCCATCATGTTAACAGGGAGAAAGTGAAATTGAAGAAGGAATCTATGAAAAAGACCTAGGAGTTTATGTTGACTCAGAAATGTCTTCATCTAGACCAGGGGTGTCAAACTCAATTTTACCAAGGGCCACATCTCAATATCATGTTTGCTTCCCGGGCCACAAAACATATGCATCATTTTTACATATAAACATGCATTTTAGTGGATACTATATATATATATATATATATATATATATATATATATATATATATATATATATATATATACAGTACTGTGCAAAAGTTTTAGGCAGGTGTGAAAAATGCTGTAAAGTAAGAATGCTTTCAAAAATAGACATGTTAATAGATTATATTTATCAATTAACTAAATGCAAAGTGAGTGAACAGAAGAAAAATCTAAATCAAATCCATATTTGGTGTGACAACCCTTTGCCTTCAAAACAGCATCAATTCTTCTAGGTACACTTGCACAAAGTCAGGGATTTTGTAGGCATATACTCAGGTGTATGATTAAACAATTATACCAGATAGGTACTAATGATCATCAATTCATTATGTAGGTTGAAACACAATCATTAACTGAAACAGAAACAGCTGTGTAGGAGGAATAAAACTGGGTGAGGAACAGCCAAACTCAGCTAACAAGGTGAGGTTGCTGAAGACAGTTTACTGTCAAAAGCCATACACCATGGCAAGACTGAGCACAGCAACAAGACACAAGGTAGTTATATTGCATCAGCAAGGTCTCTCCCAGACAGAAATTTCAAGGCAGACAGGGGTTTCCAGATGTGCTGTCCAAGCTCTTTTGAAGAAGCACAAAGAAACAGGCAACGTTGAGGACCGTAGACGCAGTCTTCGGCCAAGGAAACTTACTGCAGCAGATGAAAGACACATCATGCTTACTTCCCTTCGCAATCGGAAGATGTCCAGCAGTGCCATCAGCTCAGAACTGGCAGAAAACAGTGGGACCCTGGTACACCCATCTACTGTCCGGAGAAATCTGGTCAGAAGTGGCCTTCATGGAAGACTTGCGGCCAAAAAGCCATACCTCCGACGTGGAAACAAGGCCAAGCGACTCAACTATGCACGAAAACACAGGAACTGGGGTGCAGAAAAATGGCAGTAGGTGCTCTGGACTGATGAGTCAAAATTTGAAATATTTGGCTGTAGCAGAAGGCAGTTTGTTCGCCGAAGGGCTGGAGAGCATACACGAATGAGTGTCTGCAGGCAACAGTGAAGCATGGTGGAGGTTCCTTGCAAGTTTGGGGCTGCATTTCAGCAAATGGAGTTGGGGATTTGGTCAGAATTAATGGTCTCCTCAATGCTGAGAAGTACAGGCAGATACTTATCCATCATGCGATACCATCAGGGAGGCATCTGATTGGCCCCAAATTTATTCTGCAGCATGACAACGACCCCAAACAGACAGCGAAAGTCATTAAGAACTATCTTCAGCTTAAAGAAGAACAAGGAGTCCTGGAAGTGATGGTATGGCCCCCACAGAGCCCTGATCTCAACATCATCGAGTCTGTCTGGGATTACATGAAGAGAGAGAAGCAACTGAGGCTACCTAAATCCACAGAAGAACTGTGGTTAGTTCTCCAAGATGTTTGGGCCAACCTACCTGCCGAGTTCCTTCAAAAACAGTGTGCAAGTGTACCTAGAAGAATTGATGCTTGATGCTGTTTTGAAGGCAAAGGGTGGTCACACCAAATATGGATTTGATTTAGATTTTTCTTCTGTTCACTCACTTTGCATTTAGTTAATTGATAAATATAATCTATTAACATGTCAATGTTAATAATTGACAATGTTTTACGTCGTATACGTTTCTATAAATACTTGAAAATGAAAACACATGTTATAATATACAAAACAAAACAAGGAGTATCAAAGCAATGTTCAAGAAAATTGAAAATTGTCTCTAAATCTTGGATTCCTCAAAATAGCCACCCTTTGCCTTAATAACAACCTCACAAACACGAGGCATTCGGTTAACAAGTTTCAGCAGGAAATCACCCGACATGTCTTCCCAGCTCTTCTGCAGCAATTCCCAGAGATGTAGGGCACTTGTGGGTAGCTTTGCTTTGACTCTTCTGTCCAGTTCGTCCCATACAAGTTCTATGGGATTGAGGTCTGGAGACTGGGCAGGCGAGGTCATTAGATTGAGTTGTCCTTCACTTTCCTTCTTCGTCAGATAGTTCTTGCACAACTTTGAGGTGTGTTTCGGGTCATTATCTTGCTGAAGAATGAAGGACTGCCCAACTAGCCGTAATCCTGATGGAATGGCATGCCTCTGAAGTATGCTATGATAGCCATGCTGGTTGAGCTTGCCATGGACTTGGTAAAGATAACCAACTCTGTCACCAGCAAAGCAACACCAGCCCACACACTGCCTCCTCCATGCTTGACAGTGGGAACCACACATGCAGAACTCATGCGCTCACCCTCTCTGCGTCTTACAAATACTCGGCGGTTGGACCCAGATATTTCAAATTTTGACTCATCGGTCCATAAGACTGACTTCCACTCCTCAAACGTCCAGTTTCTGTGTTTTTTGGCCCAGGCAAGTCTCTTCCTCTTATTCTGCACTCTTAACAATGGTTTCTTTGCAGCAATTCTTCCAGTTAGGCCAGCTTCACGCAATCTCCTGTGAACAGTTGATGTTGAAACATCTGTACTTCTAGTAGCATTTAGCTGAGCTTGTATTTCAGGGGCAGTTAATCGCCGGTTTCGCAGACTTGTGACTCGAATGAACTTGTTCTCTGATTTTGAGGTCACCGTTGGCTTGGCCTGCCTGACCTTGTTCGGTCCTCATGAGTGCCAGTTTCTTCAAATCGTTTGATGGTCTTGGCCACAGCAGTTACAGACACTTGCAAAGTTCTTGCGATTTGTCTTAAAGATTGACCTTCATTTCTTAAAGTAATTACAGACTTTACAGTCTTTTTTCTTTGCTTAACTGAGCGTATTTGCTATTTTCTGCTCCCTTACATTCAGGAATGCCTATGCTACCTATATTTATAGCAATCATGGACCCTCACCTGTTAACAATAATTGGTGACAAAAGGTTAATTAGGTAACATGCTAGTTAACTCGGAGAACGTCTAACAAAGACACTTTTATACTTAGGCCAGTGTTCTAACACCGTGTTATACACATTTCAGACTTTTAACTGACTTGGGCTTCAGACTGAAATCCCCTTGCTTTGGGTGACCATTTTATTGAAATTGACAAGATTTACATTTTCATTTAAAAATGAAATTTTTGAATGCAATTCACTTATGATTATCAGCTTATATAAGTACACCTATCATATAATGAAATATTAAGTGTTTATTGACAAGTTTATACAGTTAAAAGCATAGATAATCATGAAAAACCTGGTTTCAAGCAGGTGTACTCAAACTTTTGACTGGTACTGTATATATATATATATATATATATATATATATATATATATATATATATATATATATATATATATATATATATAATATATATATATATATATAAGAATTTGTATATAAACACATCCGTTTTTTGTATAAATTATTACGTTGAAACAAATTTTATCTTACCTATTTGCTGTACTGAGAGTGCTCATTTGTTGAAGAAACCTGACACAGTTTTAGTGAGACCAGTTTTTCAATGTCAGGAGTCATGTCTTGTGCTGAAGCTATCTTAAGGATGGAATGTAAATGTTCATCACTTACCCGGGATCTTTGAGGTGATTTATTGATCTTCATCAATGAAAACAGCTGCTCGCACAAGTATGTACTTCCAAACATTGACAGGACTCGTGCGGCCTGAAGGCGGAGCTGTGGGAATGTGACTGGAAGTAGATGGTAGAATTGCTCAGCCCCGGCAGAATCAAACTTCACTTTCAGTGCGTTACTGCACTGTAGTTCAATCAGTTCCATTTGCATGTGTTCTGGTGCAGCTTCCACGTCCACGATAAATGGATTTGAGAAAAACTAGAACTGGAATTGCTGCTTTCTAAAACCGGAAAAGCGGCGCCCAAATTCCATGTGCAGCAGGTTCAGTTTTGCAGCAAATGCATCTTCAGGAAAAGTCACACCCGCAGAAACAGCTTGGCATGTTGGGAAATGAGAAAGATTTCCTTCTTGCATTTCCTTCTTCTTTTCCCAAAGATGTAACTTTAGCTGAAACGCCTTTACGCTGTCATACATTTCTGTGATGACTTGTTTACAGCCTTGCATTTTAACATTCAAAGTGTCGAGGTGTTCAGTTATATCACAGAGAAATCCAAAATCACACAGCCATTGTGTAACTGAAAGCTCTGGCATTTCTCTCCCTTTATTGTGCATGAACAGTTCTATTTCTTGACATAGCTCGAAGAATCTTTTAAGTACTGCACCACGACTAAGCCAGCGTACCTCAGTGTGGTATGGCAAATCTCTGTGTTGTGTTTTAAGCTCCTCTAGCAACTTCTGGAACTGCCTGTGATTCAGACCTCTTGCTCTGATGAAATTGACAGTTTTCACAACTGTGGCCATAACGTTGTCCATTTTCAAAACCTTCCCGCATAAGGCTTCCTGGTGTAGAATACAGTGGTAAATTGTAAGTGTCCCCGGGCAATTCAACTCCTCTAATTTTTTGCGCACTAAAGCAACAAGCCCATTTTTTCACCACACATGGTCTGTTGTCAAGCCAACTAATTTTTCCCAAGTTAATTTCATGCTGTTCATACACTTCTCAAGCTGTTGAAATATATCTTTTGCTGTAGTGGTGCCGTGCATAGCGGCAACTTTCAAAAGTTCTTCAGTAATGGTTAAGTCTGCAGTCACACCCCGGATGAAAATTGATAACTGTGCAGTATCGGTAATATGTGTGCTCTCGTCGATTGCAAGAGAAAAAGCTACGAAATTCCTTGCTTTTTCAACGAGCTGATCTTGAAGATTGGCAGTCAGGTCATTCACTCGTTCAGCTACTGTATTTCTAGAAAGGCTTATATTAGCAAACGCGCGTTTCTTCTCAGGGCATACCATTTCTGTAACTTTAAGCATACAATCTTTTACAAATGCTCCCTCAGAAAACGACTTTGATGACTTTGCAATTAATTCTGTCACAACGTAACTCGCCTTTACTGCCGCATCACTTTCACATTTTGCTCTTTTAAACGTTTTGCTGAAAATCAAGGCTTTGTTGTAATTTGTCTACTTTTTCCTGCCTGTCAGTTCCTTCTAACTCACCACACTTTTCTTTATGTTTAGTTTCATAGTGGTACCTTATATTGAACTCCTTCATCATCACTATACTTTCTTTACATACCAAGCAAATTGTTTTTTCTTTGTGCTCAACAAAAAAATATTCTGTCTCCCACCTTTTTTGAAACAGTCTGCGTTCCTCCATCGATCTTTCTTTTTTTTTGACATTTTGAGAGCTGGAGCTTCACACGTTTCTGAACACTGTATGACTGTTGCAGAAAACAGGATATGACGAGCACAGTGCATGATCATATGCACATCCCATAATATACTGCCTTAGTGGATATCTATGATCATATGATCAACAGTCACGCTCGCGCCGTTTTCTGTTTATTTCCCTGTAATTTTAGAAAGTCTGATGGGAATTGGCGTTCTTACAATCAGCTGACAGCGCAAACCGGGTCGGGCCATTTTACATTATAATAAGTAAACTTTGTGTGGGCCGGATAAAATACAAAGGCCTTGTGTTTGACACCCCTGATCTTGACAATGTGGGGAAGCTATAAAAAAAGGCCAACAAGATGCTTGGATGTATTGTGAAAAGTGTTGAATTTAAATCAAGGGAAGTCATTTTAAAACTTTACAATGCATTAGTAAGACCTCATCTAGAATCTTGCATGGTTTCTGAAGTAATAAAGTTCCCCAGAGTGTTCTGAAAAAATGACACAATTGACAAAATGACTACTGTAAAAAATATATTTTTTAGTGAATTTTTATAGGAAGAGAGTCATCTACAGCTAAAAAAAACACCTGGTCCTGCGGGAGCATCCCACTGAAAAACGCCTGGTCCTGAAAACATGAACTAACCTCTTTTTGCCTCACTCACTATAATATACAGATTTGTATAAAACAGAAGCTACTTACACTTTAAATCTGCATATGGCTAAAGCCAGTATAACAATCAGACAACTTTCAGACAACTGTTTCTGGGAACGTATTTGTGCAGGAAGTATCTTTTAAGCAATTTCAGTAACTATATCAAATCAAAGTTGTTTTGTTGTTACTTTAAATACAGTATTAACTTAGTCAAATTTGCTTTACAATGTCACCTACAAACACTACCATACCTTCACACACTTTACATGGGGATGCACTAGGTTTTAAAACATCCAGCACTGGAACTAAACCCAGTTGTACTGAGAGCCTCTGGTGCCACTAATGCTGCACATTTCGACATTACCCTGGAGGTCCTTCCACTGTAGGGGCAAATCAAATTGTGACCATGCAGGGGTTTCTACAGTGCAATGTACAACTATAGTGTGCAAAGTGTTGCTTCCTAAGTTATCAGAAAAAAAAGTTAGTTGGTGTTTCATGGACTTAAAAGGTTCCACCATGAACTTCAATCTGTTACATTTTAACAATATAAAATAGAAAGAGGATGCCATCTTTTTCCAATATATAGCTTTCAAAATCAGTTCATAGCAGCTAAAATTCTCAGTCACTTTTGATGTTTGATATTGTCAAATAAAAACTAACAGCTTTGTGATTATTTATTTTAACATCAGATTTCAGGAACATTAACAATGCAGGTGTCATCCTGCTTACACGACACCCCTGCGGTGCTTGTGCAGAGATTATAAACTGTTCTGTTGTTGCCTCAGGTATGAAAATGTTTCCAAACGGGGAGAAGGACGGCCGAGTGGTGGGAGAGATTGCTTTCCAGTTGGACAGGAGGATCTTAGCTCTTGTGTTTCCAGGGACAACACGGCTGTATGGATACACCGTTTCAAACATTCCTGAGAAGATACAACAGGTAAGGAGATCTTATCAAAGAACAAGTACAGATCAGCACAGCTGCTCCTGTACAGAGATACTATCACAGAACAAGTGCAGAGATACTATCACAGAACAAGTACAGAGATACTATCACAGAACAAGTACAGAGATACTATCACAGAACAAGTGCAGAGATACTATCACAGAACAAGTAGAGATCAGCACAGCGGCTCCTGTACAGAGATACTATCACAGAACAAGTACAGAGATACTATCACAGAACAAGTGCAGAGATACTATCACAGAACAAGTGCAGAGATACTATCACAGAACAAGTACAGAGATACTATCACAGAACAAGTACAGAGATACTATCACAGAACAAGTACAGAGATAGTATCACAGAACAAGTACAGAGATACTATCACAGAACAAGTAGAGATCAGCACAGCTGCTCCTGTACAGAGATACTATCACAGAACAAGTACAGAGATACTATCACAGAACAAGTAGAGATCAGCACAGCTGCTCCTGTACAGAGATACTATCACAGAACAAGTGCAGAGATACTATCACAGAACAAGTACAGAGATACTATCACAGAACAAGTGCAGAGATACTATCACAGAACAAGTACAGAGATACTATCACAGAACAAGTAGAGATCAGCACAGCTGCTCCTGTACAGAGATACTATCACAGAACAAGTGCAGAGATACTATCACAGAACAAGTGCAGAGATACTATCACAGAACAAGTAGAGATCAGCACAGCTGCTCCTGTACAGAGATACTATCACAGAACAAGTACAGAGATACTATCACAGAACAAGTGCAGAGATACTATCACAGAACAAGTGCAGAGATACTATCACAGAACAAGTGCAGAGATACTATCACAGAACAAGCAGAGATCAGCACAGCTGCTCCTGTACAGAGATACTATCACAGAACAAGTACAGAGATACTATCACAGAACAAGTGCAGAGATACTATCACAGAACAAGTGCAGAGATACTATCACAGAACAAGTAGAGATCAGCACAGCTGCTCCTGTACAGAGATACTATCACAGAACAAGTACAGAGATACTATCACAGAACAAGTGCAGAGATACTATCACAGAACAAGTGCAGAGATACTATCACAGAACAAGTGCAGAGATACTATCACAGAACAATCAGAGATCAGCACAGCTGCTCCTGTACAGAGATACTATCACAGAACAAGTACAGAGATACTATCACAGAACAAGTGCAGAGATACTATCACAGAACAAGTGCAGAGATACTATCACAGAACAAGTACAGATCAGCACAGCTGCTCCTGTACAGAGATACTATCACAGAACAAGTGCAGAGATACTATCACAGAACAAGTACAGAGATACTATCACAGAACAAGTGCAGAGATACTATCACAGAACAAGTACAGAGATACTATCACAGAACAAGTGCAGAGATACTATCACAGAACAAGTACAGAGATACTATCACAGAACAAGTACAGAGATACTATCACAGAACAAGTACAGAGATGTGTGGCGGAGTGTCCCGCCCCTATATATATATATATTTGTGCACTGTTTTATTATTTGTATTATTGTTTGCGGCGCGGATAAAAGCGCTGCTGTGGCAGAGCAGGGCTCTGTCCTTGTAAATATTGGCAAGGATGGGGTTAAATTCTCCTCCCTGCCCAGGTTTATTGCATCAGGTGGGAGCAATTATCAATAAATTAACACCCAGCCACCTGACATAAAAGGAGGCCTCAGCGCCTCAGTAGAGAGAGGTAGCTGAGGAAGCAAGGGTGTTTTTCTTGGTGTGCTGTTTTTTGTTCATTTTGCAATCCAGTGAAGGCAAAGCTCAGCCTGGAAGCCTTGTTTTTTGTAAGTTTTACTTTGTGTTTATTGTCTTTGTGTTTAAGAACCTTTTTGTTTGGCCCTCGTGTCTGTTTATTTTGTGTTTTTTTGTTTGAACTGCAGTCTGTCTCTGGGCCTCATCCCTTGCGCCATCCTGTCACATGTGGTGTCAGAAGTGTGATATAGCGCCGCCAGGAGGTTCAGAGCAGTACTGCAGGATTTTTTTAAAAAAAAATTTTTGTGATTAGCAATTTTTTTTTGTGAGCGTTTTAAAAAAAAAAAAAAAAAAGAGCAGAAGAAGCAGACAGCAGCAGCAGCGACAGCAGCAACACAAGCTGCTGCCACCCTAGCTGGAGGACCCAGCCAGCCTTTTCCCCTGGTGTTCCTGGTGTGGGAAGGAGGACCACTGCTGGAGATCCTGCCCAGAGGTGCCACCAGCGGACTGGTGTCGGCGCTGCAAGGAATACGGCCCCAACTGGGTAGGATGCTTCTACGCCCAGGCCCAGGAAGAGGAGCAACTGCTACCCCAGGTACCAGTGTCCACCCCGCTACCTCCACTGCCACTGTGTTCACCAACATCCCAGGAGATTTGGGACTGGTTGGTACACCCAGAGGGGGACCTCTTCAATGACCTCCCCCTAGCCATCAACGCCCTGAGGTGCCGAGATGGGGGAGGTGGGATGAATGGGAAAGGCAACACCACCCGGCGTCTATCCAAGAAATCGCCCTGATGGTTTTAGGGTATCTGGCCGAAGACATGGGAGAGGCCCCAGTCGTTCGAGAGCCAGAGGGGTGGAGCTGCCGTCCCGAGAGCCAGAGGGGGTGAAGCTGCCGTCCCGAGAGCCAGAGGGGGTGGAGCTGCCGTCCCGAGAGCCAGAGGGGGTGGAGCTGCCGTCCCGAGAGCCAGAAGGGGAGGAGCCATGGCCCCGAGAGCCAGAAGGGGAGGAGCCACGGCCCCGAGAGCCAGAAGGGGAGGGGCCACGGCCCCGAGAGCCAGAAGGGGAGGGGCCACGGCCTCGAGAGCCAGAAGGGGAGGAGCCACGGACCAGAGAACCGGAAGTGGAGGAACCACGGACCGGAGAACCAGAAGTGGAGGAACCACGGACCAGAGAACCGGAAAGGGAGAAGGCTGATGCCCCTCAGCAGCCCTTGCACATGCTGTTGAGAGGAGCTCAGTGGAGGCGCACCCGTCTGTGACGGCAGGAGGTGCCAGTCCGACCTCAGAGGCCGCTAGAATGGCCACAGCCACCACCGCCGATGCCGGAGTGGCTGGAGCCGTTGCCACCGGAGGAGCTGGAACTGCCGTTGCCGGAGTGGCCGCCGTCTCCACCTGCTGTTCCCGAGGGTCCGTTGTCTCCGCCTGCTGTTCCCGAGGGTCCGCCTGCTGTTCCCGAGGGTCTGTTGTCTCCGCCTGCTGTTCCCGAGGGTCCGCCTGCTGTTCCCAAGGGTCCGCCATCTCCGCCTGCTGTTCCCGAGGGTCTGCCCGCTGTTCCCGAGGGTCCGCCTGCTGTTACTGAGGGTCCGCCGTCTCCGCCTGCTGTTCCTGAGGATCCGCCAGAGGGGGGTGGGCCGCCGTTCCCGCCTCCGCCACCAGAGGGGGGCGGGCCGCCGTTCCCGCCTCCGCCACCAGAGGGGGGTAGGCCGCCGTTCCCGCCTCCGCCACCAGAGGTGCCACCAGCGTTGCTCCTGCTGGAGGGTCCAGGTTCCCTGCCAGCATTTGCGTGCTTTGAAGGTCTGGGACCCTCGCCATTGAAGAAAGCTTGGGGGATCCGACATCAACCCCGCCCACCACCGCCTGCTGAAATAGCCCACCCAAGGGACATAAAGGGACTCTTGGGGGAGGGCTTGGGTTCAAAGGGAGGGGGAGGGGGAAGTTTGGCCGATTAGGAAGCCTTATTTTTTTGTAAGTTTTACTTTGTGTTTATTGTCTTTGTGTTTAAGAACCTTTTTGTTTGGCCCTCGTGCCTGTTTATTTTGTGTTTTTTTATTTAATAAAAGTATTTTATTTGAACTGCAGTCTGTCTCTGGGCCTCATCCCTTGCACCATCCTGTCACAGCCGCGTATTTGTTATTGTTTTTGTGTTTTTAAAAACCTTGTGTGGATGCGTGACTGATCAGCTAGTGATTTATTTAGCTAGCTGACAGTCACGCATCCTTATTAAACTCGTGCAGACGATGACCATCTCCCGAGTTAATTCATTGATAAATTGTTGCTAATCGGGAGATGGTCACTGTATATAAACATGCAGCTCTCTACCCTTGCGGTGAGAGTGTATTAGGAGTGAGAGCGGAGAGAGCGAGGAGAGAGAAAATGAAACTTAAAAACAACTGCTAAATCTTATTTGTTTATTTGTTTGGCCAACATGCCTTTTTGTTTTGTACTGTTTTGGTGTTTGTTTAAATCTTTTGTTTATGATTTATTATTTAATAAAAGAAGCTGAACGCCGTAACGTTTCAGCTCTCACCCGTACTTCCTGAGTCTGTGTTTCTGGTCTGACGTTCACAGTTGGTGTTCGAAGTGGGATGACAGCACTGCCAAGCGTCAGGCCAGAAATACTGCAGGTTTTTTTCAAAAGGAGTGGTTTTTGTTTTGTTTTTGAGAAAATAAATAATAATAATAGGAAGAAGTGGACGGAGGAAACAGCAGCAGCAAGTGCATCAACAGCAGCAAGTGCATCAGCAACAGCGCGGGGCTGGTTGCAAGTCCCGCCGGGTCTCTGCTGTGCTGGACATCTGCCTCACCTGTCTGAAAGGTGAGGAATGGTGCTTCGCTGTTGGTGAGGTTGGGCACGTACCACCCGACCAACCCCCTCCGTGGCAGGTGAGGGAGGATTGCCCAGAGCAGGAACCGGAGGATGAGGAGTCGGTCCGTCCACAGCCCAAGAGGGGGGAGGCCGAGCGTCCACAGCCCAAGGCTCCACTAGCAGGGGAGGAATACCTGCTGGTTTCACCTCCACCACCACCATCCGAGGGAAAGGAGCAGGAGCTGCCTCTGCATCCTCCGAGGCGGACTGGTCCACTCTCCTCAGAGGGGATCTGGGACTGGCTGGCGGAGCTTGAGAAGGATTTCATGGAGGCCCTCCATGCTGTGATCAACCTCCTGTGGGCGAGAGATGGGGAGCTCTGGGAGGCCTGGGAACAGCAACACCACCCAGCATCCCTCCCAGACATTGCAGCCATGGTGCTCAACTACCTGGCTGCGGATATGAGAGGGGCCCCACTTTCGTCTCCAGCACCAGAGGGAGAGGACCCATTGCTGTCGTCTCCAGCGCCAGAGGGAGCGGAGCCATTGCTGCCGTCTCCAGCGCCAGAGGGAGAGGAGCCCTCGCCATTGTTTCCAGTGCCAGAGGGAGCGGAGCCATTGCGGCCGTCTCCAGCACCAGAGGGAGAGGAGCCATGGCTGCTGTCTCAAACGCCAGAAGGAGAGGAGCCATTGCTGCCATCTCCAATGCCAGAGGGAGAGGAGCTGTCGCTGCCGTCTCCAGCACCAGAGGGAGAGGTCGCACCGCTGACGTCTCCAACGCCAGAGGAAGAGGAGCCCTCGCCACTGTCTCCACCGCCAGGAGCAGAGCATCAGGAGCTGCCTCTGCCTCCACCACCTCCCACTAGGAGCAGAGCAGCAGGAGCTGTCTCTGCCTCCACCAGCAGAGGGTGAATACCTGCTGGTTCTGCCTCAACCGCCATGGGAGGACTGCTTGCCCTTCCCACCTCCACCAGCAGAGGATGAATACCTGCTGGTTCCGTCTCAACCGCTGTGGGAGGACAGCTTACCGCTCCCACCTCCACCAGCAGAGGGTGAATACCTGCTGCTTCCACCTCCACCGCCCAAGGATGCCTGCCTCGCACCGCCCAAGGATGCCTGCCCCGCACCGCCCAAGGATGCCTGCCCTGCACCGCCCGGGGCTGCCAGTTGCTCCAGCACGCCTGGGAGCCACCAGTTACAGGGTACGAGGGAGAAGTGGAACTCCCGCTGCTGCCTCCATGGCCAGGGGCTCCCCTCCTGAGTTCACCTCCCGAGGGTCCCGAGGGTCCACTGCCGTCGCCTCCCGAGGGTCCGCTGAGGCTGCCGTCGCCTCCCGAGGGTCCGCAGCTGCTGCCGTCACCTCCCGAGGGTCCGCTGCTGCTGCCATCGCCTCCCGAGGGTCCGCTGCTGCTGCCGTCGCCTCCCGAGGGTCCGCAGCTGCTGCCGTCACCTCCTGAGGGTCCTGCTTCGCCTGGGGTCGGCAGGAAATACTGTGGCTGGAGCCCCATGAAGGGGAGCTGCCGGCCACGAAGAAGGGGGGTGAGGTGAGGAGACCAGCTCCCCCAGCCGCACTTTCGCAGCAGGTGAAATTGTGGTCGGAGCCCCACGGAGGGGAGCTGCCAGCCATGAGGAAGGGGGGGGAGGTCAGGAGACCAGCTCCCCCAGCCGCTTTTTCGCGGCAGGAGAAATTGTGGTCGGAGCCCCACGGAGGGGAGCTGCCAGCCATGAGGAAGGGGGGGGAGGTCAGGAGACCAGCTCCCCAGCCGCCAGCGGCAGGAGAAACTGTGGTCGGAGCCCCACGGAGGTGAGCTGCCAACCATGAAGAAGGGGGGGGAGGTCAGGAGACCAGCTCCCCCAGCCGCATTTTTGCGGCAGGAGAAACTATGGTTGGAGCCCCACGGAGGGGAGCTGCCGGCCATGAAGAAGGGGGGGGGGGGGGTCAAGAGACCAGCTCAAAGAGTTAAGCTGTTTTTACCATGTTGCAGCGGCAAAACTAAATCACTTAGAATTACCATCTGTACCAGTATCAAAAGTCTGAAACTTTCTTACCTCAAATGTGAAAAAAAAACGTACATACCTTTTATACACAATGAGATATAAGTCGTCAAACTAAGGTAAAATTGTTATTCTCCTCCTCCTTCTTCCTCTTCCGTCTACTTTTTAAGGGTGTGTAGCGACTATTCAAACAGAAAAGCTAAATAACTGGACATCTACCAATCATGTGATTCCACATGTTGGTCAACGTCAAAACATACCAGGGTGTGCAAGCAGTTTGATATCCACACCATTTATATTAAACAAATTATTTATGTTTTAAAACAGCACATATCGCAGGAAAAAAAATAAATAAGTAAATACCGTGGTTTGAACTCGCAATATGACGATCTTGAAGAGGACACAACCTTAGCCCGCTGCGCCACTGTGCAGTTATTGAAATGCATTTATTTTTTAAGCTTACATCCAAGCCTGACCAGCTTTCGCTGAAAACAAAGGTGCTCGAGTAGAAATTTTTTGATTTCCTGTTTGAAAATTTCTAGTTTCCTGTTTGTTTGGTAGATACCATAGAATGGAACTGCACACAAGAGTGGCATGTAGCTTCCTTGTCTAAATCCACAGCAATTGACATTTATATACCTATATAAAAAGTACAAGTTTCATGTAAAAAAAATATATATATATATATATATATATATATATATATATATATATATATATATATATATATATTCAAGGGGGGTGAATACTTATGCAAGGCACTGTATATATATATTGCAAGTTGCCTAAAGTTAATAGCGCATCAAAGAAAGTCACCCAGGTTGAAACATTTAATGGTAGCTACTGAGTCAACAGTAGCTACCAACACACACACAAACTCGCACACACGCACACTCACACACACACGCACACACGTACGCACACACAATCTCACACGCACACACACAGAGAAATTATCTAGCTCAAGCAGAAAACTAGTTATTTGTTGAAGGCTAACATGGGTAGCAGTGTGGAGTAGTGGTTAGGGCTCTAGACTCTTGACCGGAGGGTCGTGGGTTCAGTCCCAGATGGGGGACACTGCTGCTGTCTTTGTGGTGTAAAAACCTGTCCATATGCAGAAACTGCTGGTGCTGCATCCACAGAGTTTGGTGGATTTGACAAAAAACAGTGTGCAATTTTTGCCATGTTTCGGAATCTGATTTCATACCTGAAATAAACAATATTTACATTTTTCATGGTAGGCAATCAAATACGTGAAATCGTGAATTTTCCGTGGCCTTATACAACGAGACACTAGTGATCCGTCGCTTGTAGCATCTGTGGAGTAGCGGTTAGAGCACTTTGTTCTTGACTGGACGTTTGCGAGTTCAATCACGTGGGGGACACACTGCTGCTTTATCTAGATTGGTCCAGTAAAAAAAACCTGACGGTATAAATGGGTAATTGTATGTCACAATTGTAAGCTGGCCTGGATAAGTGTGTCTGCTTAAAAAAAAAATAATAATAATATGCCTGTTTGGTTGGTACTTGGATGGGAGACTGCTTGGCAATACCAGATATTTAAAACTTTTCTTTTACTTGTATTATTAACAAATAGTAGATTAAACAGCAAAAATGAGCTGATTTACTTTTAATTTATTGAAATGGACCGCAAGGGTATTAATCGCTATTGAAATAATTGCATAAGAGAAGTTATAAATATATTTATTTCACGCCTCCACTCGCTGTTTTAATTGCATTTGGATCATTCCAGACACCACCTGATACGTGAGCGCAACAAACTCAGCAATGCATTGATCATTAATACATTTTAAAAACAAAACATCAACGTCACAGCATGCATTATATTCGGGCCAGGACATTTGATGAGAATAAGCAGAGTGTGACATTAACACAAATGACATTAAATTTGACTGTTTTATGGCTACGTCTGTCGTCTTTTCATACATTTACACTGTAAAACACGAGGCTGAAGATGAAGATTATTAAGTGCATAAATGTATTTGTCTACGTTGAAGAAGTAACCTTGCATTTAAAGGGTTAAATCACTTTGGGCCACCAATTTCTCTGCAGGTACCTAAAGAGGGGCAACCCTCCTACAAGCCCCACTTGTATTTATCCCGGACCAACGTGGTTTACTGGGGCAGAACAGAGGGCAAACATGCCACATAAGCCAATTGCACAGCTTCTTCGCTGGAAAAAGCCTTGCATTTAAAGAGTTAAATCACTTTGGGCCGCCGATTTCTCTGCCGGTACCTGACAAGGGGAAACCCCTCTGTAAGCCCCACTTGTATTTAGCCTGGCCCAGCATGGTTTACTGGGGAAGAACAGCGGGTAAATATGCCACATATGCCAATTGCTCAGCTTCTTATTCGCTTTTTATGTATCTATGTTGAATAAGTAGCTTTGCATTTAATGGGTTAAATCACATTGGATCGCTGATTTCTCTGCAGGTACCCAGCGAGGGGCACCCCCTCTGCAAGCTACACCTGTATTTAGCCCGGCCCAACGTGGTTTACTGGGGCAGAACAGCGGGTACACTTGCTACATATGCCAATCGCTCAGCTTCTTATTTGCTTTATGTATCTATGTTGAATAGGTAGCCTTGCATTTAACAGGTTAAATTACATTGTGCCACTGATTTCTCTGCAGGTACCTGGCGAGGGGCAACCCTCCTGTAAGTCCCACTTGTATTTAGCCCGGCCCAACGTGGTATACTGGGGCAGAACAGCGGGTAAATATGCCACATATGCCAAGCTCTCAGCTTCTTATTTGCTCTTTATGTATCTACATTGAATAAGTAGCCTTGCATTTAACGGGTTAAATCATGTCAGGCCGCTGATTTCCCTGCAGGTACCTGGCGAGGGGCACCTCCTCTGTAAGCTACACCTGTATTTAGGCTGGCCCAGTGTGGTTTACTGGGGCAGAACAGCAGGCAAACATGCCATATATGCCAATCGCTCAGCTTCCTATTCGCTCTCTATGTATCTACGTTGAATAAGTACAGAAATCGGCAGCACAAAGTGATTTAACCTTTTAAATACAAGGCTTTTTCCAGCGAAGAAGGTGTGCAATTGGCATATGCAGCATGTTTGCCCTCTGTCCTGCCCCAGTAAACCACGATGGGCTGGGCTAAATACAGGTGTAGCTTACAGAGGGGGTGCCCCTCGCCAGGTACCTGCAGAGAAATCGGTGGCCCAACGTGATTTAACCCGTTAAATGCAAGGCTACTTATTCAATGTAGATACATAAAGAGCAAATAAGCTGAGCGCTTGGCATATGTGGGAAGTGTACTCGCTGTTCTTCCCCAGTAAACCACGTTGGGCCGGGATAAATACAAGTGGGGCTTGCAGAGGGGTTGTCCCTTGTCAGGTACTGGCAGAGAAATCGGTGGCCCAAAGTGATTTAACCAGTTAAATTCAAGGCTACTTCTTCAACGTAGACAAATACATTTATGCACTAAAAGCCAGCGAATAAGAAGCTGAGTGAGTGAGAAGCTGGCGAATAAGAAGATAACTTCAGCCTCGTCTGTAAAACCACAGACGTGTGAAACGTTTGTATGTAAATGGAATGTGTGTATAGTAAAAAAAACAAAGTGCTCTATTCCTAAACAGCAGTGTTTATACCTCATTATACCTGGACTCTTGACCGGAGGGTTGTGGGTTCAATCCCGGATGAGGGACACTGCTGTTAGAACATAAGTACATAAGAAAGTTTACAAAGAGGCCATTCAGCCCATCTTGCTCGTTTGGTTGTTAGTAGCTTATTGATCCCAGAATCTCATCAAGCAGCTTCTTGAAGGATCCCAGGCTGTCAGCTTCAACAACATTACTGGGGAGTTGGTTTCAGACCCTCACAATTCTCTGTGTAAAAAAATGCCTTCTATTTTCTGTTCTGAATGCCCCTTTATCTAATCTCCATTTGTGACCCCTGGTCCTTGTTTCTTTTTTCAAGTCAAAAAAGTCCCCTGGGGCGACATTGTCTATACCTTTTAGGATTTTGAATGTTTGAATCAGATCGCCGCGTAGTCTTCTTTGTTCAAGACTGAATAGATTCAGTTCTTTTAGCCTGTCTGCATACGACATGCCTTTTGAACCCAGGATAATTCTGGTTGCTCTTCTTTGCACTCTTTCTAAAATCCTTTTTGTAAAGAGGTGACCAGAACTGAACACAATATTCTAGGTGAGGTCTTACTAATGCATTGTAAAGTTTTAACATTACTTCCCTTGATTTAAATTCAACATGTCTCACAATATATCCGAGCATCTTGTTGACCTTTTTTTATAGCTTTCCCACATTGTCTAGATGAAGACATTTCTGAGTCAACATAAACTCCTAGGTCTTTTTCATAGTTCCCTTCTTCAATTTCAGTATATCCCATATGATATTTATAATGCACATTTTTATTGCCTGCATGCAGTACTTTACACTTTTCTCTATTAAATGTCATTTGCCATGTGTCTGCCCAGTTCTGAATGCTGTCTAGATCATTTTGAATGACCTTTGCTGCTGCAACAGTGTTTGCATCTAGGTATTTTACCTAGATTCAGTATAAACAACTGGATAAATTGGTAATTGTATGTAAACATAATGTGATATAATTGTGACAACTGTAAGTTGCCCTGGATAAGGGTGTCTGCTAAAAAGTAAATAATAATAATTTAAATGCAATCTGCTGAACTATTTGCATTTGACTTGGTATTTGTATATTCTGAAATATAAGAATTTGCATTTGAATTTCAAATCATGGAAAAGCTTCAAAAATATTAAATTTTAAACACTTTTTAATAATAATGCTCATAATAAAGTAGAGAGACTTTTCAGTATTGCTGGTAAAGTTGATTAACCTGAAAGGTGCAAACTAAAGGACACTTTTGAGAACTTCATGTAAAACTTCAAGAAAACAAGTAAAAATAATAATTGTGCAATGCACACATATATAAATATATACATATATCTCATCATTTATGTCAGTTTTTCACAAACCTGGTCCTGCGGGCCCACTGTGTCTGCTGTTTGTGTTCCAACTGAGTTCTCAATTATTAAATTGATCCCCCAATTGAACTAACAATTAGTGACTTAATGCAATGTTAGAAATAACTTGAAATATCCAACTCTTTTGGCTGCATTCACAAACCCTGATCAGCACTAATCTTGGACTACCTTGCCTGAGTTAACATTAGGTAGTCCTAGATTAGTGTTAATCGAGGCCTGTGCAACCAGCCATTTCTACAAATAATTCAAATGCTCTGATTAGACATTTTATTCATTCAATTGAGGGTTCAATTCGTAATTTAAAGCTCAATTGGAACACAAATCAGCAAACACTGGGTCCTCAGGACCAAGATTGGGAAACACTGTTTTATGTAACTTGCTTCCTATATTGGTACATACCTGTTAATTATTATGAACTCCGTGATTACTGTGTTTATGTTATTATATAAACTGCTTTCCTTGTATGTCACCTTGGATAAAGGCCTCTGCCAATTCATGTTAATAAATTAACATTTGTTGTATGGGAAAGTATTTGAAGTCCATTCAACATTTGTCACATATTTGCATTTGTATTTAGTTTGGTAGTAAATGTCTCACATTTGCATTTGTATTAAGCAAATTTGCAAGAACATTGACATTGCCTCTGGTCTCATCAATTTCCTTCTATCTGAAAAACACAAGTATGCTCAAAACCATAACCATCAAATTTAACAATGGAGTCACCCATACTTTTCAACATTCATGCTCAAAGTTTGAAATCATGGATAGAGTCTACATTGTTCGAGAGCAGTTTTCAGTCGTTGGTGCTCATGCAATCACCATTCACAAATGTCAGGGGATGACTCTAAAAACAGTTATGATGGATCGTGGTAACTCCATTTTCTCCTATGGACAAAGTTTCGTTGCACTTTCCACAGTTACTTCCTTAAGCGGTATCCACCTTATCAACTTTGACCCCACCTGCATCTACGCATGTCAAACTGCAGTTGAACACTACCATCGGCTCAGAGGGCTTTATTGTCCGAAGTTGAAAAGCTTGAAGGAGACTAACATGCACAAGGGACACAAGGTAAAAGATCATGAGCATTTCATTCACCGAGCCATCATTAATGTTCAGGAACAGCAAAAGCTTCAGTCTTCTAAGAGAACATTGCACTTACACATCCATTCAGAGGCTCGAGCAACCCCAATTTCACCTCATGCTATGCAAATGCAACATTGCAGCGCCTTCTTCACTTGCAACCTCTGAAGGATTCATTAAAACACAGTCAACAAGAGGCTATCAGGAGCTTTGTTCACAAATAGGATCATTTGCCAGCCACTGTGTCTCTAACTACTATTGATATTTGTCACTTCTTAGGAGAACCTTTCAATAGAGGTGAGCAGCAACATGTTGCAGAGTTTCTCACCAAATTGTCTGAAATTTGTCCTGAAGTATCTCGCATGGTTTCAGTCACAATAAGTCATGACATTCTATATACTACATGTAACTACTGCTCATCAAACCGAGAGGCATTTCATATTTATCCTCTACATATACCTGCTGGTACAGATTCCATATGTTTGGAAGAACTCATTTATAGAAATGACAAATGGACAATGATTCCTGGTAGCAAATGTAGGCAATGCAAAACTTGTACAATCATGTAACGTGAACTTATTCAATCAGCAGGTAGACTGATTGCAGTCCAACTTATGCTTTGGGAAACCAAACCAGACGGGACCGTTACAAAGTGACACAATGCTAAGTTTACTGCTGTGCAGAAGAGCACAATTACTGTGGTCAACAGGAATTACCAATTAGATTCCATTATCATACACCAAGGACAGGATGTTACTTCAAGACACTATGTGTCTATTCTTGCTGTGGGTGCTACTGGAAAATGGGTGCATGCAAATGATGCACTTATTGAAGTCAAACCATGGTCAAGAAATGCAAACTAAATGTATATGGCCTTTTATGAAGAGATGTAATACTTTACAAATGCCTTAGCCTAAGTTCATAACACCACTATATCAAGGAGAATAATGTTTTTTTCCAGCATTAAAATGTGTTAGTATACCACCCTTTAGCACAGACATGCATATGTACCTTTTGAACCATTTATAACATTGAAGTTTTGTACCTACGTAAATATCAATATATCAATACCTACCAAAATAGACATGTTGTTTTCACCACTCATGTAACTATAAGAATACGTTTACACTTTCAATACTGTCCAAAAGTCCCTTCTACCATTATGTTACTTTCAAATCTTTTCTCATTTCTCTTATATTACTCTACTTATTACTCTCTTGTAATGTCTGTCTGTCTATTTACCATACACATTCTCGAATATCTTATCCTTGATTTATTCATTATTTGATGAAGTAAAAAAAGAAGTGATATCTATGACAAAAACATTGTCAATGTAAAAAACAAGTTAGAAAAACGCAACAGCCATTTAAAGGGGTGATATCAAACACAAAAGTCCAAGTTAGGAGAAGCAATTAGGCCAATCTTGTCAAGCATCAAGCAAATAGGCACAATTGGAAAGGTGCTGGGGCCCAAGATTCACACAATTCTTGCTTCTAACTTGGTACCTTTTTTTGATCGCTTCGCTCCACTTGAAATGTGCAGTGGCGCAGCAGGCTAAGGTCGTGTGCTCTTCAAGAACGTCATGTTGCAAGTTCAAACCACTTGAAATGCGCTTTGTATGACTTGAAGTGACTGAGACACACACTCACACACTGAGACACACTCACACACACTGAGATTGTGTGTGTTGTAGTGCGTGTGTTTCTCAGTGTATGTGTGTCAGTGTGTGTCTCAGTGTGTGTGTTTGTCTCAGTGTGTGTGTATGTGTCACTGTATGTGTGTCTCAGTGTGTGTGTGCCTCAGTGTGTGTGTGTGTGTCTCAGTGTGTGAGTGTGTGTCTCAGTGTGTGAGTGTGTCTCAGTGTGTGAGTGTGTGTGTGTCTCAGTGTGGGAGTGTGTCTCAGTCACTTCAAGTCATACAAAGAGCATTTGAAGTGGAGTGATAAAGTGGAGCGAAGCGATCAAAAAAAGGTACCAAGTTAGAAGCAAGAATTATGTGAATCTTGGGCCCCAGCGCCTTTCCAATTGTGCCTATTTGCTTGATGCTTGACAAGATTGGCCTAATTGCTTCTCCTAACTTGGACTTTTGTGTTTGATATCACCCCTTTGTTGTGTTTTTCTAACTTGATTTTTTTACATTGACAATGTTTTTGTTATAGATTAAATATACAGGATCAGTGACAGCATTTGCCCAGCCTGACCTGTATTGGCTGTTTTTGTGTTCGTGATTTGTTTTGGTTATCTTTTTTATTTCGCTCTGTGAGCAAGTGTTTTTGTTCAATTATTTTAGTTATTTTTGTGTATTTAAATAAACGGCGCAAGACACGTCTTTTTGCCCTGCAGTACCTACTTGTTTGTTTTCCTTCCTGTTTCTGGACTGACGTCACTACTTGACCATCCTGTCGTCACTACTTGACCATCCTGTCACAGTCTTGCATCAGTTTTTTCCATGAAGCATTGGAAGGTTTCCTAGTACATTTGTTTATTCAAAGGTGATGTGCATCCACCAATACAGCCCTTATGATGTCACCAGCGCTGTGTTTTTGGGATGCTATACTCGAAAGCCTGATCATAGGCCAAGGTCAAGTACAGCGCACCAGTCTTTTCTTTTAAAGGCTGTGACCCACTGGGTAAATGTTTCTTCTGTATGGGTCATTTCATGTCAACTCAACCAAAATCCAGGAGATTCCCACCTCAAGATTTAGAGTTTGCTTATATTATGTGTAGTGGAAGATACAGATCAGGTATGAAACCAGGCCAAATATTTAAGATCAATATTTACTGAGATGCACCCCCATTAGTGGTGGGGGCATGGGGGGGAGTCTCGTTTTGGAGTGATTTTGAGGACCTCAAAGTGGCATTTAAAATCTTCATCATTGAGCTTAAATATTTGGCCTGGTTTCATACCTGACCTGTATCTTTCACTACACACAACATAAGGAAACTCTAAATCTTGAGGTGGGAATCTCTGGATGACTTGACATGGAATGACCCAATACAGTTAATACGAATTTAAAGGGTCCAGCAGTTGTTTTTTTTTTATTATTGGTAATTCCTATTATGAGGAGTCTAAGGCAGATGCATCCTGTCAAGTTTTTATTGAAGTTACAGTAACACTGAAATCAAATTTCAATTACAGAACATGGAACATGGAATCAAAATGGATTTAATTAGGAATTTTTGCCACTGATCAACACAAAAAAAGTCCATAATGTCAAAGTGAAAAATAAAATCTATAAATTGTTCTAAATTAATTACACATATATAACAGAAAATAATTTATTGCATAATTATTCATGTCCCATTCTGATCACAGGCATTTTGAAACCATAAAAGCAAGGCGTCCTCAACATCAGGTATTGAACAAATCTGAAAAAAAAACGCTGCCAACATGCATCCACAGTTTGCTGTTCAGTGGTATTATTGTGTCCAGATTTTTCAGATTGGTTGACAAAGTGTTTGCAGGCATGTTATAATCTATAGCAACATCTTTATTTTTCTTGTATGGTG
This sequence comes from Acipenser oxyrinchus oxyrinchus, assembly GCA_030684275.1. Taxonomy (NCBI): domain Eukaryota; kingdom Metazoa; phylum Chordata; class Actinopteri; order Acipenseriformes; family Acipenseridae; genus Acipenser; species Acipenser oxyrinchus. Next base: position 23,574,300 of record CM060258.1, on the reverse strand, counting down.
GAGCATTATCCACTGCTTTCAACACCTCCACTTTTGTCTGCAAGGTTAGTGCACGTTTTTGCACTAGTTCATGGAAATGGCATTGATGCATGAGTCTATGGCAAACTGAAATGCATCATAAGATTAATAGTCCCTAACAGCACTAAAATACAGTACAGAGGCGCTAATCTGGATTAGGAGTCCCTAAACATGCTCTCTTGATCCTATTCCTACTATTACAAGATGTTCTTGGTGTTATTAATACCCACATTTTAAAAATTTCCTCTGGTATAGTTCCCTCAGCACTTAAGGTAGCTGTGGTAAAGCCTATGCTCAAGAAACACAATTTGGACCCTAAAGTCCTCAATAACTATAGGCCAATCTCCAACCTACCATTCTTATACATTTAAATGTACTGTGAGACAGTTGTTGCAATTCAATTACAAAAAGTTCTAACTCTCAATGGTATATTGGAGAAGTTTCAGTCTGGTTTTCGTGCTGCACATAGCACCGAGATGACCCTTGTCAGAGTTGTGAACGATCTGCTGATAAGCTTTGACTTGGGCTTTCCATCAGTTTTAATTCTTCTTGATCTAAGTGCTGCCTTTGATACTGTAGACCATTCCATCCTACTGAATCGTCTTGAAAGCACAGTAGGACTGTCTGGCCTTGTCCTATCCTGGTTCAAATCTTATCTTTCTGATAGGTTTCAGTTCATCTCTGTTGGGGAGGTAAAATCGTCATTATCGGTAGTTGTCTGTGGTGTTCCACAGGGCTCCATTCTAGGTCCCTTGCTGTTTTCATTATATATGCTACCGTTAGATGACATTATCCACAGACAAGGAGTGAACTTTCATTGCTATGCTGATGATACCCAGCTATATTTGTCCCTAAATCCAGGAATTTCTTCTGCCTGGGTGTTATTAGCTACTTGCCTTACAGACATCAAGCATTGGATGTCACAGAATTTTCTTATGTTGAATTCAGATAAAACAGAGGTTATGCTAGTGGGCTCACAGAACCAACTAAAAGGAAATGTGGGATTTGGGGGTCATCTTTGATCCTGATGTATCATTTGAGACTCATATTAGGGAAGTTACTGAAGTATCTTTTTACCATTTGAGAAATCTAGCCAATTATTTCGGTATCTGATGCCGAGAGACTAATGCATGCCTTTGTTTCATCTAGAATTGATTATTGTAATGCACTTTTTTCCAGTATCCCAAATCGTATGGTATCCCGCTTGCAGCTTGTTCAGAATACCGCCGCTAGAATTCTGACTAAAACCAGGAAAAGTGAACATATTACCATTGTTTTGGCCTCTTTACACTGGCTCTCTGTGCAGTATAGAATTCATTTTAAGATTTTGCTGTTAACTTTCAAGGCCCTGAATGGATTAGCACCTAGTTACTTGCAGGAGTTACTGACTCCGTATCTTCCAAACCGCACTCTGAGATCACAGGATACGGGGCTGCTGGTTATTCGTAGGGTCAACAAAAGGAACACGGGAGGTATTTGTGACATGCTATACAAAAGCATTGCGATTTGCTCTTTTTTTTGCTATGTACTGTACAGTGCTTTGCGATACTTTTGTACAAAAAGCGTTATATAAATGCAATAAATAAATAAATAAAATACAGTACAGAGGCGCTAATCTGGATGCAAGTTAATATATTTCCCAATATCCTTTGCACTCAGCTGTTCGATCTTGGGTGATTTTGCTTGTAACAGGGTGATGTGTTACGTGTGTGGGTAGTCACTGGAAAATACTGACAGACACAGAGCATTGGTGTTGATACGCCGCTCAGGCGCGGAGATTTAATTTTCAACACCGGACTGGCTCAAGGGTACCAGCAATGGTAGACCTAGTGTCACATTTAATAAAGAAATAAAAACAAAAACAAAGCTAAAAATAAAAGTTTGCCACACAAAATGATGAGCGCTAGTCCCACTAAAAGGAGCGTCCCGCTCCAGGAACCTACGGTAACCCTCTCTATACTGTTTTGGGATCCACATCCCCTAAGCTGACCTACTTCTGTTCTCTTTCTTCCAAAGTCCTGGCCTCCCAGTGACTCCAGGCCATTCCGGCAGTTCTGGCTGGGCAGACGCCTTCACAGGCCCCGTCTTGCAGTTAAAGGGTTCCGTGGTAGTAGTTCCTGCAGAGTGGACACTTCCCTCCTGGATGTAAACAAACATGCTCTCACTCAGTGCCTGTCTGTATAGCAATGGCCTTGCAGCAGCCCCGAGCCTTAGCACAGCCACTTTTTGAGCTCTGCACACACATCCCCAGGCATGCCCCCCAGCCAATCCGGACCTCCCGATCAGCTCAGCTCAGGGCGAGCCTCCCGCTGAGCTGGTCGCTTAGCAATGCGTCTCCTGCTGCTCATCGCAGCTGATTACTCCAAAGCACACACACACTTACGCAGGAACCAGCGACCCAGCTCCCTGTCACATTGCTTTTTTTCACATATTTCTTCCCCGGGGTGGGGGGCTCCAAAATAATTTGCACTAACAGGAAATCCATGTAAAGTGAATTCATATTATAAGAAATCATTTACAATAAGCGAGTGCTAAATTTGGCCAGTACCTTTTAAATTGATAGAATCAGAGCATTCGTCTAATTCAAGTTCATTTTGACTTTTTTTTCAAAATTAATTACAAGAAGCATAAAAGTACTTAAGAGATTTTTCTGTTCCAATATGCAAGAAGGTATTCTTTATCAAATACAAGCATTATTAGTGCAGGTGTTTGTTGAAATGACTGGGTTTCTTCTCATACTAATAAATACTGTCAATAAAGTGATGTTATTCCTTTTCAGAGATCCCGAAACCCGGTCCCTGGATCAGTGGCTCAGCAGACCAGCAAAGACATGACGCAGCGCTATTGTGCACTGATGTCCCAGCTGGAGAGGTATGGGTACAACTGGGAGATTCATCCTGCATTTTGTGAATTTATCATCAACACGTATGGCATTCTGAAACAGAGGCCACAGGAGCAGCCCCAAGTGGCTTACAATGATCCTGTTGCCCTGAGGAAAGTCGCTATAGATACGGTCCCTGCTAAATTCCTGCGGGACTCCATGCTGATTCTGAACTGCCTCTGTGAGCTCTCTAGGAGGGATGGCAAGCCGCTCTTTACCTGGTGAACATCTAAAACACTGTTTCACATCTTGAAATGATGCTCTTCAATGAATGTCAAGATTTTTATACAAGAACCAAACAAATATGAATAAAATAATAAAGTATGAACCTAACTGTTTCTTCAGTTATTATTTTGTGGCACAGGGGCATAGGACATAGACCTGTGTCTCCTATCCAAGTACTGACTGTGCTACCTCCTAGGAACACAATCTGCATGGCAGTGTAGAAACCAGGTGGTTCCACCACAGAGGGGCTAGGGAAGAGAAGGAGCGGCACGGGAGGGTGGAGAGTGGAGGGAAGGTGTGGCATGGCAAAAGCCTTGCTTGTGTAAATAGTGTGTATGGGAATGTAAGGTTGGCAAGGATGGGGTTAATTCTGTCCCTGCCAACAACCACAAGTGTGGCCATTGCCCAATTAGGTAATTGAGTGGTAATTGAGGAATGGCCACCTGTATAAAGGGGAGTAGAAATATTTTGAGAAGAGGGAGTTAGGTGATTGAGACTGTGACTGTGACTGTGACTGTGACTGTGACTGAGACTGAGACTGAGACTGAGACTGTGACTGTGACTGTGACTGAAACTGAGACTGAGACTGTAAAGCCCACCGCACACAGCCCGACTCAAGCCGTCCCGACTCATCTCATCTGAACTGTCCGTACAGAGTTTGGATGAATCGTATCAGTGTGCGTGCACTTAAAACCATGATTATGCAGATTTCAGTCGGGATGTCTTCAGATTTGAAGATTGAACATGTTGAATCTTTTTCAGATGCAGTTTCGTTCAGATGTGATCAGTCTGTCTGTGTGCAGCGGTTGCCGACCAAGACTGACTGAGACCGATTAGTCATAAGGGTGTCAACCAATGGTGAAGCAGGTTTAAGTGACGTAGCTTGTTATGTAACTTGTCACAAGATGGTGGAATATTGACAGCTTTAGTTCCACAGGTAAAAATACATTAGTCTTGAATTGCTCTGAGTGTCCTGAATTCAAAAATACCAGATATGTTCACATTTGAATAGTTTTTTTAGGCGTTTTCTAATCAAAGGTAAATTATCAATTTACCTTTTTATTATCAATCTACTGGCAGCCTATATTTTCTTACTGCGCTAAAACAGAAGTAACCGGTGCGTCGATCTCCAGTAGGTCACAAATCACAAGCCCCTAGATCCACACGCTGAGAAAAAAAAACGCCAGTCAAATAAAAAATCAACAGGTTGGATTTTATTTACCACAGGCTAAAGTGTAGTAGACAAGCTATACAAAAAGTCAAACACTGCCTGAAACATTTGCACGGTGTAAATGGTCAATTAAATAGGCTAAGCGCTTCTTTTGGTTGCCTCGCAGCGCTGTCTCCGCCGTCTAATCAGCATACGGTGCCATGCATAATATGAGGGTCGCTATGTTGGGCTAATTTAATACAAAAATGTGTACAGGGCAGTATTAATTAAATCTGCTTACATAGTAATCACCAGGATCTAGTTGTGGTCAGTAATTCTGTCTTAGCAGTGTGCGACACCTAGTCGGGAAAAACTCAATTGTGACATCAAACCAAAACTGAGCACAACTGATCGCAAAATCTGTGCATACTCAGATGAGATGAGTTGGGATGGCTTGAGTCGGGCTGTGTGCAGTGGGCTTAACTGTGACTGAGACTGAGACTGACTGACACCGAGACTGATTGAGACTGAGACTGACTATGACTGTGACTGAGACTGAGACTGTGACTGACTGTTACTGTGACTGACTGTGACAGACTATGACTGAGACTGAGACTGGTAGGCAAGAACAAGGTCTTGAATTGAATGCAAGCAGAGATAGGTAGCCAGTCGAGAGTGTGAAGCAGAGGGGTAGCGTGAGAGTAGCGGGGTTGGAAGAATACAAGGTAAGCAGCAGAAGGTTGAATGAGCTGAAGAGGATTAATAACCGAAGCAGGGAGACCAGTGAGGTGAGAGTTACAGTCTGAAGAGTACCAGAAGAAGGAAATTAGAGGAGGCCAGATTTAGAGAGGCTGAGTCTGAGGTGGTGAGAATGTATCCAATTTGAGACAGCTAAGAGGCATTCTGAGTTGTGGGAGTCAAAGGAGAGGAAGATCTGGGCATCATCCGCATAAAGGTGGTAGGAGAAATGAAAAGGAGACGAGAGTGCCAAGTGAGCGGGTGTAAAGGGAGAATATTGACTGAAATTGATTTCTGGAGGAAAATGTAATACAAGAGTTGAAAAGAGACACACAGAGGGTTAAGCAACATTTGTTCTATTATAATATTAAAAAAACAGCTACGGTTCTCACTTTTTTTTTTATTAGATTTTTTTGGTGTCCAAAAAGAGCAGGCTGCACTTACAGTTCTTCAATACAATATAAAAACTTCTTGTAAACCCGGTTTAAGAAGGCTGTATGATATCAGTAGGCAGCAAAGGCCAAATCGGAACTCAGACACAAACATTCAAATATACCCTTCCATATTTTAATATTAATTAGGTTATCTGCATTTGGAATGATCATTTCTTTTTTTTTTTTTAATTTAGTCGTTGCCAATTAGCTTTGATTATTTTCTCCCCAATTTGAAATGCCCAATTATTTTAGGCTCAGCTCACCGCTACCACCCCTGTGCTGACTCGGGAGGGGCGAAGATGTCCTCCGAAGCTTGTGCCGTCAGCCGCCCGCTTCTTTACACTCTGCAGACTCACCATGCAGCCACCTCAGAGCTACAGCGTCGGAGGACAACGCAGCTCTGGGCAGCTTACAGGCAAGCCCGCAGGCGCCCGGCGAGACTACAGGGGTCGCTGGTGCGCAGTGAGCCGAGGACACCCTGGCCGACCTAACCCTCCCTCCCCGGACGACGCCGGCCAATTGAGTGCCGCCCCTGGGAGCTCCCATCCACGGTCAGCTGTGGAATAGCCTGGACTCGAACCGGCGACGTCCAGGCTATAGAGCGCATCCTGCACTCTAGCGAGTGCTTTTACTGGATGCGCCACTTGGGAGCCCCCTGAAGGATCATTTCTTTCCCTAAAAGAAAACTAAATTACCCAAAAGGTACGACCAAAGTAGTATGAGAAAAAGCGAGACTTATTTTTATTTTCCATGGAAACCACACCATAGTCAATATAAACATTTCAACAAACTTTATTTGCAAACAAAATTCCAAACCCACACTTTCCATGTGCAGGGCCTCAGCGCTACCACACCTTGTCATTGCTATTGTTATATTGCTGTCATGTTACTGTTATATTCAGCGCTACCACACCTTGTCATTGCTATATTGCTGTCATGTTATTGTTATATTCAGCGCTGTCACACCTTGTCATTGCTATTATTATATTGCTGTCATATTATATTTTTTGCACATGAAAATCCAGGATACTACAGTAATTCACAAATGATTAATGAATGCTTTTTAAGTCTCTTTTGATATTTATGCAACTGTTCTTGACTCTTCTTGTTGCTTTTTAACACAAATCTAGAAAAGCTAATTCACCCAAATCTGTATAAATCCTTAAAACATACTTTAAAAATAGTATTCTTTAAATAACTCGATGATTTCAAGTTTTCTGAATAGATCTAATTTTTTATGATATTCGTATGTTAACATAACAATTTCTACGAAGTGTCTAAACATTTACTGGCAGGTTGGATTTCCTTTGTGGGATTGATGCAGGTTACTAATTTACCACCATTGATTAATTTGTATTTGTTTTAGGGAACGTTATGCAACTCAGTTTCATTTAACAAGTCAACCATTAAAAAGGCTACAGTGAACATTCCAAGCAGACCAGTTGTCTTGGTGGAGATCATTTTGTTGGCTTCATGAGGTCACAGGTCTTGTGCAAGCAATGGCTGTTTAGGGGGATGGGGCACAGCTCTTGTTTTTTTGGAACTGTTCAAAGTACAATGCATAGCATCTTCATTTATTTCCAAACCCAAAAGTGTCTTATTTATGTATAACTCAAACCTCTCTGTAGATGTAACCACTTCATCAGAAACAGAAATGTCCTTGTTGATTAACCTACAAAACATAATAATAATAATAATAATAATAATAATAATAATAATAATAATAATAATAAACACACACACACACACAAGTGTTCTGTACATTGGATTCCCAGCTTTCACAAGACTTCTTTCCAGACTGTGCTGCTGGGATTGCTGTGAGAATCAACAAAATGAAGTTCTGGTATCAGCAATACTGGAATGTTCTGATTATTTTTCAATATATTGGCAGATAGTTTCCATTTATTTTCATGCCAGTACAAAAAAATATAACTGTGTTAATAAATGGGATCACTTTTGGTGGATAATCAATGCATTAAAACATGTTTTAACATCTGTTCAATGCATTTCTGATACAGACCAACACAAATCAAAAGGAACAGTAAAAAGGCAAATACAAGGGTTCCCGAGTGGCACATCCAGTAAAGGCACTCTGCGTGGAGTGCAGGATGCGCCCTATAGCCTGGAGGTTGCCAGTTTGGGTCCAGGCTATTCCACTGCCAGCCGTGGACGGGCGTTCCCAGGGGGTGGAGCACAATTGGTCACCGCCGGGTGGGAGGAAAACTTTGCTAAAAAAACAAAAATGTCTGAAATCCCTGAACGTGCCTTATTTCTAGGATGCAATATCCACATGAGATTATTTACCACTGCCTAGATCATAAAAAAAAATTAAATACCTTTGCCTACTGTTTATCAAACATATATAAATGCTGTTCAGAAACAAAATAGCATTCCAACAATTGGAATAGTTGTTGCAGTGCTCAAAGTAGTGTCTGCTCTGGGATCCTGAGCGGGGCATCCGGTAAAGGCACTCCGCGTGGAGTGCAGGATGCGCCCTATAGCCTGGACGTCGCCAGTTTGAGTCCAGGCTATTCCATTGCCGACCGTGGATGGGAGCTCCCAGGGGGCGGCACACACTTGGCCGAGCGCCACCCGGGGTGGGGAGCGCTTAGGTCTGCCAGGGTGTCCTCGGCTCACCGTGCACCAGCGACCTCTGTAGCCTGGCCGGGCGCCTGCGGGCTTGCCTGTAGCTCTGAGGTGGCTGCATGGTGAGTCTGCAGTGTGAAAAGAAGCGGTCGGCTGATGGCACACGCTTCGGAGGACAGCATGTGTTCGTCTTCGCCGCTCCCAAGTCAGCGTAGGGGTGGTAGCGGTGAGCTGAGCCTAAATAATAATTGGAAATTCTAAATTGGGAGAAAATAATAAAAAAATAATTGGTGACTACTAAATTTTTTTTTTTTTTTTTTAAAGTGTCTGCTCTGTATAGTCACAGTAGTGTTTCTTCTATTCAGCATACACGTGTACATTTCCAATCCACGCTGAGTTCAAGTTAATAATGTAGGTAGAGGACAATTCAACAAGTAATTGATTTACAGAACTGCTGCACTGAAGTTAGCCCTCAAAAGGGACCAGAAAAGAACACATAACCTGCCTGTCTGCTCTGAAGAGTAGAGCTGTTTTAAAGTTCGGGTCTTTTATTGATCAGGAGTTGCTTGCATTGTTTTTTATCCAAACCATGTCCAAACTGGTGGAGTGTGTCCCAAATTTCTCTGAAGGGAGAAACAAAGAGGTAGGAATCTGTACATTTCTTGAATGTTTATATCTTGTTGAATGGAGTTTGGATTATCAGAGAGCCACTGAATTACCAAGTGGAGAATTAGGGAAACGGACATTGAAGACGGCAGCTAGATGGGTCTATTCTCTATTACTAGTTTAACCTGTCTGCTCAAAATGTCTTTCTTTACTCTTCTAGTACTTATTACAAACAAGGAGAAATACATTGTTTGTTTTATTTATTTAAAAAAACATGACATTCCTTTATGAAGACGAAGTGTGCAAAAGGATACGTTTACAGACGGTACCCTTAATCATTATAACGTTATATTTGAGACAGAGTTACATGCTTTTGCATGGAAGGCTCGGAAATATTTATCAATAGTAGCAAAACATTAAGTTCAGCATTTTGATGGCTTTAATATAGTTTGACATTCATGAATCTGTCTGGACTGTTTAAACAGTTTAATAACAAATGTTATTTGATCCATCAAAGCACTCTGATTTATCTCCTAGTTTCTGAAACTGCATCAGTAAATCAACATGTACCATTGCAGGTCTTTATCTGCCAGTACTGCAAACAAAAAAAATACCAGAAAAGCAGCAAATGTTAGTTTTACAGTACTTTATAGTCATGAAGTTATTCTCACTGCCTTATAAAGGGTTTACGATTTCCCCTTACTATCACTAACCTGCAGAAAATCATTATACATAAAAACACTGATCTGATAAATCAGATGAACTTATTTTGTATTTACCATTTTTTCATGGGTGCAAGAAATAATGAAAATTCTTTGCATTTTATCTGAAAACACATACATATTGATTGGAACACAGTGAATACATGAAATCTTCAGCTATCTGTGTTTACTAAGACTGGCCTTGTATGTGACCAGGCGCTGCTACTAGGTTAATCAACGCATCATGGTAAAGGTAGTGATGGGTACAAAGCCTCACTCGCTTCGACTCATCTCGAATCATTAGAAGCAAACAGTGTTGTGAATCAAACGTCCAATTGGTTCGCATGAAGCAATACATCACGTGACACAAACGCCAACAGTTCTACGGATCCTCTGAAGCTGCAGACGCTCGGGGTGTTCAGTCACGCACGATCATGGAGTAAAATCTTGCTGACGGTGTCGTAGGCGCACTATCGAAACGTTTTGATGGTATATTTACAAAAGAAGACACAAACCACTATACAACGCTTCAGTGGTGGAGCTAGCTTTTCATGCCAGGGGGGGCAAATCTTACTCTAGGGGCCCCATTGATAAGAGTTGTTTAATTTGCTGGTTTACATGGAGGGAAATCCACAATAACTGAATTTATGTATAGTTAAATACCGATGTGCATAATATTGTGCCATTATGGTAGCAAACTAAAACCCAAAGTGTCACACGTTATCATGGTATTTCTTTTACAACAAAGATGAGAGTAACAGTAAAATGAACAAATAACTCACCACGCCTTTTGGTTGACGTTTTCCAGCTCTTCAGTTCTCAACTCCCCTCTCTGACATATTGTAGGCACGCGAAATGAGTTCAGTTTATTGTCCACAAATAAATTATCCAGAGAAAAATATTCACAAAAAAATATTTAAATATAAATATTTAATAAAGAAAATACAAGTCTGTATGTCAACAACTAAAAGGCCTTTTTTCGTTGTTTCATACAAGCGAATTTGTTTATGACATTCCCATAGTCGAGGTTTTCAGCTGTTGTTCTCTCAATGTACAAAAGTGCTAAAGCAGAAAGTCTGTCTTCATGCATTGAAGAGCGCAAGTAGTTCTTAATGAGTTTCAGTCGACTAAAGCTTCTTTCTGCTCGAGCTGTGCTTACAGGTATAGTTAAATAAATCTGATACAAAATGCACAAGTTGGGAAATGCACGTTGCATGTCATTAGCAATTAGGAAAGGAAGAACCTCATTAGTTGAAAGGCCCGCATCACCCTGACCTGCAAAGAGATCCTTATAAATCCCTATAAAAGACGAGTATTCATCAGCCACGTCGTTCGCCACTAAATCCTCACTGTAAAAATGTGCCAAATTATTAACCCTTTCTACTGAGTTGATGTAAAAAAAATGTTTTGGATTGAGCACCAGGAATTCCTTTGTGGTCGCTCTGAAGTCTGAAAACCTTTCTTCAAACTGATTTGAAATGATGTCTAGCGCACAGTAAAACGTATCTACTTTAAAACGTTGTCTGTTGTCCGTAATAGATTCTCCTGAAGCCAGTTCATCAAAATGTTTTCTCTTTTTACGTGCTCTTTGCTCTTTGTACAGTGTGGTTGTGTTACACTCTGTAGCCAAGTCTTTCGCAGATATCTCCAACTCATCGAAGGCTTTTTCTGAGTGTATGTTTTTTATCTCTGTAGCACAGGTATTAATAAGCTCAAGGGCTGTATTCAGGTCAATTGATTCTTGTTGAAGGTAATTTGATAGGGCAAATGTTTTTTTCATGATAATGTTCCAAAAAGTTAACATCAACTTGAATTCAAAAGTATCCAATGTTGTCAATAAACCCTGAGCCTCAGCAGCTACTTTTGGTGCAGTCCCTTTGAGCTCTCCACTCACAATTCTGTGAAGAGCTTCGGTAATTGCAGGCATACTTTGCAGCACTGCCTCAGTAGCACGTTTTCTTGATGCCCACCTTGTATCAGACAGCCTTTTTAGCGTAAGAACAGTACCGTTCAACATTTTATCTTGTTCTTCTTCTAAAATTCTACATCTTGGAAGACTTGATGTCAGAAATAAGTAAAGCGTTTCTAGAGTCCTGAAAAAAAGTTTAGCGCTGGTGGAAGCGGAGACTGCATCAATTAAAATCAAATTCAAGTTGTGTGCACAGCAGTGAACGTACATTGCCTTTGAGCTGCAACCTTCCTTTACTCTTGCTTGGAGTCCTGAAATGTGTCCAGACATTGTGCTAGCTCCATCGTAAGCTTGCCCACGCATGAAGTTAACATTAAGCCCAAGTTAGTGAGTGAGTATGTTTACCAGTAAGTTATAAAAAGCCTCAGCACAGCTGCTGGTAAGCTCGTCGAATTTTATGAAGTGTTCACTGCTGTGTCCAGTTTTAGTAACATACCTCAACGATAAAGAAAATTGGTCCACTCTGGCAGTATCAACAGTAGAATCCACAATTACTGAAAAAAAACGTGCAAGTTTGACCTCTTCAGTTATTACTTTTAAAGTTTCCTGTGCAAGACACGATATTAACTCATTCTGTGTGTGGTGGCTTAGATACGTTAGGTTTCGGTTGGAAACCTTTAAATGCTGGTCCAAGAGAGAGTCGTATTTCGACAGCAGTTTTAAAAGTTCAAGAAAATTGCCCTCGTTAGTACCCAGAGCCCCCAATCCAGCATATTCTCTGTGGCCTCTAAATGCCAAACCCTGCTTGGCTAAGAATAGTGTAGCATCCACAAGCCTTTTTAGTATCTGACGATTCTTCGATATACGCTCTCTTTCGGCTTTCAACAGTCCTGCAATTACAGTGTTGTCGTTTTTAATCCGATACTTGGTCATGAGAAAGCGTTTTTCAGCTTAGCGATGGATTAAAGATTGTTAGTGCTTTTCTATCTTTTCTGTACCCTTTCGAAATTTTGAAAATCCAAGATTAGGATCTGCCCAGTTATCAGAATAGTGTACACTTTTTCTGTCGGCAAAAAGCCAGCAACAGAAGCAATTTAGGCGGCCTGACTTTGTCGAGTAAATGAGCCAGTGCCTGTCTACGTTGCAAGTGCCATTAAGCCTGACGCTTGTACCAAGAAACATTAAATCGTCGATGATCACTGTCATAAGGAAAGTCTGAATAGCTGTCTTTAAGGCCAGGCTGGCATGGGCCAAATTCGATAAGAGCACGCACTGTGGCAGGCGTCAGAGGCTGATCTTTAAAAAGGTAGGGATCTGTCGGATACGGTTCCTGCGTATTAAGTTCAAATACCACGTCCTCCTCATCTGATTTACTATCGTGCAAGTGCAATGTGTCCTCACAGTCAGTATCAGAGTTATCTGAATCACTTACAGGAGCAGGCGTATTTGATTCTGAGGATGAGGCTCGTTCAGAAACCACTGCAGCAGATCCACTCGTTGAAGCCTGGGCCTCGTTTGGAAACATATTGCTGACATCGAGCCCATCATCGTCAGCCGGTGGTGTCTTTGATCTTTTCACAAAAAAGCTTGTGAGTGGAGTACACGAGGAGGCTGTAGAAATTAACTTTTTTGCTTCTTTCTCTCGGTGCTTTTCGGCACGGGATTTACACCTTTTAAGCTGGTTCATTTTAATGGTTGTAGTCACGCGGTCTTCTGACATACGTGAGGAAGTGCGACAAAAGGGTTCCACAGTGGGCGGTGCGTGATACATAATGTAAACAACAAGTTTGTTTCAAGCAAGGACGATGTTGTAAAGTGACAGATGAAGGAGTGATTGTAGTGTAGTTTCACAATAAACTTGAATTTTGTACAGTAAGTTAGCAAGCGTTTATCTTTATTCTTGTTTAAGTTTGTTTACAACCTTTATTAATAGAAACTTAATTGAAATGTACGAGTATGTGCTGAGCCCCGCTCGAAGGGCCCGCCAACCTTCATATTTGGGGCCAGGGGTGGCGACCGCCCCCTCTGCCCCCCCTTTGGCTCCGCTACTGCAACGCTTTACTTCGAATCAATAATACTTCGTTGATGTGGGTTAGAACTGGAAGGAAGAATATACTGTTTGTCAAATTACATTTTAAAATAATTTCAATTAATCTTTGTTAAAGTTATATATATATATATATATATATATATATATATATATATATATATATATATATATATATATATGCTGGCTACTACTATGTGAAATTGGGGGAGTTTAATTATTGTTAATTATTATAAAAATAAATGTAATGATTATTTGAGATGTTTTCCAGAAATAATTGCTGATAAAATGTCTTTTCAAACCTTTGTCAAGGAAGTCTTGAGTTCAATATTATTTCATTGTGATAACATCAACAAAATAAATATAATTTATAAATATCAAATTGCTATTGAAAAAACACCATTACACCTTAAAGCACCATATGTTGTTGATGTTTGTGTTATTACTGCGGGATCCATGGCGGCTCTATGAGTTTAGTGCGAGGAAGTAATCAACCTCAATCCAGAGGTCCGGGTTCGCGTCTGCTAAATCATATATGTATTATGCTTTTTTTTAAAAAAATAAAAATATATATGGATGTATATGTAGAAATCTGTGCATTCAAGTATGTTTTACTGAAATGTAATAAAATAAACACTATTATTATGTTATGTTTCTATATATTATGCACTTTAAAAACGTTTTTTTTTAAATGTCCAGTAGGCTTTAATTGACTTGGGGTTACGCTTCAAGTATGTTGTATGCTTAAAAATAATCTAGCCATCCGAGAGACACCGAACTAATGACCATTAATGCTATGCCTAATACTAGAATGCCTATGAGTTTTGGAGAGGGGCTTCAATTGATTCAACTACGTTAGTGCGGAGCTTCAAATCATTCACGAGGTTCATTGCTTCATTGAGGCTTCAAATCATACACGGGGTTCATTGCTTCATGAGGCTTCAAATCGCTCACAGGAGCTCATTGAGGCTTCGGATCAGTCACATGATTCAGTGATTCACTACTTCAGGTGATTCAAATGACCACTGCTTCATGTGAAGCAAACAAATGACGTAACCCGCCTCGAACCATCTGAAGCAAACAGTGTTCCGCATGAAGCAACACATCACGTGATCTGACTGAACCAGAATCAATACAATGCTTCGTTGAAATATAGCCTAGATTACTCCTGGAAGGAAGCATTTATTTATTTCTCTTTTTTTTCAATTCATTTATTTATTCATTTATCAGCAAATATGATTATTTTAGTTTTGCATTTTGCAAAATGTAATTATTATTATTTAAAATCTAAAAAAAGTTCTCTACACTCACACTTCCTCGGAGGAGCAGGGATTCGATAACAGCCTGTGTGTAACTCATATGTTCAAGTTCAGTTATGTTCAATGACGCGGCTCTACCAATAGATGTCACTATGGAGCACGAAGCGCTTCAAGTGATTCGGCTCAGTGAATCTTTTATGAAGCAAATGGTTCAGAAGGTTCAGTGGTTCAAGAGGCTTCACTTTTCCCACCACTAGGTAAAGGCCACTGTGGTAGAGTGGCCAAGTGTCTATGGTGGTCAGCAGGTAGAAAGGAAACAGAAACACAGCTCACCGAGCCAAAATAAAAAGGTTAAACAAGTCGTGAATGCAAAATACAGAAAACCCCTTACCCAAGTCTTGCACTATCACAATGAGTTTCTAAATAAAAATAATCATTCTCCCGCTGCAAACCTCTCTGTTCCGCTCCCTGCTAGTCTCTCTCCAACAGAGCTTTGGGCTCTCTTTATAGGGTGTTATAGGCTGTTCCTAATTAACACCAATTATTCTATTTGGGAACAGCCACATTCTCACATGTTTTTGGCAGGGACAGGAATTAACCCCATCCCTGCCAACCACCACCAAAACACAAACAAACACCCACACTATTTATATAGCCACAAGCCAGGGTTGCTGCGGAGCTGGCTGTTTTGTACGTGTTCAACTCCCTTACAAGAATGGCTGGTGTAGCAAGTCTGAGGGATTTGTCGTAGGTGACGCTGAACTAGTTATTCCGTGTAGTAAAACATTGGACTCCTTTGCATGGAGGATCTCAGTAAGCTACAGAGCACGGTTCATCAACTGATTCTGATTCAGTTATGTTAAGTTTGCTAATTGATGATGTGGAAAAGAACAGTAATTTGATGCCGGGAAATATGAATAACAGTGAGTTTTGACCTCCTTTAGTATTCTGGATGGAGGGCATACCTTGCAAAATGACCCTGTGTGAACAAAATGAAATATATAGAAATAATATGTACAGCTAAACGTGTCCAAGTATCTTATAGGAATGAAGTCAGACCATGGAAATCCACACCTGTGATGGAGAAACTTTGGATCAAGAGACTTGTTATGGAACCAACTAGAGCTGAACCTGGTACAAAAGTTGAATCCTGCTGGGAACGGGCAGATATGCTGGACATGTGCTAAGACAATTTCCAATATGAAATGTACTTTGATATGAAAAATTAAAGAATAGGGTTTTTTTTTTAAGAGACAAACATAGAAGGATAAAGAGAGAGTATCCTTGTACCGCCAGTAGATGGCTCCCTTGCTCCATGAAATAGGTCAGTCCACTTGTTTTGACAAGAAATTAATTAAATATTTAGTAATCTGAGAATTTCTAAGAAAATATAGAATAAACGATTTTTTGCTTGTATTTCTTATCTTTAGAAAGCATGACGCTTGATAAAAATGCACAATTTCGGCTAAAAAAGTGGATGTTAATCCCACCTATAAATTTATGTTTCCAAAGACAAGATTAGAAAGGATTCTTTGCAACATATAAATCAACAATTAAAACATAGCAGCCAAGGTCTTAAGAAAAAACCTGTTTCGGCTGGATTTTGTATGAACAAAGGACAGGGTCAAACTTAGTTCAGACATTATAGTGCTATGTAAGTTGAATGCATTAATACTGGCCTGTATTTCCATTTAGATCTTAGAGGGAATCACCAAAGAAATAAAGTGATATTATAAATTATAGGAGCGACTGTTAAACTGAAGTAAATTAATTAAAAGTTAATTTTATAATGCCACATTTATAGTTAAAAAAGGTTCAGTGCTAATTGACACTGTTTATAGTTTATAATGGTCAAAAAATAGAAATTAGACACAAAGGTATTGCAAATTAATAAAATAAATGATTAACCTTTTCTAGACAGAATGATATTTAAAACTAAAAATATCAATTTGATTTCATAGGATTAAGAATATGTTTTAAGTATTTGGCATAATGAGAAAGCATATTATTTAAACTGACGAGTGTTATTGCTTGTTCATGACTTTACTGTAGTGATAAAAAGATTAAAAGCCGGAGCAGTATTCAATTTAATTAATTGGGGAAGTGGTACAGTTTCTTTCTCCTTCTATTAAACAAAAAGACCTTTAGACATTATAACATCCATTAAATTACAGAATATAAAAGGTATTATGCTATGTTTTTGTATTAGTTTATAATAATATACTATAATGTACTGAGTTATTAATCCACTATACTATTGTCTAATGATGGTAGATGGAGTCATTATAATGTGGTTCTTTAAAACTGCTGCCTAGCATTGAGAAAAAGGGGCCGCTCTCCTTATCAAGATGTACGGGCTTCCACTCCAGCAAAGCTGCAAGTCTTATAGATTTTGAATTTAAGGTTTATGGAATTAGTGGTTTAACACAGATAAAAATATATCTTGAAATAATATGCAAAAATTGTGGCATAACAGACATTGATAGGTCATATATCTAAAAAAGTGATTGCACAGACTTTGGCCTTGAAAAAACAAGAGACTGTGGAAATTGCTTGCAATAGCATATTCTCAGAGTCAGGTACAGGTCAGAGCCTGGTTAGTGCATCTTTTAAGGGATAAATAATTATAATGAAAATTATTACCACTTAAACTTGGTGAAACTAATTGAATACTGTATGAGGCAATCTTTTGTCAAATACTAGTATATAGAAATTAGTATATAGAATCAAAACTGACTCATTAAAAACATATTGAAACACAATATGAGGTTAAAAGAAACACATACAGTACTGTGCAAAAGTTTTAGGCAGGTGTGAAAAAATGCTCTAAAGTAAGAATGCTTTCAAAAATAGACATGTTAATAGATTATATTTATCAATTAACTAAATGCAAAGTGAGTGAACAGAAGAAAAATCTAAATCAAATCCATATTTGGTGTGACAACCCTTTGCCTTCAAAACAGCATCAATTCTTCTAGGTACACTTGCACAAAGTCAGGGATTTTGTAGGCATATAGTCAGGTGTATGATTAAACAATTATACCAAACAGGTGCTAATGATCATCAATTCAATATGTAGGTTGAAACACAGTCATTAACTGAAACAGAAACAGCTGTGTAGGAGGAATAAAACTGGGTGAGGAACAGCCAAACTCAGCTAACAAGGTGAGGTTGCTAAAGACAGTTTACTGTCAAAAGTCATACACCATGGCAAGACTGAGCACAGCAACAAGACACAAGGTAGTTATACTGCATCAGCAAGGTCTCTCCCAGGCAGAAATTTCAAGGCATCAGGGGTTTCCAGATGTGCTGTCCAAGCTCTTTTGAAGAAGCACAAAGAAACGGGCAGCGTTGAGGACCGTAAACACAGTGGTCGGCCAAGGAAACTTACTGCAGCAGATGAAAGACACATCATGCTTACTTCCTTCGCAATCGGAAGATGTCCAGCAGTGCCATCAGCTCAGAACTGGCAGAAAACAGTGGGACCCTGGTACACCCATCTACTGTCCGGAGAAGTCTGGTCAGAAGTGGCCTTCATGGAAGACTTATGCCAAAAGCCATACCTCCGACGTGGAAACAAGGCCAAGCGACTCAACTATGCACGAAAACACAGGAACTGGGGTGCAGAAAAATGGCAGCAGGTGCTCTGGACTGACGAGTCAAAATTTGAAATATTTGGCTGTAGCAGAAGGCAGTTTGTTCGCCGAAGGGCTGGAGAGCGTACACGAATGAGTGTCTGCAGGCAACAGTGAAGCATGGTGGAGGTTCCTTGCAAGTTTGGGGCTGCATTTCTGCAAATGGTGTTGGGGATTTGGTCTGAATTAATGGTCTCCTCAATGCTGAGGAATACAGGCAGATACTTATCCATCATGCAATACCATCAGGGAGGCATCTGATTGGCCCCAAATTTATTCTGCAGCATGACAACGACCCCAAACATACAGCGAAAGTCATTAAGAACTATCTTCAGCGTAAAGAAGAACAAGGAGTCCTGGAAGTGATGGTATGGCCCCCACAGAGCCCTGATCTCAACATCATCGAGTCTGTCTGGGATTACATGAAGAGAGAGAAGCAACTGAGGCTGCCTAAATCCACAGAAGAACTGTGGTTAGTTCTCCAAGATGTTTGGGCCAACCTACCTGCCGAGTTCCTTCAAAAACTGTGTGCAAGTGTACCTAGAAGAATTGATGCTTGATGCTGTTTTGAAGGCAAAGGGTGGTCACACCAAATATGGATTTGATTTAAATTTTTCTTCTGTTCACTCACTTTGCATTTAGTTAATTGATAAATATAATCTATTAACATGTCTATTTTTGAAAGCATTCTTACTTTACAGCATTTTTTCACACATGCCTAAAACTCTTGCACAGTACTGTACCTTTAATTTAGCAAAATATAATCAATTAGAGATGATGTCACATATTAAAAGCATCTCTCATATATTTGCATGCACATATAACAGAGGGGCTCGGAGGAAAACAAGGAATGAGATCATAGGTTTGGAGTTGGACAAATATGAAGTCTTGAATTTATTGGTACATGACTCCAATTAATTCTGAAAAGTTGCCTGGATCTTTTGAAAACTATTATTTGTAAAAAGGATAAGAACTGTCTCAACAGATTAATGATTGGATTTAATTGAGGCGTCTCATGTATCCCAATGAGACGAAAAACCTATATAACCCCTAAGTAATCATAATGGGGTACCATACTCATACCTGACAGGGTAATGTGGTCCATTATCTGCAGACCTACACAATTGAGCTGATTGAACTCAGTTTCATTTGCCTGGTGAAGACAGTTATATTCTTTTACGATTTATATTAAAGGGTAAGCATTAATCAATTATTATTTTATCTCACATGTATTGCATGCATTGCTATAAAGGATTCACACTATGTTTTAGAATTAAGAGAGTATTCTGTCGAATGTGCTGAAATATAGCATTGGGTGCTTTGGGTGACGTGTTCTTGGCCTGCCTGCAGGCCTTGCAAATACATATAAATGTATTAAAGTGTTAACGTTGATATCTGTTAAGACACTGGACTGCCCAGAGCGTCTATCAGCTGGGGATATGAAGTAGCCTGTAGCTACTCAATCCAATATTTAACCGTTAATAAACCAAATGAGTACTGATCATACTCTGATTCATAAAAAAAACTTTAAATACATGAGTCTGTGAATTTCTTGAGTACTAAAATAGTCATCTGGATATATTGTGGGTCCAGTGCATGAACAATACCCCACTAGGAGTAATAACATCTCTGTCCTCCTAACGTCTCCCCTGAGATAAGAGTGTGTGCTGAGCAAATAAAAAGAGTACGTATGAAATCTGAACCCTCAGAATTCGTGACAGATTACACAAACTCATTATTGCTGGTGTTTATATGGAAACACGGTGCCTTTGCTTGTTGCTGTTTCAGTAAAGCATCAATACCTACCCATTCTGTTATCCACAAAAGACATCACCTTGATGAAGTAAACATTTCTCTCTGCAGGTCATCGATGCCATTGCGACTGCTATCTCCAGCACAGAGGGCTGTCTCCTTTTGGATGTGGACCCGGGCCCCTCCACTAATCGCACTGTCTACACATTTGTAGGCTCTCCTGAAGCGGTGCTAGAGGGAGCACTCAGTGCTGCCAGAGTTGCTTTTCAGCTCATTGACATGACGAGACACACAGGTAAGAGACACTTCACTGAGACCCCTCCCACACTCACCTCAAGTAGCAGGATTGAACCCACATGACATACGGAGGTGAAATAACCTGAGCTGTATAACAGAGGGGCGTCACAGTGGCGTAGTGGTTAGCACTGCTGCCTCACAGCACCAGGGTCCTGGGTTCGAATCCGGCCTAGGGTACTGTCTGTGTGGAGTTTGCATGTTCTCCCTGTGTTCGTGTGGGTTTTCTCCGGGTACTCCGGTTTCTTCCCACAGTCCAAAGACATGCTGTCTAGGTTGATTGATCACTCTAAATTGCCCTCTGTGTGTGTGTGTGGTGCCCTGCGATGGACTGGCGTCCCGTCCAGGGTGTAGTCTCGTCTTGCACCCTGTGTATGCCGGGTTAGGCTCCGGCTCACCACGACCCTGTAAAGGATTAAGCTGTTAATGATAATGGATGGATGGATGGATCTATAACAGAATAAAGTAAACCTATTGACTAAAACTATGTACTGCTTGTTGACTTTGATTTCCTCATCCTGGAAAGTCATAAAGTTACATGCTCTGTGCAGTTGAAAAGTAACATTTTATCTTTAATTTGTATTTAAATGAGAATAAACAACCCTGACAGTTGTCCCGGGCCCGAGCTTTATTTATTGTTTTAATTGTATTGCCAAAACACATTTATTATTTATTTATTTAGCAGACACCTTTATCCAAGGTGACTTACAGAGACTAGGGTGTGTGAACTATGCATCAGCTGCAGAGTCACTTACAATTACGTCTCATCCGAAAGACAGAGCACAAGGAGGTTAAGTGACTTGCTCAGGGTCACACAACGAGTCAGTGGCTGAGGTGGGATTTGAACCGGGGACCTCCTAATTACAAGCCCTTTTCTTTAACCACTGGACCACACAGCCTCCTGGAAATATTCCTGGAATATTTCTGGAAATATTTGCTTACTCTACACCAATATATTTTGCATTCAAATCATACCATAAGCGTTAAATGATTTTTCCCCCCTTTCCTTGGCTGAGCAATGGTTTGCTCGAAACGATTTACTCGTGAGCGTGTGACAGATCTCACACGTCATACCATCATCACCAGGGAAACTAGATTTCCGCAATAAATAAAAAAAATCTCAGTTAACAAAACTATAAACATGTGTTATTCCACAATTAAAATAAAAGACTAAATGAGCCCCCACCGTCACATTATGAGATAAACAAGCAGTACTATTGAATAAGGATGAACACAGGAAGCATTTATTGGTACTCTTAAATTCTAAGGAAGTTACACACTTACCAGTGCCATCAACCACCAAAATAAACAAATGTACCATTTTACTTTAAACATTACAAATATGTACTGTATGTGTTGTAATAAAAAACAAAAACTGTAAATAGTATTCATACCAGTTTATCTCCGAGTTGGTCTTTGTTATAAAAACATAAGAAGAACATAAGAAAGTTTACAAACGAGAGGAGGCCATTCAGCCCATCTTGCTCGTTTGGTTGTTAGTAGCTTATTGATCCCACAATCTCATCAAGCAGCTTCTTGAAGGATCCCAGGGTGTCAGCTTCAACAACATTACTGGGGAGTTGGTTCCAGATCCTCACAATTCTCTGTGTAAAAAAGTGCCTCCTATTTTCTGTTCTGAATGCCCCTTTATCTAATCTCCATTTGTGACCCCTGGTCCTTGTTTCTTTTTTCAGGTCAAAAAAGTCCCCTGGGTCGACATTGTCTATACCTTTTAGGATTTTGAATGTCTGAATCAGATCGCCGCGTAGTCTTCTTTGTTCAAGACTGAATAGATTCAATTATTTTAGCCTGTCTGCATACGACATGCCTTTTAAACCCAGGATAATTCTGGTTGCTCCTCTTTGCACTCTTTCTAGAGCAGCAATATCCTTTTTGTAACAAGGTGACCAGAACTGAACACAATATTCTAGGTGAGGTCTTACTAATGCATTGTAATGTTTTAACATTACTTCCCTTGATTTAAATTCAACACTTCTCACAATATATCCGAGCATCTTGTTGGCCTTTTTTTTATAGCTTCCCCACTTTGTCTAGATGAAGACATTTCTGAGTCAACATAAACTCCTAGGTCGTTTTCTTAGTTCCCTTCTTCAATTTCAGTATCTCCCATATGATATTTATAATGCACTTTTTTTTTTTGCCTGCATGCAATACTTTACACTTTTCTCTATTAAATGTCATTTGCTATGTGTCTGCCCAGTTCCGAATGCTGTCTAGATCATTTTGAATGACCTGCTGCTGCTGCAACAGTGTTTGCCACTCCTCCTATTTTTGTGTCGTCTGCAAATTTAACACGCTTGCTTACTATACCAGAATCTAAATCATTAATGTAGATTAGGAATAGCAGAGGACCTAATACTGATCCCTGTGGTACACCACTGGTTACCTTGCTCCATTTTGAGGTTTCTCCTCTAATCAGTACCTATCTGGATGGCTATTGTCAAACTCCTTGAACCGATCGTAGGGGTGATTTGTATCATTTTCTGCAGCTCGTTCAGTCGTAACAATGCACTGGATACTGAAGTAAACTGCGGCTACGATTCAGCATGAATGTGACACTGACAGTGCGCCTCGTTCATCCTTAACTTCTGTACACCAGAAGCAGTTCCCTTTCAATTCAAAGACGGCCACCAATGACATGACATATGGGATATGACTGCCCATTGGGTCGGTATTGCTGAGCTCTCTATGCCAGAGCTGCCGATAGGCCCCTTCCTGGGATGACACACTCGGTCCTGCCCACCGAGGGATTAAAACCGTCCTCCTGAGGAAGCCATTTCTCTTTTTCCTTCCCAAGACGGTACGGTAAGACCTCTGTGTTGAGCTGAGCGTGTTGATAGAAAAGAGCTCCTCGAGTCGATTCGCGTCGATTGTATTTCCCTTGCATTCGTGCTGAAAGTTGGCTCGCCGCTTTCCTGGAATCAATCAATGCCTTTGAAAAGACAAAGCCTTTTGCCTTTCTATCTTTCAGAAGCCTCCCCACTTGCGTGGTAGGCCACTCTTTGTTATCTGTCTGTCGTGTGTGTGCGGCTGCCTGTGCAGTCACCTGCGAGTGGTTGTCTATTTCTTTCTGAGAGTACACAGTTCCTCCACGGGGCTAGGCCTTGCCGCATTCCCGCTGTCAAGTAGACCTCGCCGGCTGCATAGTCTGATGGCCACAGCCATATTGGCCATTCAGCTGGGTCTGCTTCGCATGTGCCCGCTACAAGCGTGGCTGTGTCTCATGCATGCTTGGCAGCCCTACGCTGGTGGAGGACGACCTCTCACCTGCGCAAAGGTGTGTAAATGGGAGTAGTGTTGAACTGCGACAGAGGCCTCTAACCTGGGTTGGGCGGCGGTCTGGGAAGCAGAGGAGGAGTACACAGATCCTGGTCGGACCGCTGAACATCCCTGCACATAAACATGCTGGAGTTGCAAGCGGTCTCCCTTGCTCTCCACCACTTCCTCCTGGTGCTGAGCGGTACACATGTGTTGATCCGGATGGCGTATGTCAACCACCAGGGTGGCCTACGGTCCCTGGCAGAGACGACGCATTGCCCCCTGTGGTACTCCCTCCACCGCTTAGGCGGTCCACTCGGCGTAGACGCCCTAGCGCACAAATGGCCCAAAGTGTTTTTGTACGCTTTCCTGCCTATACCACTGCTCCCGGCCTTTCTCGAAAAGGTCCAGTTAGAAGAAACATAATTTCTCCTAGTGGCCCCCAAGTGGCCCAGGAGAATCTGATTTTCGACCCTGCCAGCTGTTGCACAGCCAGCCCTGGGAGATTCCACTGTGCTTTAGATCTCCTCAGTCAGGCGAGAGGCACTCTTTGGCACCCGGAACCGGGCAGGTTCCAGCTATGGGTCTGGCCCCTGAAAAGGGACAGCTGATTAGCCCTAGGGCTATCAGATGTGGTTGTGGGTACGTTGCAGAGCGCTAGGGCAGACTCCACTAGGTCCTTGTACACCTATAAGTGGAGGTATTTCCAGGCTTGGTGTCTGGCTAGAAGCCATGACCCCATATCTTGCCCTATGCCAGTCATCTTACAGTTTCTGCAAGAACTGCTTGATGCTGGTAGGTCACCGTCTACACTGAAGGTGTATTTAACGGCTATCTCTGCTTGCCGTGCCCCTGTAGACTCGGTGTCTCTGGGTGCGCATTTCTTGGCTACCCGATTTCTTAAAGGCGCTCGGCTGTTACGCTCTACCAGCAGGACTGTTCTCCCCAAATGGAGCCTCAATGTTGTACTAGAGGCTCTCACGAAGGCCCCGTTTGAACCCATACACTCCATAGAGTATAAGTAACTGTCTATGAAGACAGCCTACGATTGTAGACTATAAATACATACGTTTGACGTGCCATTTGTGTTTGTAGTTGTTAGTTATTACACATGTATACCATGTACTGTATGCAACACTTCATTATATATTTATTAAGCTTTTAAAATTACTATAGAACTCCCTACCCAATACACAATTTGTTTATAATTAATTGTTCAGTGAATTCCTCTAGTCATGCATTTTCTCTGGTACTCTTTGCTCGCCTCCGCGATAAATAAACTCAACATGATTAGAAGTAGCCACCAAACACTTACAGTATTATAAGAGCAATTTATATGCATACAAGTGTGTGAAGGTGAAAGTGTACACTGTACATCAAGTGTAGGAGGAGTCTGACAACATTACAAATACATTTAGGCAAAATCCATGTCAATGATCTCGATGACATTCCTGGTGGATCTGTGTGTTCTATTGTACGTCTGTTCTTCGTTCGTGTGTGGATTAGACACAGGTGTTATTTGTTTATTTAGCAGACGCCTTTATCTAAGGCGACTTACAGAGACTAGGGTGTGTGAACTATGCATCAGCTGCAGAGTCACTTACAATTACGTCTCACCCGAAAGACAGAGCACAAGGAGGTTAAGTGACTTGCTCAGGGTCACACAATGAGTCAGTAGCTCAGGTGGGATTTGAACCAGGGACTTCCTGGTTACAAGCCCTTTTCTTTAACCACTGGTCCACGGCCTCCTTAGGTTTTAAAAGGTGTTAAAAGCCAAGGATGCATTGCAAATCCGCAATCACCTCAGGAACCTTTATTGTAATATCAAATATGCCGTTTTCTATACCAAGATTTCAGTTCTTTAATTGAAATAACATTTACAGTAGAGGTCAGCTGTCATATAATGTACGTATGCAAAATTCAAAAAGGCTACAGTTACATTGAAAATTTCTTGGTAGTAACATTACACTTCAAGCAAATAACTGTATATCATTTTAGCAATACAACAAGCCTTCCGTAAGGTTACAAAATAAGTGAAAAAATCTCCTTCATACCACAAGTATAGAAAAGGCTAAAATATTTTCAGAACTACAAATATTGAATTGTCGAGGTTGTCTGTAAGAAATTACTCACTCTCTGTATCGCCAGCCGCGGTCTGTTAAATGTCTGTTTCAAGGTGAGCTATATACTGTTTCATTAATTAAAACCCTCCTTTTCCATGTGCAAATTAACTGCTTATAAATTATGACAATTAACACGGATTTGCTTTTAAATTCCCACGCAAACAAAAGAAATATTCGCTAGAAGCACTGCTCGTTAAGATATTTCTATTATTTCTTAAGTCAACATACTTTAGTAAATCACATTAGGACGATTATTTAATAATGAATAGGCATAACGACCGCTCGAAAATGCCAAAATCAATGCTACATGCCGATTTCTTGATTAACACTGGAGTTATCATTTACAAACTTTTGAAAATCCTGCCCCACGAGTTCGATACATGAACTGTTTGCGAATCTTGCCCATTTAACACTAAGTGTATCTTCGATTTTATTGCATTTTTTAAAACCCGACACATCTTAATCTTGATTTTAGCGAGGGGCTACTGTACGATTATGAAAAGATTTTTGATAGAAACACATGTAATGTCATGTCTGGTTCACTATTAATTATACCTGGAGCGGTTCTGCTGCCGTCACCTTTTTTATACCGGAAGGTCCGGTTGGAGAATGTGAACAAACTTGACTAGACTTGATTACAAAAGAGTAATTATTTTATTTTAAACCATTATCTAAAACCATCCAATAAGTTATTCTAATAGTTCAGCTCACAGGGCAGGAATCTGAGGATACATCTCAGTGGTCACATGCACCCCACCCCCCAAGCGCCACGAAAGTTATTGGAAGGGGGAAAAAGTAAACAATAAGAGACTCCACTTAACTTATATGCAGGCTGCAGTCCTGTAATAAAGTTTGTATGGTTTCTTTCTTCCCCTGCGTTGTCTCGTATTCTCCAGTTAACACCAACCACCAGCAAACTTCCTATCCCGACCTCTTTCTCTGCATATCTCTCCCCTTATGATCAGTCTCTCTCCCTTTTATCGGTATCTCATTAACTAATGTCCCGCACCTGAGGTTATTCACCATCTGTCCAATGGAGTGGGACATTCCCCACCCACCCCCCCTTTCCACAATCACTACGCACATTTTTTATTTGGGGTGAAGCCAAGGTGAGACCCCACTACAGAATCTGACGGGATTAACTGCCTTTCAATATTTATTTGAAAACATTTCCCACGACTCTCGCAATGTTAGAGATCTCGCTAAAATGACGGAAAATTAGTATATTGCGGCTCTCTTTATTAACATATTTTCTCTTAGTACATACGACAAAATGTATACTTGGCAAATTGTTGCAACCAAAATGCAAACTGCGGTATGTTTGCGCTGCGACTGGGCCCATCTTAGTACATCTACCCCATAAGAAATATATCAATTGCTGTTACTAAAATGCAGCCGCACCTAAGAAATAAAATAAAAACCGTAAAAGTATTGTGATTATTAAACTATTCGAAAAAATATCAATGACTGTACCGCCCACAGAAATGTTTGCCCCCCTGACGTGATTATTTTAATATCATTGCTGTTCAATGAAAGCTGGTGCACAACAAAGGAGTGCGAGGGGTAATATAGCTTTGCACATGGTTCTGTAGGAAATATCCCGCATCCCGTCGAATCTTTGCCAACAACATGTAAATAAAGTGTGCACATTGAAGAAAGCTGACTGTATATAGTTTGGGAGTTTCAAAATGAACTGTTAAACCTTTTATTGAGATTTATTTTTCAACCTGCTCTGGATCCAAGGAGGCGCGCTTTTTGTTTACATCGAATACACTTACAAAGCTTTCTCAAAACTGATTCGCTGGTAGTCAGGATGGGCCCAGCAAATAAAATGCTAGCTAATGTGGTGGAAGTTTCATTTCCAGACCCTATAACAGAGACTCAGGCTTTACAGACAAAGTGGAGTAAAACAAAAGCTTTTATTAAGTCTGCAGACTGGAGTTTCAACAGAGCAACGCAGGCTCTGCAAGCAATCGCAAAGAAGCTCCCACCTCTTCTATTTCTATCTTCTCCTTATATAGGCAGTTGTTCTGAGCGTACGTGACTTTTGTCACATATCAGCTAGTTAAACGCATGCAAGCATCCTCTTCAACACCTGTAGGCAGCCAGACTAGACTTGTGGTTTATCTTAAGTTTTGTTTACCAACTTCTTCCAAAGTCAGCTGAAACCACAAACACATCTTTACATTTTATTTCTATATAATACTTTTAATACTTATGAAAGTCAAAACATATATTACTTGATAACTCTTTTACTACCTATCGTATTGGCACCTCAGACATAAGAAAACAAACAGAAAGCAAAGAGTAATTTTCCCAGCACATTCCCTCCTTTTGTAATAAAAATAACAACCATAAGGCATAAAATTACAATACATCATCAGCCATTTCATGAAAAGGATCAGTGTCATCACCATCATTACACTGACCTTCAGTGGTGAGCAGAGGCATAGTTAAGGCATTATCTAAGACTTTGGTACTGAGCTTTTTAACACAAGCAATCAGAAACATTAATGCTATCAATACCACTAAACCATATATAACCCAGTGGAATAGCGTATCCCCCAGTTCAGTTCTGTATGTTTGGAGGAGTGATTCGTCTCATGCCACGGTGAATAAGAGGGGGGCAAGACATGTCTTTTTCTTCTATGAGCAGTGTGGTTACCAGTACTATTCTCTTTCCGATCATTAGTTTCTCCGGCTTGATCTTCAAGCTCCGTTAGGATCAGGATGAGGGACACTGTCAGTATGCCACTGAATAGAAGCGCGGCTGCAGACCGTGAACTCCAGTTGTTCCATGGCCAAGGCCTACGGTTAGAGGCGTTAGAGGCCTCCAGTGGGCGGTACATCCTTTTCGGGGTCGTGGGGTACCTTCCTGCAGGGACTGACGTGGACCCACGTAGACCTCTCTGCGACCTTAACCGCTGTTGGCGTTGTCAGCAGCACTTGGAATGGACCCACCCAGCGCTGTTGGTGCCAATATTTCCTCCGGAGATCCTTGACCACCACCCAGTCCCCAGGATGGAGATTGTGTCCGGGTCCCTCAGCCGGGTCAGGTAAGGCAACTCGTACCCTAGAGAAGAGATTCTTAAGCACATTATTAAGGGCCACACAATACGCCATTAACTCATCATCGCATCCCTGGAGGGTCAGCTGGTGCCTGGTATGAGGTAAATGGTTAGGCATACACATTACTCGTCCAGTCAGAACCTCATGCGGACTCAGGCCATGTGCAGAATGAGAGCGTCCTCTCATGTACATCAAAGCCAGAGGAAGAACCGTCCCCCACGCCAGCCCTGTTTCAGCGCAAAGTTTAGTCAACTTACTTTTGAGTGTCTGATTAGCGCGTTCCACAGCGCCCCGCTTTGCGGGTGGTAGGCGCAGTGTCTTTTTAGGTCAATATGAAAAGAGGCCCCCAGACAGTCAATTATTTCGTTCACAAAATGTGACCCATTGTCTGAGCTCAATTTCATGGGCACTCCATATCGTGGTATACATGGTCAAAGGGCTGGTTTGGTTTGGGATGGCCTGCCATGGGAGTACCGGTTCCTTTCCCCATGTTGTTCTGCATACATATAATACATTTAGAACAGTACTGTTCAGCAAAAGTAGTAAACCCAAAACAAAACCAAAATTTATAAACATAGTTCACTACCCCTCCTTTGGACACATGGTCAAGACCGTGTGCCCACTTATACATTAAGGGATAGCAGGCAATGGGCAGGATGGGTTTGCCATTTGGACCCAACCAGAGACCACTCTCCGTCTGACCGCCACGCTGTTTCCATTGGCGTTTTTCCTTGTCATCAGCAGACGCCTGGAGGTCAAGGATGTCCTGTAAGGAAAAAGGCTGATCTACAACAGAGGAAATGAGCAATTGTTGGACCGGAAAAGAACTGTCACATGTTGCTGCTGCCTTAGCCGCAGCATCAGCTCGTCGCTACCTAGGAGAAAGCATCAGTGGAGTTAGTGTGCGCCATGCATTTTACTACAGCTATTGCCTTAGGCGCTGTATGGCCTCTAGTAGGTTCCTTTGTGTCGCTGTTAAACTTTGTTTAAGCTCACCAAAGGCCTGCCTGCTCTCACCAGTCCAGACAATAACATCACTCATTTTAGTTGGTTAGTATGTATTAAGTCCTGCATGGGCTGTGCTTTTGTAGCATAGTCAAGTATCCAAGTCCTGCAATAACCAGTCATTCCTAGGAAAGTCATCATTTGCTTTTTTTGTCACTGGTTGTGGTATTTTTATTATTGCTTCAACTCTGTCACGGCTCAGGGACTTCCCCTCGGCTGACAGCCTGTGACCCAAATAGGTAACTTCCTGCTTACAAAGCTGCAGCTTGATTTTGCTGGCCTTGTGCCCTTCTTGTGCAAGAAAATATAGTAGAGCCTTAGTATCGGTTTCGCTTGCTTCAAAGGATTCAGAGCACAGTAATAAATCATCGACATACTGTACTAGCTTACTCCCTGCGGGGGCAAGAATCCTGCTAAATTTGCCTGCATTGCTGCACTAAACACGGCCGGGGACTCGGTGTAGCCCTGTGGCAAGTCCATTGTTTGCCCTCAAACGTGAAAGCAAACCATTCTTGAGAACCCTTCTCGATTGGGATACTAAAAAAAAGCATTTGCCAAATCGATAACAGAAAACCATTTTGTTAGTGGGGGAACATCAGAAAGGCAAGTAATGGGGTTTGGTACAATCGGGGTTCTTTGGTGTACAGCTAAATTAATTTCGCGGAGATCTTGTACAAATCGCCATTCTCCGTTAGCCTTCCGGACTGGGAGAATTGGAGAGTTGCATCTGGCCCCTGTGGCGGGCACTATAGCTCCCCTCCTCACTAATTCCTCATGGAGGGGTACTGTTTTCGCTTGGGTCGGTGGGTGCTTCTTGGCTCAACTACTAATGGCTCACAGTTCTTAATGCGGCCAAAATCATTCTTACTAGTGGGCCAGAGCTGTTGGGGAATGTCTTTCAGCCAGTCAGGATCAGCTTCCTCTGTTACTGGCATTAGATATTCCGGTGACAGCTCTAGTGCTACTCTGTGGCAGGCCCAGGCTCCCCTTTTTAACAGCCGGTATGCTTTACGGAGGGGAGTACTCGCCTTTTTCTGTAGGAACCCAGTCTCTTAACTGGGATAATTTTAGCACCCATGGACCCAAATCCTTCCACGCATATCCGTGATGTTTCGCCAGTGATACATGCGGGGCTGTCCCCTTTATTTCATATACCTTTTGTTGTTCTATAGTTAAGTAAATGGATAGCGCGGCAAAATCTCTAGACCAATATAGATACTGTGATTCTAAATATTCTACATACACGGGTGTGTGATCGAACCATTTATTTTCAAATTCAAAATCTCTTTGACCATGTGAGTACAGAGCGGTGCAATGCATTCGTGGTGCAGGCATGATTTCATGCTGATCTCCCCATAATTCAACAGTGAGTTGCTCTAGCTGTGCAGTTCGAGTTCCTGGCAGCAGGTCCCACGCATAGAGCCAGTCGGATCGAAAGTCACAACTGGTATACATTAAAGGCACATCAACAGTGATGGCCTCAGGGTTACATTCAATCTTTATTCGTAGGGCCGCCAGCAAATCTCTACCACACAGATTCAATGGGTACAGTTGGGAGTATATAAACGAGTGCATCACAAACATGTTATTACATCTTACACTCACTACTTCTGTAAGCATTTCCCTGTTAGCTTGGCCAGAGGCCCCTATCGTTAAAACAGAACTACTTGACAACTTCAAATGCTGAGCATTCTCTTGTTTTATTACCGACCTTGCAGCTCCTGTATCTATCAAAAAAACTATGTCTTTACCTGCTACATTTAACATTACCTTTGGGCTTGTCTCAATTTTAAATATTAAGGGACATATCACTTGCAAAATGCCCTACCTGGCCGCACGTAAAGCATTTATCATTCCGTTTCCGGTCATTGTTAAATGCTTGACCCACTGGGCCCTTACCGTGCCATTGTTGTTGCTCCCTGCCCCGACTGTCCCGTCCTCCTCTGCCCGCCCCACATCCTCCTTGTCTGTGTGTTTGACCTTGATAATATTGTAACTGCACCATTTGCAGTTTTCCTCGTTTCTTTTCTTTGTCTTCTTTCTTTTTCTGTGCTTGTGCGCCTTGTTGCCGGTTCTGATGTACGATGTGTGCCAAAAGATTGTCCAGAGTTCCGGTTTCCCATCCAATGCAGGATTGAGCCACTGGTTCCCGGAGGTCGGGTTTTATTCCATTCATGATGACTGCTTTCAACATTTCGTTAAAATGTCCCTGTGAGGGTTGTAATCCGCTATGATTTTGGTAACACTTAAGTAAACGAGCGTAATAGTCATCCCATGACTCATCATTGCCTTGTTTACAGTTATGTATTACAGTCCAGTCTGACAGTACAGGCCACTTTTCAGCAATGCGTCCCAGGAGATCATTGAATTGTCGGTCATAATCTCCATCATCTCTATATTGTAAAGTGATCTCAAATGCACCACTGACTGCCTGCCAATCCAGCTTCAGTTTACGGCGCAATACCTGACCTATTTCGCCAGCACTGGGACGGTACATTTGAACCAACGCCCGTACCTGTGTAACGAACTGTCCAGAGTCCTTGCGGTGGTCCAGCAGATCTTTGGCAATGTCATTCATTTCCCCGATGTCCCAGTCTCGTTGGACATCGACTGTGGGTCTCCAGTCGTCATACCCTGCATGGCCCGGGGCCGGTCTCGGTTGAGGGTTAGGATACGTTATCAAGGGATGCAGCTTGGTTCTCGTATTCTTCTTTGTCTTTGTCCCTGTTCGGGAACTTGTGGTATATTGGTCGGTGGCTGCTGCAGTGAATTGACTGAGACGAATGTCATCCTCAGCGGATGTAACCATGCTGCTGCTGCTGTCTGAGTCATTTCCTTCTTCATGGTTGGCAGGATGTGGGGGCGGTGCAGTAGGCAGGACGTGGCTAGAATAGGGAGGGGGGGCAAGGCGTTCTAACTTGTGTGACCTATTCTTACCCTTTTTTTTTGTCATTTATCGTCTGTATCATCAATTCTTTCCCTTTTTCTTATTTCTCTAATTCTTCCTACACGTGGCTAATTTACTTGTACTTAATGTTCCACCAATGGGGAAACTTGACTTGTCATACCATAAATCGTTTTGGCTCAGGGGACCTGGCCCCCACCTATCATGTATTTTTCTCTGGCATCCTGTCAGACTGGTACAGTCAACTGCTGTACTGCTTTTTGCCGCGTCCATTATTAATTTCCTAGTGTATTCTGTGTCTTTCTAATGTATCACTCCAAACATAACATAACACTCGATATCAATAAAATAAGAAACAGATAGCATATACAGACAAACACAAACCGGGGGGAAAAACAAAGGAAGAAAGAGAGAGAGACAGAGAAATATATCAGTCAATTTACCTATATTCAATTAATAATTCTTTCGTGACGTCTTATCTTAGGCGTTGCGGCTACAACCGTCAACTCAACGCCTATTTTAATCAGTGCTTTACGGCTGTCAACCTACACTATATACTGCGCCTATAACCAACAGTATTTACACGTGTCTTATTTAATCAGTGCTTTACAGCTTTTAACCAACACTCTATACTGTGCCTATGGCCAACAGTATTTAGACATGTCTTATTTAATCAGTGCTTTACGGCTTTTAACCAACACTCAGTGCTTTACGGCTTTTAACCAACACTACACAGATCTGATTGTATTAATCCAATAAGTCTAACCTACCGTCTCTGTCTGTTCGGGATACTTTATCCGCCTCGCCGGTGTCCTCAGACAGATCCAGAGGGGACTCCGTCCGTTTACGGAACGCGGTAGTCCTGACCTTAGTATTTGTTAAGGTCCCGTCGACAGTTGACTCTGTTTCCCAGGACAATCAGCGGGCGGAGTTCTGTATCCCATCCTCGTCGCCAAATTGTGGTGGAAGTTTCATTTCCAGACCCTATAACAGAGACTCAGGCTTTACAGACAAAGTGGAGTAAAACAAAAGCTTTTATTAAGTCTGCAGACTGGAGTTTCAACAGAGCAACGCAGGCTCTGCAAGCAATCGTAAAGAAGCTCCCACCTCTTCTATTTCTATCTTCTCCTTATATAGGCAGTTGTTCTGAGCGTACGTGACTTTTGTCACATATCAGCTAGTTAAACGCATGCAAGCATCCTCTTCAACACCTGTAGGCAGCCAGACTAGACTTGTGGTTTATCTTAAGTTTTGTTTACCAGCTTCTTCCAAAGTCAGCTGAAACCACAAACACATCTTTACATTTTATTTCTATATAATACTTTTAATACTTATAAAAGTCAAAACACATATTACTTGATAACTCTTTTACTACCTATCGTATTGGCACCTCAGACATAAGAAAACAAACAGAAAGCAAAGAGTAATTTTCCCAGCACACTAACACGCAGGAAAAGAAGAACACGCTCACTGTTTGTCTTTGGCAGACATACTGTAAATAGCATTGGTGCATTTTCCTTGATAAACTTAAATAATGTTATTGACTATGTAGTGTGTACCTGAGTGTAATTTGTTAAAAGGTGTGTTTTGTTTTTGTGTTGGGAAACAGCTTAGCCATTCCACTTTAGAGTCAGGGTTGTTTCTGCAAGTTTAGTTAGCGCTCCGAAGGAGTTAGGTGTTTATTTTGTTTTTGTTTCGTTTGTATTATTCAAAGTGTGCGTCAGCGCTTAAATCTCTGTTTCTGTGTGCTGGGTCTCATTTTTAAAGGACAAACGAACGGTAGTGAGAGCAGCTTTCTTACAGCGTATTACAAAAATGTAATGATTTAATCGATTATACAGTATTTATCTCGATGTATATAATGAGGAATAGAATCGATTGAAAAAATTGATTTTTGATTTTATCGTAGGAGCCCTACTGATAATTACTGTGGAATCAAAGTGAACAGAGCCTGACCATTCCTGGGGAATCAAAGTGATTAGATCCTGACCATTCCTGTGGAATCAAACTGATCAGAGCCTGACCATTCCTGTGGAATCAGTGATTAGAGCCTGACCATTCCTGTGGAATCAAAGTGATCAGAGCCTGACCATTCCTGTGGAATCAGTGATTAGAGCCTGACCATTCCTGTGGAATCAGTGATTAGAGCCTGACCATTCCTGTGGAATCAGTGATTAGAGCCTGACCATTCCTGTGGAATCAAAGTGATTAGAGCCTGACCATTCCTGTGGAATCAAAGTGATCAGAGCCTGACCATTCCTGTGGAATCAAAGTGATCAGAGCCTGACCATTCCTCTGGAATCAAAGTGATCAGAGCCTGACCATTCCTGTGGAATCAGTGATTAGAGCCTGACCATTCCTGTGGAATCAAAGTGATTAGAGCCTGACCATTCCTGTGGATTTTAATGATCAGTTAGCTACTGAGCCCTAGTTGCTTATTAGTTGTGTAGATGTATATCTGAAGCAGTTAAATCACTAATGTGGATGAAACCCATGTTGTAAGGTTTGAATAAAGCAAACTGTGTGTTCTTTATCTTAAACTGTTTGTTCTATTAAAATAAAATTACTCATCTCTCAGCAAATATGAACTAGGCAACTTGTCACTGGAAATACATTTGTAGGAGCGCTCCAGTATCCTTGCAGATGAGTTTCAGACTCGTCCTTCCTGTGAAGAGGCTCCTGGGAATTGTAGTTAACTGGCCCATTTTAGGAGGAGGGTGTGAGTGAAAATCAAATTGCTTTTACAGAAGATAAAAATGACATGAGATAACTTTGTGAACTCTTTCAGTCTGGTTGCTCTAGTCAGGCTTCTCCATTGTGGCAGGTACATGTCCTTTTTGTGTGGGACTAAAATTGAACATAGTATTGCTGTACCACTAATGCATTACTGACGATATGATTTCTAAAATGCATATAATATATTTATATTTATAAAGGTTATACTTTATTAATGACATGAGTGGAAACTGTGTGAATATGGTCCTGTTTCTTTTTTTTATGGATGAAGGTGGTAACAGGACCAGTTGTAATGTGTCTGTTGTCCAGTCCGTGCTCTGAAAGTAAACGTCTGTTTGCAGGGGAGCACCCCCGGATGGGCGCTATGGACGTGTGTCCTTTCATTCCCGTGCGGAATGTCTCCATGGAGGAGTGTGTTTGCTGTGGGAATCGCTTTGCACAGCGACTGGCTGAGGAGCTGGGAGTCCCTGGTGAGTTTTGGGTCCTAATACGCCCATAAAAGAGAATATTCTGAAATTTGTCACTTCAAGTCAGGGCTAACAATCTCTCTCTCAGCAGCAGTCACCAGCAGTCATTAACCTACAGGATTTGTCACACTCAAAGATGAAGTGCTATATTTTTCACGAATGTCATATGTGTTCCCCGTGAATTGCCATTTCTGAAAGAATAGTGTAGATATACAGATTTTTTGTATCACTTAATAAATACAGCAAACATTTGCCTGATTGACGCACTACCAGTTACACTGCATTAGGAGCCTGGCAGCTGGTTTAGTTTGCTTCTGGTAAATGATTGAACACACACTGCATAGAGCTGCACAATTTCTTTAAAATGTCTTCAACGAAAAAGACACCAGCTGCATCAAAGATGGGAAATATTTCTGCTAAAGATCGCTCTATCCAGTGCAAGAAGGAGACATTTCATGTGTCTGTTACTTTTTTTGATAATTCACCAATGGTGAAAATAGGTCTTTAAAAGGTGGAAAAATAAAATATTCTACTATTTTTAGCATTTACTGTTTTTCAGGTAAGTGTTGAAATATTTAGGAACATTTGTTGCATAAAAACTCGATTAGTTTTGAATGTGACAAATAAATATTGTGATTAATGGTGAAATACGTTGAACTACCTCTTTTTGGACGGTGCTGACACTGTGAGTTTGTGTCTCCTCAGTGTATTTGTATGGGGAGGCAGCTCGTAAGGAGAACAGAAGATCATTGCCATCAATCCGTGCTGGAGAGTACGAGGCTCTTCCAGAAAAGGTAAGCTCTGTGAACAAATATATCAGCAAACAAGGACTGGACGTGAGAACACAGTACTTACACTACATCCTGGGTATTCAATACCTTTACTTGTTATATCTACCAATACCTACAATTAAGTCAAACTATAGTATAAAACAGAAAATGCTGTCAAGACTAAATAATGTTTGCTTGTGATAAAATGAAACAGAAAACAGTGTTTATGATCATGGCCAGAAATCAAGTTCAGTCACTTATTTACTTAGACGCCTACACCCTTTCTCAATGTGAGGTTTCATTGCTCTATCCAGAGCCTACAGGGTCAGGCTCTGTAAAAATATGGGTGTTATGTCTGAGATATAGGGTGGAAGTGTTCATTTGTGAAATTACGGAAATACAAAATGTATGATGTACCAAATTGTGAACTCTTTCCTCATTCAATGAGGGGTGTTTTAATGTGCTGCTTCAGCTTCCATATAATACAATGTGTATTGTGTATCTCAAGTACATAATATATCTTGAACATTCATGTACCTAACTACGTCTTTTAAAATGGTCTGCCATATAAAATAGATTCTTATTCAGATTTGTATTTAATATTTTGTGATAAATTCCCACAGTAAAGCATTGCAAAGTTTAATAAAGCGTAGCAAAAGAACTGCAAATAATATGTAAGCATTGTAAAAGAGAGGTGTGCTAAAGCATATTAGTATGCACGCAAACCATGGTAAACTAAATGCATCGTATAACCATGGGAAAATTGCAAATCTACTGCAGGAAATTTTGAAAAGGTTAATGCCATGCACTATTCTCAACTGTACTTGATATCTCAGCAGCTAATACAATAATTCCAGAAATCGTACCTCTTTTACACTTCCACTTCCAAAGAAACCTGTGTTATAGCAAACATGGATTTTCCTTTTCAAACAGACATGGTGCTACACTAAGTTATCAGTTTGCTTGCCTTGCCTTCTAGGAAGCCTTACTGCTTTGCTAATTCTGTTACTTACCCAGTGTTTTCTGGGTAAAAGCATGTGATTGTGTGACATCATGTCAGTCAACAGGGGAAGCAGCTGATTGGCTATTGACAGGAAAGTAGTCAGTGAA
Organism: Acipenser oxyrinchus oxyrinchus; assembly: GCA_030684275.1. Lineage (NCBI taxonomy): Eukaryota > Metazoa > Chordata > Actinopteri > Acipenseriformes > Acipenseridae > Acipenser > Acipenser oxyrinchus. The sequence goes on along the minus strand of CM060258.1, from coordinate 23,536,601 downwards.
GGGGTGGGGACAATTTCACTCCCCAGGTTAAATAACTTAGGAAGTGCAAGACAGTCTAAAAGCATGGTTTGCAAACAGGGATTCTATAGCAAAGTATCAGATATAATGTTTTAAACAGGGATTTCTGTAGCACAGTACCAGATATCATGTTTTAAACAGGGGTTTCTATAGCACAGTATCAGATATCATGTTTTAAACAAATGCATGTTAAACATGTGTTTGTTTCAAAACTGCACATTTGAGCCTGTATAATTATTATTATTATTATTTGTTTATTTAGCAGACACCTTTATCCAAGGCGACTTACAGAGACTAGGGTGTGTGAACTATGCATCAGCTGCAGAGTCACTTAAAATTACGTCTCACCCGAAAGACGGAGCACAAGGAGGTTAAGTGACTTGCTCAGGGTCACACAATGAGTCAGTGGCTGAGGTGGGATTTGAACCAGGGATCTCCTGGTTACAAGCCCTTTTCTTTAACCACTGGACCACACAGCCTATAATGAATGGATGTGCATGATGGAGAACAATGATTTAAATATAGTGTTAGCTACATGACTCATGGGATTGGGAGTGGCTAGCGGGTTCTTTTAGAGAGGGACTACCTTGTATAATATATGTTTTTTCCTTTTAGCTAAAAAAGCCAGAATGGGCCCCAGATTTCGGACCATCTCATTTCGTCCCTACATGGGGAGCGACAGTGACAGGCGCCCGCAAGTTCCTTATCGCTTACAACGTGAACCTCCTGAGCACCAAGGAGCAGGCCCACCGCATTGCTCTGGACATCAGGGAGCAGGGACGGGGGAAAGAGCAGGTAGCACGATGTGGAGCTCATTGTAACCCTGAAGCAATAGCCTGGTAAAGTGAAAGGAAAGAGCGGCACTCAGCCTTATGGAAATACCTTTCCTTTCACATTATTGCTGTTTTCAGCATTTTGTTATATTTTTCATTTAACCCTTCATTTTATCTTTGGCATTTCTGAAAAAGTAGATTCATTTTTGCTTTTTCAGAAGAAAGTCAGATTGATTAGTCTATGCCTGATTTTACCTACATTTAAGCAGGTAAATACCATGCCAAACTATTGGCAGTACGACAGTTTCCAGCCACACAGTGTTATGGGACTTGCAGAAGTAGAAGGAGGAGGTTTCAATTGTGTCCTCTAGTCCTGGTCTCAGTGCGGTGCTTCAAATACTGACAATGGTTAACTTTGTCGACTCTTTCAGGTTTGATCAAGATCCTAAAAACTCGTCTTTATTCTAGGCTAAATAGATTCATTTATCTCAAACTTTCTTCATAACTAATACCTTTTAGCCCTGAGGTGAATCTAGTTTCTCTTTGCTGGACCAAAGCCACAACGTCCTTTTTGTAGAGTGGGGACCAGAAGTGAAAGCTATTCTCTAAGTGCTATCTAAACCAGGGATTGGACAACCTCACCATAACCTCCCTTCATTTAAACTCTGTATTCCCGACTCTATAGACAAGCATTCGGTTTACCTCTTTAATTGCCTGCCCACACTGTATTGTTGCTTACAATGCTAAGGCTTTTTCTTGTACTAGTCTTGTTCTAGTTTGTAATTAGTAGAGGTGAATGTAGGCTGTAAATATCTTCGGAGTAAGAAGAGAAATATCACAGACATATATGAATTATCCCACTGTAGGTTATGTAGGGGTCCCCGAGACACTACACGTGGCCACAATTATAAGCTACTCTTACAAATACCATATTACTTCGAATTAACACCGCCCTCAAATTAACGCCTCACTCGGATATCAGCTTTTTAATAGATGCCGCCCTTGAATAAACGCCGCTCTCAATAAAGAAACATAAAAGTATTTTTTTCTACCCCTGCTCAAAAAATAAAGAAACGTGCAACTCTGCCTATGTACATGACACCCCCGAAGAGACTGCAGCCTCAATCCAGCATGTAATACAAACTAATGTACACCCACCTTAGTAAGCAAATGTTATTTTATAGTACAGTCCCAACAGACAACCCAAGATGAACTACTTACAGCACAGCAGTCCTTCATGTCCCTTTTTTTCCAGCAGAGTTCAGTGCCAACACAGCAGGGGATAAAACAAGGGCTGTCTGTTTACCTCGTCGTCAGCTTGGATAGTGAAAACTTAAACTCAGAGGAACTTAGAGCTTTGCCGGTCACTCTAAGCGCTCTCCGAAAGCTGGCTGAAGATATCTTCTTGTAGGGGGTTTAGTTGTTTTGTTTTTTATTCAATTGGAATTTTACTCAATCCTGTACAATTATATATAAAAAAAACCTTGTTTACTATCTATGAAATTTAGTTTCAGTTTCCCTTTACAGTGAGAAAAAAATAAAATTACCAAGTAGGATATATTTCAGTTTTAACAGAAATCAAACCGATATTCAGAGGTAATATTTTTCGTTAAGAAAAACAACTGCATCACACTAAACTACCGTTCTCGCTCCTCTTCTTGTCCCGCCTCATAGCAGCCAATACACACTCCTGATTCGCTGGTACAGTACTCCCCTGACCTCCCAACTAATAGGCTCTTGTTAACTGTCAGTAAATGTACTGTATTCCATCCCCAAAAACACACAAGAGTATAGTGCCGTATAAAGCCTCTCATGGCGGCGTTTCTAAAATGCCTTAAATCATTTAATAAAACATTGCAGCATTTATAAAGCATAGTATTATTAATAAAGGCCGCCCTCATATAATCGCCGCCCTCGTTTAAGGGCCGCAGTCATTTTGATCGATTTAAAATAAACGCTGCGGCGCCAAATTGAAGTAATACGGTATTTTCTGCTTCCTGTGTTTTAACTAGTTATGAATCCATGTGCATGCAGTACCTAGGATTTCCACTGATTGCAGCACTTTGTCAAAGGCCCTTTGAACGTCCAGATCTATTATCTCTAATGACAATGATTAAGAAGCATTGCCAATATGCAAATTGCCACTAAATAGCCTACTATAAAATACAGAGGGTCTGACTTTTGTAACTCAGATGTCATTTTTTATCATCTCTGATAGACTTTTTAAGGTTAATATCTGTCTTTGCCATTAAAACAAAATCAAGAAGGATATCTTCTAATCTATAATCTTGTCCCATTTAACAAACTTGCTTTGATGTGCAAAAATGTGTTCTAACATTGGCTGAAAACTAACCATTCAATACAATTTACTGCTACTACTTATAGTTATATAAATAATATATAAAATAACGTTCTGTTTTTGTGGCTATAGCTCAAAGTTTTTAATTGAGTCCCGCAAAAGTAATTGCAAAGATGCCCTTTACTTTGTTGAGTATATGAACTGTTGTTTGACCCCAGCCTGGCAGCTTGAAGAGGGTTCAGGGGATGGGCTGGTTCCTAGAAGAAGCCAACCTTGCCCAGGTCTCCATCAACCTTCTTGACTTTGAGGTCACTGCCCTGCACATGGTCTATGAAGAGGTCCGCACAGTTGCAGAAGTAAGTGTTGTATCATTTTTTTGAGGTGACTGCCCTGCACATGGTCTATGAAGAGATCTGCACGACCCATAACCCTTGCAGGATATCCTTACATGTGACTGAACTTTAATCGCTTTCCTTTTTTGATACCTAGCATGTCCTTGACCAACAGGAGAAATCCTTCTTCAAAGTGTCACTTCTTCATCATTTTTTGGGGTGTATTTCCACCTTTTTCCATCTTCCAAGGGTGGCGTAAATGATACGTCTTGCATATCTGCATTAATACAGTACCAACACAGGCTTGTGCTGGCAGATAAAACCAATATTGCAGAGAAGCAAGGGGAGATGGAGACTATGGGCAGGGGAGGGACATGAGACTAAGGGCAGGGGAGGGACCTGGTAAGATAGGAGACAGAGACTAAGGGTAGCGGAGGGACCTTGTATGATAGGAGGGCTTTCTTTGTTTTATTTTTTTTGCCTGTACAAAGTAGGGGGATAGTGATTGTGGAAGGGTGTGGGAATTCACTGGACACAAGACAGAAGGTGTAGTTGAAAACACCCTGCAGGGGTGCACTTTATTATTTTCGCCACAAGATGGCACTGTGCTGCTAGTTTCCTCCAATACCATCAATGGTAAAGGAGGAGCAGTATACTTCTATATACGACCACTCAGAGAGAGGGAGAGAACACACCCTCACCCAACCTCTGTGTCATCACCATAATCGACAGGCGGATCTTACAGGGCTCCCGACTCGGCCCCTACAGGATCTTGCATGTCAGATAGCCAGCACAGATCTCACCCTTCTAAGCCTAGAACACACACGAGCGGCGCGGCACCGGTAGCGGGGACCAGCAAAATGCTGCACATATCACTCACCTTTTATTTCAATTAGAGTAAACACACATTGACGAAAAAATGACGTTGTGGAAAAGTGTCGCAGCGGCAGAATTTTAGAACGGCAAAATATCGCTCGGTGATGTTTTGCTGCTCAAACATTTCCCGCAGCGGCAAATCTGGGTCTAGCCAATCAGGTGTGGGATACGTCATGTCTTGATGAACTCGAATATCCAGCAACATGGAGGAGCTACTGATAGCTGAAGTTTCTCAGCATCCCGACCTATCTGATTATAAAAATAAGAATTTCAAGGACGTTGGTTATGGGTCTATTGAATGATTCAGAACAAATTCTAACCACTTACACACTGCATTAATCCAGTTACTTGACATCCTGTATCACTTATCAGATATACATGTCAAGTAATTAAGCAGTTGCAGCCAACTGATTATTGTGTATACAATTGTGAAGAATGTGATCCCTTTTTTCCTTAATAATAGCAGCTCCTATACATGCATAACTACAGATACAGTACCACAGTCCAGTCTTGTTAAGTGCAGTGCTGAATATATAATAGCTGTTTCTTTGTAGAAAAAGGCTTTCACATTGTATCCCAAAATAAATATCATATTTTACATATATATCCTTAGGTAAATAAAAGGCAAATATTTCTGAGTGGTGTTCTGATGTGGGAACTTATAACATTAGATCCTGATAAAAAAAAAAAATGTCTGGAGATGGACATGGTCGTTCACTCTGGGTTCAAGCAGTAAAAGTTCAAGAGGGATATACATTATTGGGTTGTTGTACAGTGCTGGGAGGTGGTAGGTGGTCTTTCTTTCTTTTTTTTATCGCCGCTTCACAACGTTGATGTGTGTTCACCAAGCAAAGTGGTATTGCCACGCGCCACCCTGCTTCGCTCCCTGCAAGCGGTGCCGCGCTGCTCATGTGTGTCCTAGGCTTTGCAGTGATGAACTGATTTTTTTCTATTTCAAAGGATAAGATAGGGGGTTGAGTGGCTGCCATTAGTCTGCTGGGGACCAGATAAGAGGGGAGGGTCTGCACGTAGACATGCTTTTTTTACATGTTGTTGTTTTTTGTCTGCTGCAAACTGACTTTTATAAAAGACAGTGTCTGCGTTTGACTGAGCCTGGGTAATGCATCTTCCTACTGAGGCACGCAGTACTGACAATTCTGCATTGTTGACAAGCTCTTTGTTTCATTATTTATATTTATTTATTGTTTATTTATTTGTTCAAGTTATATGAAATGTTTTTATCGTTTGAAGGGTTTTTTTTGCATACAATAGCGAGCGAGTGGCTCTTAGTGCAAAAAATGTGGGGAGAATGTGTTCATTAGTTCAAAACTGTGTTTGGTCTATAAGAAACTGCTGAAGTATTTATAAACTGTGTTTGGTCTATAAGAAACTGCTGAAGTATTTATAAACTGTGTTTGGTCTATAAGAAACTGTTGGGAGTATTTATAAACTGTGTTTGGTCTATAAAAAACTGCTGAAGTATTTATAAACTGTGTTTTCTGTCCATTTGTTCTTTCATTTATGACGTGTGTGTGGGGGGTGCATCCCCACTCCACCTACCACGTGAGCTCAATATTTGCCGCTGATGAGGGGTTAATAAATCGAACTTCTTATGGATTAAGGTGTAAACTTTCATCGTACATGTGATACCCATCTTGGCAGTCACCATTCTAGAAACACATATTTGCTGAGAAATAAAAGGAGGAATATCCCATGCAGTCCTTCTGAAATGATTGTAAATTGATAGGATTTGCACTTGTGGAATATCTTGCTTAATAAAACATTTTGCTTACTAAAGAGGGGATGATTAAAGATCAAGGATACCAAGATTATCTGTCAGTTTAAAGGGTTACATTTTGGATTTCAACTGCACTTGGTATAAATTACATTTATTTTATCAAGAATACCAATATATTTAGAGGAACCCATTCTCATGGTGTCTGAATTACCACAAACATATCCCCAGCACAACAAACCCACATACAGTGTATTTATAGGTGCAGGGTGTCAAAGTGAAGGTATGTAGAGGTTATAAACCAGTTGCAATCTGATTACTCCCATAGGAGCTGAACCTGCCAGTCGTGGGCTCTCAGCTTGTTGGGCTGATCCCCCTGAAAGCTGTGCTGGACTCTGCAGAGTTTTACATCCAAAAAGAAAAGCTCTTCATTTTGGAGGAAGAACACAAAGTGCGACTGGTAAGCAGACTCACATTATCTATCTACTCATGCATACTGGATATCACTGGCCTAGGGCTATTTTAATATGACTATAATAATTACTGTTGAACTTTTGTGGCAATGTCATTTTTTAGGTTATCAACCGACTGGGTCTAGATTCTCTTACACCTTTTGTTCCAAAGGAAAGAATCATAGAGTAAGTATTCAATTCTACTACAAACTCCCTTGGCCTGTGCACTATAAACCTTCATGAAAGAAATGAAAAGATGAAGCTAGTTAATGTGTATGGACCTAATCTGAATGTAAACTGTTTTTATACAGATCTAAATTAACTAATTCCAAATGGTCTAAAACAGCTGAATGCAAAAGTATCGCATGAAAATAAAACATTAACTGAGGTCTTGATTATGAATGAACCTGAAATAAGCAATGAACCCGGCGAAGGGCAAAATAACACCTGAATGAAAGGGATGCAACAGACACTGGCACTACTGAACCACTTCAACCACTTCATCAGACACTGGCACTACTGAACCACTTCATCAGACACTGGCACAACTGAACTACTTCATCAGACACTGGCACAACTGAACCACTTCATCAGACACTGGCACAACTGAACCACTTCATCAGACACTGGCACTACTGAACCACTTCATCAGACACTGGCACAACTGAACCACTTCATCAGACACTGGCACAACTGAACCACTTCATCAGACACTGGCACAACTGAACCACTTCATCAGACACTGGCACTACTGAACCACTTCATCAGACACTGGCACAACTGAACCACTTCATCAGACACTGGCACAACTGAACCACTTCATCAGACACTGGCACAACTGAACCACTTCAACAGACACTGGCACTACTGAACCACTTCATCAGACACTGGCACAACTGAACCACTTCATCAGACACCGGCACTACTGAACCACTTCATCAGACACTGGCACAACTGAACCACTTCATCAGACACTGGCACAACTGAACCACTTCATCAGACACTGGCACAACTGAACCACTTCATCAGACACTGGCACAACTGAACCACTTCATCAGACACTGGCACTACTGAACCACTTCATCAGACACTGGCACTACTGAACCACTTCATCAGACACTGGCACTACTGAACCACTTCATCAGACACCGGCACTACTGAACCACTTCATCAGACACTGGCACAACTGAACCACTTCATCAGACACTGGCACAACTGAACCACTTCATCAGACACTGGCACAACTGAACCACTTCATCAGACACTGGCACTACTGAACCACTTCATCAGACACTGGCACTACTGAACCACTTCATCAGACACTGGCACTGCTTAAAGGGTACATCAGCACTACGTGAAAAATAAAACATAAATATCCCATCTTGCTGTTCCTGTGGAAAATCTAAACTGTTAATGAGTTTAAACTGAGTTTAAACTGTTAATGACAACCGATATGGCAGTGGAACGGTATGTTTTTCTTATCGTTTGTAGATTTTTGCTTGCCATTGTAACTGTCAGTTTGGGTGTTTTTTGCTATCAGACACCTTGGGGTATACAGAAATAACAAAAACACCCAAACAGACACAGTTACAATGGTAAGCAAAAATCTACAAATGGAAAGCAAGACATACCATTCCACTGCCATATCGAAGTTGTGTCATATAGTTCGGGGAATTCCAGGCTGAATTGGAACCACGAGCGTTATTATAATGGAACCTTACGGTGTATAGTAAATTATGCATCATGTGTGCTTTCGTTGTTAAATATAGAAGTTGTGGCATTAACAGTTAAATTCTAATTTTCCTCAGCAACACAGTGTGACAGTACACAGGGAACGTCCGAAATGATGCCAGACAACATTTCAACATCAGATTGTTCAGAAACTGATAGGGAGATAGAATTTATTTAGTGGGAATTTGACTTTCCCACTAAACGGTGTGTAGATGATTGTGCATGTGTTGTGTCAGGAAATGCAAATGAAAACCAAATACGAAGGATGAAAAAATGCAATATTTATTTTTTTAGGTCAGATCATCCTCAAAGACCTCATTCCGAAAGGAAATACATCATTTCCGAATCTCATTTGCTAGTTTATGTGATACGTGTCCATTCTGCAAACATTCTGAATCCGCTGGAGCTATATCTAAGACTTTGGACACGTATTTTGAAATAACACAGTGCTGCTATAATTGTGGGTAGGTCCCTTCATTAGTTGGAAATGAGAACAACTCCATCTTGGTTTTCTTTTCCCTGCAACCACTTGCACAATCTTTTTTTTTTTTTAATGCAACATTAATCATAATAATACATCAAAATACAACATGTGAAGGAAACATGTACAGTGTGAAAGATGTCTACTACACAAAACAAAAGCAGGTACAAGTTCCTTCCTTATGGAAAATTAGACGGACCATGTTTGTCACACAGACTAGTGTGTTTCCACACCTATGTAATATAGCTTACACAGCGCTTCATTGGGTATGCGCCTGTACGTTTCAGAGCACATGTGAGGGTACATGCGGGAGTCATGTTTTTTGGCTCAGGGGAGATGCTCGAGAACAGTGATTTTGGACATAGCAGTGTGGCATTATGGGCGCATACAGATTATTATACAATGACCAAATACATTCAGAACAGCACAGTGGGATAGTTTGTTTTATTTTTCATGTAGTGCTGATGTACCCTTTAACCACTTCATCAGACACTAATTGGAGAAGAACAAAACTGTCTTCTTTTACCAGTAACAGTGTCAAGTTGTGGAAATGTTCTATTTCAAAGGAGCACCAACAAAGGTTTTAAAACTTCATATCTCCTGGCAATGTACAGTATTATAGCGACGAATAGCACTAGCAATATTACCACAAGATTATTTACTAGTTGTATGCTATAAGAGGTAAGAATATTCATTTTTAATCAGAATAAAGCTGAGTGTTGGTTTGAAGTGGCTTGCACCCTTTGACAGTTTAATCCATATTTTCGTTTGTCATATTCTTGAGATATATCCTTATTGTAGCAGCAGAGAGGTGGTGCACATTACATGTGATGCTAAAATTGTGGGTTGCAAAATTTCCAATTGCGACATCAGTTACCCCGTGGCTTTGGTATGTTGTCAGTTTTATCTGAATCATTCCCTTGATAGCTTTCATTTCTTCATTTTGATTTGAGATGGTGACCATCAGGTAGCCTCACCGGCTTGTTTTTCAGCCGGCGTGATAATAAAGATATGCTCCAGGACTGTTTACTTTCCAACCAAAAAAAACCCTGTCTGATTTTAAGCTTTCCCTGTCTGTGATGTAAGTATCCATCATCACTAAGTAACACTGGAATGAATGAATGAACAGTGGAATGAATGAACGAACACTGGACTGAATGAAGGCAACCAGGTGTTTTACTTACCTGTGGTTGGGAATCCGGGAGAGGAAGGGGGTTTACATGTAAAAGACAAAGAATCAAGGGTTATGATTTAACTGTACGTTACCTTTACCAAAGCATGTTTCCACATGCAGAGTGTGCACTTTTTTAGGAAGATTGTAGCATATTTGACTGCTGTTTTTTTTTTTTTTTTTTTAACATGGTTTGTAGTTTTCTAGAAGTACATTATCTATCTTTGCATGAAGTTTGTAGAATTTGGCAGTCGTTGTTAAACTCACTGATGGGCTGCAAAAATAATTCTCAACTGCAATAAAAACAAATCCATGCATCAGAGTAAGATGGGACCTAGCACCAAACATAATTGATTTGTTTAAATCCTTAAATGACATGCAATCTGTATCTTTTCATTAAATATGATCTAAAAATAAAAATGTACAGTAATATGCCACTTCCTGTAATACGCACTGCTCCTGCAGGTACATGGTTGAGAATGAGGATGAGAGCCTGGTATCTATGCCACTTCGGAGCTTCATTCGGAGTGTTGGAGCAAGATCTGCTGCACCAGGGGGAGGCTCTGTATCGGCTGCAATTGCTGCAATGGTATGTATGAGCAAGAGGAGGCACATTGTGAATACAGAGCAAGGTGCAGATCAATGCTAATACCACATACACCACCCCGAGCAAGACTTGGGGGTCCCCGAGTGGCTCACCTGGTAGAAGCGCAGCCGCATGCTGCGCAGGGTGAGCCGTACAGCTGCGTGGTGCGCAGGGTGAGCCGTACAGCCACATGGTGCGCAGGGTGAGCCGTACAGCCACGTGGTGCGCAGGGTGAGCCGTACAGCCACGTGGTGCGCAGGGTGAGTCGTACAGCCACGTGGTGCGCAGGGTGAGCCGTACAGCCACGTGGTGCGCAGGGTGAGCCGTACAGCCACGTGGTGCGCAGGGTGAGCCGTACAGCCGCGTGGTGCGCAGGGTGAGCCGTACAGCCGCGTGGTATGCAGGGCGAGCCATACAGCCGCGTTGTGCGCAGGGTGAGCCGTACAGCCGCGTGGTGCGCAGGGTGAGCCGTACAGCCGCGTGGTATGCAGGGCGAGCCATACAGCCGCGTTGTGCGCAGGGTGAGCCGTACAGCCACGTGGTGCGCAGGGTGAGCCGTACAGCCACGTGGTGCGCAGGGTGAGCCGTACAGCCACGTGGTGCGCAGGGTGAGTCGTACAGCCACGTGGTGCGCAGGGTGAGCCGTACAGCCACGTGGTGCGCAGGGTGAGCCGTACAGCCACGTGTTGCGCAGGGTGAGCCGTACAGCCGCGTGGTGCGCAGGGTGAGCCGTACAGCCGCGTGGTATGCAGGGCGAGCCATACAGCCGCGTTGTGCGCAGGGTGAGCCGTACAGCCACGTGGTGCGCAGGGTGAGCCGTACAGGTCTTTGCTGGGGATTCTGAAGAGGGTTGGAAATGTCCTGCATTCTGATTGGCTGCTTACATTCCAAAGCCATACAGTTAAAATACAACCAATGGTTCATACAATGCATTAAGATCAATGCGTCTGGGTCAACAGGTTTTTAAAGTGACAAATCGCTGTTATTACAGCTCAGGGTTAAGAGAGCCATTTTAGATATTTAGCTTTTTTTCATAAGTATTCAGTAATCTAACATTGTCAAAGTATACGGAATAATAGACATTGAAAATCAATCTCCTTGGATGTCTTTTCTTTAAATTCACCAAGTTTTGATCTGGTCAGAAAAAGTGAGAACGTCTTTGAAACGCTGGGCTTTAGTTTTATTCGTAACATATTTTACGTCTGATTCATAAAGCTGTATGGTGCCGTTAATTGACCCTTACCAGCATCATAATTAACACGTGCCTCAGACCAGGCGGAGAATGAGATGTGTCTCACCAGCATCATAATTAACACGTGCCTCAGACCAGGTGGAGAATGAGATGTGTCTCACCAGCATCATAATTAACACGTGCCTCAGACCAGGTGGAGAATGAGATGTGTCTCACCAGCATCATAATTAACACGTGCCTCAGACCAGGCGGAGAATGAGATGTGTCTCACCAGCATCATAATTAACACGTGCCTCAGACCAGGCGGAGAATGAGATGTGTCTTACCAGCATCATAATTAACACGTGCCTCAGACCAGGCGGAGAATGAGATGTGTCTCACCAGCATCATAATTAACACGTGCCTCAGACCAGGCGGAGAATGAGATGTGTCTCACCAGCATCATAATTAACACGTGCCTCAGACCAGGTGGAGAATGAGATGTGTCTCACCAGCATCATAATTAACACGTGCCTCAGATCAGGCGGAGAATGAGATGTGTCTCACCAGCATCATAATTAACACGTGCCTCAGACCAGGCGGAGAATGAGATGTGTCTTACCAGCATCATAATTAACACGTGCCTCAGACCAGGCGGAGAATGAGATGTGTCTCACCAGCATCATAATTAACACGTGCCTCAGACCAGGCGGAGAATCAGATGTGTCTCACCAGCATCATAATTAACACGTGCCTCAGACCAGGCGGAGAATGAGATGTGTCTCACCAGCATCATAATTAACACGTGCCTCAGACCAGGCGGAGAATGAGATGTGTCTCACCAGCATCATAATTAACACGTGCCTCAGACCAGACGGAGAATGAGATGTGTCTCACCAGCATCATAATTAACACGTGCCTCAGACCAGGTGGAGAATCAGATGTGTCTCACCAGCATCATAATTAACACGTGCCTCAGACCAGGTGGAGAATGAGATGTGTCTCACCAGCATCATAATTAACACGTGCCTCAGACCAGGCGGAGAATGAGATGTGTCTCACCAGCATCATAATTAACACGTGCCTCAGACCAGGTGGAGAATGAGATGTGTCTCACCAGCATCATAATTAACACGTGCCTCAGACCAGGCGGAGAATGAGATGTGTCTCACCAGCATCATAATTAACACGTGCCTCAGACCAGGCGGAGAATGAGATGTGTCTCACCAGCATCATAATTAACACGTGCCTCAGACCAGGCGGAGAATGAGATGTGTCTCACCAGCATCATAATTAACACGTGCCTCAGACCAGACGGAGAATGAGATGTGTCTCACCAGCATCATAATTAACACGTGCCTCAGACCAGGCGGAGAATGAGATGTGTCTCACCAGCATCATAATTAACACGTGCCTCAGACCAGGTGGAGAATGAGATGTGTCTCACCAGCATCATAATTAACACGTGCCTCAGACGGAGAATGAGATGTGTCTTACCGGTATAATTTCCTAGCATCATTTCTGTGTTTAGGAACATGTATTTAAGCCAATAGTAATAATAAAAAAATGTTATTATTTTTATTATTTGTAATGCATGCATTAAATTGCATTGTTAACTCATAAGAGCAATGAATAGGCTACAAACCAGTGAGTACCCTATCCTGTTCAAAGTGGAGAAATGGCAGGCTTGTGTGGGCTGTTCCTCAAGAGGAAGGAGCTATCTCGGAAGATGATCCTCCCAGAGGAGTGAGAAGACCCCGCAGATTTCAACCTCTCGATTACTCTGATGTGATTCGTAGCAGGAATCCACTTAACAGGAGCACAATTATTCACCCTTGCGAAGAACTAGAACATGAACTGAAGAGCTGAACTGCTAGAAACAAGGCTGCTCCCGTGTTAATGAAAGCTACAAACTCACTGCAGGGTTGGGATTCTGATGAGAGCGATTTTTTGAAAGTAATATACTGTGTATTGTAAGGCAGCGGGTTGTGAGCGACATCAGAAATGGATTTTCTAGCGCAGTTGCGCTACTTTTTAATAAACACAAAAACAAACAACACAAAACAAAACCTAACTCCGTTTTGGAGTACTTACTACACAGGTTATTCCCTGACTAACTTGCAGGACGGCTAAGCCGTTTACCTGGCACACACACAAAAACCATACAGGTTTACACAGCACTTACTTTTTTTTAATGACTGCTCGGAAGCAGAGCACCTCTCTTCTGCTTCCTTCTACTCAGCAGCCCAGAGCAGACTAACTGCTCTTCTTAAATACCCTGCACCTGGCTCTAATTTAATAATAAGCACCAGGTGCAGGGAATGATTCATAATAAAACAATTCACAAATCAATTACACAATAAAGTAAAACAATTAACTAAACAAAAGAGGTGCCATTTTTCCTTCAGGGAGGTTTTAACCCCCTCCCTGCTGTCTCACACAACCCGCTGCCTTACAGTATATATATATATATATATATATATATATATATATATATATATATATATATAGTAAGATAGCAGGGAGGGGGTTAATATCCTCCCTGCATGAAAACCATGTGCAAATGTTTTATTTAATAATTGTTTATTTAGTAATTGTTTAATTCATTGTTTGATTAGTAATTATCCCCTGCACCTGGCTATCATTGTAAATTAGAGCCAGGTGCAGGGTATTTAAACGAAGCAGCCAGTTTGTTCAGGGCTGCTGTGTGGTGTGTATAGGAGCCCGCTTGTTTTTGTGCACAAGTGTAGAAAAAGAAAAGAAAAGAAAAGGTGTATCGGTGTGGTTTTGTTTTCTTTGAATGTTTTGTTTTGTGTCACAGGTAAACAGCTTAGCTGTCCTGTTTTATAGGTAGGTCCAGTGTTGTGTTTAGTTAGTGCTCAAGAAAGAGCTTGGTGTTTGTTTTGTTTATTTTGGTTTTTGGTGATTATTAAAAAAAATAGCGCAACAGCGCTTTAAAAATCAATTTCTGTGTCCTGGGTCAATTTTTAAAGGGGCAACAAACCTCGAGTGGGTGCAGTTCTATTACAATATGTACTATTTGCTTTCGTAATTGATCACTGTCTGTGCGCCGAAAGCAGGTAGCACAGTCGTCTCCGGCTAAGAAAACACCCCTAGAAAGCAAGCGAAGTGTTCTCTTAGCCTAAGTGCTCTTTAAGACGGAGTTGACCACCAGACACAATATGAATCAATAAATATGTATTACTTGTCATGATGCATGTGCATCAACATATGAAATGAATAGAACAGAATAAGAGAAAAGCAATAGGCAAGTGTATTGTAGTGATCCGTGCATTTGTGTTTATGTACCATACTCCCAGCTGTCTGTTTGTGTTTGCATGATGTGTGTGTTATTCCCTCCCTGCTGTTACACACTGTTAGTTTGTCTGCCATGGTCTGTTCTCATTAGTTGTTATCTGTGCACCCTCATTGGTTGTTTGTCTGTCTGTGTCCATTGGTCCTGGTGTTGGCCAATGGGATGTGTCCTAAGCCTGGTAGACTTTTGCATAAGGGGGCGGGCTAAGCCTATAAAGAAGGCTGCAGTGGTGGTCAGTGGTGAGATTCCTGATGTGCAGCGAAGTGTACAGAGCAGTGGTCTCTGACTGGATGTGGAGATAGCGTCCAAATGACTAAAAAGAATTAAACTAGTGTCTGCTCCATTTGTTCCTTCCGGTGAAACACTACAGTATGTTAATAAACTATAAGAATAAAGTAACAGACAAACTAATGTTAATAAACTAAATTAACACAGCACCCTTACACACTTAAAAAAAAAATACAGCAGCAGCTCTATATTAATTATGAATATTCAAGACATGCACACAATTATTTAACAGAATGGTGAAGCAACTCACCAGAACAGGAAACACCAAATTGCTCTGCGACTTGTGTCTGATTCAGGTTTTTTGCAGGAGCTCAAACAATTTACAACTTTTTGTAGCAAGAGAAACAGCAGCGCATTTTGCCGTTTGTTTACATCATTTTAAAGTAAATTAGATTTTATACGTCCCCCAACACGTACAGGTGTTCACTATTGATATTGAAAATGACATATTCCTGTCAAACAGGATTTTGTTCTTGTAGCTCTAGTTCATTTTCTGATCTGATTTCACTTTTGAAACCGAGTAGTCTGGCGTGACAGGCAGGACTTTCAATCTAGCTGTATTTATATGTTTAGTTAGAAGAGGCTTTTTGTATGGTAAGGTGTGCTGTATGAGAAACAGGCTTTAGATATATTATTGTATTTGAATGAATTGTGCAGGTATTTGCAAACTGAGGGAATACAGTAACAAATACTTTTTTGCCACTTAACAATTCATTTTATTTTAATGTAACTGTGTGGTGCTGTCTTTCTGTTCTGTTTGTTATTCAAACAGAAGTTTTAAACATATGATAGAAATAACTGGAGCTTGCTGATGCTCCAGTGCCTTCTATACGTTCTTGTGCGCTGCAAAGGAAACGTGTGCTAACATTAGAGAATCCTTTTTTTTTTCAACGATAAGGAAAATATCATGAACTATGATAAAAATTGTATTTCTGGTGGTTCTTTTTCAGAAGAGCATGTGCATATAAGCTATATCAAAATGTCGTAATTTAAAAAAAATCAAAAAGCGTATACTGCCCTAACCTCTCACTCGCATCCAGCACCACACCTGTGACAGTTGTTTAGAGAAAATACCTTGGTAACAATCCATGACAGTAAATCACATCTAAACCCATTGCTGGCCAGTACAATACCCAGGCAGTAGTTGTATATAAATCGCGTGTTAAATACTACCCGGTAATTTAATGACTGGAAATTACTACCATCTTTTATGCGTATGGGCATCTATGTTTATTAAGCCATACAAAAGTGAATAACATTGAAAAATAAACTGTTGCCATTATTGCTCTCGCTTCATCAAGCACAGTACAATGGAGAAGAAATGATACATCTAAATAAAGACATTGTTCAAAGTCTTCTCCATATTTCTTTTTTACTGACGATGAATTTTGAAGGGTGTTTGTCTTTTTCAGGTATAATCTGGTGATGTTTCTCCCTCTGAACTCAGATACAACTTTGTGAGGATTATATTTGTGTTTTTGTCCTTGTCTTATTAAAACGTCTCTTTAAATTCTTGTTATTGGTCTGAACGTCATTGTTCTGAGTTCTTGTCATGGTTTGGTTGAATGTTCATGCCTGTATTTTGAATGTTTTGTAGCGTTCAGCCTTAAGTGGGTTCGTAGCGGGACGAAATGAAACACCGCAGAGGCGTGCAGTCAAAAGCAGTTACTGCTGCTGTTTTGATAAATGCTTTTAAATGCTCTTTCGGGAATCTCCCATTTTTATAACCATAGCTCCATCCATGTCTCACTCCATTGGTCCATTCAAAACACAACATGCCATTGGCTTTGGTGGTCGGTTCCTCCTTCCCATTCGATGAGGTAACATTTCGCTCTCTCTCTCTCTCTCTCTCTCTCACACACACACACACACACACACACACACACACTAGAGAGTGACACAGGAATGAAACTTCAGTCCTGTCTCATCCTGTCCTGTCAAAAATGTTCCTGTCCCATCCCATCCCATGAAAGAGTCATCATTTCCAGTCCTGTCCTGTCCAAATTTTTCCCGTGCCATTCTGTCCTGTCAAAAAAAATCCCATCCCATCCCATCCCGTGATAAACAGAGATCAACTATTATTTGGAGGTAAAGATATTTTCGTATTCATGTATAAAATTTGGGTTTATAGGGTTTTGCATTAAACACTACTGTTATACTACTGGTAATTTGTTTTTAGTTTTTGTTTTTTAAGAAAAATACAGTGCAAGCACAGGGTCTTTTATAAGCACAGTGTGCAATATAATTATGTAATATATAAATTTGGTAATATAAAAACAACTGTTTAGAGTTTTGTGCGGCAGTTTCAGTTTCTAAATCGGTTACTAAGCAACCTGGCTCAGAGATTTTAGTATGTCAATGCCACAATAAACTGTTGGTGAGGACATCAGTGTGGAGTAGTGGTTAGGGCTCTGGACTCTTGACCGGAGGGTCGTGGGTTCAGTCCCAGGTGAGGGACACTGCTGCTGTACCCTTGGGCAAGGTACTTTACCTAGATTCCTCCAATAAAAAAAACAACTGTATAAATGGGTAATTGTGTGTAAACAAAATAATATAATTGTATGTAAAAATAATGTGATATCTTTTAACAAGTCGCCTTGGATAAGGGCGTCTGCTAAGAAATAAATAATAATACGAACCACTAATTCATTAAAAAAATGGTATTGAAATAATATTTCGTATACGTTCAGGGAGTATCCATCATGTATTTATTTATTAAAAATCGTAGTATTATACATACCCCTTCAACGTAGCGCCGAAGCAGTACCTCCAAAAAATAGGAGCTGCTACGGCCAAATCACAGCCTTGACATCTCTGCATTATGATTTGCACATACTGTACATATGTATATAGAGTGAGATATGTTAAATACATGCCAGTAGTAATCCACAGCGTTATTCTGCTAGTATCAATAACTCATGTATCAATATTGTTAACTAAAGGACTGACATAACTACAATTATGGGTGCTATGAAATATTTTTATTAACCATTCCGTGTTGTCAAGACGCTGATTCTCTGCGGACATCTGCTGTCCCTCCGGTCCGTCCGCGTTGGTGTTGTCGGAGTCTCTCTCTGAGCTTAAACCTTCTGATTCGGAGGCATACAGCTCAAACAGATATGGGAGACAATCCCTGTTTTCTCTCTCTACATCATATCCATCCCTACATAATTCACATTCATAAGAGGTGTCTGAAGCTGATAAAATTAGGCTACTCTCACTTTCACTGTCGCTGTCATCATTACTGGCAGATGGAAGGAGCCTGAGGTCACAGTCTCCTGGCCCCACACCAGGAAATGGAGATCGCCCTCTGTGTATTTACGGGTATTATTTGATTTATTGTAGGGCGATTAAAGATAATTTGGTAAAATTAATTTGATATATGTTCAAGTGATACCTGTTAATATTATTTTGTATGTTTATGGTAACAGTCAAGTTCCATGTCATAGGCTCTTCCTGTCTGCTGGTGGCAGAGTAGTCCCATTCCTTCCCATTCCCATTCTTGCCCGTCCTGAGAGGTTTAATTTTTATTTCCCGGTCCTGCCCTTTCCCTTGAGCTTCACTCCTGTACAATCCCATCCCGCAAAACTTGACACCATTTTTTTCCCCGTACCGCCGGAATCCCGTCTTCATGTCACTCTCTAACACACACAAGTAAACAGCAGCGAGCGGGCTAATCAAGACGGCACCCAAGTAAAGAGAGAGAGAGAGAGAGTAGCACGCACTCGCCACACATTCTAACACAGACTCGCGCTTAATATTTATGCAGGGAATTTCACTGCACAATCCCATCCCTCCCCCTGTCTCTGATACAGTCCATGTTGTCTGTTGTCTGGCGGTGCTGCCCGGGGCTACACCATTTCTCCTCGGTTGTCTGTGCTTGTTGTAGCGAGAGGTTTGTTTTTAAGCTACAGACCAGGGAGCATCATGACGTAGGAATAAATATTATTATAGGAATATATTTTCTGCACGTACCTACATACCGGTATGTACCTGAAGATTTCAAGGATTAATTTTTTTTCAATATAACATTCTGTTTCCATGGCAACATAGAACATATACAAATATTAATCAACTTCAAGGTGGAGGTTGGTATATCTATATAGTGTGAAATAACTAACCAATAAAACAAACACAGCACTTTGTTTAGCCAGCAACTTATTTATTAGACAGACACCTTCTCCTAAAGTAATTTAAAAAGGGTTACTTCTTCTCATTCTGTACATTAAGGAGTCTGGTTCATAGTTGTAAAAAATGTCACTCAGTTATCGTAGGATATATCAGTTCAATTGTCCTTCCTGGGTACATTCCAAACTATATAGTGCTGAATGGTGAAATCAATAACCCATCTGCTTTAACTCCGAATCGTTGTCTTTAGTTTATAGTGTAGTCATCAATGTGTCTGGCTTGGAAAGGAAAGATTTATCCCATAAAAAACAATGAGGTCTTTTGTATAAATATTAATAAATAGGGCAACGTTTTATCAGCATTTCTTTTATACTATAGCCAACTGAAAAGTTTTAGAAGGCTGGATTCATTTTCTTTTTGATCCTGCTCTCAAACAATTGGCATTTTCTGGAATCCCAGCAATCCCACATTCCACCTTGTGGCAAAATGCGGTAACTGCAGTTTACTTGGAATTGAACCCCCTGCAGTGTTTCCTGGTTGTTCCGATGTTTTTATTAAGACATCACAGGTACATCAGCTAGGGAATTACCTGTTTTCATCTTTTACTCAGGAACGTTTGCCAGGAGAGAATGTGTCTCTAAACATCGCATGAGTGAAAGCATGCTCTCCCTTCAACATTGCCAGGCGCTCCAATTGAAATGAGCGGTGTAAAGTGTAAAGCAGTTCTGTTTCTCCAGGGCGCAGCATTGGGAGCGATGGTGGGACAGATGACTTATGGAAAGCGACAGTATGAAGATCTAGACGGCATCATGAGAAGACTGATCCTTCCCTTTCATCAGTCCATGAATGAGCTGATGTCAATGGTTGATGCAGATTCAAAAGCCTTCAACAGCTACATGGTAACCTGTGAAAATGAATACTGGGCAAAAGCCTGTTTACAAAACTGTCACCTATGAATTATTTATCAATTGAGGGCTTATGTGTATTGTGTGAATAAAATTGTGGGCCCCCATCGTTACCCTGGGTAATATTCCTACCTGTTAATAATTCTACTTTATTATATATCATTATTACTGGGTAATATTGCTACCTGTTAATAATTCTACTTTATTATATATCGTTACACTGGGTAATATTGCTACCTGTTAATAATTCTACTTTATTATATGTCTGATTCGGGTTAGCATTTTCTCTTTTGAAACTGGGTCTTACCACAAATAAACTAAAGTTAATTTATATAGCATTATTTTGCAGACCAGTATAGCTTACTTACAGCAACATGTTGTAAAATTAAATACAAATATAAAGAAAATATTTAGATTTAAATTAATTATTTATTATTAATAATGCATTAGTATTTTAAAATACAATCAAGAAAGAAATGACCAATTTTTACTGTGCTGTTTCTAATTAAATAATAAAGCATACAGGATTGCTTAATTAATTGCTTTTTTTTTAGGCTGCCCTTAAACTGCCTAAAAACACAGCTGAACAGAAGGAAAGGTATGTGGATGGGTGTGGATGTGAACACATTGCAGGGTTTTTTTTTGTATGTTCTCCTAATGAACATAAGAGTCTATATTTTCCACTATGGGCAAGTCCCAGACAAATTGACTCCACCATAGTTGATCTATTACATGGGACATTTGCCCACAGTGGAAAGATCAGGCCCAATATATGTAAATTATTGTATTTTCATGTATATAATGACACACATTTTGGTCAGACCTGATCTATCGTGTGACATACTTGATTCAATCCTATTTTTTTCGCATTGTTTACTTTTACTACCTGCTCTACATTGCTTTACCTTCTGTTATGGTCTTCTGCCTGATGTGAAGGCTACTGAACCTTTCTAACAGCCTTTTTTTCGAATTTCATTATTTCAAACTTTCCTTGTGTCACTTCACCACTTCAGAACCAATATGCAACAGCCCACTTTCCGTCTAGGACGCTCCCGTCACTCCACTGGAACTAAGCAACTCAACAAAACAATCTCAAAAAATGACATGTGAAAATAGATGCTGCCAGTATTTTAGAGTGCCATTTTTGTGCTTGTTTTGTTTTCAAGGCGTGAAGCTATGATGCAGGAAGGCTTGAAGAAAGCCGTTGCAGTGCCCTTATTTTTGGCAGAGAAAGTGAACAGCCTGTGGCCGACTCTAAAGGAGCTGGTCCTCTATGGAAACATAGCCTGCAAATCAGATATTCAGGTGAGACATGGGGAATTAGGGGCCTTTCACGCCTAGTTCATTTGGAGAGGATAATTCGCACTAGAGTTCAGTTAACACCTTAGTTCGGTTCATTGTGCAGGTGTGATTCACCTGAAAGGGTGGTCTCGGCTCGATTGAGGGGGAACTGTAATGCGTTTCCCCCTCAAAGTCGGCCAGTGTGAAAGCAATCGCGTTACAATTCAAACACAATGCAACAGAAACGAAACCGACTGGTGGTGATGTAATGCATTATTATCTGTCTCAATTATATTATATGTAATGCAGTTGCTCTTAACCTTTACTGCAGCCTGCAGCCCCTTGGTTCTCAAAATATGTTCTTGCACCCCTTATCAAAAATCGTTGAAGTAGGTCAGTTCTTTAAACCTAAGATATATCATAACTATAGAATGAAAGAGATAAAATTATATATTTATTTTAATTTCGCAGTAAAATTAAGAATACATGAAAAATTACATACTTTTTTTTTTAAGTTTACCGGCTCATTGACTCTTCTGCTGTTGCTTTTGTTCAATGATGTTCGAGAAATGAGGAACAAAAAAATAGCTTAAAATAGCCACACGCTTGTCATCACTCGCATTGAAGGGGTTTCTGGACTTTGTTTTGATGTGTAAGAGTGATGAAAATCCTATCTCACACAAGTATGTATCGCAAATGGCACAAGGCTCTCCAGCGCTGTCTTCGCCAGTTGTGGAAACGGTGCTAGTTGAGCACACCAGAAATTCTCAGGCTTCATTGTCTCAAACTCCATTCGGATTCGGCCATTGGCTCGTAATTCAGCGAGATCATCTTTCATCAAATCACTATCGTTGATGGAATCCAGGTTAAAAAGAAATGGATCCAGTATCCATTTCTTTGCCATATCAAGATCTCCAGTGGAATAATATCCTTGGAAAGAGTCACTCAACTGTTGCAAATGCTTTGTCACTTCAGTTGCGATGGTCATTCCTTCATTTTCCGAAACAACTGTTTCTTCAAGAAAAAGAAAGTTAGTGAAATTTCTTTTCTTAACACGCTTTATCCGAACTGAAAGTTTCCGAATAAAAGCAGATAACGTCTCGCTGGCCGTTACCGTGTTCATCCCAGTTCCTTGCATAGATGTGTTGAGTTAATTTAAGTGTGTGAATACATCTGCCATGTACGAAAGGCAAAGGATAAACTCTCTATTTTCAAAGTCATCAACTAAATTACTGCTTTGGTCACAAAGAAACTGACTTATTCCTTCGCGCATTTCAAAAATACGAGTAAGCATTCGGCCATGGGAAAGCCACCTCACTTCTATATGGAAAAGAAGGACAGTGTGCTCGGCACCAATTTCTTCGCAAAAAGCACGGAAGAGGCGATGATTTAGAGCATGAAGTTAACTGCGCTCACCACAGTAGACAAAGTATCCTTCAATTTTGTAGGCAAAGTCTTTGCAGCAAGTGCATGACGGTGCAACATACAATGTGTGATCATGATATGAGGTACTTCTTTCTTTACATAGGCAACAAATCCCGAATTTTTTCCTAGCATGGCAGGGGCACCATCGGTGCAAATTGATCCACACACATCAAGCGTTATCTTATGCTTCAAAAATAAGTCTTTGACGAGATTGAACACATCGATTCCATTCGAAGTTAATTGCTATGGTTCACAGAACAAGAATTCTTCTAAGATTTCTTTCTCCTTTACGTACCGCACAAACACCAACAGCTGACTGCAGCCATCAACATCAGTTGACTCGTCAAGCTGAATACCCACTTTAAAAGGACTAGCTTTGATATCTTCTATAACGTACTGCAAGATATCTTGGCTCATCTCATGAATTCTAGAACGGATCACGTCATTTGACAAGGGAACCTGCTGAAGCTTCTTTTTTGCATCTGGTCCCAATACTATTTTTGCCATTTCCAATGCACAAGGTTTCACTAATTCCTCAGCTATTGTATGAGGCTTCTTTTCCTTAGCACACAAATATGCAACTTGATAGGATGCTTGTAACAAGGGCTTCTCAAGTGACACAAACCCAAACGTCCTCAAGGTTCCGCTACGATCAAATTGTGCCCTGGTAGACTTCATGGTGTCAAGGTCATGTCCAGCAGCTGCACCACCATGCTGTTTGTTGAAATGATCAGACAGCTTTGACGGTTTGAGATTGGCGTTTGAAAATAACGAGCTGCACAGTACACATTGTGGTCGCTGAGTTCCATCCTTCTCTGTCGTACAAGTGAACCCGTAATGAACATAGTCGTTGTTCCATTTGCGTTTCTTTGACATGGCAAGGGTTACTGAAATGAAAAATGAAATTACTCATTACTGGGAGTCAAATTACCGCAAGTCATACTACATGTGACCCATTTTGTGTGGTTTATTTCACTGCGATAACAATAACAGAATATAAAAAAAAACTCATACAAATATAAAATAACACACACAACTAAAATAAGTTCTAACTTTTTTTTTTACAACTTAACCTAATCTAACCTGACCTAACCTAACATTGTACTATAGAAGATAAACCTTCATACGACATGTTTTTCGGTGAAGAAAAGTAATAACAACACACATGTAAATGGAGATAGGGGGGTCGATACACTTTTAAATGCATATTAAATATATGTAAAATAGTTTTATGTTATTACTCACCACAAATAATAGTACAGTAGGCACACAACAATACACAAGTACTACCCAGAGATGTTACAGAGTTTTGCTGTGGAAGTAAACTGTAACCGACACGCTAACAGTTAGTGGCTAACTGAATTCAAATAAAGCCGTGGCGCTGCCACATCATCATCTCTGTATGCGTCAAGAAATACCCCACAATGTGGCGGTACACTGTATTTTGTAGCGAGATAATTTCACTACAATTAGCTTAAAAACCTGAAAATAAATTTTTTGTTTGTATATTACAGTAATCGTTAAAAAATGTATAATGTTAATAAATACATAGGTTTGATGAAACAAAGTAGTTGTACTTATGTGCCTGTGCTTAATTTGTGTTTTCGATGATTTACCTTCTAAAAAAATCTGGCATGTCTCGCACCCCCAGAAAGGGCATCTCGCACCCCAAGGGAGTGCGTGCACTCAGGTTAAGAACCACTGATGTAATGCCATTCATTATCTGTCCAGTTCTCATCTAAGTGCTGCCACCACAGAGATGACCGGTGCTGAACCCAGATACTCCTGGCAAAAAAAAAAAGTGTAAACATAAGGAGGCTGTGTGGTCCAGTGGTTAAAGAAAAGGGCTTGTAATCAGGGGGTCCCTGGTTCAAATCCCACCTCAGCCACTGACTCATTGTGTGACCCTGAGCAAGTCACTTAACCTCCTTGTGCTCCGTCTTTCGGGTAAGACGTTTTTGTAAGTGACTCTGCAGCTGATACATAGTTCACACACCCTAGTCTCTGTAAGTCGCCTTGGATAAAGGCGTCTGCTAAATAAACTAATAATAATAATAAAGCACTATTACTGGTTCTATTGTTTTTGGTTTTCTTGTGGTGGTGTTTTTTTTCTGTAAATCCAAAACTCAGTGGTTTTTAATCTGTTGTATTACATTTAAGCTACTAAATTATTAAAAGAAAGTAGGCATACTGTATATATGTGTAGTCTTTATATATACAGTCGCAGAAGAAAGTGTTGGAACCCTTCATTTGAAACAATGTTATTCACTAATTTATTATTTATTTAGTTTAATAAATACTGTTTATTAAACTATACTTATTTAGCAATGATATGTTTTTGAAGTTTGAAGTATTGGCACCCCCTGTCTTAACTCAAATAATTTACCTGCAATCTCTACAGTACTCGCCAGCATGAATGAGTGTTCAATAAACTTCAAAGACGTAGCATTGCTAAATAAGTAGAGTTTAATACACAATAACTAAATTCATCACAGGATAACATTGTTTCCAGTGCTCAGTTTGCTCATTTTATTCTGCCAGGGCACTGTATATATTATAATTATTATTTTTACGTTACATATATAAATAGCTTGGTCTAGCGCATAATTGGTCTTTATGCCTTGACACACTTTCTGCGTTTGTGTCATTACAATACAATCGTATTGAGATGAGAAATGCTGATGAACGGGGATTGATAGGGTCTGCATACAACTCACCGATGTCGGGATAATGCCATTAGCAATGCAACAGCCGACAAAAATTGAATAAATAAAGCGCTCCTCCTCATTTGTCGCCTTTGAAAACGTCTCCTCCTTGCACATAACGCAGCACGAAAACGGCGGGGTTCCTCAACAATATTTATTATCTGGCTTTCATGCTGACATTCTACCAGCAGATGTTGAATAAACAGAGTGTACGTACATAGCACTAATATCGCAAGCCGTGCACGCTTGTAACCCTGCATGTTTAGTAATGAACATCCATCTGGGCATTAACAGGAAGATAGCATTTTGGTCACGTGCACAAATCCAGACGATCAGATTCATTTAAATTGCAGTGTGAAAACAAACGCATTTTGGTGTGATTACAGTCGAGAAGGCAACCTTGAACTCGCTTGGAGGGAAAATGCAATTTGTTTGAGATCTTCTGATGTGAAACCAATCGAAGCAAAATTGCAACATTTTAGTTCGTTTGCAAGTTAATTCTAAATTGGATCTTCATAAATGAACTAGGTATGAAAGGGCCCTTACATTAACGCTAACAAATACAAAGTGTCATAAAAATATAGGAAACAAATACCAACTTCATGTACACGGGCAGATGGGTTTAGTAGTTTAGTGTGGGCTTTCAGAAGGATGGAAGATAACGAAGTAACTGTGAAGTGTGGGCTTTCAGAAGGACGGAAGTGCGTTTGTGTTGCAATCCATTAACATATACATAACATTTTCGAACATTAATACATTGTTTAAAAAACAAACAAACAAAAAAAAAAAACTCCAGGCATATTTAAAACAATGCAGTGTTACGAAACAATCACAAATAGAGCGGCACACATTATCAAACACATGATTTACAATCACAAATAGAGCGGCACACATTATCAAACACATGATTTACAATCACAAACAGAGCGGCACACATTATCAAACACATGATTTACAATCACAAACAGAGCGGCACACATTATCAAACAGATATAAGACAGTATAACATTACAAGTGAAGTTTGCAAAACAAATGTTGGATTTACCTGGTGTGTTGTTGAATGTTTTTGAGCCTGAGGAAATGTATTATTTTCTCAATGTTGTAGGTGGCAGCTAAAGCCCTTGAGACTGCAGTGTTTGGGGCCTACTGCAATGTGGTGATAAATCTGAAGGACATCAAAGATGAAGCCTTCAAGACGGCAGTAAGTAGTCTGAACCACTGAATGCTGTGTTTTTCTGCCAGGAGTGTTTTTGAAGGTATTTGGGGTTGTGGCAGGGCGAGGAGCCCTGCACATGAAAAGGGGGCGGGGCAAAGCCCTGCCATAAATGTATTGTTTATTTTTAGAACGTGGTACCTCTCCGTCCCTATTATTATTATTTTGTATTTGTTTTGTTGTATTATTATTATTATTATTATTATTATTATTATTATTATTATTATTATTATTATTATTATTGTTGTTGTTGGTATTTTTATGATTTATTTATTTATAAATATGACGGCATAACCGTGTTTTGTTATTGTTTTATAAATGTGACGACGAAGCCGTGTATTTTGTATTGTTTTATAACGTGGAGGAGAAAGAAATGAAACACAAACAAAAAAATAATCTAGGAACAGTGAAGGCGATTTGCCCAGCCTGACCTGGATCATTTGTTTGGTGTTCGTGATTTTTGTTTTTGTTAAAACCTTTATTTTGCTCTGAGAGCAGTGTTTTTGTTTAAGTATTTATTTTATTTTAGTTATTTAAATAAACAGTGCAAGCCGCGTCTTTTGCCCTGCAGTACTGCCTGTGCGTTTTCTTCCCGCATCTGGCCTGACGTCACCACTTAGCCATCCTGTCACACGTGGTCTCCAGCGTGGGATCACCAGCGCCCCCCTGACGTAAGGCCAGATGCGGGAAGAAAACACACAGGCAGTACTGCAGGGCAAAGACGCACCGTGCGCCGTTTATTTAAATAACAAAAATAAAATAAATATTTAAACAAAAACACTGCTCACAGAGCAAAATAAAGGTTTTAACAAAAATCACAAACACCAAACAAATGATCCAGTTCAGGCTGGGTAAATCGCCTTCACTGTTCCTAGATTTATTTTTTTACTTTACTTTCTGTTTTGTTTCATTTCTTTCTCTCGCTCTGTTCTCTCCTCTGAACAACCCACCCAGAGCAGGGGGAACTGCAGGCTTATAACCTTGTGCAGAAGGTGACCATCTCCCGAGTTAATTTGTTGCTAATCGGGAGATGGTCACCTTCTGCACAAGGTTTTCTAAATGCGGATGGGGCTCCCCATCGACGTTATAAAACAATACAAAATACACGGCTTCGTCGTAATATTTATAAAAAAAAAAAAAAATAATAATAATAATAATAATAATACAACAAAACAAATACAAAATAATAATAGGGACGGAGAGGTACCGCGTTCTAAAAATAAACAATACATTTATGGCAGGGCTTTGCCCCGCCCCCTTTTCATGTGCAGGGCTCCTCGCCCTGTCACAGGGGTGCTAAGTATTTTGTTCTTGAAGAATAGAAAATCTTCATCATTTGGATCTAAACTATGTCACTATTAAGTTAATAATTACCTACTATTCTCAAATAAGACAGGGTACACAGATATACATAGTGGAACTACTGGAAATAAGTGATTGGAAGAGATCAAATTCAAAGCTTATTGGAAATCTAATTTAGCAGATCATTCTTCTTTTGTTCCACACACACAGGATGTATTCATCCTTTCAAAATCATTATTGTTTAAATCCGAAGGTTTCAGTGAAGTGACAGCAGCATATTGCTACGGTAATATTCAGTGAAGTGACTGTAGTATATAGCTACGGTAATAAATAAACAATACAGATCTAACCTCAGTAAAGCATGAAACACTATAATCTCATTTAACTCTCAATACCCTCTGCAGCACAGGAATAGAGATTAAACCTGACCTCAGAGCTCTCAATAACCTTTGCAGCATAGTGAAACTAATTAGAAATAGTGAGTAATACATACATAAATCAATTAGAAACAAACACCAAGGACCAGACACTTCTGCGATTATAAATGTCTAATTACCAAAGCCTAGGAATGCACTTTTGTCTAACAGTTGTTCAAGAATCAATTGAATACTTCCCCTTTAAATAGGCAGCACTTAAAACATAATAACACAGAGTTTAAAACACATTAATGCCCCATGCAGCCAGGCTAAGTGCTTGAGTGAAAGAGAGGGAGAGAGGTAGAAGGAAGGGGTATATATCTCCCTGCTCCTGAGCACACTGCTCCCAGGTAGGAATTCCACTGGTCCTGAACTACTGCTCAGTCATCTCACACAGCTCCAATCCTCCAAGTCCACAGCTTTATTTGCAGTCTGGTTTCTCAGCTTCTCACCCCAGAACAGCTCACAGCTCACAAGTTACAAGTTACAGCTCCCAGTTCCCAGCTCAACCCTCTGACCTCCTTAACACTCCCCAAACTCCACCTGTATAATCAATCAATCAGCACTAATTGGGTAGACCAGCTGCACAGCCCTTGTAGACTCTGTTTTAAGCACTGTTAACATTAAAAATAAGTCCATCACAACTGCAAGTGAACAGGTTTCTTATTATTGTTATTTATTTCTTAGCAGACGCCCTTATCCAGGGCGACTTACAATTGTTACAAGATATCACATTATTTTTATACATACAATTATCCATTTATACAGTTGGGTTTTTACGGGAGCAATTTTAGGTAAAGTACCTTGCTCAAGGGTATAGCAGCAGTGTCCCCCACCTGGGATTGAACCCACAACCCTCCGGTCAAGAGTCCAGAGCCCTAACCACTACTCCACACTGCTGCCCTGTTTGGAGGTTCTTATTGAAGGTTCCCCTTTATACCCTAAACAATTATTCAACTTAATAACCCGGTATGTCTGTCGAGTTGCAGCCACAAATGTAAACGTAAATGTAATCTCTTTTTGCGATTGGTAGTGATTAACCCAAAGGATTCAGTTTTCATTATAGCTGTGCTATCATCATAGCTTCTTTTGAAAAGTCAAATAGCAATGCAAACAAAAACTGTGATAAGTAAGTACCTGTAAACCAGCGTTCTTCAATTGGCGGCCCGCGGGCTTCCGTCTGGCCCGTCAGATGTCAACTGCAGTGCTGCCAACTGGGCAAGATTTGGCTGTTTTTAAGGACGTTTTCTGGGAGAAAATGATCCTAAGCGTGTTGTCTATTTATGGGCGGTTTTAGCAAAAAGCTGTGGGTAACACACACACACAGACACACACACACACTCGCTACTACCTTAATACTGTACTAACACATGCCAGTTGCATCCTAGCTTTAATGTATCTCATCATTACAATACAAAAAAAAACAAAAAAACAACATTTCAAAAGAGATTTGTTTAAACCTTATTTAAACTGTTAGTATCAGAAGATACCGCCAGTTGATCATTTTGGCACTTTTGACGACACTGTCTATAATATTTGAGTCTTGCAGTGTGCACTATCTATATATGTGAGACTGCAGTGTGAATTTGTCTTTGTCCAGTTTACCTACATTTTGTACAGGCAAACCTCACTAGCAATATGTTATTTATTACATAACGTAAAAGTGCCTTTAAACAAATTAAACTTCGTTTCAATACCTGTAAGCAGATATATTATGACTGCAGATTAAAAGCACTGCTTTTATAAGACGTTAGTGAGACCAGACCGTCATATAAAATGTATATTGTAATGACAATAGTAAAATCACTTTAATTTATGGGGTTTTAATGTGAAACAACCAAATGTGCTTTTAAATCATCCAAGTCTTTACTTTCTCATTAAATGCAGAATGAAGAACGCTAAAACGAGAGCGCATCATTTTAATAAGTGACTAGTCTTTATTACTGTTAATACAATTACGAACAGTGATTGTAATAAAGTGTGTCCTGGATTTATTCTTTTTTAAAGTACAGATTAAATGGCTTATTAAAATTAACCCTCGGTTGTATGCAGTTTCTTCGTTCTGCAAGCACCAAAACACTTAACCCAATTTTACTATAGCACTAAATTATGGAGCGCCATTTGTGCCAAAACTATCCAGCCGTTAGTTTGTCAATTTGTGAATTTGTCAATTTGTTTGTCAATTTTTTATCAATTTGTTTGACAATTCGTGAATTGGTAAATCTGTCCAGCAATTCGTCCATAAATTTGTCAATTCATACAGTAATTCATAAATGTATTTGTTAATTAATCTAATAATTCATTAATTAATTTGTCAATTAATTAATACAAAAGACTGTATGGAAGTGCAAATTTCCAATCAACCAGACAAACTTCCCAACAAACAGACAAACTTCCAACTGTCAATCTCGCACTGTGCCGAAAACACTGCAACCTTTCTAGCCAATGGGAGCACACACTAATATTTTAATCAATGAAAATCCAGCCTCACTCAAAACTGCTTCAGCCAATAATATTTAGAGGGGGCTATTCCAAGGCCGACAATGGACGGGAGCTCCCAGGGGGCGGCGCACAATTGGCCTAGCACCGCCCGGGGGAGGGCTTATGTCAGCCAGGATGTCCTTGGCGCACCAGCGACCCCTGTAGTTTGGCCGGGCGCCTGCGGGCTTGCCTGTAAGCTGCCCAGAGCTGCACTGTCCTCTGATGCTGTAGCTCTGAGGTGGCTGCATGGTGGGTCTGCAGTGTGAAAAGAAGCGGTCGGCTGACGACACACGCTTCGGAGGACAGTGTGTGCTCGTCTTCGCCTTCCCGAGTCAGCGCAGGGGTGGTAGCGGTGAGCTGAGCCTAAAAATAATTGGCTATTCTAAATTGGGAGAAAATGATAAAAAAAAAACAATAGGCGACTATTAAATAAAATTAAAAAAAGATTCAAGATCCAAATTTGAAGTCTCCCTTTTCCCAACCCTACGAATAGGAAAATAACATCCTAGAAAATGTGCTGAGTTCTGGACACAGTGACAGTTTAATCTAAAATAGTTAATGCTTTACCACTGCAGTAGATTCTGTTTCTGCTCACCAACAGGTGAAAGACCAGTAAGCAGGAACAAGTCGCTGTACCCAATCATCCCTCTCTTTTTTGGTTCAGCTGTTGGTGCAACCTCTTATGTTACTTTCCAGTAGAAATGCAATGTTTTTCATAATAATCTTTTCAGACGCAGCAAGAAGCTTCCGGTATGCTGGAAGAGGCCAGAGCAAGTGTGAATACTGTGCTGGAGGCAGCAGACGAAAGAAAGAAATAAACAAGAGCCACGTGGAACTGCCTGTGGAAGCAGAGATCTGTATCCATGGAAACTGCAAACAATAAACATTTAGCGTGGCAGTCATTTATTGTTTGCTTATTTTCTTTTTAAGTTAGAGGCAGAAATTCCATTGCAACCATGAACAATGAAACAAGCTGTACCAAATCACAGAACTGGTAAACCATTTCTTCAAAGAGCTGGGATTAGGTTAGACTGCAATGGAAGCCAACACTCACAACTTTATGTATGGTCCTTCATCCAAATGAATGAGATTGGAAAAATTTGAAGTTAGATTTGGGAATAATCCATTAAAATGCATGGTCGGTTCCAGAAATGAGTGTGACTCACTCCGATGCTGAGACCTGACATGTCTCCATGTGCTGAATGCATCTTATATAGTATAAACATTTCAAATGTGATTCTTTTGTGACTTTTTTTTAATAAGGGAGTTCTTTATCTTGATACTTGGCATTGTATGTGTATATCAAAGTTAGAAACTAAAATAATTTATTTATCATTAATTGGTTTACATGATGGTTGAAACTCTAAATTCTCTCACCGTTGTCATGACAACATGACCTAAAATGCACATTGCTGGTGGCATAGGAACTGCATGACCAAATATGGTACGGATAAAAAAGGGAGTGAACCCCTTCATGCACAAAAAATCAGAGCAAGTCCCTGAGCTGGCTCCTTCAGCACAATCCCCAGTTGTCCTTTACCAACCTCGGTCACATGCTGTATTACCAGTCTTGGTCACAGGAAAAATGGCAAGTTAAGTGCCTATTTATTCCAACAGGCTTGGCTCTCCCCATCACACTCTCACTTCCCTAAGGGACTAACCTCCTAGCTAACACAGTTCCCTATATGCTCCAGGCTCCGCCCCACCAATCGATCCCCATTAAATCTGTAGCAAGTTGATCAACTGCTTAACCATGGTGTTGATGGCGTGGAACCAGGTGTACCTGTGAAGCTGCCCTCATCAAGTTGGTCACCACAACCCAACTCAGACCTAATGTCAATGCCATCTTAATGAGGGCCAGGAGGTCTCACTACTAATAACAAGTCTTTTCAGAACAGAGAATATTACCTAAAAACAAGTCTTTTCAGTACAGAGTATATTACCTAAAAACAAGACTTTTCAGGACACAGCATGGCTGAGTCCACAAGATTTTATAAAGTTCACTGTGGAGACCACAAAATGCATCACGTGCTCAAAGCCAAGGATCTTTTCCGCACAGATTTTGCTGGTGATTACTGCAGTGACACTGGAGGCTATGTTCCTCCCTATCGCCCAGATATTGCTTGAGATGTGTGATCATTCCATTTCTCTCGCAGATCATCGAAGGTGCATCATCTGTTGCAATGCCTGCCAGTTTTGCCCATTCGAAATCCAAACTCTCAACCTTATCTTGGAGACTGTTGAACAGATGATGCCAATCCTAAAAATTCTTCATAAACCTCAAACTCATTCGTCAGTTGTCTTGTCCACTGCCAGGGAAAAGTAAATACATTTTTTTCCACATTTTTCAAATTTCACAAAACATCTTCTTCCAGTTCTGGCACACGCCACTGCACAGTCATATGATTCAAACTGACATGTTTAAAGTTCGGAGCTTGAGCAGGACAGAGTTTTTCACATGCTATTAAACAGTCTTTCACAAAATCCCCATCAGTAAATGGTCAAGATGTCAGCAATTAACAAAGCTATTTCATCGCTTATCTCTGTGGCACTTTTAGGCCGTCCATATGTAACCAGTTCACTTTTGCTCCAGTAATGTTAATGTCTCTGCGTTGTGTTTAATTATTCTCGCTTCTGCTACTCTATCCCCCTATCCTTATCATACACGGATGACACAATTCAGGTACGGCAGGCAGTTTATTGTGGTTATTGCTGTTAAAATAAAAACAGATTTCAGTTTCAGGCAGCAATGTACGTTTCCTTAAATCCCCTCTTTCCATTCAAGCAGTGACTGGGCACACAGTAGACAGTACAATTATAACATGCATTTGCAGAAAAACAAAATTGAACAAAACCCCGCTTACATGCTATCGCTGTATAGTCTACTAGATCCTACCGTTAAACACTAATATAAAAACATTCAAAAGAATTATGTACAACTGATAAAAGGGAGGACAAGATACCTGTTAAAATAAAAACAGATTTCAGTTTCAGGCAGCAAAGTACGTTTCCTTAAATCCCTAAAACAAAATAAAATAGATTCACCCGATATGCAATTCAGCTTAGGTCAAATCCCCGGGGGACAGCGTACAGTATACATAGCAACCACGTGTAACTACAGTAATCACAAATGCAACAAAAATATATGTATTAAAAACATATAGCGCACTTATATGGGAATAAAACGTTACAGGTAGAAGCTATTTTCAGTTTGTTAATTACAAAACTACTGGAGTACTTTTATCTCGATAAAACTAAAGATTACGATTGGAGGAAACGTCATGATGCTTACCCTCTTTCCATTCAAGCAGTGACTGGGAAGAGGTAACCCGAAACCGGAACTATTTAAAAGGGCATTGTCCACTCCCTTTGTCTCACCACAAGGTGTCAGAGCAGTTAACCTCATTATCACAATTGACTTTTGGTGAAATTAAACTGGTAGAATTAAACTCTGTATTAAACCTGTTACACATACTATGCATTTAAACTGTCTTAAAAGTGCTAAATACGGTTAGCGTCTCCACTACGCAGTTTTTAATATAGTACTCGAGAACCAGACTGGATACCACCTCGGGTAGTCTCGAGTCCGGTTCTAAATGAGATCGCATCAGGTAGTACGGTTTGTCAGAAGGGTGGACGCTGTAATACTGAACTACATTTTTTGTGTGTCCTCCAATATCCCAAAATCCCTTCTGATATGTTTTGCCGGGTGGACATACAGTACTCAACAGAACAGGCGCCTGAAGGAGCTGAAAACGACTATCAATACTGCTGTACCATCTACAATTTCTGAGGCTTGTTGTAAAACGGTGGATCATGGAGCGACGTGATCAGATGCTGAAATCAAGGCACATTGATATCTGGAGTGAAGAAACCTGTGAAGGAGAACTTCAGAGTAAAAAATGAAACGCACACATTATGGTAAAATGTACCTTGTGCTTTTAAGAAACAAAACCAGAATGATCATGCTAAGAAGTGCTATGTCTTCCATGGGCATGGCCTCCATATTTGCAAGGTTGCTAGGAACGGTAACCAAACTATTTTAATAGTGTGTGCACGCATTACGCCCGACTAAACATGAAACGGTACTTCAGTATGGACGCTTTGAGCTGGGTTAGTTAAAACGTTTTTGAGTACGGTTCTCGAGATCGGTTATGTAGTGTGGACAGGGCCTTAGATTCTTTCTGCGCTTTTCAGAAGACATCTTGCTGCGCAGATAGCTGTCATCTAAGATCTGCATTTTTTGTGATTTCGCAGTTCTCCTGTGTACTCAATAAAACTTGAATACTTTGTGTCGTAATGCCTCTAAGTTAAATTCCTTTGGCACTGCAACAGTTCCTTACAAATTAAATAGATATTTAATCCTCTGTCTTCCACAAAGCAATATTTTTCAGTCCAAGTTTAGTTGAATTTCCAATGTTCATTATCAATTTTTTGCTTTTTTATTCCACCCATAACTCATATAAATGAAATATGCAGCAATATTTTAATGAAACAAACTAACAGTCAACTTCAGCACTAAGTCAGTATACCGCCGGCACCAATCTAGCATAGCAAATTCCCTGCCTTGATTGGTTTACCGGGCCACAGAATGCCTCTCTGCAGGCTGTATGTTGTGCATCACTGGTACAGACCATATTACCTAAAAACAAGTATTTTCAGTACAGAGCTCGTTTGTGACATTATCTAAACTTTCTAGTAAGAAACAGGCTGTACCATTGTGACAGGGATGGCTGAAGTCGTGACGTGAGGCCAGAATGCAGGAACAAAAACAAAGAAGCAAATACTGCAGGGCAAAAAAATATTTAAACACAAAACACACTGCTCACAGAGCAAAACAAAGTTTTAAACAAAAACAAATCACAAACACTAATACAACAAAACCCAGGTCAGACTGGGCAATCACCTTCACTGATCCTATGGTGTTATTTTCTTTCAGATTCGTTTCTCTCTCTCTTGTTCACTTCTGCAGGTGACCATCTCCCGATTAGCAACAATTAATCACTTAATTAATTCGGGAGATGGCCACCTTCTACACAAGGTTTTTATTATTATTATTATTTATTTCTTAGCAGACGCCCTTATCCAGGGCGACTTACAATTGTTACAAGATATTACATTATTTTTACATACAATTACATAATTTTTTTACACATTATTTTTACATACAATTACCCATTTATACAGTTGGGTTTTTATTGGAGCAATCTAGGTAAAGTACC
This sequence comes from Acipenser oxyrinchus oxyrinchus, assembly GCA_030684275.1. Lineage (NCBI taxonomy): Eukaryota > Metazoa > Chordata > Actinopteri > Acipenseriformes > Acipenseridae > Acipenser > Acipenser oxyrinchus. The sequence continues at coordinate 23,500,294 of CM060258.1, read as the reverse complement.
TTGCTCAAGGGTACAGCAGTGTCCCCCACCTGGGATTGAACCCACGACCCTCAGGTCAAGAGTCCAGAGCCCTAACCACTACTCCACACTGCTGCCTATTGGCAGAGGACGAGCTGCCGACCTCGCTCTCTGCCAGAACACATTTAAAATAAAAATAACAAAACAAATGCAACAAATGCATATCATAAGAAGAAGAAGAAGAAGAAGAAGAAGAATACCAAACAAATACAAAATAATAAATTGCCCAGGGTACCCGTTCTAAAAATAAACAAATACATGTGCAGGGCTCCTCAGCCCTGTCACATATCCCCTTGTGCAGCGCACACTTGGCTAACAGCCACCTCCCCTTAGTCTCAAAGTCCCAGAAGAGGGGAAGCAAGGTGTCCATGGGGGCGGCCATGGTGGGAGGTCCTTCACCCCCCACTTCTTCATGACTGGCAGCTCCCTCTTCCGGGGCTTCACCCACACAATCTCCCGCAGGGAAGCTGCTGCAGGGGGAGCAGGTCTCCTGGCCTCCCAGCCCCCCCCCCCTTCTTCATGGCCGGCAGCTCCCTTTTTGGGGCTCGGCCACACAATTACCTGCAGCGAAACTGCCTCAGGGGAGCTGGTTTCCTGACCTCCCCTTCTTCATGGCCCGGCAGCTCCCCTTTTGGGGCCCCAGCCACACAATTTCCTGCTCCCAGGCGAAGCACAGCCGGCAGCGACCACAGGCGAAGCATAGCAGGCAGCGACCCCAGGCGAAGCAGAGATATATATATATATATATATATATATATATATATATATATATATATAAGCAATAAGACCTGACACAGACAGCATTGCCAGGGATTATGGACCGTTTGGGTAATGGGGCCTGTAACAGGGTGATGTTACATACGTGGGTTCTCACTGAATAATACTGAATCAGAGCACACAGCAGTGGGTGTTGGCATGCTGCACAGGCCCAACACTCAGGTACCAGCAATGGTAATCCTAGCACCAGATTAAATAAAGAAAAACAAACAAGATCCTTCAAGAAGCTGCTTGATTAGATTCTGGGATCAATAAGCTACTAACAACCAAACAAGCAAGATGGGCCAAACTTTCTTATGTTCTAAAAATAAAAGGGTGCCACACAAGGCGGGTGCTAGTCCCACTAAAAGGAACGACCCACTCCAGGAACCTACTACCCTACGAAACATCCCTAAACTGACCCAGGGAAGTCCCGGCATCCTCCAGTCTACTCCGGCCTCATCCAGGCGGCCTCGCCTTGGCCATGTCTCCACCGTGGAGTATAATAGTTTCGTGCAGTAGTCCCTGTGGAGTGGACGCTCTCAGTCCTGGAACAGGGGGCTGTGCTGTGGCAGTGCAGGGGCTCCGGGTGTTAGTGCTGGCTTGGTTGCTTCAGCTCCTGTGGTATTTTCTAGGATACTGCCGGCACCTTGCAAAGGACCATATGCACAGCTGGAAATACAAAATCAAAATGCATGGCTGAAATCGTGGTGCACACAGGAAGGCTTCACCTTTCTTGAACATTGGAGCACATTCTACAACAAGGACTATCTATATAGGTGGGATGGACTGCACTTAAACAGAAAGGGAACCAATCTACTCGGACAAAGGATCCTTGAGGAGGTCCAGAAGCATTTAAACTAGAAAGGGGGGAGAAACCAAAAAAACTGAGGGAGACCACACCAAAACAAGGGCAACAACTCAGGTAAGACAACTATTAAATGTATTTATCTTAATGCTAGAAGTCTCAGAAACAAAATGTTAGAACTTGAAGCTACTGCACTAACAAGTAACTACGATGTGATAGGTGTTACAGAAACTTGGTTGTCTGAGAGTGATGAAGACGAATATTATATTAGTGGCTACACACTGTATAGGAAAGACAGGCAGGACAGAAGAGGCGGAGGGGTAGCGCTATACATAAGAAATAGTCTTGAAGCCCAGGTGTTAAATCTGGACGAAGAAAACAACGGCGAATCAATATGGTCAGAATAATGGACAAAAATTCAAAGGGCATAATAATAGGAGCATGCTATAGACCGCCAAATTAAGACGCTGAGCAAAATAATCTGTTATACAGTGACATTAGAAATGCATGTGGTAAAGGAGAAGCCACACTAATGGGGGATTTCAACTTCCCCCATATAAAATGGGAGAACCCGGTGGGGAGCACGACGGACGAAATTGAAATGGTGGAAACGACAAATGACTGCTTCCTAACGCAATTTGTCAAGGCACTGACTGGAGGGGAGCCATGCCTTGATTTAGTCTTTTCAAATAATGAAGACAGAATAACTAAAACAGAGGTCAGAGAACCAGTGGCAAACTCAGACCACAACATGGTCTCATTTGAAGTGATTTTTAAAACCCAAAAAGTAATGACTAAAGCTAAGGTTTACAATTTTAGAAAAGCAAACTATGAAGGTATAAAACAGAGACTAACAGAAGTAGATTGGAGTAAAATAGAGAAAACATCCACAGAAAAAGGATGGCTGTTTTTAAAAAAATGTAGTACTAGAGGCGCAAAACAATTGCATGCCAAAAGTAGACAAATCTAAATCTAAAACAAAATGACCAAAATGGTTTAATAGATCAATTTAAAAAAATATTCAGCGAAAAAAGGCACTTTACAGAGCGTTTCAAAAAGGACCAAAAACAAAGTACACAGAAAGAGTACTCGGAACTGCAAACGCGAGTCAAAAAGGAAGTTAGAAAGGCCAAGAGAGAGATAGGAATGAACATTGCTACGGGGGCTAAAACCAATTCCAAAATGTTTTTCCAATATTATAACAGCAAGAGAACATTCAAAGAGGAGGTTAAATGTCTAAGAGACACAAATGGCAAAATCATAGATGAAGAAAAAAAAATAGCAAATATATTAAATGATTACTTTTCACAGGGTTTTACAAAGGATGACACGGACAACATGCCCCACATGTCGACCTGTTCCTATCCAATTCTAAATAACTTTAGCATAACTGAGGCAGAAGTGTTAAAGGGACTAGGAGCTGTTAAAATAAACAAATCCCCTGGGCCAGATGAGATCCTCCTAATAGTTATTTACAAACCGCTAACCAAGATCATACAACAGTCTCTTGACATAGGGGTTGTACCGACAGACTGGAAAATAGCAAACGTAATACCGATCCACAAAAAGGGAGACAAAACCGAACCAGGTAACTACAGACCAATAAGCCTGACTTCTATTATATGTAAACTTATGGAAACTATAATAAGATCTAAAATGGAAAATTACCTATATGGTAACAATATCCTGGGAGACAGTCAGCACGGTTTTAGGAAAGGGAGATCGTGTCTAACTAACCTGCTTGACTTTTTTGAGGATGCAACATTGACAATGGATAATTTCAAAGCATACGACATGGTTTTTTTAGATTTCCAGAAAGCTTTTGACAAAGTCCCGCATAAAAGATTAATTCTCAAACTGAACGCAGTAGGGATTCAAGGAAATGCATGCACATGGATTAGGGAGTGGTTAACATGTAGAAAACTGAAAGTACTGATTAGAGGAGGAACCTCAAAATGGAGCGAGGTAACCAGTGGTGTACCACAGGGATCAGTATTAGGTCCTCTGCTATTCCTAATCTACATTAATGATTTAGATTCTGGTATAGTAAGCAAACTTGATAAATTTGCAGACGACACAAAAATAGGAGGAGTGGCAAACACTGTTGCAGCAAAGGTGCAGCAACTATGAAAAAGACCAAGGAGTTTATGTTGACTCAGAAATGTCTTCATCTATACAATGTGGGGAAGCTATAAAAAGGCCAACAAGATGCTCAGATATATTGAGAAAAGTGTTGAATTTAAATCAAGGGAAGTAATGTTAAAACTTTATAATGCATTAGTAAGACCTCTCCTAAAATATTGTGTTCAGTTCTGGTCACCTCGTTACAAGGATATTGCTGCTGTAGAAAGAGTGCAAAGAAGAGCAACCATAACATAAACTCCTAGGTCTTTTTCATAGTTCCCTTCTTCAATTTCAGTATCTCCCATAATGCACATTTTTATTGCCTGCATGCAATAATTTACACTTTTCTCTATTAAATGTCATTTGCCATGTGTCTGCCCAGTTCTGAATGCTGTCTAGATCATTTTGAATGACCTTTGCTGCAACAGTGTGTGCCACTCCTCCTATTTTTGTGTCGTCTGCTTAGTATACCAGAATCTAAATCATTAATGTAGATTAGGAATAGCAGAGGACCTAATACTGATCCCTGTGGTACACCACTGGTTACCTCGCTCCATGTTGAGGTTTCTCCTCCAATCAGTACTTTCTGTTTTCTACATGTTAACCACTCCCTAATCCATGTGCATGCATTTAACTACTGCGTTCAGTTTGAGGATTAATCTTTTATGCAGGACTTTGTCAAAAGCTTTCTGGAAATCTAAATAAACCATGCCATATGCTTTGCAATTATCCATTGTCAATGTTGCATCCTCAAAAAAATCAAGCAGGTTAGTTAGACACGATCTCCCTTTCCTAAAACCATGCTGACTGTCTCAAAGGATACTGTTACCATTTAGGTAATTTTCCATTTTGGATCTTATTATAGTTTCCATAAGTTTACAAATAATAGAAGTCAGGCTTATTGGTCTGTAGTTACCTGGTTCGGTTTTGTCGACCTTTTTTGTGGATCGGTATTACGTTTGCAATTCTCCAGTCTGTCGGTACAACCCCTGTGTCAAGAGTCTGTTGCATGATCTTATTTAAAACTGGATAGGAACAGGTCGACATGTGGGGCATGTTGTCCGTATCCTCCTTTGTAAAAAGTAATCATTTAATATATTTGCTATTTTTTTTTCTTCCTCTATGATTTTACCATTTGTATCTCTTAGACATTGAACCTCCTCTTTGAATGTTCTCTTGCTGTTATAATATTGGAAAAACATTTTGGAATTGGTTTTAGCCCCCTTAGAAATGTTCATTTCTATCTCTCTCTTGGCCTTTCTAACTTCCTTTTTGACTTGCGTTTGCAGTTCCGAGTACTCTTTCTGTGTACTTTGTTTTTGGTCCTTTTTGAAACGCTCTGTAAAGTGCCTTTTTTCGCTGAATATTTTTTTAAATTGATCTATTAAACCATTTTGGTCATTTTGTTTTAGATTTAGATTTGTCTACTTTTGGGATGTAATTGTTTTGCGCCTCTAGTACTACATTTTTAAAAACAGCAGTCCTTTTTCTGTGGATGTTTTCTCTATTTTACTCCAATCTACTTCTGTTAGTCTCTGTTTCATACCTTCATAGTTCGCTTTTCTAAAATTGTAAACCTTAGCTTTAGTCATTACTTTTTGGGTTTTAAAAATCACTTCAAATGAGACCATGTTGTGGTCTGAGTTTGCCACTGCTTCTCTGACCTCTGTTTTAGTTATTCTGTCTTTGTTATTTGAAAAGACTAAATCAAGGCATGGCTCCCCTCCAGTCAGTGCCTTGACAAATTGCGTTAGGAAGCAGTCATTTGTCATTTCCACCATTTCAATTTCGTCCGTCGTGCTCCCCACCGGGTTCTCCCATTTTATATGGGGGAAGTTGAAATCCCTCATTAGTATGGCTTCTCCTTTGCTACATGCATTTCTAATGTCATTGTATAACAGATTATTTTGCTCAGCGTCTTAATTTGGCGGTCTATAGCATGCTCCTATTATTATGCCCTTTGAATTTTTGTCCATTATTCTGACCATATTGTTTCGCCATTGTTTTCTTCGTCCAGATTTAACACCTGGGCTTCAAGACTATTTCTTATGTATAGCGCTACCCCTCCGCCTCTTCTGTCCTGCCTGTCTTTCCTATACAGTGTATACCCACTAATATTATATTCGTCTCCATCACTCTCAGACAACCAAGTTTCTGTAACACCTATCACATCATAGTTACTTGTTAGTGCAGTAGCTTCAAGTTCTAACATTTTGTTTCTAAGACTTCTGGCATTTAGATAAATACATTTAATGGCTGTCTTACCTGAGTTGTTGCCCTTGTTTTGATGTGGTCTCCCTTCAGTTTTTTCGTTTTCTCCCCCTTCCTTTCTAGTTTAAATGCTTCTGAACCTCCTCAAGGATCCTTTCTCCGAGTAGATTGGTTCCCTTTCTGTTTAAGTGCAGTCCATCCTGCCTATATAGATAGTCCTTGTTGTAGAATGTTCTCCAATGTTCAAGAAAGATGAAGCCTTCCTGTGTGCACCACGATTTCAGCCATGCATTTTGATTATGTATTTCCAGCTGTCCATGCTGTCCTTTGCAAGGTGCCGGCAGTATCCCAGAAAATACCACAGTTTTGGTCTTGTCTTTTAATTTCCTTCCTAGCTCTCTGAATTTGTTTTGCAGGGATCTTGGTCTGTCTCTTCCAATTTTGTTTGTACCGATGTGGACGACTACTACCGGGTCGTCTCCTGTTCGTTCTAGGAGCTTGTCCACGTTCTCAGTGATGTGCGTGACAGAGGCTCCTGGAAGGCAGCACACTGTTGTAGTGAGAGGGTCCAAACTGCGAACTGAACTTGCTGTGTTTCTCAATATGGAGTCCCCAACAATCATGACCTCCCTTCTTTTTGCTGCCTGGCCAGCACTGTTAATAGAGTCTTTGATGTTGTTCCTTTCATTCTCTTGATGTTAGTTTTGATCATCTAAATTTTGAAGTGGTTCAAAATTGTTGGATGTTTTAATTTCTGGTGGTTGTGTTTGACAAAGTTTCTTTTTTTTCCCTGCTTCTGCCTACCTGAACTCAGCTGTTTTGACACTCTTCCATCTCCCTGGTGGCTTTCAGTCTGCTAGGGGTGCTGACTTCAATGAATTGCATGAATTGTGGGTGTGTCAGCTCCTCAAGCTCCTGATGCTATCTCATTTCCTGCAGCTCCATTTCTAGCATACTTACTAGTTTAAGCAAGTCGTGGATCGTGCGGCACTTTACACACACTTGATTTAGCTCTGCTGGGTTTTCTCGGGTTTCCAACATCATGCAGGTGTCACAGATTACTGGCTTGAAGACCATGTTAATTTTTTTAAATTTTTTGGAAGTTTAGTTTAGCTTCTGCAGCTGTCAACCTGCTTTCAAACTGCTTCTAACTGCTCTGTACTTTTCCACGACTGTACTTCTCCCACGCTGTCGCTTCTATACGCTGTCGCTGGGAAGACTGCCTGGCTTTTGTCTGTACCTGTTGTGCTGCTGGCTCTGCCACTCCCCCATGTATCGTCCTTGTGCTTTGTCCTTCAAATGAGACATAAAACCGAGGTCCTATTGTAAGTGACTCTGCAGCAGTTGTTGATGAAGCATAGTTCACCCCCTAGTCTCTGTCAGTTGCTTTGGATTTGCATCAGCTAAATGACTCATTAACATTAAGAACACCCAGCCACATTCCTGACTTTGGCAGGGATGGAATTAACCCCATCCCTGTCAAACTTACATTGAAAATAATCAATCTTTATTTACAAAATCCACACTATGTACATGTGGCTTCTGCCCTGCCACAGTACCCTTAGAATGTTTGCAACCGCATCACAAAAACAAATCAAACAATATCACTCAACCAGTTGTAACAAAATGTTGTTTATAGTAAATTTCAACCTTTTTAATAACACGCTAATTGAAGAATGGGTAAGTCAAAACTTCACGGAAAATAATATGAGCCCCTCTGAGATGTCTAGTGCTGCTGTAAATGTAGTACAGAGAGAAGTGCTGTCAGACACACTGAAAAACCTACTACTACTAGGATGGTGGTCAAATGTATTTTTTTACTTTAAATAGAAAAAAAATCTAAATGGATTTTATTAATCAGTTTTCACCTAAATTAAAGATCCAAAACAAAAACTTAAAAAAGGCTTTTAATGCACAACGAAAGTCCATCTTGGTTTACTGTACATGCTAAACTAGAGTTTCAATAGTTTAAAATGTTTCAACTGTGCTGGACTGCACTGCCTTGCAGAACTGTGCCTGAACTGTGCTGGACTGCACTGCCTTGCAGAACTGTGTGCAGGACTGAGTTGCACAACCTGCACCTGTGCTTTCCCATGTGCGGGAATGCTTCCCTGCTTGCAGCCCCACTCCTTCTGGACTATTGATGCAAACTGGCATCAGCGCAGACTCCTACCACGTGCGGAAAAAGACACCCCGGGAATCATTGTATGCACCTGGCAAGAGCTAGGGAAGAGGGATGGATAACAGCCTACTGATTGGCCAGGGTCTGACTGCATTGTTGCAGTTAGGGGTCGCGGCCACTGATTGGCCAGGGTTCAACCACAATGCTGCAATGTTGATTGGGTTGTGGGCTATAAAAGAAGCAGCCTGCAAGCTAGCTGTGTTTGGGGGATTCAAGTGAGTAGAGAATCGTGCTGATGTCTGCTTGCCTGATGCTGAATAAATGAGCTGCTGTTTTGAGAATCTCTGCTTCACTGAAGGACTAAATAAACCTCAGAACAAACCACGACACATGCTGTACCAGTACCTGAGGTAACCAACGTAGTAAAAAATCACTTGTTTTTATGTCATGTGGCAACATTACCTCAGGCTCCAGAAGGATTATGGGTAACAAACCATTGAAAAGGTATACTTATGCCAGGATATTTCATTCTTTGGTGGTGTGCTGGGCACGTGAAATTGGGATGAGTGCTATAAATTTTGGGCTGCATAATTCGAAGTAGATAAGTGCCCTAGTGTCAGGGCAAAAAAAAAAAAATTAAAAGACTTACTGTGACAGAAATATAATGAGTTCTGGTTGTAAATCTCCCTCTCGACCTGTGAGGGTACTAAGTAGCGAAAGGGAAAGGCTTTGGACAGGTTGGTCTGACAGTTTATTCTCTGGGTCGGGAGGACAGTCAGCCTGAAAAAAGACGAGACTCCGATTCGGGAACGTATTGCCCTGTAAGATAAACGAGGTAGCAGCCGCAAGCAATAGAGTCAGCTGTAATCGTTTACCAAGGGTTCATGCATAAACGCATAAAAGGGGCCGGAGAATTGTAAATCTTTTCCTTCGCTTGGGTTTCACAGATACAAGGAGACTGGAAGGACCGGGAGATATCCCCAAAATAAAATAAAGAGTCTGTGAGTGTTTTGTTGGTGTTTTCTGTTTAGTAACTGTCTGTGTTTGTTTCGTTTAAATAGCACAAGACAGCTAAACAAATCCGGAGCTGTCGCCAGGGCCCAGCACAAAGCCGGATCACCACAGCACTTGTTTTCACCAATAGCACGTAATATATTGTACTTCACCACAAGCACTGAGAGCACTCACTTTGGACCTGTGATATTGTGTGTGTCTAATTGTGTGTGTTTTGTACCGTGTTTATTGTTTGCGGGACTGCAACCCTTTTTCATTACTGTGCAATACACATTGCTGTGTATTGCCAGCTCATTATTGTTTTCTGGCTGGTCATCAGACATTTGGATTTCAAAATCATTAAAACCCTCATTTCACCCGTACTTTGTTGTCTGTTTGTTATTTGGAATTACTGCATCTGCACTGCACCTGCTATACACCTGCTACTAATTACCACTTTGCCACACGTGGTGTCAGACACGGGATGGATTGCAACGCATTAGCGGAGCTGCTGGAGGCATTGGAGAGCAGACGGGACGCAGAGGAGAGAAGGAGAGAGGAGCGCTACACCGCACTCATGGAACGGGTAGGGCTGGCATTGTCCACAGTGCCAGCCCCTACCGCAGCACCAGCGATGTCGGCACCGAAGGCTCGGGCGATGAAGATGTTGGCGGAGGATGACCCGGAGGCGTACTTGGTGGCGTTTGAGCGGCTGGCTACCACTGTGGCTTGGCAGCGGGAGTTCTGGGCAAGCCAGCTGGGACCCTGCCTGATTGGGGAAGCTCAGGCAGCCTACCAGGCGATGAGCGACCTCAACGCCGCCAGCTACGACCTGGTCAAACAGGCCATTCTCCGCCGCCTCAACATAACGGCAGAGACCCACCGGGTTCGGTTTAGGGAGTACCGAAGATCCCTGGAGACACGCCCCAGGGTGGTTGAAACTGGGCGAGGACTACGAGGACTCCCTAGTTTCTGCCCGGACCGGGATACTGTCGGCTCCTGCCCTTCGGAACAGCCGACCCTCACCTCACTCTCCTCCAACACCACCACCATCAGTCCCGGGACCCAGACCTCCGAGACCGCCGACCCCAATGGGCCACCTTGCCTCCCCTCCATGGAGAACAAGGTTGGCCCCCAACTGGGGCAGAGATGCTGCCCCTGCCCCGTTGCCATACCAGCAGCGGGACAGATACTTAACCCCTGTTCCCTCTGTCCCCCCGACTTGTTTTAGGTGCAACCAACAGGGACATCTGGCTAGGTCATGGCCCGCTGCCATGGAGTGTGACGTAGCCGCATGTAATTGGGCACCTGAGATAGGTAAGAGTGGGGAAAATGGTCGGGAGGGGCCTTGTATGATTGATGTGGTTTTAGGCAATGTTAAAACCCACGCATTAGTGGACACGGGATGTGAGCAAACCTTAATTAGAACAGCTCTCTTGGGTGGTGTGTCGTGGCGTCCACGAGGTCAGGTGGCCATCTCCTGTATCCAAGGGGATACGCCGGCATACCCCACCCTAAAAGTATATTTATCAGTAGGACCGATAAAACGTCACCTGGTAGTAGGGGTGGCGGAAAGGTTGCCACACCCAGTTATTCTGGGCCGAGACTGGCCAAAATTTAAAGAATTAATGCAAATAATGGCAGTCTCAGCCGCACACGTAAACGTGGCAGAAGAACAGAAAAGGGAACGAATTGGTGATGTGTTTCCTTTTCAAGCTGAAATGTTTTCTCCTATTTTCCGTCCTAGAAAGACAAATAAGGAGAGACGGACCGCAAAATGGGAGGGACCAACCCTGAGACAAGGCTGGGGTCTGGTGGGAGAATGTTTGAATGGTAACAAACACCAGTCAAAAGGAGTCGGAACGCAGTGTGACCGAGAGGGCGAGGTTACTGGGCCATCCAGGGTAGATGCTACTCCAGCCCCTATCAATATACCGGACATGTGGTACTCAAGCGTGGACATAGTGTGGGGCCAACATAATGACCCGTCACTAGTGCACGCTTGGGGGCAGGTCCGGTCTATTGAAGGTAAGGATGTTGATGGCGCTGGGGCGCTAGTATATCCACACTTCAGTATCAAGGGGCAATTACTGTATAGAGTAAATCTAGCCGCGGGCACAGGACAGCCTGTAACACAATTATTGGTTCCCCTGTCTTGTCGGACCAAGGTCATGAGGCTGACGCATGATATCCCTTTTTCGGGGCACCTCGGAGCTGACAAGATAAGGGAACGGATATTGGCTCGATTCTATTGGGTAGGTTTTCATACTGATGTGTCTAAATATGTAGCCACATGCCCAGACTGCCTGCGAGTAGCGCCGGGTCGAGTGCGCCCCGCTCCTTTGGTTCCACTGCCGATTATTTCCACTCCTTTTGAACGCATTGCAATGGACATAGTGGGCCCTTTGCTACCTTCTGACTCTAGGTATACGCATATATTAGTGGTGGTAAATTATGCAACGCGATATCCAGAGGCAGTTCCATTGAGGTCCACTAGTGCCGCTGCAATAGCCACCGAGTTAGTACAGATTATGGCTAGAGTAGGGATCCCCAAGGAGATCTTGACTGATCATGGAACCAACTTTCTGTCTAAAACATTACAGCAGGTATATCAATTATTAAAAATACGTCCCATCAGGACGTCTGTTTATCATCCACAGACGGACGGTTTGGTGGAATCTTTTAATCAGACCTTGAAGTCGATGCTGAGACGGTTTGTAACGCAAGAGCAAAAACATTGGGCATCGCTCCTTCCCTATCTCCTTTTTGCAGTGAGAGAGGTGCCGCAGAGTTCGACAGGGTTCTCCCCCTTCAAGCTCTTGTACGGCCGACAGCCTCGCGGCATCCTCGATCTGTTGAGAGAGGGGTGGGAAGAGCACAAAGGCTCATCCAAAAATCTAGTGAAGCATGTGCTCCTACTAAGAGATCGTCTAGATTTGGTCGGTCGTTTGGCCCAAGACAACCTCAGATCGGCTCAGCACCGACAACAGCAGCATTACAACAAAAATGCACTAATTCTGACCTTTCGACCAGGAGACAAGGCAATGCTGCTACTTTCCTCATCTGAATCCAAGTTATGTGCTAAATGGCAGGGGCCATATGAAGTGATCCGGGCTATAGGAAAGGTGAATTATGAAATTAGACAGCCCGATCGCCGTAATGAACATGAAATTTATCATGTCAATTTATTAAAGCCCTGGTAGGCAAGGGAGGTCTTGTTTATAGCCCCGGGCAACATAGAGGATGATTTAGGCCCTTGTCCAGAGACTCCTAGCACAAAAATCATTCAGATGGGGGAACAACTGGTTCCAGATCAGCAACGAGAGCTGCGTAAGCTTATTGAGGAATTCAACAATGTTTTTTCTGACTTGCCCGGCAGAACTAATTTGGTTGAATATGACATTATCTCTCCACCAGGTGTCATCGTGCGGGAGAGACCTTACCGGATCCCAGAAAGTCGACGAAGTGGCGTTTGCAAAGAGGTATGGGACATGCTAGAGCTTGGGGTGATTGAACCTTCCAGGAGAGAGTGGTGCAGTCCTATTATGATAGTGGCTAAGAAAGACGGCACCAACCGCTTCTGCGTGGATTTCAGGAAGGTAAACGCTATTGCCAAGTTCGATGCGTACCCTATGCCTCGGGTCGACAAACTTTTAGACAGACTGGGTAAGGCGAGGTTTATCTCCACTTTGGATCTGACGAAGGGATACTGGCAGATCCCTTTAGCCCGCAGTTCTAGAGAGAACTGCATTTTCAACACCAGAGAGGCTGTTTCACTTTAAAACGATGCCGTTTGGGCTACATGGTGCGCCCGCTGCCTTTCAGAGACTGATAGACCAGGTTTTACGCCCACATAATGAATATGCAGCAGCGTATGCAGCGTATATATGATGTGGTCATTTACAGCTCCACCTGGCGAGAGCATTTAACTAGGATTGCAGCCGTCCTTCAGTCTAAGGGTAGCCCGGCTGACAGCTAACTTGAGAAAATGTGCGTTTGCCATGACAGAGACTCAATGTTTGGGATTTTTAATGGGGAATGGAAGGGTGAGACCTGTAGTCACTAAAATCCAGGCTTTGGTTGATGCAGCGATGCCCAAAATCAAGACTCAGGTGAGGTCACTACTGGGATTAGCCGGTTATTACCGCTGCTTTATCCCCGAGTATGCCACAGTGGTTAACCCTTTAGTTGACCTCACCAAAAAGAGTGCTCCAAATTTAATTAAGTGGTCAGCTGAGTGTCAGGGGGCGTTTGATACTATTAAGCGTAGACTTTGCCAGGCCCCCACTCTTGTCACACCAGATTTCATCAAAAGATTCATCCTCCACACCGACACCTCGGATGTGGGTTTGGGTGCTGTCTTGTCTCAAAAAGTAGATGGAGTAGAACACCCGATACTGTACATCAGTAAAAAAATGCTACCTCGGGAACGCAACTACTCCGTAGTCGAAAAGGAGTGTTTGGCCATTAAATGGGCTACTCACTCTTTACGATACTACCTGCTGGGACACTCATTTGATCTTGTCACAGACCACGCCCCACTCAAGTGCTTAAGCACAATGAAGGACAGCAATGCCTGGATAACTCGGTGGTATCTGGCGTTGCAGCCCTTCATGTACCATATGGTATACCGTGCGGGGAAAGACCACCAAAATGCGGAGTAATGGGGAGTAATGGGAAAGATAGATTCAGCCGAGTGTTCCTTCGGCTCCACTCTGAACGGTGGGATATGTGATGTAAATATAATGAGTTCTGGGTGTAAATCTCCCTCTCGACCTGTGAGGGTACTAGGTAGCGAAAGGGAAAGGCTTTGGACAGGTTGTTCTGTCAGTTTATTCCCTGGGTCAGGTGGTCAGTCAGCCTGGAAAAAGACGAGACTCCGATGCAGGAACGTATTGACCTGTAAGATAAAAGAGGTAGCAGCTGCAAGCAACAGAGTCAGATGTAATCGTTTACCAAGGGGTCATGCATAAATGCATAAAAGGGGCCGGAGAATTGTAAATCTTTTCCTTCGCTTGGGTTTCACAGATACGAGGAGACTGGAAGGACCGGGAGATATCCCCAAACTGAAATAAAGAGTTTGTGAGTGTTTTGTTGGTGTTTTCTGTTTAGTAACTGTCTGTGTTTGTTTCGTTTAAATATCACTAGATGGCTAAACAAATCTGGAGCTGTCGCCAGGGGCCAGCACAAAGCCGGATCACCACAGCACTTTTTCACCAATAGCACGTAATATATTGTACTTCACCACAAGCACTGAGAGCACTCACTTTGGACCTGTGATCGTGTGTGTCTAATTGTTTGTGTTTTGTACCGTGTTTATTGTTTGCGGGACTGCAACCCTTTTTCATTACTGTGCAATACACATTGCTGTGTATTGCCAGTTCATTATTGTTTTCTGGCTGGTCATCAGACAATTGGATTTCAAAATCATTAAAACCCTCATTTCACCCGTACTTTGTTGTCTGTTTGTTATTTGGAATTACTGCATCCGCACTGCACTTGCTATACACCTGCTACTAATTACCACTTTGCCACACTTACACACAGATGTCACGGGTGGGGTGACCAGGGGTAACCGTAGTAAACCTGCTTGTACCTTGGGTTTGGCAAGGACGAGGACCTTGATGACTGAGTAGACAGTAATTTCCCCTTTGCAGTTTCTTTTGATCCCCGGGTTCCAATATACACACCAGTGGCGGCTGGTGAGGTCTGTGGGAGGGGAGGCGGGAGCGCGAGTGGAGGATTAGTGAGTTTGAGTTGTGGATGAACCCAACTGTACGGCACTCTTATGTTATTATTATTATTATTATTATTATTATTATTATTATTATTATTATTATTATTATTATTATTATTATTTATTTCTTAGCAGACGCCCTTATCCAGGGCGACTTACAATTGTAAGCAAATACATTTCAAGTATCACAGTACAAGTAATAATACAATTAAGAGCAAGATAAATACAATGACTTTTTATGTGTGTTGGTGTGTGTCAGAGGAGCTTACCTGTGTATATAAGGGTGTCACAGAGCAGCTCACAGGTTGATGGTGTTAGTGTGGAAAAGGCTCCCTAGGTGGGGAGCTGAAGATGTATTATTCTCCCTCCCTTTCTCTGATCACAGGGTGTCACCCAGCAGGGCACACTGGGTGGATGGCTTTTTGAGGACTACTCTGTCTTTTTCAATCTCTCTCTCTCTCTCCTGTTTCACTGCTGGTAATCTACTGTAATAAACAAAATAATAATGTAATATAATCTAATTTATTAATAAAAGAATGTTATATATTCATAAACAACTGCATACAACACTACAGGTAGCATGTTTGCTTGTTTGTTTTAAATATTTTTTTTGGAGAATTAGTTAATTAAATATAATTAAATGATATATTAATATTACATGAGCTACACCATAGCTAGTGCTTCCTTGTTCTGCATTTAACCACCAATGTACATATAAATGTATTTTAACTATAATGTAGATCACATACAAATGTCCAGAAATAAGCATACAACTGTATAATTTATCATCTCAGTAGAATTGGAATAATTTCATAATAAATAATAACAATAATAAACATAACAATTAAGCACAAATGTTATGGCAACATAGAAAACTAATGACTTATACAAACAAGCGTTGGCTTTATTAAGAATTTAATAGTAAAAATGACAATTTTAAAATTTAGAATAGTTAAGTTGTTGATTACCTTGAAGTCTCCCCTCCTCTCTTTCTGCGTTTAAAAATGGTCAGTCATCCGATCGTACCAACAAGGGTTCTTTTCCAGGGTTTTCACAAATCCCTTTTCAATTGACAGAACTGCCAGGTTTTTGAGGCGTTCTTGTCCCATTGTGTTCCTTGTGTAACTCTTCAGGAGAAACTTCTTTCCACACCAGCTGAGGTTTCTCCGATGGTTGCTATTAAGCACATCAGCTTGTACAGTTGGTGCATAGCTTTGTCTAGGCCATTGCCTTTGAAGTAACGCAGTAAATCAGACGAGAATCCCCCGAGTGTTGGCTTAATACAAGATTGAGACGATGAGCATAGCAATGTACAAAGACAGTGCTGGAAGCCACTTCCCTTACTTTAGCTTGAAGCCTGTTTAATTGAGTTGCCATCACAGCAGCACCATTGTACGTCTGTGCAACAAGTTTCTCCCCATAATCAAACTCTGCCATTGTTGAATTGACAAGATTGAAAACTGACTGTGCATCTCGTCCACTAGTTACGTCAAAAAAACCGAGGAAACGCTCTTGAATACTTCTAGCTTCATCCACGTGTCGCACAATGACAGAGAGCTGAGAGGAAACACTCTTGAATACTTCCAGCTTCATCCACACGTCGCACAATGACAGAGAGCTGAGAGGAAACGCTCTTAAATACTTCCAGCTTTATCCACGCGTCGCACAATGACAGAGAGCTGAGAGGAAACACTCTTGAATACTTCCAGCTTCATCCACACGTCGCACAATGACAGAGAGCTGAGAGGAAACGCTCTTAAATACTTCCAGCTTTATCCACGCGTCGCACAATGACAGAGAGCTGAGAGGAAACGCTCTTGAATACTTCCAGCTTCATCCACACGTCGCACAATGACAGAGAGCTGAGAGGAAACGCTCTTGAATACTTCCAGCTTCATCCACGCGTCGCACAATGACAGAGAGCTGAGAGGAAACGCTCTTGAATACTTCCAGCTTCATCCACGCGTCGCACAATGATAGAGAGCTGAGAGAAAACGCTCTTAAATACTTCCAGCTTCATCCACGCGTCGCACAATGACAGAGAGCTGAGAGGAAACGCTCTTGAATACTTCCAGCTTCATCAACGCATCGCACAATGATAGAGAGCTGAGAGAAAACGCTCTTAAATACTTCCAGCTTCATCCACACATTGCGCAACGACAGAGAGCTGAGAGGAAACGCTCTTGAATACTTCCAGCTTCATCAACGCATCGTACAATGACAGAGCTGAGAGGAAACACTCTTGAATACTTCCAGCTTCATCCACACATCGCACAACGACAGAGAGCTGAGAGGAAACGCTCTTGAATACTTCCAGCTTCATCCACATATCGCACAACGATAGAAAGCTGAGAATGACAGCTAATATCAGTAGTTTCATCAATGTACCATGCTAAAAAAGGGACATTTTTTACTTCGTTTTTTATCTCCCTGTCGTCAGGTGCAGTGGTACCGTGAATAAAAAGAATGTCCAAACAGCGTTTCTCCCAAAATCAGTCTGTGTATTTAATAACAAAAAAATAATAACAAAAGTAATCCACCCCTTTACCAACGATGGTATTGGGGGGGTACACGGCAGGCTTTCAATCCAAAACAAAAACAAACAAAACTCGACTTTGTCCGTCCCCCGTCCTCTGTGCACGGCAGTATGCGCGCTCGTGTCCTGGGAGACGTAGTGCCGGTGAGTGTGGTGCGGTGCGGTGCGGTGCTGTGCTGTGCTGTGCTGTGCAGAGACGCGCTCCTGTCTGCCGGTCCGCGGCTCACTCCTCCTCTACAACAAAACAAACAAACAACAAACAACAACCCAAAAAGATAAACAGTACAGGCTCCGTCTGTCTGTACACATCAGCGCAAGCCAGCGTATTGACGTAGCTGCTTCCCCTTTGTACCCACAAAGCCCTCCCTGCAAACAACCCGTTGCCATGGTTTCTCCAATCGAGGGCCGTCCCGCAGCTGATTGCAATGGAGTCTTTCCGGGTACATGCAACTACGCGCTGCCCCTAATATGGTCACCTTCCGGTTTCTGCCTACCGTCAAAGCAGTCCATCTAGGAGACAGCATAACACCGTCCTTACACAGCGTCCTTTCCGATCGGGAGGGAGATTTACAACATCGACTCTTTCTCTCTTTACCACACTCCCCCAGCACGGAGTACGAGATGGAAGAAATCAAATCATTCTGAATTGTCTTCGACGTTCCAGTAAAAACAGTAGACTGCTCTAAATGAGTTGCAAGTAATTCATCATGGCGAGTGATTACCTCTGTGAGCTTCCGGTAGTTTCCCTTGTTGGCCGACTCTTCACTCTCGTTGTGCCCTCTGAAAGATAATTCCTGTTGGCCCAAGAAAGTGGTTGCATCGATAAGGCGCTTAAGAATAGCCCTGTTCCTCCTCACGTTTTCATTGTGTTTTGCAACTTGCATCTGTGCCCCTTCATCTATTACGTGTTCGATGCGAGTTTGTCCCAGCAGTTTCAATCTCACCTCACTGACATGCTCCTTTGATTTAGAGTTTCACAGACCGATCTAAGTTCTTGAACGTTCACAGTAGCCGTATTTTGCCCATGTTGGGGAATAATTTTCAGAACAGAATAGTAAACACGGCCAGCAATACAGGCGGTTTGCAGCTCCGCTCCCTGTCAGCCACTTGACTCTCTCATACCAGTGACAATTAAACACTCTGCTGTTCCCAGTACCCACTTGTTGGATGAGAGTTATTTCAGGCTTAGGCCTACCATCTTTTATACGAACCTTCTCAGTGAATTCGAGGGTTCTAAAGGGAACCTTTAACAGCCAATCAACAACATTGTCATCTGCCATTTTACAATCACTATTGATGTCCCGTATTTGCAAAAAGTAACCTAAAATCAGCGCTCTAAATCAAAGTTAAAAAAGCAGACAATTTGAATAATAATAAAAAAGGAGTTCCTCTCCTACCTCCCTAATTACTAAGGCTTCCTCCAAATATATTAATATTTCCTAATTGGTGTAACTGCGATAATTAAAATTGTCAAGTTCAAAATTCCAATTGCATCTAGCTCACTCTGTCTGTATCTCTCGCTCACTCTCGCTCTCTCGCTGTTCCGCGCTCTCTCGCACTCTCTCTCACGCTCTCTCACTGTTCTCAATCCTCGCTCTCTCGCACATGTGCAATACAGGGTCGGTGGCGCTGTCTCCCGTTACTAAAAAAATTACTGCGCTTAATCCAATAAGAGAATGCTTTCAAGCACCACGTGTCTTATGCAATTTCAATGGGAAGAAACCGGGATAGGCAAAGCCCATGGAGGAAGCGCCACCATTAGAATTGCACCTGCAGATGGCGATATATTGCTTGCAACCTCTACTTTTGTACTGTTAACACACGCACACACATACACACAGAGACTTATACTTGTGTTATTAATTGTACTATACGTTTTGTGGTCAATTATATATATATATATATATATATATATATATATATATATATATATATATATATATATATATATATATATACATTGTGAATGAACTCGCACCACTCACGGTTCTTTGCCCTTTTAAAAATTGACCCAGACACAGGAAATGGATTTTTTCATGCGCTGAAACGCTATTTTTAATAATCAAACACAAAATCAAAATAAAACACAAAACAAACACCTAGCTCCACTGAGCACTAACTGAACACACAGGACCTCAACTAAATGCAGGACGGCTAAGCCAAAAACACACTCTCTTCTTTAAACTTACTTTTCGTCTTTTTGATGACTGCTTGGAAGCAGAGCACCCCTTCTGCCTCCTTCTCCTCAGCAGCCTCGAGCAAACTAACTGCTTCTGTTTTATACCCTGCACCAGGCTCTAATTTAATAATAAGCACCAGGTGCAGGGGATAATTAAGCAATGAAACAATAAAGCAAAAACAATCAAACAATAACAAATACAGTTAAACTAAACACATTTGCATTCCGCACATGTTTTACTTCCAGGGAGCATTTAACCCCCTCCCTGCTGTCTTACATATCCCCCCCTTGTCTTTTCAAGACACCGGCCATTCGACGGCCACCTCCTCCCCTAAAACACAACCACCCACCCTCGAGTCCATCACTGTCCCTTTTCGCCCTCTTCCACGGGCGGACTTGAGGGTGGGTCGGTCCACGTTCCGGCCCCACCAGGTAGGGACCGCGCACCTGCGACGAGGGACCCCATCGGTTTGTCAGGGGCGACCGGAGCGACAAGCGGGGCACTGGAGGTTGCAGCAGCGGGCAGAGGTCTGCAGCTGGGGCCCGGTGCAGCGACGTCCAATCACCCAGGGGGAGCGAAGTAGTGACCTTGGGGAGCTCAAGCAACGTCTGGGAGCAGCGCAGCGACGTCTTGGTGCTTGGGAGGAGCGGAGCAGGGAGCCAGGTGGAGAACTGTGACCGGTTCTGCAGACTCCTGGGCTCCAGGTCTAGTGTAGGGAGGTCCAGGCAAACCGGAAGGGTGTCCAGGAGCGGACCGGACTGGACCGCAGGGGTGGTGGTCGGGGCTGTGGTGGAGGCGGCTCTTCACCTCCTTCCCCTCTAACTTCGTGCCACAGCAGCTCCTCCCCTCTGGCTCGGGCGGCAGCTCCACCCCTCTAGCTCTCGGGACGGCAGCTCCACCCCTCTGGCTCTCGGGACGGCAGCTCCACCCCCTCTGGCTCTCGGGACGGCAGCTCCTCCCCCTCTGGTTCTCTGGACGGCAGCTCCACCGTCTCTGGCTCTCAGGACGGCAGCTCCTCCCCCTCTGGCTCGGGCGGCGGCAGCTCCACCCCCTCTAGCTCTCGGGACGGCAGCTCCACCCCCTCTGGCTCTCGGGACGGCAGCTCCACCCCCTCTGGCTCTCGGGACGGCAGCTCCTCCCCCTCTGGTTCTCTGGACGGCAGCTCCACCGTCTCTGGCTCTCAGGACGGCAGCTCCACCCCCTCTGGCTCTCGGGATGGCAGCTCCACCCCCTCTGGCTCTCGGGACGGCAGCTCCACCCCCTCTGGGTGCTCGGGTGCTGGCCACACCATTTTCTCCAGCACCTGGTGCAGCACCAGCTCCAGCTGTGACACGGGGAACTCCAGTTCCCGTGTAGGCAACCCCAACTTTTTTTTTTTCTTCTTGGGTCGTAGGGGCGCCCACACTTTCTGACACCAAATGTAAAAGACTTGCACCCGTTCGCGGTTCTAGCCCCTTTAAAAACTGACCCAACACAGAAATTGGAAGTTCAGCGCTTACGCGCACTTTTAATAAAACAAACAAAACACTAAACACCTAGCTCCTTTTAGAGCACTGACTAAACACTCAGGAACCTAACTAACCCGCAGGACGGCTAAGCCGTTTACCTGCTATAAACATCAAAACACCCCGTTCTATAAACTTACGTTTTGTCCTTTCAATGGCTGCCTGGAAGCAGAGCACTCTTTCTGCCTCCTTCTCCTTAGCAGCCCCAAACAAACTGACTGCTCCCCTTTTATACCCTGCACCTGGCTCTAATTTAACAATAAGCACCAGGTGCAGGGGATAATTAAGCAATGAAACAATAAAGCAAAAACAATCAAACAATAACAAATACAATTAAACTAAACAAATGTGCATTCCGCACATGTTTTTCTTCCAGGGAGCATTTAACCCCCTCCCTGCTGTCTTACATATATATATATATATATATATATATATATATATATATATATATATATATATATATATATATATATATATATAATATTTAAAATATATAATATTTAATATATATAATATATAATATATATTTATATAATATTTAAAAATGGGGAGGCGCTGCCTCCCTAGCCTCCCCTGATACACACTGGAGCTTGGATAGGTAAAAACAATTTTTATTGTTTCTCAACAGGGTTAAAAAGAATACTAAAACCACACATCAACAAAAGACAGGGAAAGCCACAAAAAATAAAAACCAACAAGGCAGTCCCCTCCTGTTGGTAGCTCTCAAAAAAAAAAGGAAAGGTTACTGTCCAAAACGACAGATAAGCCAAAAATAAGGAATCAGTCTCTGATAGCTCCGGGGGGTCCCAAGAGAGCCCTCTCCCCGACGTCCGCTTCCCTCGCAGCCCGAACCCGCCGAGGACCTCACCGCGCCCACCACCCGGACCTCCAACCACCGACTGGCCAACACCTTTGATGAACCTGGAAAGGAGCGGGTCAAAGAAAATGACCGTCAGGAAACGTACACTCTGGTAAGTAGAATTACCACCTCTACCCAGGGGTTCTGGTTACTTCCCCTTAGCCTATCTTTAAACCCTGCGTGTCTCCTTTCTCTCTCACCGCCGTTCCTGGAACCCCGACGTGGCACGCTGGAGACCGGCGCTGGACCTCAACCCTCCACACTGACTGGTAAGTATCTCCGGACCCGGATGCTGGACCTCGAACCTTGGGACAACGGTAAGTAGAACGCTGGCAGACCTTGAGCATGTCCTGGCAGGAGGAGATCGCTCAGCGTAGGCAAGTGCAAAGTACAAAAATATTAAAAAGTTAGAGCAGTTCTGGAAATTATTAAAGTGCAAATAAAATAATTTTATCTCTTCTCGCCCTCAGACCCTTGACCGTCTCCCGGGACCACGACCTTGACTCTACTGGGGAATGGATTGTCCAAGAGTGCCAACCAGACACAGCAAGGCAGTTACACAAAATAAAAATCTTTTTGTTTGTAAACTAAAAACATTTCTTCAGTGTCATAATTCTCTACACCAATCCGTTACCACAAAAAAGGTAGCTCGAACACAATCCAACAGTGGCAGGTGATATTAAAACAAAATCCATGCAAAAATCCTAACCAAGTCCTGCTGCAACAAAGTCCCAAATAGAAAAAAAACAAAAAAACTCCAAACCCGTTACTTTGTTCCTGCAGTCAACCTTAGACTGCTCCCAAAAGTGTTTTCCGTGCTGCTGTTCCTTTCCAATACTGCTGTCTCCTCGCTATTCTTCCAGATGCATTGTGTGCTTCTTCCCAAAACACTTCTTTCCCTGTGGGCCCTGTTCCTTCCTTTTTATAGTCAGCCCATGATTCATTGGCTGGACAGGCAGGTAAGGCAGGACTTCCTATTAACTGTGGGGAAAGTGCTTAACCCAAATGTCAGGTCACAGTGCACAGGAGAATTAGCAGCAGTTTAAAAACAACAGATTCAGTAATAAAAACACACAACAAAAATATAGACATTAAAAACCGTCACTTGTGACACTGACATGGGCAAATCCAGCAGCTTAAAAGTTTCTAAAACCTTACATCAAACATAAGAATTTTAGGGACTAATGTGATGTAGGAAAAATGCATTTTGAAAAGTAGTATTTTGCTTACAATATTAGCTGTATTTCAGGGTCACATGACCAAAAATCCACATATACTTGCCATTGGAGTGTGACAAAGAAAACAAAAAAAAAACAATATATAGTTTGCCTGGGGGATCGGAAAAGGAACATATTGTAACGATGCCAGCGCTTCTATGACATAAATCTCTTTTAAGGCTGTTTATTACTCAACCAACAAGCACTGAAAACCAGAAAACCAGTCTCACTCACACATACATGCTGACAAACCACAACCCTACATGCAGACACTCTCACAAGACAAGATAATACATACAATTACGCAAAACAACCTTCTCAAACAGTAATGGAACATAACAAGTATTAACTACAGGTAAGTGTGTGTTATAAGCCTGTTAAGGGCTTGGAAGGGGTTATGGGACATTATGAAAAGGAAATATATTTTATAATAACTGCAGTATTCTAACGTTTATGTGATTAGTTACAGATAGAGCAGACGTGCATGTGTTCATTCAGCCATCTTTTTTATTTCTTCCCTCAACCCTGACCTCGGTTTCCCTTTTCCACCAGGTGGCAGCATAACAACATATATTACAATAACCTCAATCAGAGGAGGTTTCTCAGGGGAGGCTAGGGACTTATAACGCACCCCGGGCCTGTGGATATTAGAGTATATCCCACACCCTGTCGTGCCTTGTTGCTTACATGTGGTCAATTATATATATATATATATATATATATATATATATATATATATATATATATATATATATATATATATATATATATATATATATATATAATTGACCACAAAACGTATAGTACAATTAATAACACAATAATACAAGTATAAGTCTCTGCGTATATGTGTGTGCGTGTGTTAACAATACAAAAATAGAGATTGCAAGCAATATATCGCCCTCTGCAGGTGCAATTCTAATGGTGGCGCTTCCTCCGTGGGCTTTGCCTATCTCGGTTTCTTCCCATTGAAAGTGCATAAGACACGTGGTAATTGAAAGCATTCTCTTATTGGATTAAGCGCAGTAATTTCTTTAGTAACGGGAGACAGCGCCACCGACCCTGTATTGCACATGTGCGAGAGAGGACGGAACAGCGAGAGAGCGAGAGTGAGCGAGAGATACAGACAGAGTGAGCTAGATGCAATTGGAATTTTAATTATTGCAGTTACACCAATTAGGAAATATTAATATATTTGGAGGAAGCCTTAAGAACATAAGAAAATAAGAACATAAGAAAGTTTACAAACGAGAGGAGGCCATTCGGCCCATCTTGCTCGTTTGGTTGTTAGTAGCTTACTGATCCCAGAATCTCATCAAGCAGCTTCTTGAAGGACCCCAGGGTGTCAGCTTCAACAACATTACTGGGGAGTTGGTTCCAGACCCTCACAATTCTCTGTGTAAAAAAGTGCCTCCTATTTTCTGTTCTGAATGCCCCTTTATCTAATCTCCATTTGTGACCCCTGGTCCTTGTTTCTTTTTTCAGGTCAAAGAAGTCCTCTGGGTTGACATTGTCTATACCTTTTTAGGATTTTGAATGTTTGAATCAGATCATCTCGTAGTCTTCTTTGTTCAAGACTGAATAGATTCAATTATTTTAGCCTGTCTGCATACGACATGCCTTTTAAACCCGGGATAATTCTGGTTGCTCTTCTTTGCATTCTTTCTAGAGCAGCAATGTCCTTTTTGTAACAAGGTGACCAGAACTGAACACAATATTCTTGGTGAGGTCTTACTAATGCATTTTAACATTACTTACCTCCCTTGATTTAAATTCAACACTTCTCACAATATATCTGAGCATCTTGTTGGCCTTTTTTATAGCTTCCCCACATTGTCTAGATGAAGACATTTCTGAGTCAACATAAACTCCTTGGTCTTTTTCATAGTTTCCTTCTTCAATTTCAATATCTCCCATATGATATTTATAATGCACATTTTTATTGCCTGCATGCAATACTTTACACTTTTCTCTAATAAATGTCATTTGCCATGTGTCTGCCCAGTTCTGAATGCTGTCTAGATCATTTTGAATGACCTTTGCTGCTGCAACAGTGTTTGCCACTCCTCCTATTTTTGTGTCGTCTGCAAATTTAACAAGTTTGCTTACTATACCAGAATCTAAATCATTAATGTAGATTAGGAATAGCAGAGGACATAATACTGATCCCTGTGGTATACCACTGGTTACCTCGCTCCATTTTGAGGTTTCTCCTCTAATCAGTACTTTTTGTTTTCTACATGTTAACCACTCCCTAATCCATGTGCATGCATTTCCTTGAATCCCTACTGCATTCAGTTTGAGAATTAATCTTTTATGCGGGACTTTGTCAAAAGCTTTCTGGAAATCTAAATAAACCATGTCGTATGCTTTGAAATTATCCATTGTCAATGTTGCATCCTCAAAAAAGTCAAGCAGGTTAGTTAGACATGATCTCCCTTTCCTAAAACCGTGCTGACTGTCTCCCAGGATATTGTTACCATATAGGTAATTTTCCATTTTGGATCTTATTATAGTTTCCATAAGTTTACATATAATAGAAGTCAGGCTTATTGGTCTGTAGTTACCTGGTTCGGTTTTGTCTCCCTTTTTGTGGATCGGTATTACAATTGCAATTTTCCAGTCTGTCGGTACAACCCCTGTGTCAAGAGACTGTTGCATGATCTTGGTTAGCGGTTGGTAAATAACTTCTTTCATTTCTTTGAGTACTATTGGGAGGATCTCATCCGGCCCAGGGGATTTGTTTATTTTAAGAGCTCCTAGTCCCTTTAACACTTCTGCCTCTGTTATGCTAAAGTTATTTAAAATTGGATAGGAACAGGTCGACATGTGGGGCATGTTGTCCGTGTCCTCCTTTGTAAAAACCTCTGAAAAGTAATCATTTAATATATTTGCTATTTTTTTTTCTTCATCTATGATTTTGCCATTTGTGTCTCTTAGACATTTAACCTCCTCTTTGAATGTTCTCTTTCTGTTATAATATTGGAAAAACATTTTGGAATTGGTTTTAGCCCCCTTAGCAATATTGATTTCTATCTCTCTCTTGGCCTTTCTAACTTCCTTTTTGACTTGTGTTTGCAGTTCCAAGTACTCTTTCTGTGTACTTTGTTTTTCGTCCCTTTTAAACGCTCTGTAAAGTGCCTTTTTTCGCTGAATATTTTTATATTCAGCGAAAAAGTAATTCGTAATTAGGGAGGTAGGAGAGGAGCTCCTTATTTTTTGTTTTAATCAACAACTTAACTTTTATAAATTTAAAATGGTAATTTTTACTATTAAATTCTTAATAAAGCCAACTTTTTTTTGTATATGTCAGTTAGTTTTCAATGTTGTCATAACATTTGTGCTTAATTGTTATGTTTATTATTGTTATTATTTATTATGAAATTATTCCAATTCTACTGAGATGATAAATTATACAGTTGTATGCTTATTTCTGGACATTTGTATGTGATCTACATTATTGTTCAAATACATTTATAGCTGGGGGGATTCTCTTTTTTTTCTAATTACATTGGTGCTGGTACACTGTGTGACACCCTGTGATCAGAGAAAGGGAGGGAGAATAATATGTCTTCAGCTAACCACCCACCTAGGGAGCCTTTCCCACACTAACACCATCATCCTGTGAGCTGCTCTGTGACACCCTTATGTACACAGGTAGGCTCCTCTGACACACACCAACACACATAAAGCTGGGTCCACACCTGAGCGATCAGTTGCGCAACTTAGTTGCTTGCAACCGAGTCGCTTATATGTGGACGTCCCTGCAACCAGTTGCTTGAAGAGTAGAGCAGTGCTTTACTTTCCAAGCAACCAGCTTAGTGACCTGTAGGCACAGGCGATCACGTGGCAACTCGCCAACTCTGATTGGTTCTTATAATGCTGACGGCACGGCTTGCATATTAAGAAGCTCGAATTTTAAAAATGTTAAAATTAAACGGTTTCAACCAGCTTTTACGCGGCTTTGTTTTTTTTTCTTTAGGGAATATGGCATTTAAAATAACAGTTCAAAAAGTAATAACAGCCAACCCTTCCTCGTTAATTACTGGACACATTACGACCTGTGTCAACTGGGTTGTCAAAAAATAAATAAATACGATTCTAAAAAGCTGTCACCTCAATTATCATAAAAAAATGAAACTTGTATACGCGGGAACCTTGTTGCACAAGTAATTGCTCAGATGTGGACACTGCAATTGATGGCAACTGAGTTGCGCGATTTCGGGAGCAACTGGGTTGCGCAACTGATCGCTCAGGTGTGGACCCGGCCGGCTTAAGAGTGCCGTACAGCTGGGTTCAGTCTAGGGTTGCCACCGGCCGGTATTTTACCGGACTGTCCGGTATTTTTATGTACTTTGACCCCCTGTCCGTTTTTTGTAAGATGTCCGGTAATTCTAAGCATTCTAATTGGATATGTTCTTAAAATGTGTTACAATAAACAATTTAATATAACATGTTGTGCTTGTATGAGTGAAATTCAAATACTATAACACAGTGGTGTGTAAATGCAGCAGAAAGAACTGAGGTAACAACGTAAGCCACCAAAACGCTGTACCGTTATGTTTTTCTTGTGTGCTCACCGCTGTGTGTTATCTGGTATGAGCATGCGCGCTGCTGTTAAGTTTGACAGCCCTTTGAATGAAGAAGCGCGAAACTATTAAGTAGCATACTGTAACGTTAAGCGCGAAACTATTAAGTAGCATACTGTAACGTTAGTCACAATGGCAGAGACATATGAAGAAGTAGACAATAGGAGGGGGTGGGGCGTCCGGTATTTTCGTATCTCAAAGGTGGCAACCCTAGTTCATCCACAACTCAAACTCACTAATTCTCCACTCGCGCTCCAGCCTCCCCTGCCACAGCCCTCACCAGCCGCCACTGACCTCAATATATTATAAAATATATTTCATTTTTATAATTTTATAATGTATGTGTTCTAATATATTTCACCATATACAAATTATTGCCGTTTTCATATATTTTAGTTTGGAAAGATATTGTATGGATCTCGCTTAACGCAGGCAGGCGCATCACACAGGGCGAAGCAATCCACACACAGGCGGAGAGCCGGCGCGAACCTGGGACTTCTCGCGCTAAAGCGTAGCGCTAATACTGCTGTACAAAAGAGGCAAGGAGAGTAAAATGGCTTACGTATTTGTGTGTGATTACGTCAACTACCAGCCCTGCTGCTGATTTCCCAGTGCACGCTACAATATATTGTGAAAATAATATATATCACCGTCCTTGTATTATGAATAAAATAAATAACTTACCCGTCACACGCGATTCCCGACTCAGTCACCAGTTTTCTGCTACAAAGCCCATCTCTTCAATGCTAAAATCCATTTGATTATCCGTCACAGCCTACGTTTCTTTTTTTTTTTTCGCAAGCGCAAATCCATCATGCACGTGGCTGTGTGTCCGGTCAGGACAGTGTGTCACAGCCATGCTGCAGCAACAAATAAACAAACGAGAAGAGTGATTCCAGCTACAGGAATGTAAAACAGTTCATCATTCAACACCTTTGCATGCTCTGTGATGTATCTGTGATCTTATGTTTGTGCATTTTCATTTGAAATGATATATTCTTATTGAGCAGCACATGCAATTTTAATACTGTTTCAATTCTGGATAAAAGTTTTATTTTTTCTTTATGAATCTTTTGAAAACTGCATTGGCTTTTACGTGTTACGCCATTCTGCATGGGTAACATTTTGATATAATTTTGCGATTGGGTTGTAATGTGTAATTTTACACACTGCTACAAATTAAGACGTACCGGATTTAAAAGAATGTGCTGCCCAGTCCACGTGTCTACAGTCTTCTCACAGCTGTACATAAGCATGTAAACTCTGCGACCTAGGGGAAATAGTAATAACCACTGTGAAATATAATCATAAAAAATACATTTAAACTCCCACCAGTAGGTGGCACAAAAAGGTTTTATACTGACTTGAAGCGCCATACAAAGAAGAAGTGATCGGAGTGATCCGACGTCACCAACCAAAACAACAACATTTTGCTTGAAAATGGCAAGCGGGTGGGAGGCTGGTGCTGCTGCGGAAGTTGTGAACCCTTCGATGTCGACCTCATCAGCCGTGATGGAGGACCTGTTCGCCCGCGGAGAAAACGAACAGCCAGGCGGGGAGGGAAGCCCAGAGCAGCAGCGACTGTCTGAGCGGCTGCAGGGGCTTGTTTTGCGGTATGAACCTGCTGTGCTGTGGGCGCAGAGGCTATTGGTCTGGGAGAGGCCCCTGCACAGCATCCTTACAGCCTGTGCTCTCAACGGCGTGTTCGGGTAAATACCATGATACATTAGTGATTAAAACCACCAGGGATAGATGCACGGGGACTGATGTGTAAAAACAGAGTATTAGTCATGGTGAACAATCTTCGTGATAAATGGCACACATCCAGCACGCACTGCAACATAACATAACGTGAGCGAATGGCATGCCCGACGGGTAAATATAATTCCTGAAAAGGGATTATTACACCGGAGCTGTCCAGCCTGTCACGTTGATTCTTAGAGCCACAACGCCACACGTACAAGTGGAATGGAATGTAAAAACCTCAGACTGATACATAGATATTGTTTACCGAAACTAAAAAGCTAACTAAATAGTAGGAAATAAATGACAATGGCTGAGTCATGATTTCCCAGTGGCGAGGTTAACACAATGGTGGAAAAAAAAACATTTAAAAACGTAGTGTTTAAAAGGGTGCAGTATAACAGATTATTTTGCTGGAATTGTGAGTTTTGTAAACCTAATCGTCTTCTCTCTCCTACAGAAGAAAGCCCACCTGTCTGGATATTTCTTTACCCTCTCTTCCTTGTATTAGGCTTTTAAACTGCACCATCCAAACACTATGTCTGTGATTTTTGCCTTTGAGTTTTCTTTCATTAAGATTGTAAAGTCTTTATTTATTCAGTTTTTTTTTTTTTATAATATTAAAGCTGGTATAATAATTGGCATATTGCTGGTCATTCACTGCAGTTAAATCTGAAACAAAATAGTGCTGGTTGGTCAGGATCAAAGTGTTCATTTTGTATTTAACCCCACCCCACTTGTCAATGAGTTGACTTTTTATTTCATTTTAAATTCTCAGGCTTTTGTCTTCCACATCCCTCCGTCCGCTGTTCCTGATGAGCGTGACTCTCCTGGGAATAGTGCTGCTGGACAAGTGGAAGCTGCTGTCTGACACAGGTAAATACAAACTGACAGATTGCTGTCTGACACAGGTAAATACAAACTGACAGATTGCTGTCTGACACAGGTAAATACATAGGAGGCTGTGTGGTCCAGTGGTTAAAGAAAAGGGCTTGTAACCAGGAGGTCCCCGGTTCAAATCCCACCTCAGCCACTGACTCATTGTGTGACCCTGAGCAGGTCACTTAACCTCCTTCTGCTCCGTCTTTCAGGTGAGACGTTGTTGTAAGTGACTCTGCAGCTGATGCATAGTTCATACACCCTAGTCTCTGTAAGTCGCCTTGGATAAAGGCGTCTGCTAAATAAACAAATAATAATAATAATACCGACAGATTTCTGTCTGACACAGGTAAGTACATACCGACAGATTGCTGTCTGATACAGGTAAATACATGCTGACAGATTGCTGTCTGACACAAGTACATACCGACAGATTGCTGTCTGACACAGGTAAATACATACTAACAGATTGCTGTCTGACACAGGTAAATACATGCCGACAGATTGCTGTCTGACACAGGTAAATACATACTAACAGATTGCTGTCTGACACAGGTAAATACATGCCGACAGATTGCTGTCTGACACAGGTAAATACATACAAACAGATTGCTGTCTGAGACAGGTAACTACATACTAACATACTAACTAAATACATACTAACATACATACAGGTAAATACATACTAACAGATTGCTGTCTGACACAGGTAAATGCATGCCGACAGATTGCTGTCTGACACAGGTAAATGCATGCCGACAGATTGCTGTCTGACACAGGTAAATACTTACTAACAGATTGCTGTCTGATACAGGTAAATACATGCCGACAGATTGCTGTCTGACACAGGTAAATACATACAAACAGATTGCTGTCTGAGACAGGTAAATGCATGCCGACAGATTGCTGTCTGACACAGGTAAATACTTACTAACAGATTGCTGTCTGATACAGGTAAATACATGCCGACAGATTGCTGTCTGACACAGGTAAATACATACAAACAGATTGCTGTCTGACACAGGTAAATGCATGCCGACAGATTGCTGTCTGACACAGGTAAATACTTACTAACAGATTGCTGTCTGATACATGATTTCCATTACATGAGAGTAGATGTTAAAACTTCATGCTGATTTGAACTTGGCTCTCGCCAAGATAAGCACCAACTAAGACGTAGCTTCACAGTAAACTAATGTGATCCATATGTGTCTCCATCCATTTGCGCTTCCTTCCATATGATGATGTAGATATCCTTCTGTCTGGTGTTGATGGCTGAAGTGTAATGCTGGCTCCAGGGATCAGCTTATTTTGCCTCCCTAGCGCATCAGCACACACAGCGGCTGCGATGCTGGCTCGGGGATCAACCATAGTGCGGTCTCCCCAGCGCATCAGCATGACAACCGTCTGGATTGAGCTAAGTAGGGTACATCTCTGGGGTCTTCAAGTGGGCACCTTCCATCCTCGGTGTTTCGTTGACTAGCCCACGACACCTCAAGAGGGCTCGGCGGTGATTCTGGCGTCCCAGCATCACCCCCTCCGTCCCCACTCAACTCAGCCCAGCTTACTTACCTGTATATCAGCCTTTCTTTCTTTCTATTGTGCTTGAGATCCCCAGCCAGAATCTTTCCGTCTCAACCACAGCCAGTTGCTGCTCCTCTCTGCTGCTTCAGATAAGTTCTTCACTGTGCGACGCAACTCTTGGCCATTGAATCCGACATCTCTGAGAAACCGGGTTGTAGAGTGTGCCACAAATCCTCGACATCCCACTTCCACTGGGTAAACCCAGACTCTCCATCCTCGCTGTTCGCTTCAGTGGCTAGTTGAGCATACCGCAGTTTCTTCCTCTCATACGCCTCATCTACAGCATCCTCCCATGGCACTGTTAACTCCACCAGGTGAACAAGGCGTGCTGATCCAGACCACAAGACAATATCTGGTCGAAGGTTTGTGGTGGCAATCTCAGGTGGAAAAATAAGCCGTTGACCAACATCCGCCAGCATTTTCCAGTCTCTAGCAGCTTCCAGTTGTCCTGGGCGAGGATTGGTTTTAACACCTTTTCTTGGTGGTTGCTCTCCTGGGCGGAGGAATGTTGTCTTTTGTGTGTAATGTTTTGATGGAACAGGTGGTAACTTATTGGTCATGTTACGCTTGTCTTCCAATGCTAAGGCCAAACATTGCAGCACCTGGTCAATGGCGCCAAGTAAACCGTCCTTGGCTAAGAGCCACCTTACATCCTGTCAAAATGTGCCTTAATGTTGCAGGTGATGAACACAAAGGACATGAGGGATCCTCTCCTACCCAGAGGTTTAGGTTCTGTGGTGATGGGAGAACATCATATGTTGACCTTATAAGGAAACTGATCCTGCTCTGTTCCATTGACCATAGGTCTTGCCAGCCAATCTTCGTTGTTCCACACTCTCCCATCTCATCCATTCTCCTGCTTGCCCTGGGAAATGGCCTTTATACACCTCATCCTCTCCTCCTGCTTTTGCACCTCGTTGACTACAAGCTTCCTCCGTTAGCTGGGGCTGCCTTGTGCCATGTAGGAGTAGCTGAACTGAGACCAAGACCCCTCTTCCATGCTGAACTTGCCCCATGATATCACCAATTGAAGGGCAGCCTTTGCATCCTCCACAGCTTTCTTTGCCACCCACTTTCTTCCAGTTTTCAACACAGGTGCTGCCTCCCTTACACATTTGTCGCGTGACTCTACTAATGTCATTTCCAGTCGGACCTTGGCGCTTAAACTCCTCGGTTAGGCGGAGACAGGTAGCTGCAGTATTCCTTTACCATAAAGTCCCACTCTGCTGAGGCAGCGTGGAACTCCCAACCATTTCCTGATGTGTGAACTGATTAAAGCTTCCAGCTTCTCTACTGTTGTCAAAGAAACCTGCGTACACAGTCAGTGGCCACAGCAACCGTGGCAGTAGGCCAAACTGAAAGCACCAGAGTTTTAGTTTGCCCGGTAAAGCGCTGCTGTCTATGCTCTTCAACCCTTCCACAGCTTGTTGTCTAACTTCTCCCACACGAACTGTGTCCTTTAGATCCCGTCGTACCATCTCCCAAGGCTCTTCACTGGCTTCTCA
This sequence comes from Acipenser oxyrinchus oxyrinchus, assembly GCA_030684275.1. Classification (NCBI taxonomy): domain Eukaryota; kingdom Metazoa; phylum Chordata; class Actinopteri; order Acipenseriformes; family Acipenseridae; genus Acipenser; species Acipenser oxyrinchus. The sequence goes on along the minus strand of CM060258.1, from coordinate 23,466,928 downwards.
GACACTGTTGGTATCGCCTCACCATTAATGAAGAACGTTTTATCTACTACTTTACCTTTAATTATAGAGATGCTCCTTGATTTAGTGGACTTGAATTGCATTAGGTGCCCATTCAATGTTATTGGTTAATTTGCCCAATAACCGATTAGTGCAGGCTACTGTTGTAGTCATGGTTGTCATGTCATCCATGTATGCTCGAATTGGTGGTAGTCGTATTCAGAAGCCAAGCTCTCCTCCCACTACCCATTTTGATGCCCTAATGATTACTTCCATTGCCATGGTAAAAGCCAGTGGAGAAATGGTGCATCCTGCCATTATTCCAACTTCTAGGCATTGCCATGTAGTGCTGAATTCTGAAGTTGAGAAACTAAATTGCAAATCTCCAAAGTAGGCTTTGACTAGATTTGTTATTGTCATTGGTACACTGAAAAAATCAAATGCTGCCCAAAGTGGCACTGAACCATATGCATTAGCCAAATCCAGGAATGTCACATGGAGCTCCTTCCTCTCCTTTTTAGCTGATTGAATTTGTTGCCAGATCACATTGATGTGTTCTAAGCATCCTGGGAAACCTGGAATGCCCGCTTTTTGTATTGAAGTGTCAATGAAGCAGTTCTTTAATAGGTAAGTTGACAATCTCTGAGCAATAATGCTGAAGAAAATCTTGCCTTCTACGTTTAATAGGGAAATAGGTGAAACTGACTGATGCTGCTAGAATCTTTTTCTTTAGGTATAAAGACTCCACCTGCTCGGCGCCATGCTCTTGGTACAACCTGTTTTTCCCATGCTACTTTCATCAGTTTCCACAGGATTCGTAGAACTCCTGAAGCACTCTTGACAACCCTGTACGGAACTCCATTAGGCCCTGGAGATGATGAAGCCCTTGCTTTTTTCACAGCTTGCTCTACTTCTTTCCACTTAGGTGCACAGTCCTCCATTTGGTATTCTGGTGGATTGATAGGTGGGATGTCTGAAGGAATTGACATAGGCTCCTGCCTTTTTGAATCTGTATGCGTTTCCTCCAAATATCTCTCCAACTCAAACTTAGACGTTTTTAGTGTGCCATTCTTCTCACTGGTGAATAACTTCTTTACAAATTTGAATGGGTCTTTATAAAAGTTAGTTCTCGCACGCTCCTTCTTTTTGTAGCTTTCCGTAGGCGCTCAGCTCTGCGCAATGTTGCAAGCTTATGTTTTATGACCCTTTGTAAGAGACTGAGTCCCTCCTTCTGACTTTCTTCTGCTCTTCTCCATTGCTTCCTCAGCTGTCTCCTTTCTCTAACTAAGCGTTCAATCTCCTGCTGCCGTCTAGACTTTCCAGGAATAGTTTGTACTTTTTCCTTCCTTTTTCAACTCCAAACCTCTCGCTTCCATATCGTAGATGATGTCCCCAAATTTATCCAGTTTCTTTTCAACTGTTCCACTTAACCTTTCCAATGCAAAGCAGAGATCTGTGTTTACTGTGTCCCATGCAGTTTTCTCACAAGCTCTTGGCCATTTAACTCCAGGCTTGTGCCCGTTGAGGTTCTTTTCTCTCTTACGCTGGTTTGTCTGCCGGGTTCACGAGGATCATTAGGTTCATCACTAACTGTGTCCATGCAAGTCCTCCTCACATCTATGACAGGGGTGCTGATATCCTGCGAACTGTGGTTTGCTTCCTGTCGCTGGATTTCATTCGACTGACTTGACTGACTTCGTAAGAAGTACTGATCAATCTGAGGCCCTTGTCCCTTCTCCCTCAAGCATTTCATTCTCCCTTGATGAATCTTCAAACCCCTGACTGTTGTCGCCTTGCTCCAACCGCAGACACAAACCTGGAGTTCCATGTCTTTGCTAACTGCAGATCTTGAACTAGTCTTTTGTGAAGTACTCTCCATACTCATATCCGTTTCCGTTCCTAAGTCCTTAACCGTGTTGTCCAACGTTGAGTCATCTTCCGCCCCGCCTCGCAGACTCTAGGGGTATTTTCCTGTTTAATTTCTTTGAAGCCTTGGGCGGGTGTCTCCAGCATCCTGTAAACACAGAGCTGGATACTGCCGACAAGGGTAGCTAACCCTGCCAGCCCCAATGGGGTCTCTTTCCTCCAGTCAGCTGTCTCTCCAGGCTGTCACGAGGTCTTTCCCTTGTTGCCAGCTGCACTATTCACAGCAGTCACTGGGCGTATCCAGATCTTCATGATTTCCATTACATGAGAGTAGATGTTAAAACTTCATGCTGATTTGAACTTGGCTCTCGCCAAGATAAGCACCAACTAAGGCGTAGCTTCACAGTAAACTAATGTGATCCATATGTGTCTCCATCCATTTGCGCTTCCTTCCATATGATGATGTAGATATCCTTCTGTCTGGTGTTGATGGCTGAAGTGTAATGCTGGCTCCAGGGATCAGCTTATTTTGCCTCCCTAGCGCATCAGCACACACAACGGCTGCGATGCTGGCTCGAGGATCAACCATAGTGCGGTCTCCCCAGCGCATCAGCATGACAACCGTCTGGATTGAGCTAAGTAGGGTACATCTCTGGGGTCTTCAAGTGGGCACCTTCCATCCTCGGTGTTTCGTTGACTAGCCCACGACACCTCAAGAGGGCTCGGCGGTGATTCTGGCGTCCCAGCATCACCCCCTCCGTCCCCACTCAACTCAGCCCAGCTTACTTACCTGTATATCAGCCTTTCTTTCTTTCTATTGTGCTTGAGATCCCCAGCCAGAATCTTTCCGTCTCAACCACAGCCAGTTGCTGCTCCTCTCTGCTGCTTCAGATAAGTTCTTCACTGTGCGGCGCAACTCTTGGCCATTGAATCCGACATCTCTGAGAAACCGGGTTGTAGAGTGTGCCACAAATCCTCGACATCCCACTTCCACTGGGTAAACCCAGACTCTCCATCCTCGCTGTTCGCTTCAGTGGCTAGTTGAGCATACCGCAGTTTCTTCCTCTCATCGCCTCATCTACAGCATCCTCCCATGGCACTGTTAACTCCACCAGGTGAACAAGGCGTGCTGATCCAGACCACAAGACAATATCTGGTCGAAGGTTTGTGGTGGCAATCTCAGGTGGAAAAATAAGCCGTTGACCAACATCCGCCAGCATTTTCCAGTCTCTAGCAGCTTCCAGTTGTCCTGGGCGAGGATTGGTTTTAACACCTTTTCTTGGTGTTAAAATACATGCCGACAGATTGCTGTCTGACACAGGTAAATACATACAAACAGATTGCTGTCTGACACAGGTAAATACATACTAACAGATTGGCGTTAGGTTGATATGGATACAGGTTATTATGCTAAGCCCAGTGTAATCGGTATTAAATAGTCACTAGTAATGTACACCTTAATTGACAATAAAGTTAGCTTTTTTGTTGAATTACTTGTGATGCAGGGAGAAGATCGGCAGATCTTTATAGCAAGCTGTCTGTCATGAAACCTACAATAAGAAATGCAGGATTTGTTCAAAACCTTATTATCAGTTCTTTATGCTTTGAAAATAGCCCCACTGTTTCAAGTGATTACTCACAGAACCAAAACTGAATCTATCTTCAGACAATTTCCATGTGTCATTTTCTTCTCTCTGTTTCACTCCTCCTTTCTTGCTGCTTGACTGTCACCTGTAGTCCAGCGTGCGGAAGACTCTGGAAGTTCCAGGTACGTGGCCATAAATCAAGTTCAAACAGGGCTGGAGCCAGCGTTACAAGGGCAGTGTGGACAGGGCTGGAGCCAGTGTTACAGGCAGTGTGGACAGGGCTGGAGCCAGTGTTACAGGCAGTGTGGACAGGGCTGGAGCCAGTGTTACAGGCTGTGTGGACAGGGCTGGAGCCAGTGTTACAAGGGCAGTGTGGACAGGGCTGGAGCCAGTGTTACAGGCAGTGTGGACAGGGCTGGAGCCAGTGTTACACGGGCAGTGTGACAGGGCTGGAGCCAGTGTTACAAGGGCAGTGTGGACAGGGCTGGAGCCAGTGTTACAGGCAGTGTGGACAGGGCTGGAGCCAGTGTTACAGGCAGTGTGGACAGGGCTGGAGCCAGTGTTACAAGGGCGGTGTGGACAGGGCTGGAGCCAGCGTTACAAGGGCAGTGTGGACAGGGCTGGAGCCAGTGTTACAAGGGCAGTGTGGACAGGGTGGAACCAGTGTTACAAGGGCAGTGTGGACAGGGCTGGAGCCAGTGTTACAAGGGCGATGTGGACAGGGCTGAAGCCAGTGTTACAGGCAGTGTGGACAGGGCTGGAGCCAGTGTTACAGGCAGTGTGGACAGGGCTGGAGCCAGTGTTATAGGCAGTGTGGACAGGGCTGGAGCCAGTGTTACAAGGACGGTGTGGACAGGGCTGGAGCCAGTGTTACAGGCAGTGTGGACAGGGCTGAAGCCAGTGTTACAAGGACGGTGTGGACAGGGCTGGAGCCAGTGTTACAGGCAGTGTGGACAGGGCTGAAGCCAGTGTTACAGGCAGTGTGGACAGGGCTGAAGCCAGTGCTACAAGGACGGTGTGGACAGGGCTGGAGCCAGTGTTACAGGCAGTGTGGACAGGGCTGAATCCAGTGTTACAGGCAGTGTGGACAGGGCTGAAGCCAGTGTTACAAGGGCGGTCTGGACAGGGCTGGAGCCAGTGTTATAAGGGCAATTCCACATGAAATAGAGGTGAAACGTTTAGATGAAAGGGAATATTTCTAGGTGCACAAGTTTAACAAAACAGAGCTTACCATCATTTTGTTAAGCTTTCCCTCACTTTGATTAATTTCTTTAGGCTCGTATATGCAATTTTTGCATGAATTATTTTAAGCGGCTTAACTGACACTTCAGAAATTGTAAACAAAATATCCCCATCAAGAATGGCTGTGAAATGTTATTACAATCAAAAGATGAAGTTGTTGCATACTTCATGGAAACTGATACACTCACATGGTTTGTGACCTCAAGAACAAAGTCTTATATATGATACATGAAGATAATATAATGTAAAGAAAGTGACCTACAACAGGCTGTATTTAGAAGAATGTTCTGTGAATGCTGATGAGATCACTGCTGTTCTTGTGTTTGTGCAGCGAGAGTGCGGCTGTACACCCCCGTCTCCTCAGCATCCCAGAACTGTGCCATCACCTGGCTGAGAGCTATTTCACCTGGACTCTCTATCTGCAAGAGATGCTTCAGTACAAAAGGCAGAGCCCTGGAAAGGTAAAGCAATGCACTTGTGAAAATGAGCATTCAGTTGTATACGGTGCATTGTGTCCTATGAGATGAAGGGTGGGCATATCGAGCCGTAGCAATCACACTTGTAAGAATCTTGGAAAACTGGTGGTAGTTCTAGAATGCTGTTCTGCTCAGTGGGTGCTGACAATGACATTGGCTTTGACCGAATAAGGAGCTATTCACTGCCACATTGTTTTTAATCTCTGGACATATCAATGATGCAGAATTTGTTTCTGCATATCTGTTTTACTTCATGTTTGCAACCTATGCAGTCTGATTGGACATTCACCCTGATTCTGCCCCATGGATGCTTTGTTTTTGTTCTGACTAATGTTTTGTTTTTAGTTTTTCATTGTCTGGAGTAGATGTGGTGCTACTATAACTGTCAAATGTGTGATGTATTCCTTTGCAGTTCTGTGCAGTAGTGTGTGCAGGATGCTCGGTTTTGGCTGTAATTGGACACTACATACCAGGAATCATGATTTCTTATATTATTTGTGAGTATGTTTTTTTGCTATTAGCACCTGTCCCCCTAAATGTTTATGTTTATTTCCAAAAAACTTTTAGAAAACTCCTAAATGAGCACTATAGAAAATCATGTGAATATTAGGTTATGCCCGAGTGCTGTCTGAAAGGTCTAAGCCATGCTGACAGAAGGACTTCATCAGTGCATACGGTGTGACTGACTGACAGATGGACGCGGTCTGTGCATAACGGTGTGGATTTTGATCGAGGAGCCTAAAATAAACATGACGTTGTAGTACAATGTGTTAAAATAATGCAATACCTACAAACAAGCACTAGGTCTATGTCGGCATAAAAACATTAGAAAGACCACAACAGTCACAGAGCAGAAAATAAGTGAAACTAAACTCATCACAGCCACAATCAGACAGTATTCCAAAACAAGGACAACAAAACTGTCCGTGATATTTGTGGCCGGTTCCAAAGCAGACACTGGGTACCTGGTTTCAAAGGAACCAGTTCAAGCATCTCTATTTTTATGCCGGTACTCCAACAGTACCATGCGCAAAGCTATATTACAGTTAATTGTTGTGCACAAGCTCTTACTTAACCACTTCAACTTCAGATGTAAAAATGAAACCCCTTCCCAGGTACCAGATTTTGAAAATAATAATAATAATAATAATGTTTTCAAACCTGTAATTGCTATAAAATGTTAACATATGATGAATAAAACACAAATAAATGACCTAAACTGTGTTTTCCATTAACCCTTTATGTTCCTGTGTACTACATACCCATATTCAATATAGAGATGAAAACAAAAACGCTGCTAATAACAATAATAATAAAAATAAAAAGTAATTATCAAATAAAAATCAAACATCAAAACATGTGCCAGTATCGACTTGCTCTGTGCTATTTATTGAAATGTTCAATACAACAGAACCCGGGGTTGCCTTCGCAACCACTGCACATTTTTCTTGTGTCTTTTGTTTTCATTTTCGTAGCAGACCATGTACCTTTTTTACGGTGTCTGCTTCGCTTGTGTTGGAGGGATAGTCACAAATGTGTGTACACAGCTACTTTGCGCAGGCATTGTGATGGATCTGGCTGCCGCATTGCCTGTACCCAGTGCGCTGTGTTTTGATAGTATTTTGTCACAGCACTGCCATTTCAAACCAAACAGCTTCCTGTTTGCATCTGGCTTACCTGTAAAGTACCTGCATGCTCTTTTGTTTGCACAGTTTGTACAGTTCTTGGCTCAGCATCACTGTCGCTGGTATCGAAATCCTCCAAACCAACTTCGCTCCTGTTGCTCATTATAGAAAGACCACGTGCGTTGCCATGTTTAACTTTCGATAAAAACTATATAAACTACAACTAAACAAGTAAAACTAATAATAAAACAAAAAAAATAATAATGTAAACCACTATATATATATATATATATATACTTGTAAAAGTTGAATGGCTTCCTGCAATATATCTCAGCCTTCTAAACGCCCACAGGTAGATTGGAAACGCTACATGACACGCAATTGGACACAAATGTCACCTGACCCTCCCACGACTTTCATTGCACATTCCACAGTACTAGCACTGCCTTAGAGAATGAAACCTGCAACGCTAGACTGAGAAACTGATCGTAGAATAGAATGGGAAACTTGACGTACGCAGGTACAGCATGGTACTGTAAGTAGGTTTTCATTTAACGTACGTGCATACGTCATGGTGTTGAAGTTGTTAACAGCAATGATATTAAAATAATCACGTCTCGGTGGGGGTGTTGGGCGGATGGAGCAAAATTATCATATTTGAGTACAAGAGGCAGGATAATTATTATAACAAAGTCTTTGCTGCTAAAAGTGTATGCAGTATAGTGTTTATTCAAATTTAAGTTGCCCACAAATTCAAGTTCAAATTTGAAGACCAAAAAAACTAAAACAAAAAAAAGAAGCTCTATGCGCAAGTCACATGAACTCTTCATGAAACAAACACGAGGGCTCCCAAGTGGCGCATCCAGTAAAGGCACTCTGCCCGGAGTGCAGGGTGTGCCCTATAGCTTGGAGATCGCCGGTTCGAATCCAAGCTATGTCGTGAACATGAGATCTCGGGGTGGTGCACAACTGGCCAAGCGCTGCCCAGGTGGGGAAGGGGTTAGGTTGGCTGGGGAGTCCTTGGCTCACATCACACCAGCGACCCCTGTGGCTGGCCAGGCGTCTGCAGGCCTGCCTGTACGCAAATCAGAACTGCGTGGTCCTCCGACGCTGTAAATGGCTGCACGGCGGGCTTGCAGAGTGAAAAAAAGCGGATGGCTGACAGCACTTGTTTCGGAGGACGCGTGTGCTTGTCTTCATCGCTCCCAAGTTAGTGCGGGGGTTGCAGCGGGAGCCAGGTTGAATAATAATTGGACATTCCAAAAATTGGGAGAAAATCAGGAAAGTTAATAAAAATAATTGTTAAAAAAAAAAAAAAATTAAAATTAAACAAACACAATAATTAGCAGTTAAATTTAATTTCTAGGTGCCAGCATGGAACACTGTATTACTGTACACCAAAGCATTAGAGTAAGTCACCTCCTATATTACACATGGGAAAAGAAAGTATGTTCACTACGGTACTTGCAGTATTGCATGGCAGTGCTTTCAGTTTCCGGTCGCTGGAAAAGGCAAATGACCTCTAACAGTTGTAACAGTTTTACTGTGCTCCTTTCTTTAATTGGGCAAGCGTAGTTTTCTTTTCACTTTAATTGCTGCAGAGGCCTGTGGAAGGGTGGGGGTATTCACTGACACGGGAGACAGAAGATTTTATTTGCAAACACCGCACAGGTGCCCAGATTTATTTATTTTACTTATTTATTTTTATTTAGTTTAGCCCGCAGAGGGCGCTGTTGACTGTGGTCTGGATACTGCCGACAGTAAACCAGGACCACGGGGTTACCAACACAGGTATCCCAATCCGTGCACCTTCAAGTGCTCAAAAATAATAATGAAAACAGAAGGCGAAAGAAAAAGGGAAAATAAAACACAGTAATAAAACTACAAACAAAAGTGCTGCTTATGCAGTGCCCCCACTGCCGCTAGGCCGGTCAGCACGGGTCTCCGTCCTACACTCAGTTGTGCCTATACACTGGGGTTGGCGGGGTTCCCGATACCTCTACACACGTCCCCTCGGTGCGTATTTATTTATATTGCTCTGTGAAAATTAGTTTTTTTTTTTATGAAAAGCTGCCCCTTAGCCGGGCTCGCCTGCTCCTTGTTTCACTCTGGCCTCTTCTGCCAGCGACACTGTATTTCCCCAACACGGCCACCCAAGTGCACAACCAAGCCAGTTCTTATGGGCGAGCAGTCTCCCAAGGCCCGCCCCTCAGCCACTCAGAGAGAGGGAAAGCACACACACCCTCTTCCCCACCTCTCCGTGTCATCGCCATGACCGACAGGTGGATCCCACGAGACTGCTGCCCTCTACCTGCAGTAATACGGATGTACCAGACAGTCAGTCCAGGTCTCCCCTGTTACACATCCTCCTCCTCAGAATGGCACCACCGGTCCACTCGAAAATCCTACAACCCAATGCCTTCCCAAGAGAAAAAATCTGCGTTTTGATGCAGTTTCCCTGCTCGGTGGACTACCCTGAAGGCATAGGGCTGCAGGGCCAAGTACCACCATGTGATTCTGGCGTTGTTATCCTTCATCCGGTGAAGCCATGCTAAGGGGGCATGATCCGTAATCAGGGTGAAGTGTCGCCCCAGGAGGTAGTACCAGAGTGACTCAACTGCCCATTTTACTGCGAGACACTCCTTCCCGATGGTACTATAGTTTTTCTCGCGGGGAAGGAGCTTCCTGCTGATATACAGGACCGGGTGCTCGCTTCCCCGCACCTCCTGAGACAACACTGCCCCGAGACCTGTCTCCTACTAAAATCAGGACTGCCTCATAAATCTCTGAATCCACCCACGTCTGACTTTAAATCGCTGTTTGTTTGTTGTGTCTCTAATGTCTTTTGATTTAACCTGTATTAACTCACGTTACTGGGTAACCATTCGTATGCTGATCACTCACAAATGTAGCCAATTCATCCTCTAATTCAGGAATGTTACTTTTTTAAGCCCACAAAGTGACTTTCTGTCGACATCGCAAGCAAAAATAGCCTTTTGATTGCGTCTCCATCTTCTGACACACATCTCAGATGCCATATTCACTTTCTGCTGCAAGGTATCCCTTTTTTCAGCTAACAAGACTTTTTCTTTTAAAAACTGCATCATAAAATGTGTGTGAAGTTCGCTGCGTAGACATTTTAATATACCAGTACTCTATCAAGAGTAATCACTGTGTGCAGCAGCTCTTTTTCATGCGCGTCAGAATAATTGACATGCACACGTGTAAACTGGTCCCCTAACTCAAAAACCCTGAATCCAAGTACCTGCCCCCAAATTTGTAATGTTATTTCAGTCAAAAAAGATTTGAAAAAAATGGGTACCGTTTATTTCAGTGCAACACGAGTAAACATTACTTTATTTACTGCATTGAAGGAAATTAACTGAAATGTGATTATCAATAGTAGATATATTCACTCAAATTCTTTTGGACATTTATATGTTATTTCAACTGAACAATTAGTTTAACTTGAATGTGATATTTTATTTAATCCTGCAGTAACCCAATGTGATTCTCTGTCAACATGCAATAGAAAATCATCAGCACTTGAAAGATACATACTGATCTAAATATATCACTCCTAGCCTACCATAGACATTTAATATAAATACAATATTACATTACACACATGTTCATGCTGTCCTAAGTTAATATTCTTGTGTATGAATAATAATGTACAATTTAGTGCTGGGACGAACACAGGATTTTTATGCTCGGATATTCGCTCATAATTTAAATATCTGTTTGGATATTCGTTTGTATTCAAAAAGTAATACAAGCCATTATATTGCTCTGAACGCAGGCAGAGACCGCATAGCAGCAGGACAATGCATTTTTTTTTCTTTTTTTCTTTTTTTTCATTCCTTGTCATTGCCGTTTCTTCACAGTAAACAGCAGCCATCGACACGTTTTCATAAAGTAATAACATGAGGTTTACTTGTGCCTCTTTTTGTAGCTGAACAAGCAAACAAAAACTGAAATTTAACTTTAAACACTTCAAATAAAACAAACGTGGAAATGGCGTTGTAAAGTGAAGGGGGAAAAACTCACTGTTTTGGTTCTCGTTTATTACATTCCACATAAGAAAGTCGCAACAAAAAATATAGAATATAATTAGTCCCCATGGAAATCCGCGGTAAAATTTCCTAAAATCAGCAACAAGAAAAGTGTTTTCTGCAAAATTCTGCGGCAATGACTTTTTTTGAATGAAAAACAGTGTAATGAGTATAAAAAAGAAAAAGTCACAGTTAGTTAAATTCTTTTTTTTTTTTTATTAAATCGCATTACAAAAATCTGAAAACAAAACCAGAACAAACATTAGCCATATTTTATGGAAATCAAAGAAGAAAAAAACACATACAATAAAGCAAAGAGAGTTCACTTTTTTAAAACTCTTGACTATTAGATGCCATTTTTTTTAAATAAACATAAAGTTTGCTTACTATACCAGAATCTAAATCATTAATGTAGATTAGGAATAGCAGAGGACCTAATACTGATCCCTGTGGTACTCCGCTGGTTACCTCGCTTCATTTTGTGTTTCTTCTCTAATCAGTACTTTCTGTTTTCTACCTGTTAACCACTCCCTAATCCATGTGCATGCATTTCCTTGAATCCCTACTGCGTTCAGTTTGAGAATTAATCTTTTATGCGGGACTTTGTCAAAAGTTTTCTGGAAATCTAAATAACCCATGTTGTATACTTTGCAATTATCCATTTTGAATGTTGCATCCTCAAAAAAGTCAAGTAGGTTAGTTAGACACGATCTCCCTTTCCTAAAACCATGCTGACTGTCTCCGAGGATATTGTTACCATATAGGTAATTTTCCATTTTGGATCTTATTATAGTTTCCATAAGTTTACATATAATAGAAGTCAGGCTTATTGGTCTGTATTTACTTGGTTCGGTTTTGTCTCCCTTTTTGTGGATCGGTATTACATTTGCTATTTTCCAGTCTGTCGGTACAGCCCGTGTCAAGAGACTGTTGCATGATCTTGGTTAGCGGTTTGTAAATAACTTCTTTCATTTCTTTGAGTACTATTGGGAGGATCTCATCCGGCCCAGGGGATTTGTTTATTTTTAAGAGCTCCTAGTCCCTTTAACACTTCTGCCTCTGTTATGCTAAAGTTATTTAAAATTGGATAGGAACAGGTCGACATGTGGGGCATGTTGTCCGTGTCCTTTGTAAAAACCTGTGAAAAGTAATCATTTAATATATTTGCTATTTTTTTTTCTTCATCTATGATTTTGCCATTTGTGTCTCTTAGACATTTAACCTCCTCTTTGAATGTTCTCTTGCTGTTATAATATTGGAAAAACATTTTGGAATTGGTTTTAGCCCCCTTAGCAATATTGATTTCTATCTCTGTCTTGGCCTTTCTAACTTCCTTTTTGACTTGTGTTTGCAGTTCCAAGTTCTCTTTCTGGGTACTTTGTTTTTGGTCCCTTTTAAACGCTCTGTAAAGTGCCTTTTTTCGCTGAATATTTTTTTAATTGATCTATTTAACCATTTTGTCCATTTTGTTTTAGATTTGTTTACTTTTGGGATGTAATTGTTTTGCACCTCAGGTACTACATTTTTAAAAAACAGCCATCCTTTTTCTGTGGATGTTATCTCTATTTTACTCCAATCTACTTCTGTTAGTCTCTGTTTCATACCTTCATAGTTTGCTTTTCCCAAATTGTAAACCTTAGCTTTAGTCATTACTTTAGGGGTTTTAAAAAAAAAACTTCAAATGAGACCATGTTGTGGTCTGAGTTTGCCAATGGCTTTCTGACCTCTGTTTTAGTTATTCTGTCTTCATTATTTGAAAAGACTAAATCAAGGCATGCCTCCCCTCTAGTTGGTGCCTTGACAAATTGGGTTAGGAAGCAGTCATTTGTCATTTCCACCATTTCAATTTCGTCCGTCGTGCCCCACATCGGGTTCTCCCATTTTATATGGGGGAAGTTGAAATCTCCCATTAGTATGGCTTCTCCTTTTCTACATGCATTTCGAATGTCATTGTATAACAGATTATTTTGCTCAGCGTCTGAATTTGGCGGTCTATAGCATGCGCCTATTATTATGCCCTTTGAATTTGTGTCCATTATTCTGACCCATATTGATTCTGCATTGTTTTCTTTGTCCTGATTTAACACCTGGGCTTCAAGACTATTTCTTATGTATAGCGCTACCCCTCCGCCTCTTCTGTCCTGACTGTCTTTCCTATACGGTGTGTACCCACTAATATTATATTCGTCTCCATCACTCTCAGACAACCAAGTTTCTGTAACACCTATCACATCGTAGTTACTTGTTAGTGCAGTAACTTCAAGTTCTAACATTTTGTTTCTGAGACTTCTAGCATTAAGATAAACACATTTAATAGTTGTCTTACCTGAGTTGTTGCCCTTGTTTTGATGTGGTCTCCCTTCTGTTTTTTTTGTTTTCTCCCCCCTTCCTTTCTAGTTTAAATGCTTCTGGACCTCCTTAAGGATCCTTTCTCTGAGTAGATTGGTTCCCTTTCTGTTTAAGTGCAGTCCATCCCACCTATACAGATAGTCCTTGTTGTAGAATGTGCTCCAATGTTCAAGAAAGGTGAAGCCTTCCTGTGTGCACCACGATTTCAGCCATGCATTTTGATTTTGTATTTCCAGCTGTCCATATGGTCCTTTGCAAGGTGCCAGCAGTATCCCAGAAAATACCACAGTTTTGGTCTTGTCTTTTAATTTCCTTCCTAGCTCTCTGAATTTGTTTTGCAGGGATCTTGGTCTGTCTCTTCCAATGTTGTTTGTACCGATGTGGATGACTACTACCGGGTCGTCTCCTGTTTGTTAGGAGCCTGTCCACATTCTCAGTGATGTGCTTGACAGAGGCTCCTGGAAGGCAGCACACTGTTGTAGTAAGAGGGTCCAAACTGCGAACTGAACTTGCTGTGTTTCTCAATATGGAGTCCTGTGGCAAAGTGCCCCCCCTGTGTATATTGTATGTTACGTGTTGTGTGTAAATGTTGGTGTATAGGCATTGGTACACGGGATATAAGCGGGTCTGTGTTTCACGTGTATTTAAAAATGTAGATTTGTATTTAGGCACGAGGATGGCACAAATCACTTCACGTGCAAGTAAAAAGTAATAATGTGAGCACGGGGAATTGCACTTTATTAATTCACGTGCAGTTGTACCGAGATTCCAATTGAATGATTGACTAGCAATCGAGTCTCGGTACAACTGCATAAAAGCAGCATGTTTTCACTCACTGGGGGGGGTGTGTTCGGTGAGTGGAGAACGGGATTGGAGACGGAGGTAATTGTAAAGAAAATAGAAGCTCACCGTGTTTGTCTGTGTAGTCCGGTTTTGTTTACCTGTTTGTTTTGGCCGCAAGTGCCGTGTCCTGTGTTTTGTGTTCTGTTACAACCATTTATTTTCTGTCTGTTTATTTATTAAATGCTGAGCGAAAGCATTCGCTTAGCTCCACCAAACTCCACCTCTCTGTCGTTTTTGTTCCTGTTTCTGCCGTGACATCACCGCCCAGTCATCCTGTCACAAGTCCCCAACAATCATGACCTCCCTTCTTTTTGCTGCCTGGCCAGCACCGTTTATAGGGTCCTGGATGTTGTTTCTTTCTTGATGTTGGTTTTGGTCATCTAAATGTTGAAGTGGCTCAAATTTGTTGGATGTCTGGATTTCTGGTGGTTGTGTTTGACGAAGTTTCTTTTTTTCCCTGCTTCTGCCTATCTGAACCCAGCTGTTTCGACTCTCTTCCATCTCCCTGGTGGCTTTCAGTCTGCTAGGCGTGCAGACTTCCATGAATTGTGGGTGTGTCAGCTCCTCAAGCTCCTGTTGCTGTCTCATTTCCTCCAGCTCCTTTTCTAGCAGGCTTAATCGCTGAAGCAAGTCCTGGATCGTGCGGCACTTTACACATACTTGGTTGAGCTGTGTTGGGTTTTCCCACATCATGCAGTTGTCACAGATTACTGGCTTGAAGACTTTTCTTTTTTTTTTTGGAAGTTTAGTTTAGCTTCTGCAGCTGTCAACCTGCTTTCAACTGCTTCTAACTGCGGTGTACTTGTCCACGACTGTACTTCTCCACGACTGTACTTCTCCCACGATGTCGCTTCCACACGCTCATTTGCCTAGCAGAATAAGATTATAGTGGTGCACTTGGATTCAAATTAGCATTGGTACATTTTACAGCACTAGTACAAATTGAAATAATGTAAAAGTGAAAGTGAAGGTGTTCTGGAGTTGCTGTCTGTCAGTGTGTTTTCTCTCCACAGTACTGAGTGTCCTGCTGTGGCCCTTGGTAGTGTACCATGAACTGATCCAGAAGATGTACACAGGACTGGAACCCATCCTGATGAAACTGGACTACAGCATGAAGGGAGGAACACATCATCACAAACACCAGAAGAAAAGTAAGCAGGCTTCATGCTCCAGTAAAATATCCTGTTCTGCAATGCCCAGCTGTCTAACTAGCTAACACTGAATTCACAGTAATACCCCAGCTGTCCCTGCAGAGTGGGGAGCTAACACTGAATTCACAGTAATGCCCCAGCTGTCTCTGCAGAGTGGGGAGCTAACACTGAATTCACAGTAATGCCCCAGCCGTCTCTACAGAGTGGGGAGCTAACACTGAATTCACAGTAATGCCCCAGCTGTCTCTGCAGAGTGGGGAGCTAACACTGAATTCACAGTAATGCCCCAGCTGTCTCTGCAGAGTGGGGAGCTAACACTGAATTCACAGTAATGCCCCAGCTGTCTCTACAGAGTGGGGAGCTAACACTGAATTCACAGTAATGCCCCAGCTGTCTCTACAGAGTGGGGAGCTAACACTGAATTCACAGTAATGCCCCAGCTGTCTCTAGAGTGGGGAGCTAACACTGAATTCACAGTAATGCCCCAGCTGTCTCTGCAGAGTGGGGAGCTAACACTGAATTCACAGTAATGCCCCAGCTGTCTCTGCAGAGTGGGGAGCTAACACTGAATTCACAGTAATGCCCCAGCTGTCTCTACAGAGTGGGGAGCTAACACTGAATTCACAGTAATGCCCCAGCTGTCTCTACAGAGTGGGGAGCTAACACTGAATTCACAGTAATGCCCCAGCTGTCTCTACAGAGTGGGGAGCTAACACTGAATTCACAGTAATGCCCCAGCTGTCTCTAGAGTGGGGAGCTAACACTGAATTCACAGTAATGCCCCAGCTGTCTCTACAGAGTGGGGAGCTAACACTGAATTCACAGTAATGCCCCAGCTGTCTCTACAGAGTGGGGAGCTAACACTGAATTCACAGTAATGCCCCAGCTGTCTCTAGAGTGGGGAGCTAACACTGAATTCACAGTAATGCCCCAGCTGTCTCTGCAGAGTGGGGAGCTAACACTGAATTCACAGTAATGCCCCAGCTGTCTCTGCAGAGTGGGGAGCTAACACTGAATTTCACATTCTGAACGTTTAGGGACATTCAGACCAAATTCACTTCTACAATTTTTAAACAGTGGGTGTTTTTTGCATTCTTTAATTTAGGAAAACCTAGCACTTTCAGCAGTGTGTTTTTCATTGGTTTGTCTTCGTACATTATTCTGAAATATATATAATGGTGTTCTGCGAGTCCTCATCATTGGAGACAGAGGAGGGAGTACACATGGGATTCCAGGTTGCTTTCTGTTCGCTACACCATCTCCTGTTTACTGGACAGGATGTAAATTCAGCTTTTCTATGCAGTTGATGCATTGTTTTGAGTTTGTTTGAATATCCCTTTCCACAAGCACAGTGATACAACAGTACTTTTCATTTTTGTTATGGGGTTACGGTTTCCTTCATGAATGCTGGTCAGTTTTTCTTGTAGCTCCATTATTTTGTAAACGGCAGTATTTTCATATTGAATGTGAAAATCAGCAGAATATTTAAAATACATACAGAATAGTAATATAAATGATTATAAAAACTAAATCAACTCTTAAAATTGAAAATGTATGATAATTTCAATGGTTAGCAACACAGGTTTAAACATTTAATCCACTGAGCAGATTAATTGCAGCTGACAAATGAGCTATGTCAAAACACATGGTAAAGCAAACATACCGTTTCAGAATAAAACAGACTTGTGGTACCACACTGAGGGCCTGAATTCTGATAAAAACCAGTAAAAAGCAAACGTGAAGGGAAAGTGCTTTATGTTGGCGCTGGATTGCGGCGTCCTCTTCACGTTGTGATTTTGAAAGGAGTTTGAATTCCGTTCGCATCATCATCGTGCAACTGGCAAAAAATAATGCTTACATAATACCAAAAATAATAGTCGCAGTAGCACCCACTTTCTGAGAACAAAAGCTGACTCGATCTTCAATGTGTCGCTCCCAATAATAACTTTCAAATCCCTGAGACACACATGACTCCATTTACTCCTTATCATGAAGACTTTCATGGGGTAAAATAGCGTTCTCTTGCGAGTTAAGCCCGCCGCACACAGCCTGACTCAAGCCGTCTCAACTCATCTCATCTCAACTGGCCGTACAGAGTCTCGATGAATCGTATCAGTGTGCGTACTCTTAAAACCAAGATTATGCAAATTTCAGTTGGGATGTCTTCAGATTTGAAGATTGAACATGTTGAATCTTTTTCAGACGCAGTTTCGTTCAGATGTGATCAGTCTGTCTGTGTGCAGCGGTTGCCGACCAAGACTGACTGAGACCGATTAGTCATAAGGGTGTCAACCAATGGTGAAGCAGGTTTAAGTGACGTAGCTTGTCATACAAGATGGCGGAATATTGACAGCTTTAGTTCCACAGGTAAAAATACATTAGTCTTGAATTGCTCTGAGTGTCCCGAATTCAAAAATACCAGATATGTGCACATTTGAATAGATTTTTTAGGCTATAATTGAATAGGTTCAATTTACCTTTTTATTATCAATCTACTGGCATCCTATATTTTCTTATTGCGCTAAAACAGATGTAACCGGTGCGTCGATCTCCAATAGGTCTCAAATCACAAGCCCCTAGATCCACACGCTGAGAAAAAAACGTCAAAGTCAAATAAAAAATCAACAGTTTGGATTTTATTTACCACAGGCTAAAGTGTAGTAGACAAAAAGTCAAACACTGTCTGAAACGTTTGCACAGTGTAAATTAATAGGCTAAGCGCTTCTTTTGGTTGCCTCGCGGCGCTGTCTCCACTGTCTAATCAGCATACGATGCCAAGCATATGAGGGTCGCTATGTTGGGCTAAGTTAATACAAAAATGTGTACACGGCAGTTTAATTAAATGTGCATACATAGTATTTAGTTGTGGTCAGTAATTCAGTTTTAGCAGTGTGCAACACCTAGTCGGAAAAAAACTCAATTGTGACGTCAAACCAAAACTGACGGGCTGTGTGTGGCCGGCTTTAGTCTTCCAGAGCGCTGAGCTGATGTGTGACGTAGCCTACTCTATAATGTAAAAGGGATATACAGGTAAGTGCAGATTATCTGCTGATGTGTGGCATAGCCTACTCTATAAAAGGTCATTCAAAATGATCTAGACAGCATTCAGAACTGGGCAGACACATGGCATATGAAATTTAATAGAGAAAAGTGTAAAGTATTGCATGCAGGCAATAAAAATGTGCATTGTAAATATCATATGGGAGACACTGAAATTGAAGAAGGGAACTATGAAAAAGACCTAGGAGTTTATGTTGACTCAGAAATGTCTTCATCTAGACAATGTGGGGAAGCTATAAAAAAGGCCAACAAGATGCTCGGATATATTGTGAGAAGTGTTGAATTTAAATCAAGGGAAGTAATGTTAAAACTTTACAATGCATTAGTAAGACCTCACCTAGAATATTGTGTTCAGTTCTGGTCACCTCGTTACAAAAGGATATTGCTGCTCTAGAAAGAGTGCAAAGAAGAGCAACCAGAATTATCCCTGGTTTAAAAGGCATGTCGTATGCAGACAGGCTAAAAGAATTGAATCTATTCAGTCTTGAACAAAGAAGACTACGCGATCTGATTCAAACATTCAAAATCCTAAAAGGTATAGACAATGTCGACCCAGGGACTTCTTTGACCTGAAAAGAAACAAGGACCAGGGGTCACAAATGGAGATTAGATAAAGGGGCATTCAGAACAGAAAATAGGAGGCACTTTTTTACACAGAGAATTGTGAGGGTCTGGAACCAACTCCCCAGTAATGTTGTTGAAGCTGACAACCTGGGATCCTTCAAGAAGCTGCTTGATGAGATTCTGGGATCAATAAGCTACTAACAACCAAACAAGCAAGATGGGCTGAATGGCCTCCTCTCGTTTGTAAACTTTCTTATGTTCTTATAATGTAAAAAGGGATATAGAGGTATGTGCAGATTATCTGCTCATGTGTGACGTAGCCTACTCTATAATGTAAAAGGGATATACAGGTATGTGCAGATTATCTCGATTATTCAAGAAGTACAAATAAGTTGCAAATCCTGAAACATGACTCAAATGACTCCTTTCACATTTGCTTTTGTAACCGGGTGAAATGTTCCTGACAGAAAAAGAATACAAATGGATGCAATAAATAAATAATGTATTTTTACGTTAAAATAGCAGGAGTCTAAAAGCACACCAGTTTTGCATAGTTGTGTGCACCAGACACTAACCTTCTTTTTTCATTCACACCGTGTCCCCTTAGGGTTTCTGCAGTTTTAGAGTCTACTTTGGTCAAATGTTCCCAAACAAAACTTTTATTTTATTTTAATTCATTATTTAAATCAGTCTGGAATATTTGAGTAGTATTGGCTTGCTTATTCGTATTAACCACAGCGGATTCAGTATAAATAATTATATTCAGTATAAATAATTATACCATGACCGTCGACTGTACCACATTGTATGATATCAATAATTATGCCATGACCGTCGACAGCACCCAGGGGACTTTTTCGACCTGAAAAAAGAAACAAGGACCAGGGGTCACAAATGGAGAATAGCTAAAGGGGCATTCTGAACAGAAAATAGGAGGCACTTTTTTACACAGAGAATTGTGAGGGTCTGGAACCAACTCCCTAGTAATGTTGTTGAAGCTGACACTTGATGAGATTCTGGGATCAATAAGCTACTAACAACCAAACGAGCAAGATGGGCCGAATGGCCTCCTCTCGTTTGTAAACTTTCTTATGTTCTTATGTTCTCCTGTATTAATTAAATATAGTTTTAATCTGTGCAATGGTGAATCCCAACCACCTCTGTTACCCATAGCTACACTATTGGTATGACCCTGCACATTTAAGAACAAATGGTTTTGTATCTGTCAGGATCTTGAGTAGTTAGAGCCATCGAAAGAAATAAGGATTTATTTAATAGGTATTTATTTATAGTAACACGTTGGGCTGCAGCGGCAGTCTTGGCGTGATTAATGGGTCTGTTGAGTTTATATTGTTGCAATACAAGGTCGCTTATACAATTTAGTCATGTTCTAATGAATTACTCGCTATACGTGCCCCTAGTGTTAATCCAATACATTATTCGAAAGGCTAATGTCTTTAGATTTCCACTATGTGAATGTTTGTTGTATATGACCACTTTACATAAGGTCATGGTATCTAATGGAGAGTAACCCGTAGTTTGACAAATTTGCTGACAGGACTTCATCAGAAAAAGCCCATTGTAGGTACAGTAAACATGTTCTGTTTTGTTTGTATTTTTGTTTCTATTTTGTGACCAAGGTTTGTTCATTTCAAAGATTGCCTTGTTTTAGCTGGTTGGCTATTACTAACACTGTGACTAAAACGCCATACAGTTAGCAACTTCGCATAGCTACATTATTTATCATTTATTGTAATTAAAAAAAGAAATAGTCAATTCTCATTAATACAAATTTTAAGTGACCAGCAAAAAAAAACTCATATTATCAGGAATCTAAAGCCAAATGCATCCTGTCAGTTTTTATGAAGTTACAATAACACTGAAATCACATTTCAATTACAGAACAGTTAAAAGTATTGTACATTTGAAAGTACTATTTTTTATTATTATTTTTTTTTTTAACTTTGCAAATGAACTGCACTTGAAACCTGCTTGTCCCATTCTGATCACGGACATTTTTAAAGGCATAAAGGGTATTGACGACTTGCATCCACAGTTTGCAGTTCAGTGGCTTGTATTATTGTGCCCCGTTTTTTCAGAATGCTTGAGAAAGTGTTTGCAGGAATGTTGAAATCTGCAGCAACATCTTTTTCTTGTATGATTGTGCATTATCCACCACTTCCACTGTATTATCCACCACTTCCACAAACAGCACTAAAATACTGTACAGAGGCGATAATATGGATGCAAGTTAATACATTTCCCAATATCCTTTACACTCAGCTGTTCGAACTAAGGCGTTTTGTTTTATTCACATCTTTCTTCCCTGGGAGCGCTCCACAATAATTCTCACTAACAGGAAATTTGTGTTAAGTGAATTCGTATTATAAGTAATTTACAATAAGCGACTGCTAAATTTTGCCGGGACCTTGTAGAAAATTCATACTATAAGGAAATGTTTAGTAAATTAATGAGAATTGACTGTATATTATAAATTGTGTTCTCTCTCTCTCATATGCTTCTTCTCCTTCACCACTTGATATTTATGTTCCCTTTTCGTAATGGGATCGTCGGGGCCTGTGTTTCAAATAACCTTCCCCTTGCCAGGTCAGTTTGAGAAGCAGTCGCCCCCCCTGCACCGTCATTGAAAATCGCATTACAGGGAACCGCCAGTTTTACCAGGGTCAAAATCAGGCCCTACGTTCTAAGTTTGCTTGCCTTGCCTTCCAGGAAGGCTGTTACTGTCTCACCTCCTGGGTGAAAGCACGCTACTGTCTTACCTCCTGGGTGAAAGCACGTTACTGTCTTACCTCCTGGGTGAAAGCACGTTACTGTCTTACCTCCTGGGTGAAAGCACGTTACTGTCTCACCTCCTGGGTGAAAGCACGTTACTGTCTCACCTCCTGGGTGAAAGAACGTTACTATCTTACCTCCTGGGTGAAAGCACGTTACTTTCTTACCTCCTGGGTGAAAGCACTTTACTGTCTTACCTCCTGGGTGAAAGCACGTTACTGATTTGCTTTTATATAAATAGATTATTTCCAGATGATTACACCACACACTTTAAAATTCAGTTAATACCTGTGTTCTATGATCCCTCAGTCAAGTTTGATTTTAAGGGAATCATTCAGTAAAAAAGGATCTATTTGCAGGAACATTGACTGTAATCTCTGGGCATAGCAATGAAAGACACTATTCACTGTGAGATAGTCACAAGAAGGCTGATATGATACTAAGTGGTGTTGCATGCATTAACATCTTTTAGCATCTAAACTGTTGGTAACATAATATTGTATTGAATGCTTACTTGAGCTAGGGTCTGCTGAGGCCACACAATTATTGAAAGAATACAAACAATGCATGTTTGCTAACTATTGCTGCATTTGTATGTGTTCCATAGAAGTGAAGGGCGAGCCAGGAGGAGATGACGTGGTGGCTGAAACAGACAGTGAAAGTGAGGAGGAGCTCTCCTGCTTCTCCCCAATGGTATTTCTGGGAACTATGTTTACTGTCACTGGAATTCAGTTGGTATGAATTCATTTTGGTTTCTCTGAAATCAGCTCTGGTGGTCCTTAGCCAAGTATGAAGATGTCTGCATTGCAGGTGGCACTAATCGGTCTCTCAGAGAAGCCAAGGATAGAATGGACATGATGATTACCGTCTCTCTCCTACTATAAAGAAAGATAAGGAGCCTATGATCTCCCATTGAATAAAATGATTTGCTGAAAAATGCAAAGATGGTTTTAGTGAAAATGAGTTCTGTCAGAGGTGTAATTGCTAGTCTAGACATACGTAACAGTAGATGACAAGGTAAAATGTCAAGTGACAGGGCCTTCTGGTTAGCACTTGCTGTCTATCGGGTTTTTGGTAGGTGTTCACTAGATACTTTGGCTGATGTAGCCTGTTATATACAGTATGTCTGGGGCACATTTGATGCAGCTGAAAACAAGTATTATATAAAGAGTCTTTATTATGTATTTATTTGTAATCTGACTTCAGTATTTCCACCTGCTTCATATCCTAAAATTGGCCATGTAATAGTAATTTAATTAATCATCTTTCGTAAATGTCCATTACTGCTGCATCAAATACGCCATCAGGGGTAATTGTGGGAAAATGTAGAGTGTCATCCAAAAGCAATACACAATGCAAGTTGTCTGGATCAATAGCATACTTCAATACGTTTGAATTGACCATCCACAAATAACTATAAAATAAGCCTTGTGAGAGAAACTATTTATATTGTATTTGGAGATGAAAATTATAAAAAAAAAAAATTAAAAAAACAAGGCTTTATAAAACAAAAAATCCTTGGCTGTCTGTTTGAAGACAAAGAGCATATAACGCTTAGTCTCCACTCCAAAGCACTCACAAGAGCACCACGGAACACTGTCTGGTAAAAGAGAGGTGATACAGATTCTTATCATAGCAGATGTTGGGTTAGGTTAAGAGCCATCCAGTAAACAGTAAAGGTCTCAACTGCTGACAGTGTAATCACTGCTGCGCATCAGAGGAACAGCATCCTTCCTTTGGTCTGGTGATAGCTATTCAGGACAGTGTAATCACTGCTGCGCATCAGAGGAACAGCATCCTTCCTTTGGTCTGGTGATAGCTATTCAGGACAGTGTAATCACTGCTGCGCATCAGAGGAACAGCATCCTTCGCCTGGTCTGGTGATAGCTATTCAGGACAGTGTAATCACTGCTGCATATCAGAGGAACAGCATCCTTCCTTTGGTCTGGTGATAGCTATTCAGGACAGTGTAATCACTGCTGCGCATCAGAGGACAGCATCCTTCCCCTCGACTGGTGATAGCTATTCGGACAATACAGGCCGACAGCGACACCTCGAGGAGTTAGAACAACTGACATCAACAGCCAGTGAATGAGTCGTTCCAAGTACCAGCAATGGCACTTGCAAAAAATCCAAGGAAACGCAGGAGCCGGCAGCCAGGTAATCCAGCCAGATGTTCTCTCAGGTAGTTCTGTGTATCAAGTGCGAAGCAGGATCGATGTCCTTAGCTATCCTACAAATACTGTTCACAGCACAAAGTCAGGAAGCAAGTAATTTGTAGATCTCGCTATGTAGAGTGTGGCTCGGCTCGGCTCCTCTCCTCTCTCCTCTCCTCTCCTCTCCTCTCCTCTCCTCTCTCTTGGTATCCCCTAGCACGACTCACTCCGTAACATGCACGCCTCCCCTATATACTCCAGACTCCACCCCTTGAATCAGTCCTGCACCCATCTCTAAGGAACAGGTGGAGCTAACCCAACATTGACTCAAGGAAATGGTATCTGCAGCACATGTGCTGTTTTCCTCTACAAGATGGCCGCCGCAATCGGACACCAGACTTAAGGTCCACGCCATCTTGGTTAGTTAGTGAACACAGCATCACCACCTGTAAGTCGAACTCCGCCAATAAACGAGGGAGAATACTTTACCCTGCCACACACCGTAACAGAAATTCAAAATAGACTACAAAATACCAAACTGTTAAACTTCATTTCAAATTGACCTATCATTGTGGCATGTAAACAAGACTGCTGGGCTGGGTTGCCGTAAGTTAACATGTAAAGCCTTCACTAAGTGGTTAGTATTTACTAGTTAGTTGATAACTAAGCGCTGTCCTATTTTCGGTTGCACCACACATACTAAAGGCAGAACTTAGCTAGTTTGTTACTAAGAGTGGAGACTTTACAGTAACCAATCAGCACTGAGGACGTTGGAGCGCGGATGCTGCTGCTCAAAACAACTCCAACGTAATAAACTTGAACACGCAACCAAATAGTTATAGTGTCTGGCTTTAAACTGTTATTATTAGTAATATAGGTGACCAAATACAGGTACCGATAATACACATATCATTTAGTTGTTTTATATTAAAGATTAATTTATTCAAATTAAATCGGTGTATTTTGAGTTGGGATACCGACACTACAGACTTTTCCTGTTCACACAGATGACACTGTAATGAAGAGCTTACCTCTCCACTCAGTGTGATTATTATTATTATTATTATTATTATTATTATTATTATTATTATTATTGTTGTTGTTGTTGTTAATGTTGAATAAAATATTTACATATATTGTGTCTATTTTCCAAATGTATTCAATGTTCAATGGAAACTGTTTAAAATACTGCCTAATCTAAGGCTAATGAATATACCGGTACCTACATTACAATATATAGAAGTGTTTATTATAACGAGTTTTACATTTCAGTAAATGAAATTGCATCCACATTACACCTGTTATACGAAGCTTATAGTAATACCGCTCTGTCTGTGTTGTTACTTGCAGAAATTATTTGTTGAGAAAAGGGACCATTAACCACTTTCTTAATGGATAACCTGAATCTCCGAGTAATTTCCCTTTAAATCGACATACTTCAGATTCATCCCACAGATTTGAATCCTTCAGAATAAAGCTGTCATGTTTGGATCCGGCCACTTTATAACACAATTTGTGATTAACAAATCTGCATCGCAAACAATTTGTGTGTTCAAAGAGTGGAAACTCTTTCTATTTATTTATTCTGCTTCATGCATGGAAGGTGTTTATATTTTTATATGCGTCCCATCTATGCAGCCAACAACATCAGGAAAACCAGCGATCTGAAAAAACTTCTGACGAGTTTCGTCCAGTCTTTTGTTATCAGTGGGGAAGTATACATACTTCTGCAACAGTTTACACAGAGACAGTGCAACGAAACAGAAGTTCTGCAGACTGTTGATTTATGCACCTGTATCGAGTCGCCTACCAGGTTTTGAAAAGATCCGGTAGCGAAATACTTTAAAGCGAGGCAGACGTGGAGAGATGGAGGAAGTGCTCCATTTCTGGAAGATGAATGTTTTATGTAACTTTTGAGTTCATCAGTGATCTTCAAAATATGCTCACGTCTAAATCTAAAATGGGCATAAAGGTCAATATCTTCGTAATTGTCAAGGATGTATGTGGTCTCGCAAAACACGCTGGCCTTGAAACCTTCAAACACAGTCATCTTCAAACAGAAGTTCACGTAGTAACAGTTACCGTGCCATCTTGGAATGTGATTCTAGAACAGCTGACACCTACCCGAAAGTATGCGTAACATTTAAGTAACAACTAAGCCTTACGGTATAACTATCTTACCTGGTGCAACCCGTGTAAATTTAGTAATGTGTATAACCGAAGTTAGTAAAGACTTACGCTGTAACTAAGCTAAGTAAGAACTTAGGCATATCTGGTGCAACCCAGCCCTGTTATTCATTGGAAGTTACTTTTTATTTGTATGATATAGTCCAGTTACACCCTATTTTGGTTGGTAATAAATACCATTGTTTCTCCAATAAAAAAAACATTCTCTCAAAAAGACTTTCTAAAAGGTCTACATGCTTAGAAGACTACATGCTTGAATTTACACTCTACGTGAGGAGAATCACTACTGTGTCCTGTTGCGATCGCCGAAGCTTACTAAAGACGCTATCCTAAAAGCTCTGAACCACTCATTTTAAGCTAATTAAATTTTAACATTCAAGGAAAAAACAAACAAACATGGCTTTCTGAAACATGTTGCTAACATCTACTGTGTTTTTATAGCAGGTCTGGATAAAAGGGTTAGTATTTGTTAGAACTTGCTATAAATATTAGTAAAAACCACCACATTTATGAAAATGTAATTTGTTGCAAATGTTAATGAATACTGGAACGGCATTGTACTCTACTAAAAAAGCAGTTTTTGTGATCACCTTAAAGTCAACGACGGAACTATGGAATCGTTGTCAAAGGACTTGAAACTTCCTGTAGTGCACTTACTGCGGCAATGGAAAGAAGTTGGAGTGAAGGCGTCTCTTGGTCTGGTGTCAGGGAGGCCTGCTAAGAAGCCCCTTTGAGCAAGAAAAACATCAAAGGCACAGGATCCCTACACATTTTACCCAAGGGAACAGCTAAGAACAAGAACTGGTACCTGAAAACACTCCAAGAGCGCCTCCTCCCTACGGCTCAGAACCATTTTCCCAACGATGAGTTCTACTCCAAGATGATGGAGCCCCTTGCCATCGACCCAAACGAGTGAAGAAATGGGTAGAAGACAACAGTATCGCACCACTGCAATGCTGGCCTGGAAATTCACCGGATCTCAATCCTATTGAGAATGTTTGGACAGGAAATCAAGAAAAGTTAACCATGCAACCAAAACGAACTGCAATCAAATGTAAATGCTGCATGGAGTAATCTAAAGGATAACAGGACCCTTAGTGCCTCATTGAGTCCATGCCTGAGAGGATGAAGTTTAACGACCAAGCATTTTTTGGTTGGATGCTCCCCCAAAACCAGGCGGTTTTTGGCTGTATTTGACTCTATGCCTATAAAATCAAAACTTGGCTAAACATCACATTGGAATAAGAATATCTGCAGAAATATAAATAGTCAATTGATTTGCATTAAAAGAAAACAGCTTTGGAAGCCATTTGATTCAACATCAGTGTGTGTGTCGTGCAGCCTACCTGATGATTGCTTTCAGTGTTTATTTCACTTCCTGAAATCATTTTTACTGTAGGGTTAATTATTTATCATCTCATATTTGTCAATTGTTGTAATTACAGTAAAGGCCCAAACGAAGAAAACATATTTTCGAATATTTGATTGTAAAATTAGAAAAGAAAATGAACCACTCATTTTAAGCTAATTAAATTTTAACATTAACATTACAACGTAACATTCAGCGGGTTTCATTCGACTTTATGAATCAAAATGTGTTCATTCTAAAGGGTAATGCTAAACTTTTGGCCAGAGCTGTATAGTCTATGTTTGTGTATGGTGTACCTTGGTATGATATAATGTCCATTCTATATTTCATTGATATGTGGTGTTATTGTTCACCTGGAGGGAGAGAATCACTTTCCTGAGGAGCAAAGTGCAAAGTGCTTGCCTCGCAGTCTACTGTAATGTAAGTGTGTTTTCGTGGCGGTGGTTGTTTAATTGAGGCTCTCTTTCCTCGTCAGGTGGATGTGAAAACCACAGCTTTAGCTCTAGCCATCACTGACTCTGAGCTCTCAGATGAGGAGGCCTCGATTCTGGAAAGCGGAGGATTCTCAGTGTCCAGGGCAACAACACCTCAACTAACCGACGTCTCTGAAGGTAGTCAGTAAACTGCATCATAATGCATGTTGTTTGTGCTTCTGTTGAGCGTGGGGACTGGTCAAGTCAGTGGTTAAATAACTCAGTGTTATGGTTTTAGAATTAAATAGTTTAAAATAAAAGTTTAAAAGGGGGACATAGATTTCAGCTGAACACAGGTTTCAAACAACCTCACATAAAAAACGTAAATGTTTTTTGTGATCTTAATCCCCTGGGTACAGTAGAGTGTAACAATGAACCTATCCCCCTCAATCCCCTGCCCCTAGTGGATGTAATAAACCTAGCAATAAGAATAAATTCTGCATCCACTAGGGCAGATTGTGTCAGGGGACGTGTTAAAGATTGCACTCCGGTTGGACATGATACTAAGAACTATATTGAACCACTGAGTTGCTTGAAACTTCTGAGTTTGAAATGGTCACCATGATGTGATAATTAAAAAAGAAAAAGATACAAAGCAAATCTTGACCACAGGAATAACATTTTAATTATTAATGTGCTCACTGTGATATTTCATGTGAATCTAGACCACAAGAATAACCCTTTCGTTGTTAATGTGCTCACTGTGATATTTCATGCCCATACCAAGTTGCTGTAAGTAACCCAAAGAAGCACCTCACTTAATTTCGCCACAAGCATTCCTTTATGAATGCAGCCTCTGTAACATGCAATCTAAAAAACTAAATTATTATAATGCAAATACAAAAAAAAATCTGGTTTACTTATTGATTTAAATAAAATTCAGCCTTTCCTCTGCCTGCTCCTAGATCAGCAGAGTGTAACCAGTGAACCTGAGGAGACCTTTTCCACAGAGCTGCCGGAGTTCCCCTCTGTAGAGGAGTTCACATGGAATGAGCAGGGCCCCGAGGGGGGCTTGGAAGAGATGGACACCGAGCAAACCTCTGCCAGCTTCCTCATTCAGAGACTGGCGTCCCCTTTGCACTTTGTCAACACGCACTTCAACGGACATGGACAGCCCACAGGGGGCACCAGCAAGCAAGAAGGGCCTGAAGGACTGGGCCTTACTCTGGAGGGTCTGAGTGAGGAGATTGTCTCCACTGCCATCGCCACTGTGGTCCAGAACACACTCTCTGCCCTGCTGCGTTCCAATGAGGCCAGCGAAGCCCCTTCCATCGCCGAGCTGCTGCCGCGAGAGCCTCAGGAATGTATGGAGGGGCGCCTGGCTGAGACTGAACTGAAAGAGCAACCTGAAGCAGGCCTGGAGCATGAGGACTTCGAGCTGCTGGATCAGAGGGAGCTGGAGCAAGCAGGCATGGCGCTGGGTTTGAGCATGCAGCACAGGCCAGGCGAGCAGGGACCTCCCACTGCACAGGCTTCACATACAGCCTCCCCCAAGCCAAGCCCTAAGCACAGCCAGTCCTAGCTTTAAAAAAAAAACACACACTTTTCTGTAAACGGACATTCATTTGTTATGTAACAGGCATCCATGTATTTGTAAACACATGAAAGCTGTATCCCCTACTGCATGTCAGCTTCACTCGTGATGGGCAAGATAGTAAAACTGACAGGCAGACTGCACACAAGGAACAGTGGCGGATCTAAACACTATTGTGTGTTTAGTAGTTATGGAGGAATAGAACAATTTGAATACCTTGCAGAAGTGTCACATAGAATCAGGGCCACTGCTAGGGATAGAAATACAAAGACTTAATTTGGACTTTTTGTCCACCTCGAGTGACAAGATGTCTTGAAAATGTTCCTCCATTAATATTAAATAGCCCAGGAAGGGCAATATGGGGGATATATATATTATAGGTGAACTCCACTTATAACGGACTCCAAGGGGCAATGGAAATCAGTACTTTATAAACGAAGTACATAGTAAACACAATTCGAAATGCTGTCTGTAACTGCGAACAGAAGTACCATAAATATAAACAATACAAGAAAGCTTAACTGACAAAGAACGGGAGTTTATTATTTATACAAAATACCCTGTGGGCGTACAATGTAATAAGTACAGTAATACCATTTTACAAATTTATATTTTCGCTAAATGTAATTACAATTGTATACTTTCTACATTTAAACTGTACAACAGCTGTACCAACACAAACATAGAAACACAGAAGAATAAAAGTAAACAGCAACTGTCTTTCCTGCCTGACGTCGCAAACACCGCCTGTCATTTACTGTCCTGGATGTACCTTATTTGCGCAAAATATCTGCCTGTTGAACAGGAAAACTGTATGTATTAAAGTATAGTCATTATAAACGAGTCTGTTTTAATCAGAATAATTGCCCATTAAAGCCCATGCTGTTTGCAGACACAGGCCTCCTTAACACGTTGTAAATGGAACTCCGTTCTAACAGGATCTGTTAGATAAGCGGAGTGCACCTGTACATCTTTTGTATTTCTTATAACTGAAATGTTTAACCGGCTGCATCCCTAGTCCACGGCTGTCCATTTTGGTCCAGTTCATTGCAATGTAGTCCCTTCAATATTAACAGCATCATGCTATTACTGTCTGCAGTCCCATGAAGTGAGATGTTAAACTGCACTTAACATATGTTTGTAAAATGTACATTTCCAATGTTCCATTATTTGTGGAAGCAAATCTAATTATGTCTTGTACAAACTGACCTTGCGCTGTTGCTGTGCCTAGTAATCATTCTGCTGTTGCTCAATCTGCATTATTATTTTCCAAAGAAAATAGAAAGCAAAAAAATTAAACACAAAATAAATGAAAATGTGACTGCTTAAGAGTGAAAGGTAGCACACTATGGTAAGCAGTTGCCCTTTAGAACTCCTGTCTTCAAAGAGGCGCATTGTAACTTGTCATCACAAGGAAGGACATCCAAATGTTCTTACTTTTCACAAATAGACGTAATAAAAGAAAAATGCCTTAACTGTTCCTCAAAAGCATGTTTTGTAGTGTTTATAACAACAAAAAAGATTGAAATACTTTTGTAGTCATTTTGACTAAACTACACTGTTAAAATATTTCAAGTAATTAGTTACTAAGTTCTCTGTTTGCTTACATCGCTTTACAGGAAATCTGTTAGTTCTTTACACCTTGGTCATTTCACCTACGCAGTGTCTTCTGAGTCAAAGCATGTTACTGGCTGAAAGCATGTCAGTGAATAGGAGAAGCAGCTGTTTGCTGACTGGAATGACTACACAATGACTGGATGTGCACAGGAATGACTATACATTGTATTATTTATTGCATTTATATAGCGCTTTTTATACAAACGTATCGCAAAGCAATACAGTACATAGCAGAAAAGAAAGAACAAACCACAATACATTTGTATAGCATGTCACACATACAACTGCCACAGTCAGACCATTTAAATAATAGTATACACATAATAATACAAAAGCAGCTATTTTAAAGTTACATTAAAACCCACTAAGATAAGACAGACATTTTATAAAAGTGTATTTTTAGTCTTGATTTGAAAACTGTAACGGTCCCAGCTTCCCTGATAAACGAAGGCAGAGCATTCCATAATTTAGGAGCTCTACAATAAAAAGCCCTACCTGTTGCTTTTGTTGACCCTAGGAATAACCAGCAGCCCGCAGCCTGTGATCTCAGAGTGCGGTTTAGAAGATACGGGGTCAGTAACTCCTGCAAATAACTAAGTGCTAATCCATTCAGGGCCTTGTAATTAACAGCAAAATCTTAAAATCAATTCTATACCTCACGGAGCCAGTGTAAAGAGGCCAAAACGGGTAATATGTTCACTTTTCCTGGTTTTAGTCAGAATTCTAGCGGCGGTATTCTGAACAAGCTGCAAGCGGGATACCCCACGTTTTGAGACACCAGAAAAAGTGCATTACAATAATCAATTCTAGATGAAACAAAGGCATGCACACAATGAATGGGTGTGCACAGGAATGACTATACATAATGAATGGGTGTGCACAGGAATGACTATACATAATGAATGGGTGTGCACAGGAATGACTATACATAATGAATGGATGTGCACAGGAATGACTATACATAATGAATGGGTGTGCACAGGAATGACTACATCTTCGTACTTCTGAAAGTATTTTGTTAACTACATTTTTGGAGGCAGTGCAGTGTGCATGCTCAG
Organism: Acipenser oxyrinchus oxyrinchus; assembly: GCA_030684275.1. NCBI lineage: Eukaryota > Metazoa > Chordata > Actinopteri > Acipenseriformes > Acipenseridae > Acipenser > Acipenser oxyrinchus. Next base: position 23,434,927 of record CM060258.1, on the reverse strand, counting down.
GATTGGTGGGCGACGACCAGGGAGGTGTGGATACCAGAGGGCATAAAAAGCCAGATCCAGTGTGCTATTTGTTTAATTTGGAGAACCACGGCCCAGTGTGTTTATTTTATTTTCTGTTTTACTCGGATGTTGTTGTACTACTCGCTATAAAGCAGCATGCTTTATTTGCTGCATATAGAATTCCTGCCTGCAATAAACCACTGCATTTGTGAACCTGCAACTTCTGTTGTGAGTCTGCCTTCATTTCTACGCAACAGTATTTTGTAGTATTTTGTAATACAGTACTTTAACTGTTAGTGGAGTAGCGTAATAATTGGGCACTTTGTATTATATATATAGTAAGGGACTGGTAAATAAAAGCCCATAAAATGTGGGAAAGACAATATAAACACACTGGATGGTAAACAAATACAAAGTAAATATTGTAAAGTGTTTTGGGGATCAAAACTGAAGAGGGGTTAAAGAATATACTGTTTAAATCATAACAGTGTGTTAAATAAGAAAACACACCGTATTTTAGCTCAAAGAGCCAGCCGCCAAGGTTTAAAACAAATGTTCACTATATGGTGCCGAGACAATACTAGGAGGCATTAGGACCATGTGGAAGCCACTGGAGTCGGGATTGGCTCCAGTTCAAATTAATTATGTAATTTGAGGATATGTCAATTGTTTAATGATGTAATTGGTTACAATTTAAAAGGTCTGGGTTTGTGAGTGTTTGGTTGACAGGGAACGTAAAGAGTTTGGTTGGTGTGGGAAATATTTGTTATTGATTTACGGGTAAACGAACTGGATTACTTTGGATTGTGATTTGGTTTTGATGACGAGGGAACAGGTTTAGCCTGACTCGTATTTAGATAGTATCAACACCTGTTTAGGTAGGCCCGAGAACGGGTTAGGCTTTTGTTTTGTTTCTGTTTCTTTTTATTGTAAACATTAAACATACGTTACGTCGTTTTTCTGGCATCCTGTTTCATTTGCTTTATTTTGAAAGGGAAAACCTTGTGACAGATATAATCCATCACAATATATAAATTCACATGCAGGATTGCATGCATTTGATGGTGGTACGAGTGTAATATGTAGCTTATTGGGAATCTCATGAAAAACATTTTATAAATCTGAAAATATCTAGCAAACTTTCAACATTTAAATCCAGGATGTGAAATCCGAGAAAAAAAAGCTTGTTTAAAAAAAAAAAAAGATTGGTGTAATACTCTAGTCCACCTCTCACTTCCTCCATTCATTTCCTTTGTAGGATGATATTATGTATAAAATACAACAATATATTTTAGCTCACAAAGCCAGCTGCCCAACGTTTCGATATGTTGTACATATCTTTGTCAAGGGAGCCTGTGTTTGAATCAAAACATTGGAGGTATTTATAGGTTTTTGATGGCATGACAACTACTTGTTATTGTTTACATTCAAATACATGATTTATTCTTACAGGATGTAATGCTGTTCTGTATATTGTGACATCACTTCTACTTCTATTTTTGAATCTGTATTAATTGTAATTAACATTACTTTATATAAGCTTATATTTTTATTATATCATGCAGTGCTGGCTCTAAGGATCAGTCTTGATTTGGCCTCCCCAGCGCATCAGCATGCACAACTTTTGAATTGATTTTTGTTTATTTATTTAAATGTTATATATTTATTGAAGTTAATTAGTTCATTCTTTTCTGTTGAGTCCCGCTGGCATAATCGTGTTCAGTCTATTTATCCATTTACTTTCTTTTATTCTTCTATATGTCGCATTGTCTAATCTTAGTTGTTCTAATACTACAAACTTTACATCATTTATGTCATGTCCTTGACTGCTGAAGTGCTGTACTATTGGTTCAATCATTTTTTTTATTTCTAATTAATGAAAGGTGGTTCTGAATTCTTTTATATAAAGTGGTTCCAGTCTCTCCAACATATTTTATTTCATCACATTTTTCACAGGTTATTCCATAAACAACATTGCTATTTTCACAGTAGGTATTAGTTTTTAGTGGATATGTGGTGTTCTTATGTTTAATTATATTTTTACTTTTGTCCATGTATTTACACATATTACATCTACTGGTGCACATGTTCGTAGAACCTATTTTGTCAATTATTCTTTTATGTTTACTGTGAACTAAAATATCGAGGTATGACAAAGGCCTGGTTTTTGGGACGGAACCGCATAACAGTCTCGCGTTTTGATTGGTCCATGTCTGTCACATGAATATGTGATCACACGAGTGGAAAAGCTTGCAGCCATTTTTAACATTGTGATCAGAGAGAGAGAGAGATTTGCTTCCCACAACCTTACCATTAAAATATAATGTGGTATTACGCTGTACTGATATAACAAACTATGGGCAATTACTTTATATGAATTATCATGTTATGCACGAATGTAAGAATTGGCTTTCTGTGGTGGTGTACTTTTTTCTTTCAAGTAGCATATATCTATAATCGGTTTTGCGATATATTTTATTATAAAATGTATGCACGATTGCAGTTTTGTTGGAGGATACATTAGTTTATCTCTAATGTAATCACAGTTTTAAATATAGACTGCCCCTGTTTTCATTTACGTCGCAAATTCTGGGCCGATTTGGTTTGCAGATAACGTCCCAAATTCTGGGCTGCTTTGCATTTTCGAATTCAGCCCAGTTTTGGGGACTCAGCTGACAGCAGAGTTTCTAAGTCATCCATACAGTTTACCATAAACTGGATTGTGAATTCATTTGAGAGTAACCCTTAGTACATGAATCAAAGTTAATGTATTTTTTACTCTCCCCAGAAAACATTTAGGAACATGGTATACCAAAAAAAAAAAAAAAGGACATCTCATTTGCTTATGTAATGTCCATCAATATATAGTGAGGCGTAGGGGTTTATCAGAACTTCTGGGTTTAAGAGACCAGTGCCCTTCAACAACTTCAAATAAATCCTATTGTATTGTATTAGTCAACATTTCCCTTATCTATTCCTGATAGTTTATACTGTAGGTCAGGGGTTTTCAACCTTTTTTTGAAACTGTACCCCTTCTATCTGGAGGTTTCAGCTCGAGTACCCCTTTACAATTTTCACTCAACTGAATGGTACCTCAGTTATAATAAAATGGAGAATAATCTGATGAACCCCCGTTTATTTAATAAATTTGGGTGACAAACTGCTGGTTTAGGACAGAACAACAAACAGTAGGCTTAATTCTTAAAACTTTTAACTACAGGTATTTGAATGCACAGAATTAAGAAGACAAGTATTGGGTTAGAAGCACACCTATTTTTTTGTAACTTTGACGGCCTTTTTTAAATTTTGACAGCCTTTTGTAAAAGTGAAGGCCTTTTGATACCCAGCATACACTGCAATACCCAGTAAAGTTATACACTGATATTCTGATAGCACAGCAATTCAAATGAAGTTTGTAATTGGTTGTGTTCCTCAAATACACAATAAAAATTGATATTTATAGGGTATACAGCGATACAGTGGTTTCAGACATCTAAGAACAGGTACTGCGAGCATCTGGATTCATACCCAGAGGTACTCTGTAGCCTCCTAGGACATTCACAGCTTGTTTGACACCCTCTTGTAGTTGCCCGTTTCTGCATATAAAGCAAAATGCTGTTTGTCAATCTCTCTTTTTTCTTATAAATCAGTCTTTGCAGGAATCATTCCAAAAACACTTGAATCAGTTAGGGACTACCAGTCTGACACTACAGGCCTTTAAATTGCAGTACCAATTTGCAAGTTGCTAAGTGGTTGCGTTCCTCAAATTTGCACTGCAAAGTGATATTTTAAAGAATAGGGTATATAGTGCTTTTTTTCGTCTCTGCTCGCTTTTGGTGCAAAACTATGCTCCGATACACTCAAGCTGATACTGTGATCACAAAACACTTGGAATGGACTTAAATTGGTGCTTCTGTTGCATAAATACACTACAAAATGTGCACATTTCAGGTCTTATATATAATGGACATTTTTTGTTTGTATTTTGCTATAGGAAATTGCGGTCGGTGGGGGCGGGGCGGGGGGGGTGGGGGTCCTCCTGTCGTACCCCATGAGTCCACAAATCCTGGGCCAACAAACTCGCTAGTATTCTCTTTAGATGCACAACAGTCTTAGCTAAAGAAAATGGGTTCCTTCGAGTTCAGTACGACCCCGACCGCCATTGGTCGAGCCTTACCCCGATGGTGTTTTTATAATGGGATTTGCAATAGGGAAGGGGGTGGTCACTTATCGTACCCGTATCTCCACGACCCCTGGGCCAACGAACTCAGACTCTTTGCGTGCACAAGAGTCTTAGCTAAAGAAAGACTTTGGCCACGGGTTCATACGCCACCCCACCGCCAGATGGTGGCCGTTGCCCCAAAGGAGTTTTCTAATCGGATTTCCCATAGACAGTTTTCAGGGTGCTATATCTCGGGTCGTCTATCTTTCTGTTTGGAATTCTCTGTCTTATTAATTCTCTATTTTGCATTTTATTATTTATTTTGTTCTGGGTTATTTTTACTGTTTTAGATTTATTTTGATTATCTTTCTTATGCCACAGTATTCAGTTTTTCTTCCGGTTTCATGGTCTTTAAATACAATAACTGAGAAATGGTTATTGTTGTACAAAAGATTAAGTGGATCGTTCTTATTTTTAACAGTTTCTATTGTGCCTTCGTATTTAAAACAGTCCTTATTCTTTAAGTCTATGTATAAGTGTATGGGCCTATTTAGGAGGTCTACAGCTGCCAGAACTTCTGCCTCTGTAGCCCAAGAATCTATACTCCCGTCACTTAATTTCATTTTTTCAATATGGGTTACTGAGTCGATGTACATTTCATATTGTTTTATATTGCTTTCCATTAGTTCTATTACATTATGTCTAATTGTTCGATGGTCATTTTGTGAACCGTATAAAACCACACCTAAACATCTAAAGAAACAGTTCCCGTCCTTCTCTATTTGAACTATGTTGTAGTCGTCATAACTGTTATACTCGCATTGCTCAAGCATTCTATTCGAAAGTGTTCCAGCAGTGTTTTCCTTATTCTCGGATTTGTTATGATTTGAAATTTTAATTTTTTCTAGACCTATTCTATTTTGTAATCCCGGTTGACCTATTAATTTGTGTAATTTCATTAACTTTTTGTTGTTCAAATGTTCTAGTGTTTTGTTCTCAAGGTTGTCTACTTTACGAAGTAACTGTCTCATTTCTGATGGAGGGAACATGCAATTTATGTCATTTATTACTATCTCTATTTCATTACTTATTTCTCTAATTCGTCTTGCCGATGTCAATTTAGCTTCCTGTAACTTAAACGAAGTCTCTTTAATATCTGATTTACATTTAATCTTTCTGCTTCACTAGTCTTCATGTTTACGCTTAGTTTTATTTTAAAGCCAGTTGGAACTACTGCATTATCTAACACGATTACACTTGGAGTCGTAGCTAAATCTTTGCTGCTTGCAAATAAATATATAGGGGGCTCCGCCTGCGTATATATGTATATATATATATATATATATATATATATATATATATATATATATATATATATATATATATATATATATAATATATTGTAGCGTTATGTGCTATGGAGGTGAGACAGACTCGGGGGAGACCAGATGAGATTCCACGTACTTTTATTTTCTTTTGATAAACACAACGAATCCCTGTTTGGGCCGGGGTTCACACCAAAATAATAAACTCTAATTATCTGTCTCTCTCTATTACACTGCAGACTCACTGGGGGTTCACACTGTTTTACAGACAAGCTCCCTCTCAGCATTTCACTCTGTCTCTCACAGTCTCTCTCTAATCAGACATCCACACGCATTCTCCGGCTCGCGGCTCATGGCTCCCCCTCCTCCCCCCTTACCCGTACTTATAGCCTCCGGGGGAACCGCCCACTACACGCACACACTAACGGCGTGCCACGTACCCTTACAGTACATGGAACCTTAAACGGGACGTAACAAACAAGACAAACACAACGTCGAGGATGCTGCCATCGCCATGAAAAACATTTAAATACTTTAGTTTCAAAATATATAAGTTGACAGTTCGAGTCCAGGCTATTCCACTGATTTAAAAATCTACATTTAGCTAAATCTGCTCGCCAAGTGTAAAACAGATTTAAAAACTGGAGCTATTTTTCTCTGATTTATTTCACATGCTGGATTTACATGTTGAAACTTTGCTAAATATTTTCAGATTTGTAAATTATGTCTGGAAGTACACATTTAATCATTAATAACTCTGAAAACCTGTATGTCTGGATTTAGCAGTCAACATATATATTTATTTTGAAAATAAATATTTATTTGCAAGCAGCAAAGATTAGGTAAATCTCGAGTCGCCAAGTGTAAACACTTCATCGACGGGCATCAGTTTACTCACTGCACAAGCTCATCGAAGTTTATACACAAGGAGCACTAGGACCGGGCGGGTTCCGTTTGGTTGTGTAAGTGTGTTGGTGTCGACTGCCGAGTCATAGATGTGCGTTCACGTTTTAACAGACACAGCTGCAGGACTGGAATAAATGTCATTCTGTCAAACACACGGTATCATACCTAGACATAAGCTACATTTAGGAGAACTCCTTCAGAAATTATTCATTATCTCTGAAAATAACACAACTTTACAAGTTTTCTTCCTAAAAGGGTAAGTGTGAACTGCAGCCTAGAGCTGCACTATACTATACGATACGTCAAAACAATGTGTGGGAAGTGTACGGTACAGCCAGCATGTAGTAAATGAATCAATATGCATATAGTAATCAATATTGTTAATCAATGTGTATATTGTAATCAATATTAAGCATGTTGTTTCTCCACACGAAGTGACAATGTCATTGCTCTAGAGTCGAGTTGCACGTTGAGCGTTATGCGAACGCTATGGTTACTATTATTACATTCAAACCGTCAGGTATTAAACGTTTTGCACCTTATTTGAAGTTGACATTAAGGGGCTATGCACTATAGGTACTCATGGAAGTACGCATATCACACTCAACCTTCGAGATATATATATATATATATATATATATATATATATATATATATATATATATATATATATATAATCATGTATGTGGAGAAGCTCTTACCGAGTTCGCATGAAACTTTATATTGGCACCTGTTTAGTTCTTAATCATATCAAATTCTGGAGTGTCTGTGTCACACTTGTGCATTTACAGTAACAGTATTGGCACCCTCTGCATATTATACCATAATTCAAGGTATCAGAGGACAAGCATTTAGTGAACATTAGACACCAATTCATATGACTGAGACCACAATGCAACATTTCTGGCAGTTTAGCAAACAATGTTTATAAAAAAATCAAAAACACTTAAGCAATTTGAAGCATTGGTTCATGACAAAAGTATTGCCACCTGTTTTTATTTAAAAGTGTCAAATATTCACTAAATGCTTGCCCTTAATCTGTGACCTTGAATTCTGTTATAGTAAGTGTATACCATGAAACTCATTATTAACTTCAGCTATTAAGTTTATCAGATTCAGGTGATATAAGGGGGTGTATCTCTGCCCATACATCTGTCTATCATTGTTCATATATCTGGAGAACCAATACTAAATTGTGCTGAACATCCCATTGAACATCTCATTGAACATCGCATTGAACATCGCATTGAACATCGCATTGAACATCGCATTGAACATCCCATTGAACATCGCATTGAACATCCCATTGAACATCCCATTGAACATCGCATTGAACATCCCATTGAACATCGCATTGAACATCGCATTGAACATCCCATTGAACATCGCATTGAACATCCCATTGAACATCCCATTGAACATCCCATTGAACATCGCATTGAACATCCCATTGAACATCCCATTGAACATCCCATTGAACATCGCATTGAACATCCCATTGAACATCGCATTGAACATCGCATCGACATTTCTTCTTGTGTACTATTTTGTTGATGTACAGTACTTCATGGCCATCAACTAGTTCATCATGCTGATGGGTGGAGATGGTTGGTACTGACATGCTTGCTTAGTTATCTGTTGGACATGGTTTAGAGTAGTCATTTTCATATCAATACTATTCCTGCTGTGTGGAACCCATCTATTGCTGTTTATGGGAGAAGATGAATGTTACCTTATTTTTTTTGCATATCTCTGAAAACGGCTTATAAAATTGTGATGAAACGTTATTTAGGTCAGTATCAGATTGTGGATATCTGGAGAACAGAGGTTATTCTACATACCGTAATGTAAGTCAGTCATTGGAATATACCATGACTTCTTCCTCTATACTGTTCTGTAAGTCAGTCATTGTAATGCAGTGCTCCCTCGTTATAACGCAGGTCTCAGGGGACACACAATATGAGCGTTATAACCGAAGAGCTTTATAAAGGGGAGAGGGGTGGGGGCGCGGGACACATAACAACACACATCTGACTAAAATACAAAATTACTTCCTCTCTATAATACAGATATAGTGAAGCAAAAATGTAACTTTCCGTGAATTAACCATGCATAAAGCACCATGTAATCAACGTATATGTTTTACAAAAAAAGAAAGAAAAGGGGTAACAGTCCCACTCGTGGATCATTTTAATTAGAAGTTTTTAAACTATAAATTGCCTGGCTAAACAGCGGTCGGGAGTTCAGTTCAAAGTGACAGACAAGCAAACCAAGGAGAGCGGGTCGGGAGAGGGGAAGAGGGAATGGGCTCGCCCCAGGTTCGGCTGCTGGAGCGGGGCTGAAGCGAAGCTGAAACGTCTCGTCTCCCAGAGAAAACCGCAGCGCCTCTCACAGCAAAAAAGTAAATACATTAAGAACAATAACTACGTAATAGGCCTAATATTTATTTAGTTATAAAACGAATGCTGAATAAGATGTCTGTGTTATAAAGTGCCAGCACAGCTTTTCTTTAGTTCAGATACTGTATCAAAAGCGAGATAGAAACAGAAGTTAGACTGAGAAGTTGTTTACAGTGTGAACAGCACCGGTACTGTATTTACTGTAGAAATATTGCATGAATCAATAGTATAGGGAATTGGGGGACCTGCTGTAGGAGCGTTATAACCAAGAGCCTTATAGCGAGGGAGCACTGTATACCATGACTTTTCTTCTATACTCATCTGTACTTTGATATACAGCACATCATGGTCGTCAATGTTTTCACCCTATTGATAGCTCAGATTGTGAATTTTCCAGCTGTGTTTTTTTTCTACTCAGGCCACACTTTCCACCGGATGGCAGTGCTTGGGAGCTACTGTGAAGCCAATGGCTCCATAGCAGAGGTGTGGATTGAGCAGGGCCTATCTCCCTGCTTCTATTTCACCCTGGTCCCGACACTGATGTTGACCATCTCCTTCCTTTTCGGCACTTTCCACTGCGTTTGTTACGGCAAGTATGGCACTGCAATGGAGCCCAAATACATCCCTCGTTCGAAGCTGTACACCCTGCAGTGTTGCCTGTCCGCCATGCTCTTGTTGCAGTTCCTCGGGGGGATGTTGTGGCAGGCTGTGGGCCCCAGTGTGGTGCCTGGCTACACCATCTTGTATGGGTGTCTGTCAGTGCTGGGTTGGGCCTGTTCTCTGGTCCTGCTGAGGCTGGAGAGGACCCGGGTGCTGGTTCAGGATCGAACCCGGGGCCACAGCACAGTGCTGCTGCTCTTCTGGGCTTTGGCCTTTGCTGCAGAGAACCTGAGCTTCATGTCATGGATGAGCCCCCTCTGGTGGTGGCCCCTAGAAACTACACAGCAAAAGGTATGTCTTGTATTTATTTATGTAACAAAAGTCATGGACATCATGGTCTTGAGCTGGAATTAGCCATTTGCCAGGCCACAGGCAGGGCTCAATTCCAAAATGTTCTGTAATATATATTCATTTATTAAACCTGACTTTTAAAATATGTCTTGTGATTCGTGCACAAATTCCATAACAATGATACATAGCAACACTATAGCAATGGTATAGATACACAGCTATCATTCATAACAACAGAAAATATATTCATACAATATTGCATGGGTGGCCAAACTTCCTGACCCTACGAGCCGCATACCAAAATTTCCATATGGTCGAGAGCTGCACGTACTGTGAACATGAGATGTTTGCGAGCAAGACATTTTAAATACTAGCACAGTTGTGCAGTACAGGAGTTAGGCTGTCTCTTGATGGCAGCAAACTACACAAGAACAAGGGATAGAACATTGCAGAGCCTGCACAGATCCTGTGTAATTTGTATTGTACTGTAGATCTAAAGCATATTAAACTTTAAATGTGACATACTGGTGTTTTTCCATTATTTCAGTTTATACTGTATGTATTACACACTTTAAATAAAATATATTCAATTATTATGAAGCAAAATACAGTAACTGCCCTGATTTCACCAAAAGCACCACATAAAAAAGCCACATATTTGTAAGGATTCTTTTTGACAAGCTCTTCCCTTGACAATCCGAATGCTGGGTTTTAAAAAAAAGATGCTTTTTTATTTTATTTTTTTTGTATGACTGCTGCATGTTTTAAGTACTGTTGAGCTTAGTGGATGACAAATTCACATTTATTTTGAAAGGGATTACAGTACCTGCTCATGACGAGACATAAGATATGTAAATATAATATTAATTTTAGACCTTGTAACATGTAATATAATATAACATGTAAACATGCATTATCTAGTCTAGTGCCAACACTCCAATTTTATAAAAAGATTAATTCATCGTTTGCCACGAGCGATATTCCATGCTTGCTCGCTTGAGTCGTTAAATCAGCTTCTTTAAGTCTGATCCAGGAGGATATTCATCTGAAAACATGTTCTGATTTTATTTGTTGCAGATGAGACACAGGTTTACTACTGTTTTCAGTGAAAGTAAACTCTTCCTTCCAGTCTGGTTTAAAGCCTCATACTTTCGTTTATTACTTGTGGAGGGTTTGCTCAATGCCATTGTCTCCACGAAACGAACAAGCACTTAATTCAAAATTATGAAATTTTCTTTCAACTGCACATCCGACTTCGAAATACACATGCGCTAGCGATAGGGTTGCCACCCCGCCGGTATTTTACCGGACTGTCCGATATTTTTATGTACTTTGACCCCCTGTCCGTTTTTTTGGAAGATGTCCGGTAATACTAAGCATTCTAATCTATTGGATATGTTCTTAAAAATGTGCTGCAATAAACAATTTAATATAACATGTTGTGCTTGTATGAGTGAAATTCAAATACTATAACACAGCAGTGTGTAAACGCACCAAAAAGAATTGAGGTAACAACGTAAGCCACCAAAACGCTGTACCGTTATGTTTTTCTTGTGTGCTCACCGCTGTGTGTTATCTGGTATGAGCATGCGCGCTGCTGTTAAGTTTGACAGCCCTTTGAATGAAGAAGCGCGAAACTATTAAGTAGCATACTGTAACGTTAAGCGCGAAACTATTAAGTAGCATACTGTAACGTTAGTCACAATGGCAGAGAAAATGAAGAAGTAGACAATAGGAGGGGGTGGGGCGTCCGGTATTTTCGTATCTCAAAGGTGGCAACCCTAGCTAGCGAGCGGTGTCGAAAGTCAACAAATGATGAATCCTTGCAGTGAACATGCAGGCTCAAAGAAACAGGAGAGAGAGAGAGAAGAATAATTAACACAAATGAATACAGAGAACACAAATAATAAACTTTTTGTGTTTTTACTTTCTCTTTTCGTTTTTGTTTATTATTCTTTTGTCAGTCCATTCGAGCCGGCATTTCACCAGGAGTCGCAGTTATATAATATAGCAACGGTATAGAGACACAGCAATCATTCATAACAACAGTACATATTCATAGCAATGGCTCTCTGATGGGCTCACGCCACGTCACTGAAAGAAACACAAATGTCAGAAGCTCTTTTTCTGTTTTTTTTTTTAAAAGACATTAAAAAAAAGTTTGAATGAAAACATCTTCCCCAGCTTTCAGCAATCCCTCCACTCCAGACACATAGACCTGAGCTGCAGAGAGTTCTTTGTTGCCATCTGGAAACGGAAAGCAGATGAAGCTGCCTTTCAAGGTTGATAAAACAGATATGGGGTCGCTGGATATTTTGGATTTAGTGGAACCCTAGGGACCCTCTGGGACAATATAATCCCCTGTCAGACATTATATCCCCACTCAGGGACAATTTTTTTTTCACTATACGCCTCAGCTTCAGTCCATATTTGTGTTATACATAATGTCATTGGACATGTTTTTTTGTCCAGTGACTTCTAACCTAGCCTGCGCTGTCAGTGAAGCAGCTTCTTAAGTTTCTGGAAGCGATACACAGTTTATTAGAAACCAGGGAGACGAATGCAGTACGGCAGAGCTCCAGTTAGACACACCACAGAGACATCAAGAGTTCATCTCAGTCTGGAATGTATGTATTCATCCCCCCAATCTAGATTAACAGATAGCATTCCTACATGTTCCGAGTTGGTACAGCACAGCACTGCAATCACTGATCAGTACAAGCTCAGCATGACTTGCACAAACGATTCAGTTCAAGTACAGTCTAGTTTTGCTGAGTCAGTGTTGACTGACTAACACACTCCTAGAAAACTGCAGAGTCATGGAAACTCTGCTTCACTGGTGGTTTGGAGAAGCCAGCTGTAGGAACAATTCAATAATTGATAATTTAATGTTTATCTGGGTTGATTAGTTCTCTTATTAATAATATTTAATTGACGTTTTACCAAGATCGAGGATTTACTATGAACACACATTCACACGCAGACACAAGGAATGGTTAATCGATAGTAGTATTTTATTAAGCACACAACTAATAAACAGAAATCAGAAAAGCCAGAAAGTAAATGTCTTAGTCTCTTAGCACAAAACACAATTCAAAAACTTTCACTGCCCTAACTTGACTAGCAGGCAATTGAAATATGACACCGCCTGTCTCCTCACACACCAGCACTCGAGCAAGTTGTGACGTAGTAGCTTGCTCACACACACACACGCCCACATCCAAGCACACAGCCTCAACTGAGATGATGCAGACAATCTTAGAATATATCACATAAAGCTTATTAATGGTATATAGATTAAGCATATGGCAAGTTTACTTTTAAAGAAATTCTTCATACAACAATATGAGGTAGATTACTTATAGTTACTTCATCAAGTTTCACTAAAAGTTATTTCACACACAAAGTGTGCAAACTAAATAATTAACAGTACAATTCTATATGAATGTGTTACAATTAATTAATTTAGTTCCATGAAAGGAAAATGCAACTGGAATTATACTCACCAGTTCATTGAAACTTAGACTTTTGGTTTGCTGGCTTGGAGACTCAATCTGTTGAAGTGTCCGCAACAAAGTCTTCAAACCTACATTGGATCAAACTCGGCAGCAAAGCTTTCAATTCTCAATAGGATCAAAAAACAGCTGCAACAAAGTCTTCAGTCCTCTGTATAGGATCCACAACAACGCCCGTCCACTCTGTCCTCTTCGCTGAATCTTTTAGCTACGCAGGTAGCAGGGCACAGTTTCTTTTGCACAGTTTCTGCAACATTAAGGCACATTTTGACAGGATGTCAAAACAGGTTGTACCAAGAGCATGGCGCCAAGCAGGTGGAGTCTTTATACCAAAAGAAAAAGATTCTACAAGCATCAGTCAGTTTCACCCTATTTCCCTATTAAATGTAGAAAGCAAGATTTTCTTCAGCATTGTTGAAGAGCATATACAGCAGCGCTTTACCAGGCAAACTAAAACTCTGGTGCTTTCAGTTTGGTCTACTGCCCAGGTTGCTGTGGCCACCGACTGTGTACGAGGTTTCTTTGACAACAGTAGAGAAGCTGGAGGCTTTAATTAGTCCATACATCAGGAAATGGTTGGGAGTTCCACGCTGCCTCAGCAGAGTGGGACTTTATGGTAAAGGAATACTGCAGCTACCTGTCTCCGCTCTAACCGAGGAGTTTAAGTGCGCCAAGGTCCGACTGGAAATGACATTAGTAGAGTCACGCGACAAATGCGTAAGGGAGGCAGCACCAGTGTTGAAAACTGGAAGAAAGTGGGCGGCAAAGAAAGCTGTGGAGGATGCAAAGGCTGCCCTTTGAATTGGTGACATCATGGGGCAAGTTCAGCATGGAAGAGGGGGTCTTGGTCTCAGTTCAGCTCCTCCTACATGGCACAAAGCAGCCCCAGCTCAACGGAGGAAGCTGGTAGTCAACAAGGTGCAAAAGCAGGAGGAGAGGATGAGGTGTATAAAGGCCATTTCCCAGGCCAAGCAGGGAGAATGGATGAGATGGGAGAGTGTGGAACAAAGCAAAATTGGCTGGCAAGACCTATGGTCAATGGAACAGAGCAGGATCAGTTTCCTCATCAGGTCAACATGTGATGTTCTCCCATCACCACAGAACCTAAACCTCTGGTTAGGAGAGGATCCCTCATGTCCTGTGTGTTCATCACCTGCAACATTAAGGCACATTTTGACAGGATGTAAGGTGGCTCTTAGCCAAGGACGGTTTACTTGGCACCTTGACCAGGTGCTGCGATGTTTGGCCTTGGCACTGGAAGACAAGCGTAACATGACCAATAAGTTACCACCTGTTCCATCAAAACATTACACACAAAAGACAACATTCCTCTGCCCAGGAGAGCAACCACCAAGAAAAGGTGTTAAAAACTGGAAGCTGCTAGAGACTGGAAAATGCTGGCAGATGTTGGTCAACGGCTTATTTTTCCACCTGAGATTGCCACCACTAACCTTCAACCAGATATTGTCTTGTGGTCTGGATCAGCACGCCTTGTTCACCTGGTAGAGTTAACAGTGCCATGGGAGGATGCTGTAGATGAGGTGTATGAGAGGAAGAAACTGCGGTATGCTCAACTAGCCACTGAAGCGGAACAGCGAGGATGGAGAGTCCGGGTTTACCCAGTGGAGGTGGGTTGTCGAGGATTTGTGGCACACTCTACAACCCGGTTTCTTAGAGACGTCGGATTCAGTGGCCAAGAGTTACGTCGCACAGTGAAGAACTTATCTGAAGCAGCAGAGAGGAGCAGCAACTGGCTGAGACGGAAAGATTCTGGCTGGGGATCTCAAGCACAATAGAAAGGAAAGCTGATATACGGGTAAGCTGGGCTGAGTTGAGTGGGGGACGGAGGGGGGTGATGCTGGGACGCCAGAATCACCGTCGAGCCCTCTTGAGGTGTCGTGGGCTAGTAGAAGAAACACCGAGATGGAAGGTGCCCACTTGAAGACCCCAGAGATGTACCCTACTTGGCTCAATCCAGACGGCTGTCATGCTGATGCGCTGGGGAGACCGCACTGTGGTTGATCCCCGGAGCCAGCATCACAGCCGTTGTGTGTGCTGATGCTGTGGTTGATCCCTGGAGCCAGCATTACACTTCAGCCATCAACACCAGACAGAAGGATATCTACATCATCATATGGAAGGAAGCGCAAATGGATGGAGACACATATGGATCACATTAGTTTACTGTAAAGCTACGTCTTGGTGCTTATCTTGACGAGAGCCGAGTTCAAATCAGCATGAAGTTTTAACATCTACTCTCGTGTAATGGAAATCATGGATACTGTGTTTTAGGTGTACAGCAGACCTAGACTGGTTTGTCTGATAAGCCTGTGTAAGTTTTACGGCAGTCCTTCAGCCGGGCCTAAGTCTCGTTGCTTGTGGTCGTTGACTCGCTTGCAGCTTGCTTCCTCTTCTTGGGTTCGTTTTCAGGCAGAGTCCCGTCTTGATTCCGTTTTCAGGCAGAGTCCCGGAGTTGCAACTGTGCTTAGCAGAGTGACAGCACCTTGTTTAGCATTTGATGTGGAGCGCAAAATTTATAGTCTTTCTCACTCTGCTAACTAGCCAGTTTCATGAGATCATTTGTGTGTCTTGCCTTTTTTAAAACTCACAATCCTTTGATGTTTTAATGTCCTTTTCTACTGGAACATCACTAGTCTTCCTTACGTCAAAACGATTGTTGTTGCACGTGTGAATTATCTGTACATAATTCAACTGTCCGCTCAGCTGTCATGTGCTGCTACAACTGAGCGACACACATCCCCACGCGCTGCTACAACAGTTTCAATAATATACCTTTATTTTTTTCTTTTCATCGTTAACATCCTGACAAGTTTTTACACATATAGCTTTAAAGTCTGTTTCAAAGCTCTTTTCAAAATGTCTGCTCTAGTGCACTGATAGTGTAAAGATTATAGCCCACATTGTCAAACAGGTAAGACAGCAATAACGATCCATGATGTGGTACGGAACACAAAAGCCAGAGCACTTTTTTTTTTTTTTTAAATCTTCCTGCAGTGATTTAGAGGACAGATCTCAAACCCCAGTGCATTTTCAAAAGAGCTTTGAAACAGACTTTAAAGTTATACGTGTAAAAAAGTTGTCAGGATGTTAACCCTTTGCGGTCCATTGTCGGACTGGGTCCGACATTGCAATTATTCCCATCAGGTCCTTTGTCGGACCCTGTCTGACATCATCCAAAACGCAAAAAGCAAAAAGTCGTTTTTCAACGGAAAAAGCCGAAAACCATTCAGTGGCCGAGTGGGAACGAAAGGAGCGAGACAAGCCGATAAAAAAAGGCGATCTCATGAATAGTCATACTAGCCCCTGGCATCAGATGGGGCGGTCATATGGAAACAAGCTGGGTGTTACAGTATCAGCGCACAGAGACTATCACGGACATTTGCAGAGCTTTTTGAGATGTTATAGCAATAAAATAATGACTTGGATTGCATTATTGAGGAGTTTGGTGATAAAACGAGTCATCAGGAGATGATTGATCGGTATGTACGACTATTATTATTATTATTATTATTTATTTGGTAGCATATGTGAAAGCGATAGCAAACGAAAGGGTGGGGCGGGGCTGGAGAATCCTAGTGAGTGCTTTGTTGATATGCAGGGCCATTTAAACCCGTTTGACTGTGGAAAAAAATACTTTTAAACAGCGCGTCTAAAATTAACTGCGCGTCTGAAAATAAATTAGACTTGGCGAGCCTGACGCAGAATTAATAAATGGACCGCAAAGGGTTAACAATGAAAATAACAATGTCAAAACGTTTAAACTCTGAGTCTACACTAACATCCCTACTCCGATTCCAGAAAATAGTTTTTGATGTTATCCCACGTTACCCTGTGTTTGAATGTTGATGCTGTAACTTTGTCACTCTTCTCCAGGATCACCCTGTGTTTGAATGTTGATGCTGTAACTTGGCCACTCATCTTGAGGGTTACCCTGTGTTTGAATGTTGATGCTGTAACTTTGCCACTCTTCTCCAGGGTCACCCTGTGTTTGAATGTGGGTGCTGTAACTTTGCCACTCTTGTCCAGGTGCAGTTTGGGCTGTGGCTGCTGCGCTATGTCTGCACAGCACTGCTGTTCAGTCTGGGACTCCGGGCTCCAGGGCTGCCTAAGAGACCCTACATGCTGCTGATCAATGAAGACGAACGAGACCTGGAGCACGGGCAGGTAATCTGGAAGGCTTGCGGAGAGAGATGCTCATTTGGTATCATGTTTATCCATTAATGATAAAATCAGGTGATTTAAGGAGATGTCTGATGGTACGTACGTATGCACGTATACCACACATTTGCACGTGTATCTAAAGAAATCCTTGTCCAGTTCCCTTGATACTTGATAAAGACATTTCTGATAGCTTTAAATGCATATACATTATAGCTATGAAGGGTTATGTATGTGACTAACATACAGTATTTGTTGTAATGGATTTACAAGAATCATAACAGACGGATCAGAATGTATTCCACAAAGCAGCTAGCGGACGATAGTGTCGCTGACCGTCCTTCTTTACCCTCAGCCCCTGTTGGGTGATGGCAGCAGGAGCCAGTCAACATGGCAGAATTTTGGAAAGAAGGTGAAGCTGCTGGTTCCCTATATGTGGCCGAAGGGGAGCGTGCTGCTGCAGGGGCTGGTGGTCCTGTGTGTTGGGTTGCTTGGGGTAGAGCGGGCTGTCAACGTCTTTGTTCCCATTTACTACAAAAACATAGGTAAGTGCCGCAATATTATCAGTCTACTGTTTGAAAGTAGGTTAGCAGCCTCTCAACTGATCTATGTGTCGTGGTTACAAAGTCACCTGACCTCACAGTAATTGTAGCTAACACAATAATTCTATAAATACGCTGTTCTGTTCTGCACTTTCATAAGATACTTAGGTCTTGAATGTGCAGCTTTTAAATAAACACATCTTATAACAAATGTGCATTTTCATTTTAAAACATGATATCCTGGTACTACATAGAGTGAAGAAGTTCTCTGTTTCCATGCCATGTTCTCAGGGTGCACATCCTGGGTCATTCTTTGTCTTTTGTGTATGTTTTCTTTACCAAGGAAACAATATATATAACTGTGCTGAAAACAACGCTCTTGGGAGCTGGGTCAGCGTGGGGGGGTGTCAGCCCTTCTTCCACATCAGTGATTAACTGCTTCCCAGATGGGGGAGAGTAGATAAGACGTTTTCCTGGTCTGGCTCTGGGGGAGTAAGCCCCGGTTTTTCGAATGCTGAAACAGCAGGCTTGTGCAGGGTTTAGCCCTTTGCGGTCCATTGTCGGACCTGGTCCGACATTGCAATTATTCCTATCAGGTCCATTGTCGGACCCTGTCCGACATCATCAAAAAAACGCAAAAAACGGGTTTCTAGTCGTTTTTTCTCCGGAAAAAGCTGAGAAAACCATTCAATGGCCGAGTGGGAGCGACAGGAGCCGAGACAAGCCGATAAAAAAAAAAAAAAAGGCGTATCTCATGAATAGTCATACTTGCCCCTGGCATCAGATAGGGGCGGTCATAAAGTGAGCATGGGCAGCTGGTCACTGCAGTGCATGGGAGGGGACACTGACACTCTGAAGCACTTCTCAAAGCTTATTTAGGGTCTTTAAGTAGATTCTAGATATTTAAATATGGAAACTTATCATAAATAATAGTCACAGTTTTTTTTAACAAACATGCACACATAATAAATACCCAAGAATCAGAAAAGTATATCCTTGACTTTAATTTGTTTCTTGATGAATAGGGAAGAGCACAGACAGAAAGTAGTTAAATATTCGTTTTTAATAAATAATAGATATACTTCGCAAAAGGCCTGCATGCACATGTTAAAACTCTACAATGCATTAGTAAGACCTCACCTAGAATATTGTGTTCAGTTCTGGTCACCTCGTTACAAAAAGGATATTGCTGCTCTAGAAAGTGTGCAAAGAAGAGTAACCAGAATTATCCCGGGTTTAAAAGGCATGTCGTATGCAGACAGGCTCAAAGAACTGAATCTATTCAGTCTTGAACAAAGAAGACTACGCGGTGATCTGATTCAAACATTCAAAATCCTAAAAGGTATAGACAATGTCAACCCAGGGGACTTCTTTGACCTGAAAAAGGGAAAAAGGACCAGGGGTCACAAATGGAGATTAGATAAAGGGGCATTCAGAACAGAAAATAGGAGGCACTTTTTTACACAAAGAATTGTGAGGGTCTGGAACCAACTCCCCAGTAATGTTGTTGAAGCTGACACCCTGGGATCCTTCAAGAAGCTGCTTGATGAGATTCTGGGATCAATAAGCTACTAACAACCAAACGAGCAAGATGGGCCGAATGACCTCCTCTCGTTTGTAAACTTTCTTATGTTCTTATGTTCTTATACTATATATTTCTAATATTAAAAAAAAAATCTGTTCTGATACTGCACTAATGCAGGAGGGTGCCAGGCCATGTAATGCTTACATTTAAAACATTACATGGTCTGACACCCTCCTATCTTTCTGATCTCATTCTCCATTATGTTCCTAGTCAGATGCTGCAGTCTGCAGAGGCTGACCTACTTAGTGTCCCGTCTGTTTGAACTGCCACGTATGGATCGCATTCTTTTAGACATATAGCACCCACACTGGAACTCCCTACCTAGGGACATTAGAAGCATCCACTCTCTTCCCCGTTTTAAAACACATATAAAAACATTTTTGTTTGATCAGGTGTTTAGTTAAAATTCTTATTGTAGTATGTTTTTTTCTGTTTTTGTTATTTTTTTTGCAGATTTTGTAAAGTGTTTGTTTTTTGCTTCTTCCTTTGCTGACTATGTAAAGCGCCTGAGACGCTCCCCGTGTATATGGGGTGCTATATTCAATATAAATTTGATTGATTGATTGATTGATTGATTGATTGATTGATTGAATGCAAATAAACAAACAAGAATAGTGTATTCCTTACTGATAGCTTTGCTGTAGCAATATAAAGCATCCCGGCTCTCCAAACACAGAAGATTGTATTTATTATATTGATTTACATTCAGTTGACAACCCAGACCTCTTGGTCACGTTGTTCTGGCAATTCCCAGGCTGGCTACAATTATTTGTCCCAGTATTTGTATGATCCATTCTCCAGGTACTGCTTGCAGTATATTCACAATTGACCACTGAGATGCCGGGAACCACCGAAGTAAGAGCGCATATGCTTAGCGTGCTCTTTACGCATTAAGTTTAAATATCATGCGTAATTCATATTTTTCCATTGTGTAAAATACCCAGTACACAGCTGTTCTGAAGTACTAGGTAGAATGTTAATATTGCTGTACTATAAAAACCTGGGAACTCCCGTCCACGGTCGGCAGTGCAATAGCCTGGACTCGAACCGGTAACCTCCAGGCTATAGGGCGCATCCTGCACTCCACACGGAGTGCCTTCACCGGATGCGCCACTCGGGAGCCCACCTGATTTTGCTTTCTGTTTGAACTGCACTGCCTGATCAGCATGTGCTGCATATTTAGCACACATTATTCATGATCGTTACTGATGACATAAAGAGGTGTCTGTCCGCCTGTCTTTACGTGCGTATGTATGTCACACTTAGTTTACCTCTATATAGGGATGAAGTCAAGTCTGATTATTATAGAGTATTACATCGGAACCTTTATTTCTTTGTAGCCTGTATGGTCTGGAGTCGCTGTTTCTGGTTGTACTATGCGTTGTCGGCTTAAGGTGTCCCTGTTCTTTAACCCAACCTGGAGACTTCGTAGAAGTAATGAAGATTCAAAGGCATCAAAAGGAAATTCACGACTCTCTCGGTTTATTGGCACAGTCACAGCTGCATACAAGTTTTCAACTAAATAAAGACTCGTTTTACACAACATAAACTCAGAGTCTATATCACTCGATGTCCATATATTCCCAAACCTGAATAATACAATGAATCAAAACAAAGTATAATGCCTCAGACGGCTCACTTAACTGCTATACACGGAGACTCCCTAGTTTTTTTGCAGCGATCAAAACCTGTGTCCCTTCCACCACAGGATCTTTTTTTGCTTGTCCCTAAAGGTCGCCCCCCGCAACACTAACAACTGTGCTTTAAGGTTCCCCCTCCCCCGTTTTATTTTATTACGGCTGGCTTATTTATTTATTAACTAGATGGGGCTCAGGCCAAGAGCTGAATGAAGCACAATTAATATTATTTATTATGGGGTTTAAATCACCATGCTACATCTTCTTATTCTGCAAGTACAGTTGTGTCGACTATAAAGAAACATAGTGTAACATGTACATAACATGATAAGAGTGCAACATGTGCATGGCGTGATGAGCGTGCAACATGTGCATGACATGATGATAGTGCAACATGTGCATGACGTGATGAGAGTGCAACATGTGTATGACGTGATGATAGTGCTGGTAGTTTCATTGTAATTCATGTTTATTGGTGTACACCTGAAGAGTGAGATATTAAATAATGAACACAGCACACAAGGCTTAGGCAGCAGTTTACTAGTTTAGTTCTGATTTAAAAGCTTGCAAATATATCCTCAAAATACAATAACAGTAACGTGCATAGCATAATACAATAACAACAACGTACATAGCATAATACAATAACAACAACGTACATAGCATATACTTTCCAGTGTCCAGAGTTTGTATTCAGACTACCTTGGTTGCATAGATTAAGAACTCTTAAACTGTTCTAATATTGAAGTCACATTTATTATGTTTCTGTACAATGCATATTATCAGAATAAACATGAATTGCAAGCATTTTGAAGCTTACTCATGCTCAATGGAGAGGGGACGCTGTTTCATATCTGAGCACATGAAATACTGCTTGTAGTGAAATAGCACTTGAATCTGTATTCAGTGCAGTGTAGATTGTTTTATACATTCTGACAAAGCTCACAGTGTTATCATCTGTTTTATTTAGTTCCGAGACTGATAACTGACAGGGATGGTTGTGTTTTGGAATTTTAAAATACAGTTGAATAAACTGTGCATGCCCAGATTACATTTTTAAAACCTTAATATGACTTTTAATTTAACATTGTTTTCACTTCAGATTGCCAAAAGGTTCGCATTTTGTTAGAGGACTGTTTCTGTGTTGAATGGCATGTTTAGACACCTCACAGTTTTTGAGCTATGGGTGGCTGAAATACGTTTTGAAACAGGATTTTAACTAATTTTAAGGCATCCCTTTAACTAAAAGTAAACAATGTACAGTTTAGCCCTTTTCCAGTTTCAGAGACAATCTGATTGACTCCGCTTTTACCGAATTTCATACTTCTAATTGATTTTAAACCCAAGTTATTCATATCTCAGACTGCTTGTTTATAAAGGAGCTTCCACACATCTATATTGGGCTGTTTTTGATTATTTAAAAAAAAAATTTTTTTTTAAAAATAAATAGAAATTATCTAAAAATCTAAAATCAGGCTACACGGCCTCCTCTTGTTTGTAACGTTTCTTTTGTTCTTGTGCTCTTGTTTCTGCTGCTGTGTAGAACAGTTAAACACTCTTTCTTTGCAGGTTGTATTAAGGCTAAGCAACATGCTTAGCTAAAGGGGCTCAGACATGTGCGGCTAACCCTGTGCTAAGCTAAAGGAACTCAGTCATGTGCGGCTAACCCTCTGCTTAGCTAAAGGAGCTCAGGAATGTGCGGCTAACCCTGTGCTTAGGTAAAGGAGCTCAAACATGTGCGGCTAACCCTGTGCTTAGCTAAAGGAGCTCAGACATGTGCGGCTATCCCTCTGCTTAGCTAAAGGAGCTCAGACATGTGCGGCTAACCCTCTGCTTAGCTAAAGAAGCTCAGACGTGCGGCTAACCCTCTGCTTAGCTAAAGGAGCTCAGACATGTGTGGCTAACCCTCTGCTTAGCTAAAGAAGCTCAGACGTGCGGCTAACCCTCTGCTTAGCTAAAGGAGCTCAGACATGTGTGGCTAACCCTCTGCTTAGCTAAAGGAGCTCAGACATGTGTGGCTAACCCTCTGCTTAGCTAAAGAAGCTCAGACGTGCGGCTAACCCTCTGCTTAGCTAAAGGAGCTCAGACATGTGTGGCTAACCCTGTGCTTAGCTAAAGGAGCTCAGACATGTACGGCTATCCCTCTGCTTAGCTAAAGAAGCTCAGACATGTGTGGCTAACCCTCTGCTTAGCTAAAGGAGCTCAGACATGTGTGGCTAACCCTCTGCTTAGCTAAAGGAGCTCAGACATGTGCTGCTAACCCTCTGCTTAGCTAAAGGAGCTCAGACATGTGCAGCTAACCCTGTGCTTAGCTAAAGGAGCTCAGAGATGTGCGGCTAACCCTCTGCTTAAAATAAACAAGCATTGGATTGACATTAAAGAAAAAGCAGTGAAGCACTGGCTGGGAGAAGCTGCTCTTCCCTGACAGTGAGGATTAAGAACAAACGCTCACTCCGTTTACATGCAGGCACAACAGCATTTTTGTGTTCTGGCTTATACCCGTGTCAGGATGACTTTGCTGTCACTAGGGGTCTCTGATAAAAAAGTGTCTTCTTGTACATTTTTTTGAGATTTTATATTTTGTTCTGAACAGGCAGAAGGAACTTCAGTGAATATGAATTAACCTATTGGTAGTCCAATGTAGAGTTTGCCTTTGGAAAGCAGCATTGAAATGTGTTTCCTCATGGATCCCAGCCTTGATATGTGAGAGATCTTTGTGCTGTGTTAATTGAGGTAATCAGGATAGCAGTTTTATGCAAACACTAGCTTTCAAAACTTCAAAAGTCTCTTCTTCAGTTGTAATTATAAATTTAAAGAAACAAGTGTTAATTTGCCGATTTTCTGGAACAATACTGTGCATAATTAAACATTATGGACAGGATTTTCAAACCCCAGTGTTATTGTATCAAGCTCGTGGTATAGTAACAAGAGCTTTAGTAGCAAGTGATTTTCAAACAAAATGCGTTAAGTTAATCCGTTAATGCTTTGAAATTGAGTCGATGAGGTTGTTAATGAAAGCATTTATCATTAAAAAAGATAAGGGGAACATTCCGTAAGGTTACAAACGATAAAACAAGTATAGCAAAGGCTAAAATATTTTCATAACTACAAATATTGAATTATTGAGGTAGTCTGTAAGAAATTAACCCTGGTCCTGTACACACTGTCTCTTTGTCGGCTCGTTAAGATATTAACATTATTTCGCAAATTAACATCATTTTGGAAATCACATTAGGACGATTATTTAATAATGAAATAGGCACAACGACCGCTTGAAAATGCCAAAATCAATGTTACATACCGATTTCTTGATTAATACTGGAGTTATAATTTCACACTTTTGAAAGTCCTGCCCTATATTTCTACCTTAACTGAATGAGAGCTTGAAAAGTTACATAATAGCAGTAGGAGTGAGAGTTTTTTTATTTTATTTTATTTTTTTTAAATAAATTTAGTCCTTGCCAATAATTTGTTATTATTTTTCTCCCAATTTGGAATGGCCAATTATTTTTTAGGCTCAGCTCACGCTACCACCCTGCGCTGACTCGGGAGGTCAAAGACGAACACACGTGTCCTCCGAAGAGTGTGCCGTCAACCGACCGCTTTTTTTCACACTGCGAACTCACCATGCAGCCACCCAAGAGTTACAGCGTCGGAGGACAACGCAGCCCTGGGCAGCTTACAGGCAAGCCCGCACGCGCCCGGCCAGACTACAGGGGTCGCTGGTGCGTGGTGAGCCAAGGACACCCTGGCCGACCTAACCCTCCCTCCCCTGGGCGACGCTCGGCCAATTGTGCGCCGCCCTCTGGGAGCTCCAGTCCACGGTCAGCTGTGGAATAGCCTGGACTCGAACCTGCGACGTGCATCCTGCACTCCACGAGGTGTGCCTTTACCGGATGTGCCACTCGAGAGCCCCAGGTGTGACAGAGTTACTGGAGTAGCAACCAAGTTAGAGTAATATAACATGCAATCTGAAGATTGAAATATTAGGGATCTCAAAAGGTGCCTTGAAAGTTCTATTACCTGTATACAGTAATCCGTCGCATATCCGACTGCGATGGGACCAGAGTAAGGATGGATATGTAAAAAGTCAGAAAAATTAAAAAGGACACATTTTTTTTGGATGAGTGCTGCGTGTATTAAATACTTTTGAGAGCTTTGTGGATGACAAATGCACTGTATTTATTTTGAACGGGATTACAGAACCTGCTCATGACGAGACTTAAGATATGTAAATCTAATGTTAATTTTAGACCTGCAAACATGTAAACATGCATTCTCTAAGCTACCACCAACTCTCCAAAGAGTCATTTATCTGAATAAGGACGTTTGCCACAAGCGATATATTCCATGCTTGCCATACAAAACTCGCTTGAGTCGTTAAATCAGCTGCTTTACTGAACGCCGAAAGCAGCATCTGCCTTATTCATCTGAAAACGTGTTGTGATTTGTGTTTCGTAATGACGTTTGAGGTTGCTCGCTTTGTACAGGCTACAGTGTGTAAGTGATTTGTTGCAGATGAGACACAGGTTTACTACTGTTTTCAGTGAAAGCAAACTCTTCCTCCCAGTCTGGTTTAAAGCCGCATACTTTCGTTTATTACTCGTGGAGGGTTTGCTCAATGCCACTGTCTCCACGAAACGAACGAGCACTTAATTCAAAATTATGAATTTTACTTTCAACTGCACATCCAGCTTCGAAATACGCAAGTGCCAGAGAGCGGTGTTGAACGTCAACAAGTGACTCTCAATATATTTCACTTTGAGCCATTCCAGGTACTTCTGTAATTTGCCTGTACAAAAAACATGGTGTTTCTAATAAGTGTCACACTAAAAAGGGTAAAAGCTGCTGTGCAATAGTAGTCTTAAATTATACCGTGGCTTGAATGTGGGAGTTGTTATTTATATTTTGTTCAATGGAGTATCTGTCTAGAGGACCAGTACACAGGGCCAAGAGCCCTGCAAGGATGAGAAACCTTTGTCTAGTGGAGGCTGTCCAGTAAGAGAAGTTTTTAGCGTTCTTTGGCCAGGTTCCTGTATTAGACCTATGTGATGCATGTTTAAGGTGTGGTGCAGCATTCCCTAAATGTACCCGTCTTGTTCATTGCTTCTTTCAATTGACACCGTGGTCATTTTACTCTTAAAAGTTAAGTGTGTGGGGAGGATTCAAATAAAATGCATTATTACAGAATGTAAGTGATTTATTTTTAGCTGACTGCAGTTATTCGTTGAAACTTTATTAAAACCTGATTATTGTGGAAGTCGTTGACAGGCTGTGTTACTTTGCAATGTATTCTAATACTGAAGCTGGAAAAAAAAACATTTTTACAATTATTTTTATTCATTTTCCAATTTTGGAATACCCAATTATTATTCAACCTGACTCACCGCTGCAACCCCTGAACTAACTTGAGAGAGACGAAGACAACAAGCACACGCGTCCTTCGAAACGAGTGCCATCAGCCGTCTGCTTTTTTTCACTCTGCAAGCCCGGCGTGCAGCCATCTCAGAACTATAGCATCGGAGGACCACGCAGTTCTCAATTGCATACAGGCCAGCCTGCAGGCACCTGGCCAGCCACAGGGGTCACTGGTGTGCGGTGAGCCAAGGACTCCCCAGCCGACCTAACCCCTACCCCACTCGGGCAGCACTTGGCCCCTGAGATCTCCTGTCCACAGTCGGCAGTGGCATAGCTTGGATTCGAACCGACGATCTCTAAGCTATAGGGCGCATCCTGCGCTCTGGGCGGAGTGCCTTTACCAGATGTGCCACTCGTGAGCCCAGGTTAGGAACATTTTATAGACTTTCGGAAACATTATTCCAAAGAAAGAATACGCAAGGGTTACACATGAAATTTAGATGCTTCTCAACTCGTACACGTGGCTATTGTTTCCCCGGATGGTTTTGCCCATTATCACTTTTGTGGTAAATAATGATGATTACCAGGCTTCATGATGATTACCAGGCTTCATGGTGATTACCAGGCTTCATGATGATTACCAGGCTTCATGATGATTACCAGGATTCATGATGATTGCCAGGCTTCATGGTGATTACCAGGCTTCATGATGATGATGATTACCAGGCTTCATGATGATTACCAGGCTTCATGATGATGATTACCAGGCTTCATGGTGATTACCAGGCTTCATGATGATGATTACCAGGCTTCATGGTGATTACCAGGCTTCATGATGATGATTACCAGGCTTCATGGTGATTACCAGGCTTCATGATGATGATTACCAGGCTTCATGATGATTGCCAGGCTTCATGATGATGATTACCAGGCTTCATGATGATTACCAGGCTTCATGGTGATTACCAGGCTTCATGGTGATTACCAGGCTTCATGATGATGATTACCAGGCTTCATGGTGATTACCAGGCTTCATGGTGATTACCAGGCTTCATGATGATTACCAGGCTTCATGATGATTACCAGGCTTCATGGTGATTACCAGGCTTCATGATGATGATTGCCAGGCTTCATGATGATTACCAGGCTTCATGATGATTACCAGGCTTCATGGTGATTACCAGGCTTCATGATGATTACCAGGCTTCATGATGATGATGATTACCAGGCTTCATGATGATTACCAGGCTTCATGATGATGATTACCAGGCTTCATGGTGATTACCAGGCTTCATGATGATTACCAGGCTTCATGATGATGATGATTACCAGGCTTCATGATGATTACCAGGCTTCATGATGATGATTACCAGGCTTCATGGTGATTACCAGGCTTCATGATGATGATTACCAGGCTTCATGGTGATTACCAGGCTTCATGATGATTACCAGGCTTCATGATGATTACCAGGCTTCATGATGATTACCAGGCTTCATGATGATTACCAGGCTTCATGATGATGATGATTACCAGGCTTCATGATGATTACCAGGCTTCATGGTGATTACCAGGCTTCATGATGATGATTACCAGGCTTCATGGTGATTACCAGGCTTCATGATGATGATTACCAGGCTTCATGATGATTACCAGGCTTCATGGTGATTACCAGGTTTCATGATGATTACCAGGCTTCATGATGATTACCAGGCTTCATGATGATTACCAGGTTTCATGATGATTACCAGGCTTCATGATGATTACCAGGCTTCATGGTGATTACCAGGCTTCATGATGATGATTACCAGGCTTCATGATGATTACCAGGCTTCATGATGATGATTACCAGGCTTCATGATGATTACCAGGCTTCATGATGATTACCAGGTTTCATGATGATTACCAGGCTTCATGATGATTACCAGGCTTCATGATGATTACCAGGCTTCATGATGATTACCAGGCTTCATGATGATTACCAGGCTTCATGATGATTACCAGGCTTCATGATGATTACCAGGCTTCATGAGTTCAGATGATTACCAGGCTTCATGATGATTACCAGGCTTCATGATGATTACCAGGTTTCATGATGATTACCAGGCTTCATGATGATTACCAGGCTTCATGATGATTACCAGGCTTCATGATGATTACCAGGCTTCATGATGATTACCAGGCTTCATGATGATGATTACCAGGCTTCATGATGATTACCAGGCTTCATGGTGATTACCAGGCTTCATGATGATTACCAGGCTTCATGATGATTACCAGGCTTCATGGTGATTACCAGGTTTCATGATGATTACCAGGCTTCATGATGATTACCAGGCTTCATGATGATGATGATTACCAGGCTTCATGATGATTACCAGGCTTCATGGTGATTACCAGGCTTCATGATGATGATTACCAGGCTTCATGGTGATTACCAGGCTTCATGATGATGATTACCAGGCTTCATGGTGATTACCAGGTTTCATGGTGATTACCAGGCTTCATGATGATTACCAGGCTTCATGGTGATTACCAGGCTTCATGATGATTACCAGGCTTCATGATGATTACCAGGCTTCATGATGATTACCAGGCTTCATGATGATTGCCAGGCTTCATGATGATGATTACCAGGTTTCATGATGATTACCAGGCTTCATGATGATTACCAGGTTTCATGATGATTACCAGGCTTCATGGTGATTACCAGGCTTCATGATGATTACCAGGCTTCATGATGATTACCAGGCTTCATGATGATTACCAGGTTTCATGATGATTACCAGGCTTCATGATGATTACCAGGCTTCATGATGATGATTGCCAGGTTTCATGATGATTACCAGGCTTCATGGTGATTACCAGGCTTCATGATGATGATTACCAGGTTTCATGATGATTACCAGGCTTCATGATGATTACCAGGCTTCATGGTGATTACCAGGCTTCATGATGATGATTACCAGGCTTCATGATGATTACCAGGCTTCATGGTGATTACCAGGCTTCATGATGATGATTACCAGGCTTCATGATGATTACCAGGCTTCATGATGTTTCAATGAACATTTATTTTCATGTTGCATCTCCCTTAAATTGGAATAGTTCACTTAAATGAAGAACCCTATATAGGGTTTATTAGTGTGTTTGTTCCACCATTGATACCGTGTATGTTGGTCTCTTTGCCTTCAGTGAACGATCTGACTGAAGGAGCCAGCTGGAAGGCCGTTTCTGTCACAGTCTGCATGTATGTGTTCCTCAAGTTCCTGCAAGGAGGGGGAGCAGGTAAGGCTGTGTGCTTTTCTTTCATTTTCTTTCATGTGTTTGTGTTCAGTGAAGAAATGGTGGTGAATTTCACAATAAAAAAACCTCCCCACGTGGGTTGAAATTCCTGATGCAAAGGTCTTTGTTACTTTTTTTTTTAGTATCATTTTTTTCTCAATGACTCTCATCTTTCCTGCGGTCGTGTCTTTGGTTCCTGTTTTTTGTGGGATATTGTGACCTTTCAACTCTGCTTTGTGTGTAGTATAGAAGCTGGTCTGAATGTAATATGTTTTTTTTTATGAAGCAGAACAACATGCAAACAAGCTAGATGACAGCCCGGTAGACTGAGCCAGAACATGTGAACATGAAATAATCCTGATCTACCAATCAGACGGCTAAGCTGTTTACTGATTTTACAAAACAAAGTACACAGGTCTCCACCTTCACACAGACAACCCCTCGATCGTAATAATCATTGGGTCTACACACAGTCCTCCACCTTCACACAGACAACCCCTCCATCATAATAGCAGTCTTTATATATCTGCCTGCTTAATTATAGACAGTTGTATCTCATTTGGGAACTCTCACATTACAGAGGCACTCTGGGAAATGTAGTCTTGATCTCCCTATTCAAACGACCAAGACTACATTTTAACTTTTTCTCAGTTCTGGGTCTCTGCCCTATCACACATCCACTTTAAAGGGTATAAATGACTCAGTATTCTGGGTCTTATATACCTTACCCTTTAACTTTTCACCATACTCTATCACAATCTAGTAATGTATAAAGAAAAAAGAAAAAGTTCCATGACAAAGGTTTCAACATTGACAAACACTTCTAGTTGAAATATTTGTCATTACACATATACAGTTTATTTTAGTATTTCTAAACTATTATTGAGTGTTTTAATAGTTACAAGTGATCCAACTATTTAAGCTACGGTTTTACAAAATGTTTTAATTAAAAAATACATAATACAAATGAATGAATATATGTGGTTTTGCGACAAAACTAATATAAATCTTCAGTTTAGTTTTTACTGAATTCTATGATCTAGTATATTATTACACTCAAAAGCATGGCTATCTAAGGGTTGTTGGTATTGGGAACAGATTCATGTAGAATACAAATCTACAGCAAGCGGTACTTATTTAGCAATCCAGTGCAATTGGAATGTATGCTGATGTTGTTTCTCCCTGTGCAGGGGCCTCTGGCTTTGTGAATAACCTGCGCTCGTTCCTGTGGATCCGGGTACAGCAGTACACTAACCAGACAGTGCAGGTCCGCCTGTTTGCTCACCTTCACTCGCTGTCCCTGCGCTGGCACTTGGGCCGTCGCACTGGGGAGGTGCTGCGCAGTATAGACAGGGGAACCTCCAGCATCAACTCCCTGCTGAGGTACCACCTCCTTCAGCCGTAGTGTTACTCAACTGAGTTCATCACTGTAATGTCCTTTTCAACATAATCGCCATTGTTTTCATATTTTTATTCACAAAACAATCGTCACAAATCAGACTGGATGTATGACCCTGTCAGTCTGGACGTCACTGAATCTGATGGGTCTTTCAAACTTTCATCAGAATTCTCTGTAGTAGCAAGCAAGGTCCATGCTGAGACACTGCCTTATCAGACTCATCAGGTACCTCGGAGGGAGGTCATGTTTGATGTCTTTGTTTTTCTTCCATGTGGGTGTAGTTCACATCACAGAAAAACATGTGTTAGGATTCGTCTAGTATTTCATTTGACAGCACTGTTTACAAAACTGAGGAAAGTATAGTAATGTCATGTTTGAGCTGCCATATGTAACATGTGGCTCTCTAGCTAGACATTATACCAGCCCCCACATCTCAGCCACAGTGTGAGTGAGCTTACCTCTACAGTTTGTGAAAAAGACCAACAAGTAATCATTTTGGTGCTTTTCTGAAAAATGAAGTGAGTATTTTTAACAATCTGTTATGCGTAACATACTGAAGGATGACTAGCCTTCAGTCCTCCGTTTCTCTGTACTGGACGAAAACAAATCTATTCGTCCACAAATATAGAACAGCTGAACACTGCTCTCCCATTGTTTTCTATGGAGGTCAGAGGTGCTGTTATTACTCAGTAATGGAACTGCAAATAAAGATATTCTTAGAAGAAGCTGACCACAATAATCTACGTGCAACAGAAAACAAATACAAACATTTTCAGTTTCGTGTGTAATTTTTTTCTCTTGTTTTTTTTTAGTTACATTGTGTTCAGTATCTTTCCCACTATAGTTGACATTGTGATTGCAATCGTCTACTTCAGCTCCCTGTTTAGTGCCTGGTTGGGACTGATCGTCTTCATCTGTATGGCCCTTTACCTGAGTGAGTAACGCCTGCCCTTGAGCACCAGCTCCTTCATCATGATTAAGGGATGCTGACATTAGTTGTGCTTTAATGGTTTGTGTGTGTTTGTAAAGATGTATGAAATTGGAACCATTTTAGAGCTTGATTGAGCTTTTATAGGATTTATTTCCCTTAATACTTACCTAAACTAGAGGCACCCTCAGCATGGCTATCCTCTTACTCAAGAACATACTAGTAAACTACTGCAGTTTACTGTAGAAAACAGCAGAACTAAACAAACAAGCAGCACTACGCAGACACTTTCCACACACATTTAAACACTGCTATTAACCCCATTTAAACTTTAACGTATTGGAAATGCCATTACAAGCTCTGCATCAATATATGACTACAACATGTATTGTGTAGAATATGGATTGAATATGGAAATAAAGCCTACACTGTATCATTACTACTTTGTACACAATTGGGTTACACCTATATTAAACGATAAAATAATAACACCCCTAATTCAGCACACATACAAAGCAAATTTGATATTCTAAATCCAACTGTGCCAGAATCAGGATGAGAAATTAGAAGAGCTAGTTGATTTACCTATCATGTGTGATTAAAAAAGATATAAACATGTTTTAGGAATTAGTTGAAAAAAAACACTGGTGCAATATGGACAACACAGGATACAGCAGAGATCTGCAGAGATGTTCTGCCAGTACCATGTTCTGCAGCTGGATGAGGAGAAGTTGATTTTGAGTCCTCCTCACACACATTCTCTCCTTAAAGTGTTAAGTCCTGAAAGCATGTTTAGTTGAAAATCTGTGGTAGGGCATATGAGCAACTGAAACATGTTTATTTTGCATTGAGCACTGAGGCACTGGATCCTGTACATCGTTGATCTGTTAATTAAAGTACACATTTCAGAAAAATGAGTGTGATTTTTACATGACTCTCCATTTATTAGAGTGGTGTTTACAGTATTTTGTGAGACTCTTGCACCTATTTGACCCAGATTTAAGAGCGCAGTAATTTTGTGACATTTTTACAGTACAGTAATCTGTCACATATCTGCCATGATCAACCTCTTCAGCAACGTTAGTTTATTATTGACTCTGGTCCCACCGCAGTCGGACATGCGATGGATTACTGTATACCCATTTTGTCTAAGGTGGCTCGTCTCTCAGTTTGATTATTGTAACAGAATGGCTTGGTGTGCCTTCAAGGAGCTGACTGGACTGCGCTCATTGTGATTCAGAACTCGCAAGGACCCAATGGCAGACATGGTAGTGATTTGCTGACAGAAAGAAAACTAGACCCTAGATCACTGTATCACAATTTTATCTACTTGCCACATTGATACAGAAATGACAGGGTTATTACTTCGAGGTACAAGAATCGTAGAATCTACTCTAAACAGTTGAGATGAACTAGTTTTAACCACTTCAACTCCAGATGTAAAAATGAAACCCCTTCCCAGGTACCAGATTTTGATAATAATAATAATAATGTTTTCAAACCTGTAATTGCTCTAAAATGTTAACGTGATAAATAAAACACAAATAAATGACTTAAACTGTGTTTTCATTAACCCTTTATGCTGCTGTGTACTACATACCCATATTCAGTATAGAGGTAAAAACTTTTTTTTTTTAGTTCAATAGAGTTAAAAACATTTTTAATTCATTTAATTCAAAAACATTTTTTTAAGTTTTTTATTCAATATAGAGATAAAAACGTTTTTTTGTTGTTTTTTTTAACAATGAAAACAAAAACGCTGCTAATAACGGCAATAACAATAATAATCAGTAAACAGTAATTATCAAATAAAAATCAAACAACATCAAAACGTGTGCCAGTATCGACTTGCTCTGTGCCATTTATTGAAATGTTCAATACAACAGAACCCGGGGTTGCCTTCGCAACCACTGTACATTTTTCTTTTGACTTTTCTTTTGTTTTCATTTTCATAGCAGACCCTGTACATTTTTTACAGTGTCTGCTTCGCTTGTGTTGGAGGGATAGTCACAAATGCATGTAGACAGCTAATTTGCGCAGGCATTGTGATGGATCTGCCTGCCACATTGCCTGTACCCAGCGCTGTGTTTTGATAGTATTTTGTCACAGCACTGCCATTTCAAAACAAACAGCTTCCCGTTTGCAGCTGGCTCACCTGTAAAGTAGCTGCATGCTCTTCTGTTTGTACAGTTTGTACTGTTCTTGGCTCCACATCTTCTTCATCATAATCGCTGAGTGATAAGTCAGCATCACTGTCGAAATCCTCCGAACTAACTTCACTCCTGTTGCTCATTACAGAAAGACCACGTACGTTGCCATGTTTAGCTTTCGCTAAAAACTATATAAATTATAACTAAACAAGTAAAACTAATAATAAATAAGAAATACTAATTTAACACTATATATATATATATACTATATATACTTGTAAAAGCTGAATGGCTTCCTGCAATATATCTCAGCCTTCTGAACGCCCACAGCTAGACTGGAATAGCTACATGACATGCAATTGGATAAAAATGTCACCTGACCCTCCCCCAACTTTCATTGCACATTCCACAGTACTAGCACTGCTTTAGAGAATGAAACCTGAAACGCTAAACTGAGAAACTGATCATAGAGTAGAATGGGAAACGTGACGTACGCACGTACAGCATGGTACTGTAAGTGGGTTTTCAATTGACATACGTGTGTACGTCATGGAGTTGAAGTGGTTAATAATATTTTTTTGACCATGTGTATTGTAATTATGAAAATAATTAAGGTGGATAAAAACAAAAAAAGTGTTAAGCCCCTTTCACACTGGCACTCTGGCTACCCAGGTCACAATCCTGCGTCGTGTGAAACCACATACCTGGGTCATACCCGGCTTGAGCTAGACAAAATGCATGATGTCTGTTCGTAAGCCGACGAAATAACAAACAGCCACGCCTGCATGAAGGTTTCACTTCCGCAAGGAACAGTTCTGTTTATTCTGTTTTGCCATATTTTGTTAGATTGTGGGATCCGTTATCTGTTCTCTATTCTGTTTGTCCTTTTTAAGAAGTCTCATCCCTACACTGAGGGAACACAAAGAAACCTGTTCTTTCAAGTTTTCTTGGTCAGGCAGTAGAAGAAAGAGAATATACAGAAGGTAGAGCGGCACAGAGCCTCCGGAGGCATGTCTGCTTACTGACACCGATCTTTTCCTGAGACTTTCTCCCCTCGCCAAACATACTGGATCAGGAAATAACATTGGTCTTTGTAATACTTATGTTTGAAAACAATCTTGATGAAAATGTAGCTGAGAATGTAGGGTGCCAATTGAGACACTTTTGCACATAGCTGTAAAAATTGTGTAACTTGATTGCTTTTTTAGTCAAATCTAATTATCCTGCTCCTAGTAATCACTGTATAAAACACTTTGCATTCCATAGATTCTTATTTTATGAAGTGCAGTGAGATGGTAGAGCTGTAGATTTGTGTCTAATAATATGGTACCGTTGCTTCCCACAGCTCTGACCATCGTCATAACAGAGTGGAGGACCAAATATAGACGAGATATGAACACGCAGGACAATGATGCCAAATCCAAGGCTGTCGACTCCCTGCTGAACTTTGAAACGGTACTGCCTTCCTCACTGAGCATCCCTTCGACACGATACTGCCTTCCTCACTGAGCATCCCTTTGAAACGATACTGCCTTTCTCACTAACCCTTTGAAACGATACTGCCTTCTTCACTGAGCATCCCTTTGAAACGATACTGCCTTCCTCACTAATCCTTTGAAATGATACTGCCTTCCTCACTGAGCATCCCTTTGACACGATACTGCCTTCCTCACTGAGCATCCCTTTGAAACAATACTGCCTTCCTCACTAGCCCTTTGAAACGATACTGCCTTCCTCACTGGGCATCCCTTTGAAACGATACTGCCTTCCTCACTGAGCATCCCTTTGAAACGATACTGCCTTCCTCACTAACCCTTTGAAACGATACTGCCTTCCTCACTGAGCATCCCTTTGAAACGATACTGCCTTCCTCACTGAGCATCCCTTTGAAACGATACTGCCTTCCTCACTGAGCATCCCTTCGACACGATACTGCCTTCCTCACTGAGCATCCCTTCGACACGATACTGCCTTCCTCACTAACCCTTTGAAACGATACTGCCTTCCTCACTGAGCATCCCTTCGACACGATACTGCCTTCCTCACTGAGCATCCCTTCGACACGATACTACCTTCCTCACTGAGCATCCCTTCGACACGATACTGCCTTCCTCACTGAGCATCCCTTTGAAACGATACTGCCTTCCTCACTAACCCTTTGAAACGATACTGCCTTCCTCACTGAGCATCCCTTCGACACGATACTGCCTTCCTCACTGAGCATCCCTTTGAAACGGTGCTGCCTTCCTCACTGAGCATCCCTTCGACACGATACTGCCTTCCTCACTGAGCATCCCTTTGAAACGATACTGCCTTCCTCACTAACCCTTTGAAACGATACTGCCTTCCTCACTGAGCATCCCTTCGACACGATACTGCCTTCCTCACTGAGCATCCCTTCGCAACGATACTACCTTCCTCACTGAGCATCCCTTCGACACGATACTGCCTTCCTCACTGAGCATCCCTTTGAAACGATACTGCCTTCCTCACTAACCCTTTGAAACGATACTGCCTTCCTCACTGAGCATCCCTTTGACACGATACTGCCTTCCTCACTGAGCATCCCTTCGACACGATACTGCCTTCCTCACTGAGCATCCCTTTGACACGATACTGCCTTCCTCACTGAGCATCCCTTTGACACGATACTGCCTTCCTCACTGAGCATCCCTTCGACACGATACTGCCTTCCTCACTGAGCATCCCTTTGAAACGGTACTAACTTCCTCACTAACCCTTTGAAACGATACTGCCTTCCTCACTGAGCATCCCTTTGAAACGATACTAACTTCCTCACTAACCCTTTGAAACGATACTGCCTTCCTCACTGAGCATCCCTTTGACACGATACTGCCTTCCTCACTGAGCATCCCTTTGACACGGTACTGCCTTCCTCACTGAGCATCCCTTTGACACGGTACTGTCGTCCTCACTAACCCTTTGAAACGATACTGCCTTCCTCACTGAACATCCCTTCGACACGATACTGCCTTCCTCACTGAGCATCCCTTTGAAACGATACTGCCTTCCTCACTGAGCATCCCTTTGAAACGATACTGCCTTCCTCACTGAGCATCCCTTTGACACGATACTGCCTTCCTCACTGAGCATCCCTTTGACACGGTACTGCCTTCCGCACTGAGCATCCCTTTGACACGATACTGCCTTCCTCACTGAGCATCCCTTCAACACGATACTGCCTTCCTCACTGAGCATCCCTTCAACACGATACTGCCTTCCTCACTGAGCATCCCTTTGAAACGATACTGCCTTCCTCACTAACCCTTTGAAACGATACTGCCTTCCTCACTGAGCATCCCTTCAACACGATACTGCCTTCCTCACTGAGCATCCCTTCGACACGATACTGCCTTCCTCACTGAGCATCCCTTTGACACGATACTGCCTTCCTCACTGAGCATCCCTTCGACACGATACTGCCTTCCTCACTGAGCATCCCTTCGACACGATACTGCCTTCCTCACTGAGCATCCCTTTGACACGATACTGCCTTCCTCACTGAGCATCCCTTTGAAACGGTACTGCCTTCCTCACTAACCCTTTGAAACGATACTGCCTTCCTCACTGAGCATCCCTTTGAAACGATACTGCCTTCCTCACTGAGCATCCCTTTGAAACGATACTGCCTTCCTCACTAACCCTTTGAACCGATACTGCCTTCCTCACTGAGCATCCCTTTGACACGATACTGCCTTCCTCACTGAGCATCCCTTTGACACGGTACTGCCTTCCTCACTGAGCATCCCTTTGACACGGTACTGTCGTCCTCACTAACCCTTTGAAACGATACTGCCTTCCTCACTGAGCATCCCTTCGACACGATACTGCCTTCTTCACTGAGCATCCCTTTGAAACGATACTGCCTTCCTCACTAACCCTTTGAAACGATACTGCCTTCCTCACTGAGCATCCCTTCGACACGATACTGCCTTCCTCACTGAGCATCCCTTTAACATGGTGCTGCCTTCCTCACTGAGCATCCCTTTGACATGGTACTGTCGTCCTCACTGAGCATCCCTTTGACACGATACTGCCTTCCTCACTGAGCATCCCTTTGACACGATACTGCCTTCCTCACTGAGCATCCCTTTGACACGGTACTGCCTTCCGCACTAACCCTTTGAAACGATACTGCCTTCCTGTGGCAATGTGCTCCGCCCCTGTGTGCATTTCTGTGTTGTATGTTGCGTGTGGTGTGTTTAATGTTGGTGTATAGATATGGCTGCACGGGATATAAATGGGTGTGTGCAGCACGAGTTAGTTAAAATGTATAATTGTATTTAGTCACGGGATTGCACTATCACTTCACATGCATTTAAAGTATTTAATATGTGAGCACGGGGTTGCACGTAATTAATTCACGTGCTCGGATTCAAGTGAATAATTAATTAGTAATTGAATCCCAGCACAACAGTATATATAGATGCATGTTTCACTCACTCAGGGTTGTGTGTTCGGTGAGTGGAGAACGGGAGTGAGGAAGGAGGAAAGGAAAGTAAAGTAAAGAAAAGTAAAGTTTATTTCACTCACCGTGTTTGTTTGTCTGTCCGTGCACTCGTCTGTTTACTGTTTTATCGTTTTGTTAGTCTATTTTTTTTGGTGTAAAGTGCCGTCTTCTGTTTTCTGTTTGTTTAAACCTTTTATTTATAATAAACCGCGCAACCGCGCTTTCATCATTTCACCTCATCTGTCCTGTCTCTGTGTATTCATTTCCTGGATCTGACGTCACCACTCAGCCAGCCGTGTGACATATGCCATATGTGTCCTGCGTGGGATAACAGCGCCTCCAAGCGTCAGACCAGGAGAGGTGTTTCTGTGTAAAAAAAAAAAAAAAAAAAAAAAAAAATTTCTTTCCCTTTTGAAAAAAAAAAAAAAAGGGGGAAATGGAAGGCTGGAGAGACGGCTGCCGGAACCTGGAGGACCTCCTCGGGGGCCTCAAGGACCAAGGCTTGTGCCTTGCCTGTGGGGTCTATGGACACACAGTGAAGATCTGCCCCTTCCAAGAGGAGGAGGAGGAGGAACCAGCCCAGGTAGGGAGGAGGAGTAAGAAGAGAAGGGGGAAAGGAAAGCTGCAGCAGCAACAACAGCAACCGCAGCAACAGCAGGTGTGGAGAGAGGTCCCGGAGGATCCACAGCCCAGGAGGGAGGAGACAGAGCCTTTCCCATCCTCTGAGGAGATGCTGGACTGGGTGTCGGACCCAGAGTGGAACTGGGAGGACCTCCCAAAGGTTGTTGACCTGCTGTGGGCCAGAGATGGGGAACACTGGGAACAACACTACTACCCAGTGCCCTTTGTGAACCCGGCAGCCGTGGTAATCAACTACTTGGCTGCCGATATGGGACTTCCCCAGCAGGTTGACTTCCAAGTAGGAGGAGCCACACCTACCTGCACCCTCACTGGGCTCGAGGGAAAATGCCTGCTGTCCCCATCTCCACCAGCAGAGGAAGAATGCCTGCTGGTTTCCCCTTCCGAGGCAGAGCCGCACCAGTCCCCTGCAATAGGGGGAGAGCCGCACCAGTCCCCTGTACTAGGGGGAGAGCCGCACCAGTCCCCTGCAATAGGGGGAGAGCCACACCAGTCCCCTGCAATAGGGGGAGACTACACGCTGCTCCCACCTTCGTCGCCAGGAGACTACACGCTGCTCCCACCTTCGTCGCCAGGAGACTACACGCTGCTCCCACCTTCACCGGCAGGAGCAGAGCAGCCGGAGCTGCCTCTGCCTCTGCCACCTTCACCGGCAGGAGCAGAGCAGCAGGAGCTGTCTCTACCTCCTCCACCTCCACCGCCAGGAGCAGAGCAGCAAGAGCTGCCTCTACCTCCGCAACTTCCACCAGCAGAGGGTGAATGCCTGCTGGGTCCACTTCCACCAGCAGAGGGTCAATGCCTGCTGGGTCCACTTCCACCAGCAGAGGGTCAATGCCTGCTGGGTCCACTTCCACCAGCAGAGGGTCAATGCCTGCTGGGTCCACTGCCACCAGCAGAGGGTAAATGCCTGCTGGTATCACTTCCCCGACCGCCATCTTCACCCCAAGAGGGGAAGAGGTGCAGGAGCTGCCTCTCCTTCACAAGAAGAAGTACCAGGACTTGATGCTGGCATTCCTCAGCAACCACTGCATAGTCTGCTGAGGGGAGCACAGTGGAAAACAGCCCGCCCCAGCGGCTACGAAGAGGGCCAGCACCGCCGCAGCCACTGCCACAGTGGCCAACCACAGCACAACGACTGGTCCTGACTCCGCACCTCCCAAGGATGCCAGCCTCGCCGCCCAAGGATGCCAGCCTCGCCGCCCAAGGATGCCAGCCTC
The DNA here is from genome assembly GCA_030684275.1 of Acipenser oxyrinchus oxyrinchus. Taxonomy (NCBI): domain Eukaryota; kingdom Metazoa; phylum Chordata; class Actinopteri; order Acipenseriformes; family Acipenseridae; genus Acipenser; species Acipenser oxyrinchus. Next base: position 23,394,281 of record CM060258.1, on the reverse strand, counting down.
ACTTCGCCCAAGGATGCCAGCCTTGCCTCGCCAAGGATGCCAGCCTCGCCGCCCAAGGATGCCAGCCTTGCACGCCTGGGGCTGCCTGGTGCTCCACATCGCCTGGGCTGCCTGGTGCTCCGCATTGCCTGGGGCTGCCTGGTGCTCCGCGACGCCTGGGGCTGCCTGTTGCTCCGCGACGCCTGGGGCTGCCTGTTGCTCCGCGACGCCTGGGCTGCCTGTTGCTCCGCATCGTCTGAGGCTGCCTGTTGCTCTGCATCGCCTGGGGCTGCCTGTTGCTCTGCATCGCCTGGGGCTGCCTGTTGCTCCGCATCGCCTGGGGCTGCCTGTTGCTCTGCTTCGCTGCCGGAAGTACTGTGGCCGGAGCCCCAGCAAGGGGAGCTGTCGGCTTTGAAGAAAGGGGAGGAGGTCTGGAGACCACCACCAACCCCAGCAGCAGTTTCGCTGCCGGAGATCGTGGGGGAGGTCAGGAGACCTGCACCCACTGCAGCACTTTCGCTGCCGGAAGTACTGTGGCCGGAGCCCCAGCAAGGGGAGCTGTCGGCTTTGAAGAAGGGGGAGGAGGTCCGGAGACCACCAACCCCAGCAGCAGTTTCACTGCCGGAGATCGTGGGGGAGGTCAGGAGACCTGCGCCCACTGCAGCACTTGCGCTGCAGAAAGTGCTGTGGCCGGAGCCCCACGTGGCGGAGCTGCCGGCTACTGAAGAAGGGGGGAGGTCAGGAGGCCACCCCCCAAGCAGCCTTTCCGCTGCCAGGACTACCCCGGCTGGAGGAGCCAGACTGGGGACTATTAATGTCTCTGCTGACAGCATTTCCTCTGCCAGCTGGGAAGCTGCCGGCATAGCCACCAGCAGCAAAAGAGTGGCAGGAGTATGCCACCCCGCTGTCAGCATTGCTGCTGACAGCCTTACGACCTGTGGGCCCCTTGAAGCCTCCGGTCCTGGCCCAGGACTTTGTGCTGGACTTTTGGGCTTTTAAGGGGGGAGGTGGCCGTTGAGGCCATGTGTGCTCCGCACAAGGGGGGGTATATGTGGCAATGTGCTCCGCCCCTGTGTGCATTTCTGTGTGGTATGTTGCGTGTGGTGTGTTTAATGTTGGTGTATAGATATGGCTGCACGGGATATAAATGGGTGTGTGCAGCACGAGTTAGTTAAAATGTATAATTGTATTTAGTCACGGGATTGCACTATCACTTCACGTGCATTTAAAGTATTTAATATGTGAGCACGGGGTTGCACATAATTAATTCACGTGCTGGGATTCAAGTGAATAATTAATTAGTAATTGAATCCCAGCACAACAGTATATATAGATGCACGTTTCACTCACTCAGGGTTGTGTGTTCGGTGAGTGGAGAACGGGAGTGAGGAAGGAGGAAAGGAAAGTAAAGTAAAGAAAAGTAAAGTTTATTTCACTCACCGTGTTTGTTTGTCTGTCCGTGCACTCGTCTGTTTACTGTTTTATCGTTTTGTTCGTCTATTTATTTTGGCGTAAAGTGCCGTGTCCTGTCTTCTGTTTGTTTAAACCGTTTATTTATAATAAACCGTGCACCAGCGCTTTCATCATTTCACCTCATCTGTTCTCTGTGTATTCATTTCCTGGTTCTGACATCACCACTCAGCTAGCCGTGTGACACTTCCTCACTAACCCTTTGACACGATACTCCTTCCTCACTGAGCATCCCTTTGAAACGATACTGACTTCCTCACTGAGCATCCCTTTGTGAAGTTGCTTCCGCCGCCACTTCTTGAACTGCTTTTACAAAATGTCATCAACACACTTGGTGTTATGATTAGTTATTAGCGGACACATATCTTTCAGTCATTTGTTCTTAAAATAATTAACACACTTCAATATTACTGCACACTCCAGGGTGTGCAGTAGTATTGAAATGACTACACTTCCTGTGTGGTTGAAGGCATGGGTACACCTTGTTGTTGATTGCATATGTCATAAACCCTTTCAGATGCAGACTTCATATTTTCAGTGTTGTTGAAACTCCTCGGACCAAACTGTACAGTGATCTAATGTCTGCCATGTTATGGTCCTGCGATTTTGGTTTCTGGATGATAAAGGTTGTATTCGTTACACAAACATATTCTGTGGTTCTTTAGATCATGGGTATCGCAGAAAAGAAAAAAAAATAACCCTTTTTTCTCAGAGACCTGACTTCATACACTATTTGTAGTTATATTAGCACTGTCATTTACTAATTAGCATTGTCAGTATTCAGAGGGTATGCAGAGACAATTGAAGGAGTAATTTTGGTAGTAACCTGCCTTTTGTTTGGTTTTGTAGGTGAAGTATTACAACGCTGAGAGCTATGAAGTGAACCGCTTTAACAACGCCATCCTCAAATATCAGGTACACTACACTACACTACAAGCTACAGAGAGCTATCAGATACACATGAAACTACAGAGAGCTATCAGATACACATGAAACTACAGAGAGCTATCAGATACACATGAAACTACAGAGAGCTCAGATACACATGAAACTACAGAGAGCAATCAGATACACATGAAACTACAGAGAGCAATCAGATACACATGAAACTACAGAGAGCAATCAGATACACATGAAACTACAGAGAGCAATCAGATACTCATGAAACTACAGAGAGCAATCAGATACACATGAAACTACAGAGAGCTATCAGATACACATGAAACTACAGAGAGCTCAGATACACATGGAACTAACAGAGCAATCAGATACACATGAAACTACAGAGCAATCAGATACACATGAAACTACAGAGCAATCAGATACACATGGAACTACAGAGCAATCAGATACAAATGAAACTACAGAGAGCAATCATACTCATGAAACTACAGAGAGCAATTAGATACACATAAAACTACAGAGAGCAATTGGGTACTTATGAAACTACAGAGCAATCAGATACACATGGAACTACAGAGCAATCAGATACACATGAAACTACAGAGAGCAATCGGGTACAAATGAAACTACAGAGCAATCAGATACACATGAATCTACAGAGAGCAATGGAATTGACATTTGAAATGTTAGGGTATTCCACAATAAGTTTCTTTGCTGTGCTCTTGTGTTCTTGTGTTGATTTTATAGAACCTTACTATAAAATATCAGTCGTGTCTGTGCACAATGTGTTTCTGTAAGTGTGGCACTGCAAATGCATATCCTTATCAAGTGATGCTGCTGGCTTTTATGAATAAACCTGACAGAGCCAGAAACTGCCCAGCTGAAGCTGCAATGGTTTATTTGAGGAGGTTTGTTATCGTATGATCTTCTGTTGCTGTTTGTCCCCCAGGCTTCTGAATGGAAAGTGAATGCCTCTCTGGCCCTGCTCAATCAGACTCAGAACCTTGTTATTGGTGGCGGGTTACTGGCCGGCTCCCTGCTCTGTGCCTACTTTGTCACTGAGAACAAGCTCAAGGTAAAGTATGGAAGTGAATCCAGAAGACATCTGTGACTTTAGAGGTTTCACTTGCAGTGTTTTTTATGTTCATAATTTGTGATATGTATGTAGGTTGTGGTGAAGACAGACACACAGATTTCTAGTTTGACAAAACTGATCAAATTTTTTCACATTACTAACATACCTTAAAATGTGTCCTCATTCCAGGTTGGTGATTATGTTTTTTTCGGAACCTACATTATTCAGCTCTACACCCCTCTCAACTGGTTTGGTACCTACTACAGGTAAGGCACTGTTTAGCAAAGCGGTGAGCAATATATTCAGCACCCAGGGCTGTTTAACTTGAAAAGGTAAAAGAAAACCTGAAACAGTTACTCCAATACCGCAACAATACAAGAGAAGTAAAGGGAGAAGTCATAAGCCAAAGGGACAATGGGGAAACCTTAGTAGTGAAAGCAAACACAAATGTATTGAATGACTACTTTAAAAAGATTTTGGTCTAAATCAAACAGAAGTACTAAGAGGAGTCTCTCAAGACAAACCGATTCCCTGGAGTGCTTAATGTACAAGGGAGGTTATATCCACGAGCCTAACAAATTGATAAAGATGGCTTGCAAATGTTCTAAAGATATTTAAGAAGGGAGATAAGGCGGAACCAGGAAATTACAGACCCATTAGCCTGATCTCCATGTCATCAAGGAATCAATCAAACGAGAGGATTATTTATATCATAACTTAGAATACTGTGTTCATTTTATATTGCTGCAATGCAAATACGTGATTGCTGCTTTGGAGAGTCCAATGAAGAGACTCAAGACTCATCCCAGGACTAGAAGAGATGGCTTCTGAATATAGGTTGAGGGAATCCAATCTACTTAGCTTAAAACAAAGAAGGGCAAGGGGAGACTTGATTAAGGTTTTTTAAATCCCAAAAGGAGATGACAAAATGAGCCCTTTTGAGAAATGAAACAGGCAAACACTGTCTTTATGAGCTGAGTTTGAAAATGAAAATACATGTTTACTATAACTTGTGTTTATTTCAAAACTAGTAAATGGAAATGCAATATAGATTTATGGAATTATTTAGTTACAAGTTAAAACAACCTAAAGAGACAACAACATGAAATTTTGAATTCAATCGGCCTCTATGCAAGCTGGGTGGAATGGCCTCTCTCTCTCTCTCTCTCTCTCTCTCTCTCTCTCTCTATTGATGGGTGAATGGCCTCCTCTCTGTCTGAAACTTTCCACATGTTCACATGGTTATTCATAGAATTAAACTAAGCTTCTTAAAGTGTCTATTTAATATATGCCATCTGTAACCCCAGTCCTATTGTCTTGTTGAGTTTGAAGGAGAGATTTGAGTTAAAATGATCAGTCGGTTTAACCTGTGCTGGTAGCTCTGACTCTAACCCTTGGGTGCAGAACTGTGTCTTTAAAACAAGAGAGTCTTTGATCAATACTTACATCTTTGTGGCAATTTTATAATATGCAGCAAAGCAGTGTGTGGAAAATGTCAACAATCAATCAATCAATCTTTATTTGATATAACTCCCTTCACAATAAATTGTCGCAAGGCGCTTCACAGGTACAACATAAATTATTGATACTATACAAGCAATAGCAAACATTAAAACATTCAATACAAAAATTAATTAAAATGCAATATAATACAGGGTAAAAACATTACTTTATATTAAGATGTGAACTGTAGATTATAAAAGTGTGTCTTCAGTCGTGTTTTAAAAACTGCAACAGTTGGTGCCTCCCTTACGGGAACAGGCAGCCGATTCCATAATTCAGGGGCCTTGAAGCCAAATGATCTAACACCTGTGTTCATTTTTGATACCTTAGGGACAGTAAACAATCCTGCGTCCTGGGATCGCAGTGGTCGCCTAGGTATACATGGGATTAAAATATCATTTAAATCTGAAACTGTTTAATGCTTTGTAAGTAATAAGCATGTCCTTAAAATCAACCCTAAACCTCACAGGAAGCCAGTGTAGGGCTGCCAGCACCGGCGTCATGTGATCATGTCTTTTACTTGTTCAAACCCTGGCAGCAGTGTTTTGCACAAGCTGCAGTCGGGATAACACATATCTGGGAATACCAGAAAACAGAGCATTGCAATAATCCATTCAGGATGTATTCCATAGATCTCATTTTACATGATATAGAATATACCATTCCTCACTTTACATGCAACTTTGGGGGTGTGCTGAACACTCGGCTCTGGTAATTAGCATGCATGGGCTGAAATCCCATGGAAATGAATGAAGTTCAATACTCATGTCTGTCGCCTATCTTTTGGGAGAATTCAAGCAGTATGCTACATACTGCAAAAGGGACTTTTAGTATTCCACGTACTACTGGCATAAACCACCGAGCAAATATGACATAGTCGTACGTGGAATAGGGCAGATCATATGCACAATATTCAGTTTATAGGGATTGTGACTTCTAAATTTACATAAGTGTTCTGCATACTGAAGCCCTAACTGTGTCTTAGTAATTATTTAGTGATTTGTGTTTTTTTCTCTACTGATTTGTGTTTTGTGTAATGTAATGCTGAATGTGTTCTTGCTGTCCCTTGGGATCCTGCATCTCATCAAGCTATCTTGTTATTTGAAATAATACATATATTAAACAGCAGACACCTTAACTAAGGATATAGGGAACAGAAATAAAGTGAATGATTTTGTTTGTCAACAGGATGATCCAGAGTTCATTCATAGACATGGAGAACATGTTTGAGCTTTTTACTGAAGAACAGGAGGTGAGCTTTTATTTGTTTGTATTTAATTGCAAATCAGTGGTGGGGAATGTAGTCCTTTAGTGCAGAACATTGGAGAGATGAGAATAGAGTGAGCTGGCGTTATAATAGACTCATCTCTGTCAGCAACCAGACAGCAATTAAAAAGGCAAAGATAATGCTTGGTTATCTAGTCAAGTGTTTCCTAAGGTGATGCTGAATCATTTGGATCCTCTAAGATCTAACTCGACAAAGTTTTGAGATCAACCAACTACACCCACCCCTCATTACATCGCCCCTCGCTATCCTGCGGATTCGGATATATCGCGGTCCTGGAGTTGGCTCCCCATTTTTACTGTCTAACTGCGTATGCCTTAGCTGTAATATACACTTAGAATTACTGTTCATTTTATTTTGTACTGCACATCACAAACAACAATATACGTAACAATTAAGAAACAAAGCATTCATATTGTACTGTTATCATATACACACATACTGCACAATAACACAAAGCAAATTAAATATCTACTTGCTGAAGCAGTTTTTATTTTAGCCAACGAGGTGTTCACGTGTGGCAGCAATGCACTAGCAAAAGCCACAAGGCAGTGATGTCAGCTCCCTAGCAACAAGCTAGGAATGTTGGAAATGGATTCTTTCAGTGTAGCGGGTTTGTGCATTTGAGAAAGAGGAAGACTCATGAAATTAATTGGAGACTGAAGTTGATGAGAAGCAATTACCCTCCACAGTACGAATTAAAACGGTGTGCTGCTTTTTATATGAAAAATGAGAAAAGCGGAACCCTGACGCCCCTGATAAAACGAGGGAGTGGTTGTACAGTATTTGTTAGCCTATTTGTTTTTCTATGGGTCTCTCGCTATATCACGGCCCTCGATATATAGCGGATTTATAATGGACCCCGACATCCGCGATATATCGAATGGGTGGTTGTGGCTAAGTGGTAAGTGGTAGCAGGTGTATAGCAGGTGCAGGGCGGATAACGTAATTCCAAGAACACACAGACAACAAAGTACGGGTGAGAATGATTGATTTCATGGTGTATAATCCAATGGTCTGATGACCAGCCAGTAAATAATAAAGAGCTGGCAATACACAACAATGTGTATTGCACAGTAATGAAACAAAGGGTTGCAGTCCCGCAAATAATAGACACGGTACAAAACACACACAATTAGACACACACGATCACTGTTCCAAAGTGAGTGCTCTCAGTGCTTGTGGTGAAGTACAATATAATACGTGCTATTAGTGAAACAGGTGCTGATAACAAAGTTTATTCGTGACAGTAGTGCAGTGATGATCCGGTTTCGTGCTGGCCCTTGGCGACAGCTCCGGATCTGTGTTTAGCCGTCTAGTGATTACAAACACAGACAATTACTAAACAGACAAACAAACAAAACACTCACAAACTCCTTTCGTTTATTATTTTGGGCAATCTCCCGGTCCTTCCAGTTTCCTCGTAACAAAACCCAAGCGAAGGAAAAGATTTACAATCCTCCAGCCCCTTTTATGCAATTATGCATAACCCCTTGGTAAACGATTGCAGCTGATTCTATTGCCTGCAGCTGCTACCTCGTTTACCTTCCAGGTCAATACATTCTCGCACTGGAGTCTCGTCTTTTTCCAGGCTGATTGACTTCCCGACCCAGGGAATGAACTGTCAGGACAACCTGTCCAAAGCCTTTCCCTTTCGCTACTTCGTATCCTCACAGGTCGAGAGGGAGATTTACAACCAGAACTCATTATATTTCCGTCACAGTGGTGTACTAGAAAACTATTAAAATCATCTGTAATGCCATAGCAAGGGCAGTTCAGAAATAAAAAAACACAGGTTTAACTAAAATAAATGGACAATTCACATATGAGGACCATCATAAATGTTTGGGTCCGCGTTGATATCAATATAATAATAATGATAAAGAATCACTACTAAACTATTAAACAGTACAAGTCTAGTAAACATTTCTGTTCATAGTGAACATATAATTGGAAATGACAAACACATAACAGCAAGAAACTCTTTTTCCGATGGTAATTTCATTGAAAGTTGCAAACTGTGCTCTGTCTTGCAAAACTTGTAAAATCTTTCTTCATCGTCCAGCAAGTGCTGTGGGTGCGCAGATCACAGAGTAGTAGTTGCAAGGATTGAAGTGTCCTGTCTGTTTTGGGATACAGTTGTAGTCAAAAGTTTACATTCCCAATGGAAATGTATAATTTCTAGAAGTTTCTCAAAAACAAATAATTATAGGAAAAATCTTTTGTAGCAAAAGAGGAAAAAAGTTACAAGAAATAGATGTCTACAATTATTTATTTCAACAATTTTTTTTGCAAAACTCCAAAAATGCTTATTCAAAAGTATTCGTACCCAGACAAGGACAATGACATGAAAAGCTAGTTGAGGCTCCTTTAGCTATAATAACCTCTTTTAAACGATTCAAATTCAGAGGACTTCTCTTGTGCAGAGCCTTCTTCAACTCAATCAGGACTTTGACTAGGCCATTCCAGAACCTTGATTTTATTCTTCTTTAACCATTCTGAAGTAGATTTTGATGTGTGCTTTGGATCATTGTCGTGTTGGAACGTCCAGTTGCGCTTTAAATCAAGTTTTGTAGCAGAGGGTTTCAGGTGATTGGCCAATATCTTTTGGTATGCTATGGAATCCATTTTTTCCTGTGCCATTAGAGGAAAAACAGCCCCATAGAAGGATATTACCACTTCCATGCTTGACAGTAGGTATGGTATTCTTTTCTTTGTACGCCGCACCAGACTTTCTCTAAACGTAATGACTATCAGCGTGACCAAATAGGTCACAAAAACTTTGACCAGGACTTATATCCATCATTCTTGCAAATTTTAAGCAATTGTCCTTGTGACGTTTTCCTAAAAGTGGCTTTTTCCTATCATTTCCTATCAATCTTGTAACAATTGTAAGTCGCCCTGGATAAGGGCATCTGCTAAGAAATAAATAATAATAATAATAATAATAATAATAATAATAATAATAATAATAATAATAATAATAATAATCATGGCATCAAAGGGTATTAATACATTTGAATTAGCATTTTTGAAGTTTTACCAAAAAAAATGCTGAAATAAATAATTGTAGATATCTATTTCTTGTAATTTTTTTTTCCTCATCCACAAAAGCAAAACTTTTGCTACCAAAGATCTTTCCTAAAATTCATTGTTTTCAAGAAATTTCTAGAAATTATAGATTTCCATTGGAGTTTGTAAAATTTTGACCTCAACTGTATATTTATTTATTTATTTATTTATTGCATTTATATAGCGCTTTTTATACAAAAGTATCACAAAGCACTGTACAGTACATAGCAGAAAAAAAGAACAAACCACAATACATTTGTATAGCATGTCACACATACAACTGCTATAGTCAGACCATTTAAATAACAGTGTACACATAATAATACAAAAGCAGCAATTTTAAAGTTACATAAAAACCCACTAAGATAAGAAAGCCATTTTATAAAAGTGCGTTTTTAGTCTTGACTTGAAAACTGTAACAATCTTAAAATCAATTCTATACTACACAGGGAGCCAGTGGTAATATGTTCACTTTTCCTGGTTTTAGTCAGATTTCTAGCAGCGGTATTCTGAACAAGCTGGAAGCGGGATACCACACGTTTTGAGACACCAGAAAAAAGTGCATTACAATAATCAATTCTAGATGAAACAAAGGCATGCATTAGTCTCTCGGCACCAGATATGGAAATAATTGGTCTAAGTTACAATTGTATTGACAAATATATAATTGAATTGACAAATGTTATTAAGTGTGTATTTTTAGGTGGCGGTCCTCATGCGGACCTGTGGACCGCTGGGGATGAAAGCCCCTGTGAGGGGATGCAGTGGTGGTGGCCCTACACTACCGGTCAAAAGTTTTAGAACACCTCCATTTTTCCAGTTTTTATTGAAATTTACGCAGTTTAATGTCTCAATGTACTCTGAAATTAAAGCATAGAGCAATAAAACAATTGGAGATAAAAAAGAAATCATGGAATCGTTTTGTTTAACAAAATTTAATCTAAATTTTTGACTCATCAAAGTAGCCACCTTTTGCAGATATAACAGCCGAACACACTCGTGGCATTCTTTCTACAATGGAAATCAAATATTGTTCGGAAAGTTCTTCCCAACACTGTTGCAGAAGTTCCCACAAATGTGTTGCACTTGTAGGTTGCTTTGCTTTCACCCTTCTGTCCAGTTCATCCCAAACCAGCTCGATGGGGTTTAAGTCTGGAGACTATGCTGGCCATTCCATGATTTGAAGCCTACCGTCTTGTTCTTTTCTTCTAAGGTAGTTCTGACATAGCCTGGAGGTATGTTTTGGGTCATTATCTTGCTGTAGGATGAACCCCTGACCAACTAGGGCGTATACCAGAGGGTATTGCATGGCTGCAAAATGCTGTGGTAGCCGTTTTGGTTCAGGGTGCCACTCACTCTGTGCAAGTCGTCGACTCTGGATCCAGCAAAAGAGCCCCAGACCATCACGCTTCCTCCTCCATGTTTGACAGTTGGTGTCACACACCGAGGAACCATCCTTTCGCCTACTCGACGGCGTGCAAAAACCCTGCGTGATGAACCGAAGATTTCAAATTTTGATTCATCGGTCCATAAGACCTTCTTCCAGTCTTCAGTAGTCCACTGGCGGTGCTTCATGGCCCAGGCAAGCCTCTTTTCTTATTTTGCCATCTTAGCAATGGCTTTCTTACTGCCACTCGACCTGTCAAACCTGCAGCTCAAAGTCTTCTCTTCACAGTTGAAACTGAGACTTGCTTACTTCGACCAGTGTTAAGCTGTGCTTGAAGCTGTTGTCCTGTGAGCCGCCTATCACGCAAGCTGTTGACTCTCAGAAACTTGTCTTCTGATTCTGTTGTGGCTTTGGGTCTGCCAGACCTCTTCCTGTCAGAGTTTCCTCCAGTTTCCAAGTGCCTTTTGATGGTGTAGGAAACTGTACTCACTGACACCTTGGCTTTCTTTGCAATTTCTCTAAAGGAAAGACCTACACTTTTAAGGGTTATAATGGTCTGTCTGTCTTCCTTTGTTAATTGCCTTTTGCCCATTGCCCATTACTTGTTCCCTGAAAAAGGCCTTTTTGTATAACTCTGAAATGTACATTATTTTTCAGTTTTTGGTAACCTAAACTTTTTTTTTTAACCTCTGGCAGTTTACCGCTTACCTTTGTACCATTTCAGGTTATTCACTGGACTTGAACTGCTTAAATTTCAATAAAAACTGGAAAAATGGGGGTGTTCTAAAACTTTTGACCGGTAGTGTATATGTATGTCACATTTCACAGATTTCTACAAATATCTGTGTAACAGGGGAGATCTGGACTGACTGTCTGGCACATCCGTATTACTGCAGGTAGAGGGCAGCAGTCTCGTGGGATCCGCCTGTCAGCCATGGCGATGACATGGAGAGGTGGGGAAGAGGGTGTGTGTGCTTTCCCTCTCTCTGAGTGGCTGAGGGGTGGGCCTTGGGAGACTGCTCGGCCCATAAGAACTGGCTTGGTTGTGCACGCGGGTGGCCGTGTTGGGGGAAATACAGTGTCGCTGGCAGAAGAGGCCAGCGTGAAACAAGGAGCAGGCGAGCCCGGCTGAGGGGGCAGCCTTTCATGAATAAATAAATACGTACTCCAGGGAGAGCTTTTCTGCGGGGGAACACCCCAGGGCCATCGCGCACCGATTGCAGGATTACGCACGAGGATGGTTGAACCCGGGATCCACCACCACTGCCAGGCTGGTGGAGGTAGTGGTGGTCGAGCGGTTCCTGCAGTGCTTGCCTCCGGAACAGCGGGTGTGGGTGCAATGGCAACATCTCACCGAGGCATAAGCAAATAACGGGACAGGTGCATATAAAATGTATTCATGGGGATGTGCGCACTTATCCCAAAATGTATGTGAATCTGAAAATTGGCCAGCAGGTGACGCGAGTACAATTGGGTTTGTGTCCTCGATTGCCGGTACCGGTAGTTCTGGGACGGGACTGCGAGCAGTTTAAAAATTGGTTGGCTGCTGTGACGGCCCCGTCCTCCTTATTGGCTAAGAAAGAGGAAGTAATTGGCGAGATCTAAGAATGAGGGCTGGCAATGGAGGGAGTCCGAGAAGTATCAGGTGGGGGCGATTGGTGAAGAGACTGGGGGGGAGGCCGCTGAGTCAGCGCAGGGGTCTGGCTCTGCTGCCTCCACTCAGGACCGACCTGATCCCGAGTTGGAAGCCATGGGAGCTGATTTTTAGCTCGTTCCGTGACTTCCGACTTCGAGCAAGGGCGTGACGATGTGCTGAGCAGGCTTTTGACCAAGCAGCGGTGGTTAATGGTCGTGTGGTCGAGCCCAGACGCGCCGCCACGTACCCTCACTTTGAAATTGATCGAGACCTTCTGTACCGTGTTGAAAAATTACCCCAGACGGGGGAAGTGCGTCACCAGTTGCTCATTCCTCAGCCCTTTAAAGAGGATTTGCTGCAGCTTGCCCACGCTATTCCCCTGTCTGGTCATTTGGGAAGGGACACGACTAAAGCGAGGCTTGTGACACGGTTCTATTGGCTAGGGCTGGATGGTGACGTCAGACGTTTTTGCGAACGCTGTGGGGAGTGTCAGAAAGCTAGCCCTAGAGCCGTCCCGCGAGCTCCACTGGTGCCATTGCCCCTAGTGGAAGCTCCGTTTGAGCGTATTGGAGTAGATATAGTGGGACCGCTAGAAAGGAGTGCGGCAGGATACACACACCTATTGGTCATTTTGGATTATGCTACGCGTTATCCAGAGGCCATTCCCCTCCAATCTGCGTCTGCTAAATCTGTTGCCAACGAGCTTGTGAAGGTTTTCTCCCGGGTGGGGATCCCCAAGGAAATACTGACCGACCAAGGCACCAACAGGCTAGTCCATGGAACATGTAAACTTTTGGGGATTAAGACCATTAGGACCTCGGTTTTTCACCCTCAGACCGATAGTCTTGTGGAGCGTTTTAATAAGACCCTCAAAAAGATGTTGCGCAGATTTGTAAACAGTGACGTGCGCTACTGGGACCAGCTGATTCCTCCCCTTCTCTTTGCTATCAGAGAGGTACCCCAGGTTTCCACGGGTTTTCGCCATTCGAGTTGCTGTATGGTCGGAGACCCCGGGGTGTGCTCGATCTGGTCAGAAAGATGTGGGAGGAGCAGCAGGACAATTCGACCAATACTGTATGTGTTGGACCTGCGCAAATGTCTTGAGTCTGTGGGAAAATGGGCACATGACAATTTGCAGCAGGCTCAGCACAGACAGGAGACCCAATATAACAGGGAGGCCCGGTTGCGCACGTTTCAGCCGGGGGATAAGGTGCTTCTGTTGTTACCCAGCTCTGTCCAAACTTCTGGCGAAGTGGCAAGGACCGTTTGAGGTTACGCGCCGGGTTGGGACGGTGGATTATGAGATCTGCCAGCCGGAGCGACGGAGAGAAAAGCACATTTACCATGTAAACCTGTTGAAGCCTTGGTTACAGCAGGAGGCTTTGTTAGCGGCGCAAGCAGATGACGTCACCGACCTGGGACCTGATCTTTCTGTGTTGGCGAAACAGGGGTCGGTACAGATTGCAGAGAATCTGACACCAACACAGAAATGTCAGGCGCGGGCGCTGGTGGCGGAATTTCCTGATGTGTTTTCTCCCGTCCCGGGACAGACTCGAGTAGCCCACCATCACATTGAGATTGAGCCGGGGGCGCTAGTTCGCCAGAGGCCGTACCGCATACCTGAGCGCAAAAGGCAGGTAGTAAAGGCGGAGATTGACGAGATGCTCAGACTGGGGGTAATAGAGGAGTCCCAAAGTGACTGGAACAGTCCGATTGTTTTAGTGGATAAGCCGGACGGGTCAACTCGATTTTGCATTGACTTCAGGCGGGTTAACCCTTCATTAACCCATTATTCCCATCAGGTCCTTTGTCGGACCCTGTCCGACATCATCCAAAAAACGCAAAAAACGCAAAAAAGTCGGTTTTTCAACGGAAAAGCCGAGAAAACCATTCAATGGCCGAGTGGGAGCGAAAGGCGAGACAAGCCGATAAAAAAAAAAAAGGCGTATCTCATGAATAGTCATACTAGCCCCTGGCATCAGATGGGGCGGTCATATGGAAACAAGCTGGGTGTTACAGTATCAGCGCACAGAGACTATCACGGACATTTGCAGAGCTTTTTTGAGATGTTATAGCAATAAAATAATGACTTGGATTGCATTATTGAGGAGTTTGGTGATAAAACAAGTCATCATGAGATGATTGATCGGTATGTACGACTATTATTATTATTATTATTATTATTATTTATTTGGTAGCATATGTGAAAGCGATAGCAAACGAAAGGGTGGGGCGGGGCTGGAGATCCCTAGTGAGTGCTTTGTTGATATGCAGGGCCATTTAAACCCGTTTGACTGTGGAAAAAAATACTTTTAAACAGCGCGTCTAAAATTAACTGATCGTGTGAAAATAAATTAGACCTGGCGAGCCTGATGCACAATTAATAAATGGACCACAAAGGGTTAATGAAAAATCGAAGGTCGATGCTTATCCCATGCCCCGGATAGATGAGTTGCTGGAGCGTCTAGGCACGGCTCACTTTATGACGACACTGGATTTAACGAAGGGGTACTGGCAGATACCCCTGACCCCAGAATCCAGAGAGAGGACGGCGTTTTCGACTCCCTTCGGGTTGTACCAATTTAGGACCATGCCCTTTGGGTTGCACGGAGCACCAGCCACTTTCCAGCGGATGATGGATCGCATTTTGCGGCCCCATCAGCAGTACGCCGCTGCTTACATAGATGACGTGGTTATCCACAGCGAGGACTGGCCGAGTCATCTGCGTAAGGTAGCGGCAGTACTGCAATCCTTGCGGGAGGCTGGGCTCACTGCTAACCCAAAGAAATGTGCCGTTGGGAAGAGTGAGTCGGAGTATTTGGGGTATCGAGTAGGGAGCGGCCAGATCAGACCGCCGATTGCTAAGGTGAAAGCCTTGGCAGACTGGCCGGTCCCTACAACCAAAATCCAGGTGCGCTCTTTCTTGGGACTAGCGGGCTATTACAGGAAGTTCATCCCAAGCTTCGCCACGCTCGCTGCTCCTTTGACAGACCTCACCAGGAACCGGATGCGTCAGAGACAGGTCTCGGGGCAGTGTTGTCTCAGGAGGTGCAGGGAAGCGAGCAACCGGTCCTGTATATCAGCAGGAAGCTCCTTCCCCGCGAGAAAAACTATAGTACCATCGAGAAGGAGTGTCTCGCAGTAAAATGGGCAGTTGAGTCACTCTGGTACTACCTCCTGGGGCGACACTTCACCCTGATTACGGATCATGCCCCCTTAGCATGGCTTCACCGGATGAAGGATAACAACGCCAGAATCACACGGTGGTACTTGGCCCTGCAGCCCTATGCCTTCAGGGTAGTCCACCGAGCAGGGAAACTGCATCAAAACGCAGATTTTTTCTCTCGGGAAGGCATTGGGTTGTAGGATTTTCGAATGGACCGGTGGTGCCATTCTGAGGGGGAGGATGTGTAACAGGGGAGATCTGGACTGACTGTCTGGTACATCCGTATTACTGCAGGTAGAGGGCAGCAGTCTCGTGGGATCCGCCTGTCGGCCATGGCGATGACACGGAGAGGTGGGGAAGAGGGTGTGTGCTTTCTCTCTCTGAGTGGCTGAGGGGCGGGCCTTGGGAGACTGCTCGGCCCATAAGAACTGGCTTGGTTGTGCACTCGGGTGGCCGTGTTGGGGGAAATACAGTGTCGCTGGCAGAAGAGGCCAGCGTGAAACAAGGAGCAGGCGAGCCCAGCTGAGGGGGCAGCCTTTCATGAATAAATAAATACGTACCTGAGGGGACGTGTGTAGAGGTACGGGGAACCCTGGCCAACCCCAGTGTATAGGCACAACTGAGTGTAGGACGGAGACCCGTGCTGACCGGCCTAGCGGCAGTGGGGGCACTGCATAAGCAGCACTTTTGTTTGTAGTTTTATTAATGTGTTTTATTTTCCCTTTTTCTTTCGCCTTCTGTTTATTATTATTTTTGAGCACTTGAAGGTGCACGGATTGGGATACCTGTGTTGGTAACCCCGTGGTCCTGGTTTACTGTCGGCAGTATCCAGACCACGGACAACAGCGACCCACTGCGGGCTAAACTAAATAAAAAAATAAATAAGTAAAATAAATAAATCTGGGCACCTGTGCGGTGCTTGCAAATAAAATCTTCTGTCTCCCGTGTCAGTGAATACCCCCACCCTTCCACAATCTGGAAAACAGGTTATCCCCTTGGCATGAATCTTGATAGCAACATTATTTAGCATAAATTATTGGGAATATTAGATAGGGGATTGTAGCAGGATGGCTTGCAGTGGTGAGGTGTGGTGACGTCACGGACCAGGAAGTAACTGAACCAAAACAACAATGGATGGGCGGGTGAAGCTGAACGCTACTGCGGTCAGCGTTTTTAATAAATAATAATACAAAACAAAAAGACTTAAACAAATAACAAAACACAAAACTCCGCTCCCCGTACTCTCCTCTGTACACCCCACCTCGCAGCACGGACAGCTGCAGGTTCTTATACTCTGGCCGAGGGGTTAACTAGCTGTTAATTATCTTATTACCCCTCGGCCACAGTCTGCACGAGTTTAGTAAGGATGCATGACTGTCAGCTAGTTAAATAAATCAGTAGCTGATCAGCCACGCATCCTCACAAAGTTTTTATAAATACAAAAATAATAACAAAGACGCGGCGCTTTTATCCGCGCCACAAACAAATACAAATAATAATAAATAAATACATAGGGGCGGGACACTCCGCCACAGGGATATAGGAGGTTCTTTTTTACACAGAGGATTGTGAGGGTCTGGAACCAACTCCCCAGTAATGTTGTTGAAACTGACACCCTGGGATCCTTCAAGAAGCTGCTTGATGAGATTCTGGGATCAATAAGCTACTAACAACCAAACCAGCAAGATGGGCCGAATGGCCTCCTCTCGTTTGTAAACGTTCTTGTGTTCTTATGATATATGGGGGTGTCTGTCTGTTGATACATCCATTGATCTGTAGATACACTTGTTGCAAATATCTGGATAATCTTTAACCAAAGTATCATGAGCCTCGCTAATTCCTATTCTATACTGTTCTGTACATACTGTTGATATGTCATGGTCAATCACTTTATTATCATACTGATTGCTCTCATTTTGAATTTATAGCCATGGCAGATGATGTATGCCAATGACATGCTTGTTTGAATCCCTGGAAATATGTATAGTTTAAACAGTAAAATGGATGCGACTAGTTTTACCCTTGGATTTGGATTGTATTTGATGTGGTGTTCTGGATCTTCTCAGCCAAACATGTTCCAATTACTGTAATACAAGAGAAGAATGTAACATTACTAAGAACACAAGTCTTCATTTCAGCGCCGGCCTGTAATCTGAGTTACAAACACAAGATGAAAAGGTTGGGCTTTGAAGAAAGGTTTTGAATGTCACACCTAATCCTGAATTTCCACTCCGTGCAGATCAAACACAGACTAATCCCCTGCTGAAGTTCCAGGCTAGCAGAATCTCCCCGCTGCCACTTTAACTTGTGTCTCCCTGGGTTACCACAGTCTCTCCCTTACCTCCCTGGAGCACTGCAATAACAAACACAGGGTAAACATGAGCACTGAAGCACAGCCCAAGTGCTGGCTTTGACACTTGTGACACTTTTCACATCCTTGTCCACAGTAGGACATTCTTTTTGACTTTCACAACTCAATCAGGGTAATAATGTTACTATTATTGTTAAACTTAATACATTTCTGAACATTTTAACCAACAGAAGGAGCATGCTTCTGAAACATGCTTCTGAAAATTTTAGACTGATTACAGGGCTCCAGACTGCAACTAAAATGGTTGCAAATGCAACATTTTTGGAAACTGTATTTTCAGGGTTTGCACCATTGGCGCCTGTAACACAGAAATGCTGCCTCACCCTTTAAAAGCATGTGTCCATGTTTATGAATGCGCTACAACGTCAGTCTGTATATATATAAAATAAAACTCATATCACGTTTAAATAAACTGAAGTGCAAGAAGGACGGTAACAATTTGATCAAATACATACGCTTGTAAGTGCAGAGAGATGCTGTATTAACACCAGACTCCAGAGCAAGAGCAGTAGCCTTTTAGGTGATTGCTCATGTAAAAGGCCTTAATACAGAAGCACATTCATCCGTAATAGAGCTGATCTGGCACAACTTAAGGGAACCAAACAAGCCCTAAGAGCTTTTACACCCGGCGCTCCGACCAAACAAGCCCTAAGAGCCTTTACACCCTGCGCTCCGACCCAAACAAGCCCTAAGAGCCTTTACACCCGGTGCTCCGACCCAAACAAGCCCTAAGAGCCTTTACACCCTGCGCTCCTACCCAAACAAGCCCTAAGAGCCTTTACACTTGGCGCTCGGACCCAAACAAGCTTTAAGAGCCTATACACCCCGTGCTCCTACCCAAACAAGCCCTAAGAGCCTTTACACCCGGTGCTCCTACCCAAACGAGCCCTAAGAGCCTTTTCACCCTGCGCTCCTTCCCAAACAAGCCCTAAGAGCCTTTACACTTGGCGCTCCGACCCAAACAAGCTCTAAGAGCCTTTACACCCGGTGCTCCGACCCAAACAAGCCCTAAGAGCCTTTACACCCGGTGCTCTGACCCAAACAAGCCCTAAGAGCCTATACACCCGGTGCTCCGACCCAAACAAGCCCTAAGAGCCTATACACCCGGCACTCCGACCCAAACAAAGCAGGGTTACAAAGGATGCCAACGTGGGGTTACAACAGTGGCTCATTCTGTTGGGGGGGGGAGGGGCTTCTTTTCCCCAAGCCTGTTGCTTCCCAGGCAAAATCGAGAAACAGACCAGCAAATAACCCAGCATTGCCCCAACCTGTCATCTCTCCCTCCTACCAGTAGGGGGCAGGGTATCTCACATTTTGAGTCACTGGAGGAAAATATCAACAGACACATGTGGCTTGGATGTAATACAACACAGCTATCGCATGTAATTTCCATCACAACCTTCAAACACAGAGCTAATACACGCCCACATGGACTGGTCCTCCAGTGGACTTGCCACAGAAATACCAGAACAGTCTTCAAGGTGGGGCCATTACTCAAGATACATTGAAGGATGCCGACTTTCACCTAGAAATACGGATCCATCACAGAAAAGACCTGCTTCTTTGTGCAAAGGTGGGTGTCACCTTCAACACAAGGCTTAACAGTCAGATAAACTTCACTCCTCCCTGACAAGCCACTTCAGCAAGGGGTACTAAGGCAGCCACATAGAGAACTTTACGACAAGGGCCTGACAACGCCCTCTGTAAAGTTCACTCCTCTGCCCCATCCAGCCTGGATGAGAGGGCCACCCTGCGGGAGCACAGTCCATGGTAACAACATTTCTTAAAGGCCTCCTGCCCCTAAGCACCCTGTATGTCAGCGGTCCCCCAGTGGAGCCCCTAGTTTTAAGGAGGCTAACAAACACCCTTCGAACCGCTAAGCTCTTGCTCCCTAAAACATCTGTCCCTCAAAACAGCATTTCTAGTGGGCATAGTTTCGATACACTCAGATCTTCAAAGACAAGGTTATTTGCAGGCTAAATCCCAACTCCCTGACAAAATCCACCTGGTCCCCATTTTTCACCTTCAGAAAACTGATAAGCTATAGGGTATAAGAGTTCAAGTGTGGACTTCATCAGAAGTGGTAAGAATGCTATAATTATCTGTAACTGCCCCCGTATACATATAACAAAATGGACAAGGAAAGTTCTCTTTCAAGTACGAAATATTAACCATCACTTAAAGGGTTATTCCCCTTTAAGAACCCAAGAACTGAAAAGCATTATGCCAACAAACTCGCGAGAGTGCGTGACACAATGTGAGTTGCCCCGACAAAAGCTCATTGCAGCCATTTGCAAATTCTCTTTTTCCTTTTTCACTAAGAGTGAAAGCATCTGAGCTAAGTATTACTTAGTAATATTGCCTTGTTTAACCTGTTTTTGCTTTTTTTCTGTCTCTAACAGTGTTTTACTCACGGTCACTCCCGTTGTTTAAAATAATTATTATTATTGCCGAGTTTTTGATCTAGTCAGCTCGAACTGGCAGTGAGACAGCGGGAGCCTGCGACTTGCATTCGCCCTCCCCCGGGTCTAGTTCACTATTACGGCAGATAACTCTCCACTGGACAGGACTCTGTTCCAGTAAAAAAAATTTACCCTGGTTGAGATAGTTTTGTTGTTGTATATTATTTTTTTGTGTATTCAGTGTTGTTTTACATTACTGTATACCCTTTCCCTTGTTTTTCTTTATCTTACAGAAAACGGGATCGAGTTCTGTGGGCTCACAGGACACTGTATTACGGCTGTAGTACAGAGGTTATCTTCAGGCTTGAGGATAACCTGTAACTGTGGATCTACTGAGTGTAGTATTCGTGCTGCTCATTCCACAGTTACACAGTCTTCTTGACTGTACAGTTAGCTAGCGTGCATCTCTTCGTGAGATCCCCTGCTTTTTTGTGGGATTGCTGGCTGCTGTTGTGCATTAGCACAAGATTAGTGTATTTTCTCCTTGTACCTTGGTACCAGAGCTGACGCAACCTTTGAAAGTGTAGTACTGTTACACAATCTTATTCACTGTACAGTTAGCTGGTGTGCATCTCTTCGTGAGATCTCCTGCTTTTTGTGGGATTGCTGGCTGCTGCTGTTGTGCATTAGCGCAAGGTTTGTGTTTTTTCTTCTTTCTACCTTGGTACAAGAGTTGACGCAACCTTTGAGTAATTATTCTATATTGAGACAGTACCGCGTCTCAGTACCGTGTTTTGCATACGCTCGGTACTGGCGCTACAACATTTGCATACGTTTCAGTACTGACGTTACCGCGTTTGCATACGCTTCGGTACTGACGTTACCGCGTTTGCATACGCTTCGGTACTGACGTTACCGCGTTTGCATACGGCCGGTACTGACGTTACGCGTTTGCATACGCCGGTACTGACGTTACCGCGTTTGCATACGCCGTACTGGCGCTACCACATTTGCATACGCCGGTACTGACGTTACGCATTTGCATACGCTTCGGTACTGACGCTACCGCGTTTGCATACGCTCGTACTGGCGCTACCACATTTGCATACGCTTCGGTACTGACCTTACCGCGTTTTTCGCTACCCTTCAGTACCGACGGTAGGTATTTGTATTTGGTACCCAGACTGGTTCATACCAGGTCTATTGATACCAACGGTACCCAGAACTGACGTTCGGTACCAGATTTGGTACCAGGCTAACTGGCTAGACTTAATACCAATAATATTTTATTGGTACCCAGACTAGTTATACTGAGTCTGTCGGTACCAACTCACTCAGTACCTACTGTAGAACAAACACTCAGTACCAGGTTCAGTACCAAGCTAACTGTAGGTAATACTTTACATTGGGTACCCAGACTAGTTTTTACTAAGTCTGTTGAAACCAACGTCTCGGTACCTACACTAATATGTTTCACGGTTGCATTGACTGTGGCGCCAAGCTGCCAGCAGCTGATGGCCACGAAAGATGTGTGCGCTGCTTAGGTCAGGAACACGCAGAGTGAGCTCTGTGCGCAGCGCGCTGTTTTCAGCAAGCGATCACTACGTTCCAGGCTTATGCGCCAGTCGAGTGATAGCTCCATTACCCCGGCACAGTTACCTCCTATGGAGGCAGCTGGTAGCAGTAGGGGGCGCTCTAGGGAACGCAGTTCTGGAGAGCACTGCTCCAGGGAGCGCCATTCCAGTCATTCCAGGGAGCTTAGCCAGAGACCTCGCTCAGCTGAGCGTGGTGCCAGGGCACGTGGCTCCAAAGAGTCCGCCTCCAGGAAGCACAGGAGGAGGAGTCCTTCTTCCTCCTCATCCTCTTCCTCTCCTGCTTCTTCTTCTTCGCCGAGGAGTAAGAAGAGAAGGGGGTGGTCCATATGCTGGTCAAGGACCCCCAAGCCAACGACTCACTGGCTCAGGAGCTAAAACCCTCCTGCAGAAGCAGGCTATTCGCATCTTACCACACTCCGACATGGTCGGGGGGTTCTACTCCAAATACTTTCTGGTGCCCAAACAGGACGGCGGCCTCAGACCGATCCTCGATCTCAGACAGGTCAACCTGCATCTGAGCCGCAGGTGATTCAAGATGTTGACCTTGCGACAGTTGTCGCAGTTCATCAGGCCGGGCGACTGGTTCACGACAGTAGACTTACAGGACACCTACTTCCACATTCCCATAAAACCAGGGCACCAGAAGTATCTTCGGTTCGCCTTTCAAGGGAAGGGCTACGAGTTCCGTGTACTGCCATTTGGCCTATCCCTAGCGCCACGCGTTTTCACGAAATGCATGGACGCTATCCTGGCCACTCTGAGACAGAAGGTTATCAGAGTTCTAAACTACCTGAACGACTGGCTCATTTGTACGGAGTCGCCAGGTCAGGCGCAGCAACACACACAACTTGTCACCGATCACCTATCCAGACTAGGTCTGAAGGTAAATCATGCGAAAAGTCAAATGACGCCATCTCAAGTAGAGCTGTACTTGGGTCTGAGTCTGGACTCCCAGTCCATGACAGCAGCTCTGTCGGATGACAGGGTGTCAAGCATATCAGCCTGCCTAGACCTATTCCAGTTAGGCAGAGCTTTACCAGTGGTGACATTCCAGAAGCTTCTGGGCCTGATGGCAGCAGCCTCTCAATCCCTTCCCCTGGGCCTCCTGGTTATGCGGCCCCTCCAGGCCTGGTTCAACAGGATGGTCCCTCACCCAGTGCTGAACCGCAACCGTTTGGTGACAGTGTCCAGATATTGTCTCCGGACTCTCTCTTGGTAGAAACAACTGACCCACCTACGCCTAGGCGTCAGGCTGGGAGCGGTCACGAGAAGAGAAGTAGTTACCACCGACGCCTCCAGCCGCGGTTGGGGGGGGAGTGTGGAACTATCGGGGTGCACAAGGGGTGTGGCGGCCTCTGTGGCGGGGCCAACACATAAATCTTCTAGAATTGCAAGCAGTGTTTCTCACCCTTCAGTTCTTTCTAGAGGAGATCAGGCAGAGACACTGGTGGCTTACATGAACCACCAGGGTGATACAAGATCACCCAGTCTCAACAGGGTGGTCACCAGGCTTCTGGTCTGGGCTCACACCCACCTCCTTTCACTCCGAGCGGTACACCTACCCAGAGTGGTGAACATTGCCGCAGACCTCCTCTCGAGGCAGGTTCCAGCCTCATATGGGAACAGTTTTGGAGAGCAGAGATCGACCTCTTTGCCTCCCTGGAGTCGACAGATTGCAACCTGTGGTTCTCCGTAAGAAGAGACGAAGGGTGTCTAGGGGTCGACGCATTGGCTCACCAGTGGCCAGCGCGTCCACTATATGCGTTTCCGCCGATAGCCTTGCTACCGCTGTGTCTGGAGAAGATCAGACAGGACAGGGCAACAGTCCTACTAGTAGCACCTCACTGGCCCAAGAGAGCCTGGTTTGCCTCACTGATACAGCTCCTGTGCGGACAGCCTTGGCAGTTGCCCAGTCGCCGCGACCTGCTCAGCCAGGCGCAGGGTGCTCTGTGGCATCACGACCCATCGAGCCTACAGCTCCAGGTTTGGCCCCTGAGCGGCTCCATTTGAGCAGTCTGGGTTTGTCTAATAGGATGATTGACACCTTACAGAACGCTAGGGCTGCCTCCACTCATTCCCAGTATGGCTACAAGTGGGGCGTTTTTCAGACATGGTGTCTGTCGAAGGGAGCTACGGTTCTCAGTCCCAAGGCCAGGCTCTGTCTAAACAGTGCCTGTCTAGGTGGCTAACGGAGACCGTGAACATGGCGTATCAACTTGCAAAGTTGCCCCCGCCGGAGAAGATCACTGGCCATTCCATTAGAGGGCAGGCCACTTCTTGGGCGATGTTCCAGGGTGCGTCTGTCATGGCGACCCCCCACACGTTCATGAGGTTCTACAGGATGAACATCGTGGATCCACTGTGTCCTGGGTTTGGATCAGGGGTGTTGAGGGCTGCCTCAGAGGCCGTCCCCTCAACTAAGGATTGATCGGTAAGTGACTTGTCACCTTGTAGGACTGCTAGCGCGGTTAGCTCATAAGAGTCTTGCGCCTGTCCTCACGACAGATTGGGTATACTTACCCATTAGTGATGGTTAATATTTCGTACTTGAAAGAGAACGTTTCTCTGGTTCTCTGAAATAGAAATATTAACCATCAGTCTTTGCGGTCGCTGCGGAGCCACGAGACTCAAAAGTAAAAAGAGAATTTGCAAATGGCTGCAATGTGCTTTTGTCGGGAGAACTCATATTGCGTCATGCATTCTCGCGAGAGTTTGTTGGCATAATGCTTTTCAGTTCTTGGGTTCTTAAAGGGGAATAACCCATTAGTGATGGTTAATATTTCTATTTCAGAGAACCAGGGTTATGATAATAACCTAACAACTTATGTCACCTGTATTACCTGGAAGGGTACGGGACGGACAAGGATGCAATACTGCTCAGCCTTCCACTTCGAGAAGCGCGGGTTCTTTCTCCTGGGCTAGCAGTGAGAACGGGGGTTCATGTGTGAGCAGATCTCGAGTATGTCTTGCACACCATGCTGGTGGTTTTAACTTTAACTGTTGATTGCATTACCAACAATATATTGCAGGCTACAGTCTGGTTGAATACTTTTTAGGGTCACTGTAGGTCAGGTGAAGTACCAGACTTCTGTATCTGGCTTCTTTAGCTGGGGTGCAGTGTCTGCCTCTGCAGTGTAAAGGTTGGGAGCTCAGCTTGTTAACTTTTTTCGATTGCCAGGTGACGGATGATGTTAATGCTGGGCCTCTTCTTTTTAAACTGGGAAAGGTGGAGTTTGAAAGCGTTCACTTCAACTATGTGAATGGGTAAGCACACTTTCAGTCATCAAGGTTAGCCCTTTGGTTTTTGGCAGGTTTCAGATTTTTTGCACTCTGGTTTCAAAGTCAGCATAAGCAGTCCAAAGTAATAAATACATTGTTTTGTGGTTTCAGTTATCTTACTGCAGGTATTTACCACCTTGTTGACACCAACTTAGCATTGTTTGTTTGGTCTGTTTTTTAAGCAGATAAACTGATGACATGCTTTTTTGTGGTGATGGTGCATCTTTCAATCATTTTCATAAGTTTGATTATGAAAACATTTTTAAGGAATTGCCTATTAAGAGTTTATGAGACAAGCAAGGCAGATTAGAAATTTGAAATAAGGGCTCGACAAATCTGCGACTGAACCTTATCCTTCCTAACTGAGAGAAGTGCATTGGACACATTTTATTTTAACCAGAAGAAATATCTATTTTTTAGTTATAAAAAAATTTAGGAAAGTCCCAATGTTAATCCTTTCTTAAAATCTGGCTGATTGCCCACCATGCTCCCTTGCTAATGTAAAGGGGCACATCTTGAGAACGGGTCTAGCGATGAATGGGAAACGGGGTTATGATGCAAATTGCATTCAACCAACTTTTTCTTTCTTTCTTTTTATAGTAAAGAGATTCTGAAGGACGTGTCCTTTACAGTCATGCCTGGTCAAACAGTAGCTCTGGTATGTGAAGCTTGTTTATTATATTTTAATGTTTGTTGTTTGTACAATTTCCTTACAAAACCACAGAGCATGTGTTTAGTTTTTATTTCCTAGACTGGTACTGCAAGTGCTTGTAAGAACATGGTAGCAAATTGTAATTGTTTTTTCTAATACAATGCTTGTAAACAAGCCTTGAGCAATCAATAATGTATATGTGATGCACATAGGGCTGTTTTCAAACATTAATTCTCAAGCCAGGAGTTTCAACCAGTTGAGGAAACAAATCCTGCCAGATGAAACAGTTCTGAACATGAGAATGAGCAACAGCAGGCTTTACTTTGTTGTTATAGAAAGACTTCAAATTGAACCCATTTATTTGTATTTTCATGTCAAGCTTTAATACATATTGGCTGCCTTAGTTTTCATGTCTTTAAAGGTGTTATGAAATGGAAACCTGGAACAGATTTTTCAATAAAATGAGCCAACCTAAGTAGAATGTGATATTCAGGGCAGTTGCCTCTTTTTTACCAATAATAATGAATACATCATTACATTTGTATCACTTAACCTGTAAAATAGGAATTTAACACACAAAAATGCTAAAAAGAATACCAGTAAACTATACAAATTACTAATAAAGAGATTCCAACCTTGCCAAGGTCATTTCTAAGAGTGTCCTGAATTGTCGTGAAAGTGCCATTGTAAACCTGTGCTGTCCACAGGTGGGGCCTTCTGGATCAGGAAAGAGCACCATCATCCGTCTCCTCTTCCGCTTCTACGATGTGCGGGGGGGGTGTATCCGGATTGACGGGCAAGACATCTCCAAGGTAGGGATCCCGTGGCGTGTCGGTGTCGGTGGCAGGTTTTTGGTTTTCCCCTGAGTGCTGAGCGGGGCAGCTCAGATTAGTTTTGTATTTTGGCTTTTTTCTGTAAAGCCCATGTGAGATAACTTGATTGATTTTCTTGGAAATAAAACTGTTTATCGTAACACTTGATTCAGTAGCAGCAGTCTTGGCAACAGTGGTGTCGTCCAGTAAACCTCACTATAACACAAACTGCATCTAAACTGCTTGCGAGATCATGATTTACATTAATGATTTAGATTCTGGTATAGTAAGCAAACTTGTTAAATTTGCAGACGACACAAAAATAGGAGGAGTGGCAAACACTGTTGTAGCAGCAAAGGTCATTCAAAATGATCTAGTCAGCATTCAGAACTGGGCAGACAAATGGCAAATGACATTTAATAGAGAAAAGTGTAAAGTATTGCATGCAGGCAATAAAAATGTGTATTATAAATATCATATGGGATATACTGAAATTGAAGAAGGAATCTATGAAAAAGACCTAGGAGTTTATGTTGACTCAGAAATGTCTTCATCTAGACAATGTGGGGAAGCTATAAAAAAGGCCAACAAGATGCTCGGATATATTGTGAGAAGTGTTGAATTTAAATCAAGGGAAGTAATGTTAAAACTCTACAATGCATTAGTAAGACCTCACCTAGAATATTGTGTTCCGTTCTGGTCACCTCGTTAGAAAAAGGATATTGCTGCTCTAGAAAGAGTGCAAAGAAGAACAACCAGAATTATCCCGGGTTTAAAAGGCATGTCGTATGCAGACAGGCTAAAAGAATTGAATCTATTCAGTCTTGAACAAAGAAGACTATGCTGCGACCTGATTCAAACATTCAAAATCCTAAAAGGTATAGACAATGTCGACCCAAGGGACTTTTTTGACCTGAAAAAAGAAACAAGGACCAGGGGTCACAAATGGAGATTAGATAAAGGGGCATTCAGAATAGAAGATAGGAGGCACTTTTTTACACAGAGAATTGTGAGGGTCTGGAACCAACTCCCCAGTAATGTTGTTGAAACTGACACCCTGGGATCCTTCAAGAAGCTGCTTGATGAGATTCTTGGATCAATAAGCTACTAACAACCAAACGAGCAAGATGGGCTGAATGGCCTCCCCTCGTTTGTAAACTTTCTTATGTTCTTATGTTCTTATTATTATGACAAGACACACCAAGCCCTGACTGGCAGTTGGCACACAGTTTCAGTGTAAAAATACTAGTTTTTAAAGCTTCTCTCAGGGTGTTCATAATAAGCCTGGCAAGACCCACAGTCTAAAACGATGTCTGCGCCTGCTACTTTTATTAAAAAATATTACGATTATTTTTCGGGTATAGTACCAAAAAACCCCCCAAAAAACATATATTTCCTTTGTTATGAGATATTGGGTGGGGAATGTCACGTGTAGAGGCTGTACTCCTTTAAGGAGGCACGCTGGCGTATTAGTCAAGCCCTTGTCAGCTGACAGCAGAAAACGAATGAAGAGAGTTTGGAGAGACACAGTTTATTTTATTGAGGTTAATGTTTAATAGTCAGTATGTTATACACACAAATCATTTTTACTTTAAGATATTTAAAAATCTTGACAAACAGTGCACATGTCATGTATTTGTGACATGTCATTAAGAAACGCCTTTGTTATTTACGCTTTCAATGTGTTGTTTTTACTGAAAATGAAATCTGCTTTTAAAATATGCGGTTGGTGTTTCTTGCATGTTGGGAGGTATGACACAGGCCAGGTTTTTGGGATGGAACCGCATAACAGTCTCGCGTTTTGATTGGTCCATGTCTGTCACATGAATACGTCGTCACACGAGTGGAAAAGCGTGCAGGCATTTAACATTGTAATCAGATAGAGAGAGTGATCTGCTTTCCACAACCTTACCATTAAAATATAATGCGGTATTACGCTGTACTGATATAACAAACTATGGCGATTACTTTATATGAATTATCATGTTATGCACGAATGTAAGAATTGGCTTTCTGTGGTGGTGTAGTTTTTTCTTTCAAGTAGCATATATCTATAATCGTTTTTGCGATATATTTTAATATAAAATGTATACACTATTGCAGTTTTGTTACAGGATACATTAGTTTATGTCTAATGTAATCACAGTTATACATATAGACTGCCCCTGTTTTCATTTACGTCGCAAATTCTGGGCCGCTTTGGTTTTTAGATAATGTCCTAAATTCTGGGCCGCTTTGCATTTTCGAATTCAGCCCAGTTTTGGGGACTCAGCTGACAGCAGAGTTTCTAAGTCATCCATGCACAGTTTACCATAAACTGGATTGTGAATTCATTTGAGAGTAACCCTTGGTACATGAATCAAAGTTAATGTATTTTTTACTCTCCCCAGAAATCTTTTTTTTTTTTTTATGAAAAAACAGAAATAAAATGTAAATGTTAAAAAAAACGTATTTCTTATTACATGAAGAAACTACATTGCACTGAAATAGATACGTGAAAATTAATTAAAGCAGTCGTTTTCCTTTATTAAAGACTACTTTATTAAAGACTAATAGTGAAAATAAATGATTGTAGTAATTTTTCTTTTACCCTACCCTTCCCAGTCTTTTCCTCGCCCCTCTTTTGCGCAAAACCTGCACTCAAATTCCCCTCCACACACGTGTACCACCATGCAACCCCTGCATGCACACACCACCATGCAACCCCTGCATGCACACACCACCATGCAACCCCTACATGCACACACCACCATTCAACCCCTACATGCACACACCAATATGCAGCCCCTGCATGCACACCACCATGCAACCCCTGCACGCACACCACAACCATGCAACCCCTACATGCACACACTACCATGCAACCCCTGCACGCATACACCACCATGCAACCCCTACATGCACACACTACCATGCAACCCCTACATGCACAGACCACCATGCAACCCCTGCACGCACACACCACCATGCAACCCCTGCACGCATACACCCACCGTAGCAATTCTTTGCAAAATATATTTTCGGGTATTCAGCCCCATTCATGTCTATGGCAGTGTTAAAAAACACAAAAGTCTAAACTGGTGTCCTTTCTAGCTGGGGACACGTTGCTTGGAGGGATCGACAGGGGCCCCAAGGTGGACCTCCTTACCGATTTTCAAGTCTCGGGGACCCCCGGAACCCGAGATATAGCACCCTGAAAAATGTCTATGGGAAATCCCATTATAAAACCCCTCTGGGGCAACGCCCACCATCTGGCGGTGGGGTGGCGTATGAACCCGTGGCAAAAGGTCTTTCTTCAGCTAAGACTCTTGTGCACGCAAAGAGTGCCCTTCTGAGTTCGTTGGCCCAAGGGTCGTGGAGATATGGGTACGATAAGAGACCACCCCCTTCCCTATGGCAAATCCCATTATAAAAACACCATTGGGGTAAGGCTCGGCCCATGGCGGTCGTGGGTCGTACGAACTCAAAGGAACCCATTTTCTTTAGCTAAGACTGTTGTGCATCTAAAGAGAGTACTAGCAAGTTTGTTGGCCCAGGATTTGTCGACTCATGGGGTACGACAGGAGGACCCCGACCGCGATTTCCTATAGCAAAATACATACAAAAAATGTCCATTATATATAAGACCTGAAATGTGCACATTTTGTAGTGTATTTATGCAACAGAAGCACCAATTTAAGTCCATTCCAAATGTTTTGTGATCATAGTATCAGCTTGAGTGTATCGGAGCATAGTTTTGCACCAAAAGCGAGCAGAGGCGAATTAAAGCACTATATACCCTATTCTTTAAAATATTACTTTGCAGTGCAAATTTGAGGAACGCAACCACTTAGCAACTTGCAAATTGGTACTGCAATTTAAAGGCCTGTAGTGTCAGACTGTTAGTCCCTAACTGATTCAAGTGTTTTTGGAATGATTCCTGCAAAGACTGATTTATAAGAAAAAAGAGAGATTGACAAACAGCATTTTGCTTTATATGCAGAAACGGGCAACTACAAGAGGGTGTCAAACAAGCTGTGAATGTCCTAGGAGGCTACAGAGTACCTCTGGGTATGAATCCAGATGCTCGCAGTACCTGTTCTTAGATGTCCAAAACCACTGTATCGCTGTATAACTGTATACCCTATAAATATCACTTTTTATTGTGTATTTGAGGAACACAACCAATTACAAATTTCATTTGAATCGCTGTGCTATCAGAATATCAGTGTATAACTTTGCTGGGTATTGCAGTGTATGCTGGGTATCAAAAAGCCTTCACTTTTACAAAAGGCTGTCAAAATTTAAAAAAGGCCGCCAAAGTTACAAAAAATAGGTGTGCTCCTAACCCAATACTTGTCTTTTTAATTCTGTGCATCCAAATACTTGTAGTTAAGGAGGCTGTGTGGTCCAGTGGTTAAAGAAAATGGCTTGGAACCAGGAGGTCCCCGGTTCAAATTCCACCTCAGCCACTGACTCACTGTGTGACCCTGAGCAAGTCACTTAACCTCCTTGTGCTCTGTCTTTCGGGTGAGACGTAATTGTAAGTGACTCTGCAGCTGATGCACAGTTCACACACCCTAGTCTCTGTAAGTCGCCTTGGATAAAGGCGTCTACTAAATAAACAAATAATAATAATAATAAATAATAGTTAAAAGTTTTAAGAATTAAGCCAACTGTTTGTTGTTCTGTCCTAAACCAGCAGTTTGTCACCCAAATTTATTAAATAAACAGGGGGGGTCATCAGATTATTCTCCATTTTATTGTAACTGAGGTACCGTTCAGTTGAGCGAAAATTGTAAAGGGGTACTCGAGCTGAAACCTCCAGATAGAAGGGGTACAGTTTCAAAAAAAGGTTGAAAACCCCTGACCTACAGTATAAACTATAAGGAATAGATAAGGGAAATGTTGACTAATACAATACAATAGGATTTATTTGAAGTTGTTGAAGGGCACTGGTCTCTTAAACCCAGAAGTTCTGATAAACCCCTACAGCCTCACTATATATTGATGGACATTACATAAGCAAATGAGATGTCCTTTTTTTTTGGTATACCATGTTCCTAAATGTTTTCTGGGGAGATTAAAAATACATTAACTTTGATTCATGTACTAAGGGTTACTCTTAAATGAATTAACAGTCCAGTTTATGGTAAACTGTGCATGCATGACTTAGAAAATTGGCTGTCAGCTGAGCAGAATATCTCAAAAACTGGCCTGAATTCGAAAATGCAGAATTCGGGACGTTATCTAAAAACCAGAGCAGCCCAGAAATTGGGATGTTATCAGAGCGGCCCAGAATTTGGGACGTTATCTAAAAACCAAAGCGGCCCAGAATTTGGGACGTTATCTAAAAACCAAATCGGCCCAGAATTTGCGACGTAAATGAAAACAGGGGCAGTCTGTATGTATAACTGTGATTACATTAGAGATAAACTAATGTATCCTGTAACAAAACTGCAATAGTGTATACATTTTATATTAAAATATATCGCAAAACCGATTATAGATATATGCTACTTGAAAGAAAAAACTACACCACCACAGAAAGCCAATTCTTACATTCGTGCATAACATGATAATTCATATAAAGTAATCACCCATAGTTTGTTATGTTTGTCCACTTGTGTGACGACATATTCATGTGACAGACATGGACCAATCAAAACGCGAGACTGTTATGCGGTTCCATCCCAAAAACCGGGCCTGTGTCATACCTCCATGTTGGAGCTACACATCATCAAAATGCAGGTTTCAACATTACACAAAAACAAAACATTTTAATTTACTCAATGCAGTGGTTATTTAAATTATTTTATAAAATGTGTATTGTTGAGCTCTCATTAAATAGAAGTTATTTATCCAATATAACATTTTAGTTAACTACTCTGTGAATGTCAGAATATGATACGTCCGTACTGCAGTTTGTGTTAAAAATGTCTGTACTTTTCATTAACACCATAATCCACTATTTTACCACAGTCACCAAAGTTTGTTTATTTTTTCTTCTTGTCTTTGTAATACTGGCTTGATACAGGATTCTGTTTAAGTAAGAAATAACCCACGACAGGGTGTGCAAAAACAATTGGCCGGAATGTACACAGACCCATTTTCACCTGTATTGATGACAACCGACTTTTGTGTCAGGTTGCGCAGTGGTCCGTGTACATTCTAGCAATCGTTTTGCATACTAAATCGGAAATCGGAAAACCAGAAAACGACTTGTTTTTCTATTTCGGTTTTTCATAAAAACACAAATCGACCCGTTTTTCATTTTCCAATTTCTGAGTTTAAAATACAAAAACTAATTCAGGCTTGTTTTCCCATTTTTCATATTGCTTTTTGCAACGAAGTATTCGAAATGGAATAATCTAATACAAAAATAAATAACAGACCTTCAAAAAAAAAAAAAAGTATGGAGGCGCGCTCTACTTGTATCGAATGTGTCTCGGTGTTATGACGTTTTCTGCATCAATACATCTATATCTATAGATGCACCCTCCAAGTGAAAAAAATTGTGTGTGAAGGCTTATTATTGTTAGTATTATTATAATGCACTGTACCTGAGTGATACAAGGATGATTATTATATTAACTTAACGTAGACCTGTGGCTGTATTGTAATACAGTACTTTGTAACAACTGCTAAATAAATTAATACATAACAATAATGGTAAACAGACAGAACACTTCCACGACAATAAGCATAGGTGCAGTATTATTGCATCGTCACAACGGGACACAGAGAGCTGGCCGTGTCTGACCTTTTTTTTTAAAGGTCTTGAAGGAGCTAAATAATTGTCGTGCTGCAGTGGGGGGTTCTTTTGTAACAGAATATGGTGAAGGGTGGGGGTGAATTCTGTTTACATTTTCGCAGTTCCTTCTTTTGTAAGAGCTGCAAACCGCAGGGAGAGAGGAAATGTTTGCATCTTACAGAGCTTGCCATAGGATCATTAAAGGGGGCTAGCATGCTTGGTTGAATATTATTATTATTATTATTTGTTTATTTAGCAGACGCCTTTATCCAAGGCGACTTACAGAGACTAGGGTGTGAACTATGCATCAGCTGCAAAGTCACTTACAATTACGTCTCCCCCGAAAGACGGAGCACAAGGAGGTTAAGTGACTTGCTCAGGGTCACACAATGAGTTAGTGGCTGAGGTGGGATTTGAACCGGGGACCTCCTGGTTACAAGCCCCTTTCTTTAACCACTGGACCACACAGCCTCTCTTCCGACACGTTAGTATATCTATCATTGTTTAAGTGTGTACCTGTTAAAGAAGCATTAACAGATTTTTTGTGAAGGGCTGTCTCTGTCTGAATAAAGACTATTATTATTATTTATAAGCAGACGTCCTTATCCAGGGCGACTTACAATTCTTACAAGATATCACATTATTTTTACATACAATTACATTATTTTTTACTGGCGCAATCTAGGTAAAGTACCTTGCTCAAAGGTACAGCAGCACTGTCCCCCACCTGGGATTGAACCCACGACCCTCCGGTCAAGAGTCCAGAGCCCTAACCACTATTCCACACTGCTGCCCTACACTACCTCACTCCACACACTCTTTATCACCGACTCTTGGAGATTAATTTCATTTT
This sequence comes from Acipenser oxyrinchus oxyrinchus, assembly GCA_030684275.1. Lineage (NCBI taxonomy): Eukaryota > Metazoa > Chordata > Actinopteri > Acipenseriformes > Acipenseridae > Acipenser > Acipenser oxyrinchus. The sequence goes on along the minus strand of CM060258.1, from coordinate 23,360,108 downwards.
TCGTCCCTACAGTCTATTTTTTATTTTTGTATTACAGATTGTTCAATTTTGAATATTTTGTTGCAAAAACCAATATGAAAAATGTGAAACAAGTGAATCCGTTTTTGTATTTTAAACTCAGAAATTGGAAAATGAAAAACTGGTCAATTTTTGTTTTTGTGAAAAACCGAAATAGAAAAAACGAGTATTTTTCTGGTTTTTCGATTTCCGATTCTAAATGCAAAAACGATTGGCCGGAATGTACAGGGACCCTGTCCCTGATTTATTAGTGTTCCGCATTTTCGGTTTTTATCGTCAAAAAAAGAAAAAATTCAGGGAATTTTTAGTTTATTTTACATATATTAAAGTAGGGATAAAATCGGTAAAAAATATTTTTTTTTGTTGAAACATCGGTAAAAATCGGCAGAGGAAATCTCAGTATACACACTTTACATGTGGACAGTACTCTCTGCAATAAACAGTGGCTGTCCAGCAAAGCACAGCGCTCTGATGAACTCATTAACATAGTCATTCTGCGCTCTCTGTTTATTAAAGCACGTGTAAAAGCCACATTAATGGATTGCTTGTCTCTCTTAGTACACTTTATTGTTTTAGTTTAATGTGTAGCTTATTTTTCAGTATGTTCTTTTATTGTCAGCATGAACATGTACCTCAATGCAGCAGTATTTGCAGCGCTATGCATCCTCTGCCTCATCTGACCCACTTCTGCTATTTTTGATTTTTGTATACTTCAGAACATTAGTTTTCTTTTCAATATTCATAAACCGATTTACATTTTCTCTCCATTTCTCATCCACTAAAATTATTATATTTTCAAAGTTCTGTATTTCAATGAGTTTTTGATCAAGTTAGTAGTTACTACATACAGCAATTGCCACAATAATCAGACTTTGATTGGCCAACATAATCCGGTGATAATGTGTTTGTGAAGTGACAGAGAACCACGTTTGAACATTGTTTTGATCCTCTGTTGTCAAAACGCCTGCTGTATCCTAGGATACTGTGTAGGGCTGCTTATTACAATGTCGGAGTCAAAATAAAGCAGCATTTTAATCAAAGTATTGTGCATTTCCGACAAAATAGTACAGGGAAAATATTGAATAATAGACAAAAATCAGGTATAAATCAGTAAAAAACGACGTCCAGTTAAAACATTTTTGTAATTTTTTGATAAAATTCAGAATAAACCGGAAGGGCGAACACTATTGATTATATATGGATGCTTACTGCATTCTTCCATTGTTCAGCTATCTGTGCACTCAACTTCTTTAGAATACAGACTTTGTGAAAGATAATATTTTGCATCAGAGTATTCATCGATTTTCTTAGCAAATACCAGTTATTTTTCCAGCCAGTCTTGTATTGCAGGGGCCTTGATGATACGAAAGTAAATTTGTCATCTTGTTGATATTGCCTTGCTCTGAGCAGTGCTGCTTTATTGCATTAATGGAGTACTTTGTCAGACACTACAAGCAGGCCACTACTAGTCTAGCTCATACTTAAACCACCCAATGTGCCTCGATGAAATTGGTGCCCCTACAATCTTGTAAGTGCCACATACTTCAAAACTAATTGAAAACCCTGTTCTCTACATCTACCACACAAATATGCCCAGTCAGATACCCTGTTTACGCTAGCCACTTTTAACCAGGTCTGAGGGGGGCTTAAGAGTAAGTAGCGGGTTTCCGGAAAATATAGCATTAGACATCCCCACATGTTGCTACAACTATTTAAATATAGCATTACACACCCCCACGTGCAGCTCCAACTATTTAAATATAGCATTACACACCCCCACGTGCAGCGCCAACTATTTAAATATAGCATTACACACCCCCACGTGCAGCGCCAACTATTTAAATATAGCATTACACACCCCCACGTGCAGCGCCAACTATTTAAATATAGCATTACACACCCCCACGTGCAGCTCCAACTATTTAAATATAGCATTACACACCCCCACGTGCAGCTCCAACTATTTAAATATAGCATTACACACCCCCATGTGCAGCTCCAACTATTTAAATATAGCATTACACACCCCCACGTGCTGCTCCAACTATTTAAGTATAGCATTACATATCCCCATGTGTTGCTACAACTAAGCGATACACATCCCTGTGAATGCTTCTGTACAGATAGCCAGGTAGGTCTTCTGTAGAATTCATGCAAAATAAGTAACACCGCTTTAGTATTTCTGTGTTGGTCCAATTGTCAAATTCCGGAGTGATTTTTAAGTGCATGTTCCTTCTAAAGTAGAAGAGATATCCCTTACAAATTGCTTAGGTGTGCTCAACTGACTTTCTGTTGAGGATGATCGGGTTCATCCTCTGAGGAGAGTGTGTGCGACTCGTGAATGCAGCAGTTTTGAAATCGATACAATATTAGCAAGTAGTTTAAACCAACAGAAACCATTAAATAAATAAATAAATAAATAAATCCATAAAACTAAAACTATAAAATGTGTCTAATCTTTATATGCAAGTGGTTTGTCATAGTGCTACAGAGGTACTGTTGACCTCTTATTTCTTCTTTGTTGCCATCTTTAAAAATGGATTCTGAAACAAGCATTCATGGGTTTAGATGAGCGTTTGAAAGACTTGTGGTGAAATAATTGACAGTACCTCTGCAGCCCTATGACAAACCACTTGCAAATAAAGATTTTACACATTTATTGGTTTTAGTTTTGTGAATTTGTTTATTTATAAATGTTTTATGGTTTCTCTTCATTTAAACTATTTGCTAATATTGCACACTATAACCCAAAACAAAATAAATGCGTGTATTTAAGAAAAAATGAAACCGTGCTCAGTTGTTCTCAGTGCTGTGAAAGAGCGGGCTGGAAATGTCCGCTCCTCTCTGCTGCCCCACTCCATATACAACTACCCCGCTCCGCTGTCCCGCTCCATATACAACTACCCCGCTCCGCTGCCTCGCTCCATATACAACTACCCCGCTCCGCTGCCCCGCTCCTTATACAACTACCCCGCTCCGCTGCTCCGCTTCATATACAACTACCCCACTCCGCTGCTCCGCTCCATATACAACTACCCCGCTCCGCTGCCCCGCTCCATATACAACTACCCCGCTCCGCTGCCTATCTCCATATACAACTACCCTGCTCCGCTGCTCCGCTCCATATACAACTACCCCGCTCCGCTGCGCCGCTCCATATACAACTACCCCGCTCCGCTGCCCCGCTCCATATACAACTACCCCGCTCCGCTGCCCCGCTCCATATACAACTACTCCGCTCCGCTGCTCCGCTCCATATACAACTACCCCGCTCCACTGCCCCGCTCCATATACAACTACCCCGCTCCGCTCCATATACAACTACCCCGCTCCGCTCCATATACAACTACCCTGCTCCGCTGCTCTGCTCCATATACAACTACCCCGCTCCGCTCCTCTGCTCCATATACAACTACCCCGCTCCGCTGCCTCGCTCAATATACAACTACCCTGCTCCGCTGCCCCGCTCCATATACAACTACCCTGCTCCGCTGCTCCGCTCCAAATACATAAGAACATAAGAAAGTTTACAAACAAGAGGAGGCCATTCAGCCCATCTTGCTCGTTTGGTTGTTAGTAGCTTATTGATCCCAAAATCTCATCAAGCAGCTTCTTGCAGGATCCCAGGGTTTCAGCTTCAACAACATTACTGGGAGTTGGTTCCAGACCCTCACAATTCTCTGTGTAAAAAAAGTGCCTCCTATGTTCTGTTTTGAATGCCCCTTTATCTAATCTCGATTTGTGATCCCTGGTCCTTGTTTCTTTTTTCAGGTCAAAGAAGTCCCCTGGGTCGACATTGTCTATACCTTTTAGGATTTTGAATGTTTGAATCAGATCGCCGCGTAGTCTTCTTTGTTCAAGACTGAATAGATTCAATTCTTTTAGCCTGTCTGCATACAACATGCCTTTTAAACCCGGGATAATTCTGGTTGCTCTTCTTTGCACTCTTTCTAGAGCAGCAATATCCTTTTTGTAACGAGGTGACCAGAACTGAGCACAATATTCTAGGTGAGGTCTTTCTAATGCATTGTAAAGTTTTAGCATTACTTCCCTTGATTTAAATTCAACACTTCTCACAATATATCCGAGCATCTTGTTGGCCTTTTTTATAGCTTCCCCACATTGTCTAGATGAAGACATTTCTGAGTCAACATAAACTCCTAGGTCTTTTTCATAGTTCCCTTCTTCAATTTCAGTATCTCCCATATGATATTTATAATGCACATTTTTATTGCCTGCATGCAATACTTTACAGTTTTCTGTATTAAATTTCGTTTGCCATGTGTCTGCCCAGTTCTGAATGCTGTCTAGATCATTTTGAATGACCTTTGCTGCTGCAACAGTGTTTGCCACTCCTCCTATTTTTGTGTCGTCTGCAAATTTAACAAGTTTGCTTACTATACCAGAATCTAAATCATTAATGTAGATTAGGAATAGCAGAGGACCTAATACTGATCCCTGTGGTACACCACTGGTTACCTCGCTCCATTTTGAGGTTTCTCCTCTAATCAGTACTTTCTGTTTTCGACCTGTTAACCACTCCCTAATCCATGTGCATGCATTTCCTTCAATCTCTACTGCGTTCAGTTTGAGAATTAATCTTCTATGCGGAACTTTGTCAAAAGCTTTCTGGAAATCTAAATAAACCATGTTGTATACTTTGCAATTATCCATTTTGAATGTTGCATCCTCAAAAAAGTCAAGTAGGTTAGTTAGACACAATCTCCCTTTCCTAAAACCATGCTGACTGTCTCCCAGGATATTGTTACCATATAGGTAATTTTCCATTTTGGATCTTATTATAATTTCCATAAGTTTACATATAATAGAAGTCAGGCTTATTGGTCTGTAGTTACCTGGTTCGGTTTTGTCTCCCTTTTTGTGGATCGGTATTACGTTTGCAATTTTCCAGTCTGTCGGTACAACCCCTGTGTCAAGAGACTGTTGCATGATCTTGGTTAGCGGTTTGTAAATAACTTCTTTCATTTCTTTGAGTACTATTGGGAGGATCTCATCCGCCCAGGGATTTGTTTATTTTAAGAGCTCCTAGTCCCTTTAACACTTCTGCCTCTGTTATGCTAAAGTTATTTAAAATTGGATAGGAACAGGTCGACATGTGGGGCATGTTGTCCATGTCCTCCTTTGTAAAAAACTGTGAAAAGTAATCATTTGATAAATTTGCTATTATTTTTTCTTCATCTATGATTTTGCCATTTGTGTGTCTTAGACATTTAACCTCCTCTTTGAATGTTCTCTTGCTGTTATAATATTGGAAAATCATTTTGGAATTGGTTTTAGCCCCCGTAGCAATATTGATTTCTATCTCTCTCTTGGCCTTTCTAACTTCCTTTTTGACTTGTGTTTGCAGTTCCAAGTACTCTTTCTGTGTACTTTGTTTTTGGTCCCTTTTAAATGCTCTGTAAAGTGCCTTTTTTTCGCTGAATATTTTTTTTAATTGATCTATTAAACCATTTTGGCCATTTTGTTTTAGATTTAGATTTGTCTACTTTTGGGATGTAATTGTTTTGTGCATCTAGTACTACATTTTTAAAAAACAGCCATCCTTTTTCTGTGGATGTTTTCTCTATTTTACTCCAATCTACTTCTGTTAGTCTCTGTTTCATACCTTCATAGTTTGCTTTTCTAAAATTGTAAATTTCAATTTCGTCCATCGTTGGATGCTTAAAATCTGGATGCTTAGTAAACATGGCAGGAGGCCTGGCTTCATATTACATCCTTACTGTTAAGGATTACGTGCATGCACTGTAATGCAATGCTAAGGATTTTCAGTAGGGCTTCTGTTTTATTTATATTTTTCGAGTTTTTCGAGTTTTATGTAAATGGTTTTTTTTTGGAGGTTTTTGCTTTGTATATACTGTATAAAATTATTGTTTTCCATTTCCAGTGTTTGCATTTTTTGTATCAGTTGTTTTATCGGTTAAAATCAGAAGCCCTAATCCTAAGGTTATGTCAGTATTTTTTGTGCTCACGCAAACCCCCTACAATAGCCTTGCGACCCCCTTTTGGGCTGGGACCCCCAGTTTGAGAAACGCTGATCTAGCCTATGCCAGAGCCTTCCTGTATTTTCCATGATGGCTTTTCCACGCAAAGTACTGAACATGCAGTTTAGAGTCCTTCCATTGTTCCAATATACGACCCTCACATTTCAGGTTACAAGTCGTATCATTAAACCATGGCAAGCTTCTTTTAAAAGACACGCACCAAGTTTCAACTGCCGCTCCTTTTTTCAAACTGTTCCATCAGGTCAACCAAAAGACAACATGGAAATATATTCTTAAAGTTCAATTTAACTGAGGCATGTCACGCCACATTTACAATGTGATGAAAACAGTACTGTTCACTCTTGACCAAATATAGCTGCCATGTTGTGTTCACGTGACTCTTTGGCTTCCTGATTCAGTCACAGTTCAGTCACATGATTCTGCAGCCTGTCTTACACACTGAGCTTTACGCTGTCACATGATTTTATACTGCAGTAGACAGTCTGGGGGTGAAAGAAGTATTATTGAAAAACAAAAACTTAAAAGGAGCAAAAAGTCCTGAATTGACCCACAACTACCATGTTGCTGCTTGAAACTAGATTGGGGTATCGGCTGCCCTTGCCATCTGTTTATCAGCCTCTTGAAGGAAGAAAGATCTCAGAATTGGTGAAGTCTTTTTGATCCCTGGTGTTTAATTCTGAATGTGCTGGCTCTCAGATCCACAGTACTAGGTTATTTGAACTGGCTTTTTGATATCTATTACTACTTGTGGCAGGCTAGCTCGCAGTGGTGAAGTGTGGTGACGTCACGTGCCAGGAAGTAACTGAAACCAAAACAATGGATGGGCGGGTGAAGCTGAATGCTATGGCACTCAGCTGAATTTATTAATAAACAAAACAAAACAGAAACCAAAGGGCACGAGGGCCAAACGAATAAACAAAGACTGTTTAGCAGTCGTTTTTTTAATTGTTATTTTTCCTCGCTCTCGCTCTCGCTCTCTCCCCGTACTCTCCTCTGTACACTCCACCCTGCAGCACGGGCAGCTGCAGGTTCTTATACTCTGGCCGAGGGGTTAACTAGTTGTTAATTATCTTATTACCCTCGCCAGAGTCTGCATCGTTAGTAAGGATGCATGACTGTCAGCTAGTTAAATAATCAGTAGCTGATCAGTCATGCATCCTCACAGGGTTTTTAAATATAAATAATAAGAAATACGCGGCGCTGTCATCCGCCGCAAACAATAATACAAATAATAATAATAGGGCGGGACACTCCGCCACACATGCCCCCCATGCGCAGCACACATGGCCTTTCAGCCACCTCCCCTTATTCCCTAAAGTCCCGCTAGCAGTCCTGGCCCAGGAACAGGGAAGCAAGGTGTCTCGGGCGCCACGGCGGGATGTCCTCCTCCCACCCCAACAACTGTAGCGCCCTAGTGGACCACGCGACAGGCCGGCTCCTCTGGCCAGAAAAATTTTGGGGTGGTCTCCAGACCTGCCCCCTTCTTCATGGCCGCAGCTCCCTCCGTGGGGCTCCGCCACCCTTTCTCCTGCAGCGAAATTGCTGCGGGGAGCTGGTCTCCTGACCTCCCCCTTCTTCATGGCTGGCAGCTGCCCTTCATGGGGCTCCAGCCACAGTATTTCCTGCCGCGAAAGTGCGGCTGGGGAGCTGGTCTTCTGACCTTCCCCACTTCTTCGTGGCCGGCAGCTGCCCTTCATGGGGTTCCAGCCACAGTATTTCCTGCCGCATGGCAGGACTGGTAGCGACCCCAGGCAAAACAGGACCCTCGGGAGGCGAAGGTAGCAGCTGCAGACCTTCGGCAGGCAACGGCAGCAGCAGCGGACCCTCGGGAGGCGATGGCAGCCGCAGCGGACCCTCGGGAGGCGACGGCAGCCGCAGCAGACCCTCGGGAGGCGACAGCAGCAGCAGCGGACCCTCGGGAGGCGACGGCAGCAGCAGCGGACCCTCGGGAGGCGACGGCAGCAGCAGCAGACCCTCGGGAGGCGACGGCAGCAGCAGCGGACCCTCGGGAGGCGACGGCAGCAGCAGCAGCGGACCTTCGGGAGGCGACGGCAGCAGCAGCAGCAGCGGACCCTCGGGAGGCGAACTCGGGAGGGGAGCCCCTGGCCATGGAGGCGGCAGCGGGAGCTCCACTTCTCCCTTGTTCCCTGTAACTGGTGGCTCTCCAGGCGATGTGGAGGAACAGGCAGCCCCAGGCGATGCGGAGCAACAGGCAGCCCCAGGCGATGCGGAGCAACAAGCAGCCCCAGGCGATGCGGAGCAACAGGCATCCTTGGGCGGTGCAAAGCAGGCATCCTTGGGCGGTGCGAAGCAGGCATCCTTGGGCGGTGCGTAGCAGGCATCCTTGGGCGGTGCGAAGCAGGGCAAGAGCAGTCCTTCCCATGACGGTGGATGTGGAACCAGCAGGTATTCACCCTCTGCTGGTGGAGGTGGGAGGGGAAAGCAGTCCTCCCACGGCGGCTGAGGTGGAACCAGCAGGCATTCACCCTCTGCTGGTGGAGCTGGGAGCGGCAAGCAGTCCTCCCACAGCGGTTGAGGCGGGACCAGCAGGCATTTACCCTCTGCTGGTGGAGCTGGGAGCGGCAAGCAGTCCTCCCACGGCGGCTGTGGCGGAACCAGCAGGAATTCACCCTCTGCTGGTGGAGGTGGGAGGGGCAAGCAATCCTCCCACGGCGGTTGAGGCGGAACAGGCAGGCATTCACCCTCTGCTGGTGGAGGTGGCGGAGGCAGAGGCAACTCCTGCTGCTCTGCTCCTGGTGGTGGTGGAGACAGTGGCGAGGGCTCCTCACCCTCTAACGCTGGAGACGGCAGCAATGGCTCCTCTCCCTCTGGCGTTGGAGACTGCAGCAATGGCTCCTCTCCCTCTGGCGCTGGAGACGGCAGGAATGGCTCCTCTCCCTCTGGCGCTGGAGACGGCAGCAACCGCTCCTCTCCCTCTGGCGCTGGAGAAGGCAGCGATGACTCTTCTCCCTCTGGCGCTGGAGAAGGCAGCGATGACTCCTCTCCTCTGGCTGGAGACGGCAGCAACGGCTCCTCTCCCTCTGGCGCTGGAGACGGCAGCAACCGCTCCTCTCCCTCTGGCGCTGGAGAAGGCAGCGATGACTCTTCTCCCTCTGGCGCTGGAGAAGGCAGCGATGACTCCTCTCCCTCTGGCGCTGGAGACGGCAGCAACGGCTCCTCTCCCTCTGGCGCTGGAGACGGCAGCAACGGCTCCTCTCCTTCTGGTGCTGCAGACAGCAGCCATGGCTCCTCTCCCTCTGGCGTTGGAGATGGCAGCAATGGCTCCTCTCCCTCTGGCGTTGGAGATGGCAGCAATGGCTCCTCTCCTTCTGGCGCTGGAAACAGCAGCGGGGCCCCTCCCATATCTGCAGCCAGGTAGTTGAGCACCATGGCTGCGATGTCTGGGAGGGATGCTGGGTGGTGTTTCTGTTCCCAGGCCTCCCAGCGCCCCCATCTCTCGCCCACAGGAGGTTGATCACAGCAGGGAAGGCGACCATGATATCCCTCTCAGGCTCCGCCAGCCAGTCCCAGATCCCCTCAGATGAGACAGGTTTCTTTCGCCTCGGAGGATGCGGGTCCTCTCTCACCCTTGCTGGATGCTCAGGCTCCTTCCTCTCCTGCCATGGAGGGGGTTGGTCCGGTGCCACGTGCCCGACCTCACCAACCACGAAGCACCACTCCACACCCTTCAGGCAGGTGAGGCAGACATCCAGCGTGGTAAGGACCCGCTGCTGTTGCTGCGCCTCCTGCTGCTGTTGTTGTTGCTGCTGCTGCTTTCTCCTCCAGCTACTTTTCCCCATTTTTCTTTTTTTTTTCCTTTCAAAAAACACACAAAAAAAATACTTTTTGAAAAAAAACAAAAAAAACGTCCTTTTCCTTCCTGGTCCGACTGTTGGAGGCGTGGTTTTATCCCACTTCTGACACCATATGCGGCAGGCTAGCTCGCAGTGGTGAAGTGTGGTGACGTCACGTGCCAAGAAGTAACTGAAACCAAAACAATGGATGGGTGGGTGAAGCTGAATGCTATGGCACTCAGCTGAATTTATTAATAAACAAAACAAAACAAAAGATTTAAACAAACAAAACAGAAACCAAAGGGCACAAGGGCCAAACGAATAAACAAAGACTGTTTAGCAGTCGTTTTTTTAAATGTTATTTTTCCTCGCTCTCGCTCTCGCTCTCTCCCCATACTCTCCTCTGTACACTCCACCCCGCAGCACGGGCAGCTGCAGGTTCTTATACTCTGGCCGAGGGGTTAACTAGTTGTTAATTATCTTATTACCCCTCGGCCAGAGTCTGCACGCGTTTGGTAAGGATGCATGACTGTCAGCTAGTTACATAATCAGTAGCTGATCAGTCATGCATCCTCACGGGGTTTTTAAATATAAATAATAAGAAATACGCGGCGCTGTCATCCGCGCCGCAAACAATAATACAAATAATAATAATAGGGGCGGGACACTCCGCCACACTACTGCACTGAAATTGCTGGCTCTGAGGACTGCATTAAACATAATGTCCTAAACTCCTTCTGTGTTACTGTATTCAGTGTTGAATTTGTTGGCTGTCATCCCCAGGACATTATTATGTATTCCAGTTAAATATATGGAACATTATTATGGCGGGTGTTTTTCTTTTACATCCAGGTCTCTGGTATTTGAACTCACTTTGCCACTTGAGGCTGTGTTGTAACCCTGCTGCCTGCTTAGCGATTAGAGCTAACAAACCAATCATTCATAAATCCCACCTGTTGGGCACTGCCGTTTGGTGTATAGGGCTCAGATGTGCATGTTCTGAAAGAAGCACATGTTCAAGCAAACATTTATCTTAATTTTAAAACACTGTGTTGCCTTGCCTTATAGGAAGTCTGTTAAGCCAGGCTTTCACTGCACGATTTTTGCAATCAGGAAACGCAGCGCCACTCACACTAACCGATTGAGCTACGATTTCTCACTGTAGATTGGGGGATTGCAAGCTACACACACTACACAAGATATCTTGCCGTGGACTGCGCCTATTTTCATTGCAGAATCGTAGACATCATTCGGGAGAATCATGGACTCAAGCGAGGAGGCGATCGCTGTTGTCTGTGCATTGTTTTGCACAGAAAAAAAGAAGGAAACGCGGAGAAGATCCATTTGGACGCGCATTGGCTTATGTAGATTTTGCTATTAATATTTTTCTCTGATATGAAAAACATTAAATACTAGAAAAATATTCTCATTAAAAGAAATAATTTTACTTACTTCCAAACTGGTTTCCACTGTACTTCCAAACTGGTGGATGACGATGCACAAGAAATGGCTTTAAGAATTCAAGATTCTTTAAAATCCATTTCTGCCTGGAAGTGAGGTCTTTTGTCTCACTGCCACTGGGATGAGGTTTCAGCAGAATTCCGTATGGTGTCCACAGAGAGGATGCTTTTGTTTGGACATCTACCACTGACCAAAAATAAATATAAATACATATTACAGTATAATGCTTCATATCTATATAACTGAAAGCATACAGTCATGCATTCTGAATATGTAAGTACTATGTGTGTTTAACAGGACTGTGGATATTGCTAATTTCATACTCTGCAAATTCCAGCATGAGAACTTATACTTCAGGGCCATAGACTGCACAAATGTTCAATATTGCGATAAAAAACCTGTTTATAACAGTTACAACATTATAGCAATGTCAATATTTATTTCCTTGACGCCTGTGCTCTGACTAACTCAAGTCGAGGTGCATCCAAAATAATAAAATCTAATCTGTTCAAAAAGCGCAACACTCGCTCGTAGTACAAAATATTTATTATATTAAAAGATTGGCATGAGAGATTGGCCGTCAAGCGATCTTCATCAGAATACCAAATTCTGATGAATAATTTGAAGACTTTTAAACTAATAAATATTTTGTACTAATGCACTTTTGTTGCACTTTTGAACAGACTAATAATACAACTTTAATAGTAGGCTACTACTAGTTTGTCATAGGTTTAAATATGCAACAACGTAATCTACATTCTCTATGTTTCTCACACACACACAGACGCTCACCCCTCCTTCTCGTATTTTGATTAAATTAGCAATACAAGCATACAGTAGGGATGTGACAGGAATGGCTGGGCGGTGACGTCAGACAGAAGCAGGGATGAAACACACCAGGCACTGCAGCTCAAAAGAAAGACGCGGCAGCGCCGTTTATTTAAATACAAAAATAAATCAAATATTTTAACAAAAAGAAACTGTGCTCACAGAGCAAAATAAATAGTTAAACAAAAACAAGTCAAGCACATAAAATAAACAATAAATGATCCAAGTCAGGCTGGGCAGTAGCCTTCAGTGATCCTGGAGTTAAGTTTAGTTCCGTTTTCCTCTCTCTCGTTCTCTCCTCTCTAACACCCCCCTGAGCTGGAGAGCTGCAGAGCTGCAGGCTTTTTATACAGGTGACCAACTCCCGATTAGCAACAAATTAAATCACCTAATTAATTCGGGAGATGGCCACCTTCTGCACGAGCTTTCTTAATTATTCCTGGGAGAGGACTAGTACCCACTCTCGCCTCTGCCAGAAAACATTTTAAATAAAACAATAACAAAACCTGCGGTGCCTCGCAGTCACAGAAATAAATACATAAATAATAACAAAACATTATGGCGCTTCGCTGTCATATAAATACATAAATAAAATCAAACAAAACAAATACAAAATACACTGCACAGGGGCGGAGGGGGAGACCCCGATCTAAAAATAAATAAATAAATAAATACGTACAGGGCTCTCTACCGCCCTGCTACATATCCCCCCCCCTTGTGCAACCAGTCCGGGAAGAGTGGAAGCACAGTGTCCATGGGGGTGGCCATGGTGGGAGGTCCGGCACCCCCACTTCTTCGTGGCTTAAGCTCCCTCTTCCGGGCTCCCGCCATATACTATCCTGCCGCGAAACTGCTGTGGGGAGCTGGTCTCCTGACCTTCCCCTTTCTCGTGGCCGGCAGCTCCCTTCATGAGGCTCCAGCCACAGTATTTCCTGCCGAAAATGCAGCTGGGGAGCTGGTCTCCTGACCTCCCCCCCCTTTCTTCATGGCCGGCAGCTCCCCTTCATGGGGCTCCGGCAACAGTGTAGCGACCACAGGCGAAGCAGAGCCCCCGGCGACCCCAGGCGAAGCAGAGCCCCCAGCGACGCCAGGCGAAGCAGAGCCCCCAGCGACGCTAGGCGAAGCAGAGCCCCCGGCGACCCCAGGTGAAGCAGAGCTCCCGGCGACCCCAGGCGGTGATGCGGCGATGCGGATGTGGCATCCTTGGGCGGTGCGAGGCTGGCATCCTTGGGTGGTTCGAGGCTGGCATCCCCGGGCGATGGCGAACTGGCATCCCCGGGCGATGGCGAACTGGCATCCCCAGGAGATGGCGAACTGGCATCCCCAGGCGATGGCGAACTGGCATCCCCAGGCGATGCATGACAGGGTGGCAGCGGTCCCTCAGGAGGTGACGGCGGCAGCGGACCCTCGGGAGGCGACTGCAGGAGGGGAGCTAGGACCAACAGTGGTGCTGGGTTTGGCCCTCTTCTCTGCCGCTGCGACCCAGCAGTTTTTCCCCTTGCCCTGCTTAGCAGCCTATGCAAGGGCGGCTGCGGACTGCCAGCATCTTGTCCCGGTCCGTCCTGTCTTGAAGGGAGAGGCAGCTCCTGCTCCTCTCCCTCGGGTGGTGGTGGTGGAGGCAGAGAGAGCTCCTGCTGCTCTGCTCCTGGTGAAGGCGGCAGGGGCTTCTCCCCTTCTGGCTACGAAGGCGACAGGGGCTTCTCCCCTTCTGGCTGCGAAGGCGGCAGGGGCTCCTCCCTTCTGGCTGCGGGCGGCAGGGGCTCCACCCCTTCTGGCTGCGAAGGCGGCAGGGCTCCTCCCCTTCTGGCTGCAAAGGCGGCAGGGGCTCCTCCCTTCTGGCTGCGGGCGGCAGGGGCTCCTCCCTTCTGGCTGCGGGCGGCAGGGGCTCCTCCCCTTCTGGCTGCGGCGGCAGGGCTCCTCCCTTCTGGCTGCGGCGGCAGGGCGCCTCCCTTCTGGCTGCGCGGCGGCAGGGCTCCTCCCTTCTGGCTGGCGGCGGCAGGGCGCCCCTTCTGGCTGGCGGCGGCAGGGCTTCTCCCCTTCTGGCTGCAGCGGGCAAACCAGCAGGCATGCTCCCTCTGCTGGTGGCGGCGATGGAGGCGGAACCAGCAGGCATGCTCCCTCTGCTGGTGGCGGCAATGGAGGCGGAACCAGCAGGCATGCGCCCTCTGCTGGTGGCGGTGATGGAGGCGGAACCAGCAGGCATGCTCCCTCTGCTGGTGGCGGCGATGGAGGCGGAACCAGCAGGCATGCTTCCTCTGCTGGTGGCGGCAATGGAGGCGGAACCAGCAGGTACTCTTCCTCTGCTGGCGGAGGTGGGAGCGGCAAGTTGTCCTCCCACAGAGGTGGAGGCGGAACCAGCAGGTAGTCTCCCTCTGCTGGCGGAGGCGGGAGCGACATACAGTCCTCCCACGGAGGTGGAGGCGGAACCAGCAGGAACTCTCCCTCTGCTGGCGGATACCTGGGCTGTGGACGTTCGGCCTTCCCCCTCTTGGGCTGTGGACGCACCGACTCCTCCCGCTCAGGCGCAGGACATGGCCGGGTCTGGCCACTGCCCAGAACCACTCTGCAGCGTCCCCCACCAGACCCTGGTTCCATGCCTCTTCATACTGGGGGTCCCCATAAGGGCAGTCCTCCCGGACGTGCCCAAACTCTCCACAGGCACCACACATAGGAGCCCCTTCCATCCTCCACTGCTCCTTTTCGGCTGCCCAGTCCGGGGGCCCAAACTTAGTTGGCACCCGGGACCACCACCTCTTATTCAGCTGCTGCTGCTGTTGTTGCAGCTCTCTGCAGCTCTTCCTCCTTCCCATCCTCTTTCCTCCCATACTCCTTCCTCCCCTTCTTCCTCCTCACTCCACAAGTAATAAGGAAAATAAAATGAAAAAAACAAAACAAACTGCAGTCCCCTCTTCTGCCTGATTCCAGGAGGCGCTGGTGATCCCAATCTGGACACCACGTGTGACAGGAATGGCTGGGCGGTGACGTCAGGCAGAAGCAGGGATGAAACACACCAGGCACTGCAGCTCAAAAGAAAGACTCGGCGGCGCCGTTTATTTAAATACAAAAATAAATCAAATATTTTAACAAAAAGAAACTGTGCTCACAGAGCAAAATAAATAGTTAAACAAAAACAAGTCAAGCACATAAAATAAACAATAAATGATCCAGGTCAGGCTGGGCAGTAGCCTTCAGTGATCCTGGAGTTTAGTTTAGTTCCGTTTTCCTCTCTCTCGTTCTCTCCTCTCTAACACCCCCCCGAGCTGGAGAGCTGCAGAGCTGCAGGCTTTTTATACAGGTGACCAACTCCCGATTAGCAACAAATTAAATCACCTAATTAATTCGGGAGATGGCCACCTTCTGCACGAGCTTTCTTAATTATTCCTGGGAGAGGACTAGTACCCACTCTCGCCTCTGCCAGAAAACATTTTAAATAAAACAAAACAAAACCTGTGGCGCCTCGCTGTCACAGAAATAAATACATAAATAATAACAAAACATTACGGCGCTTCGCCGTCATATAAATACATAAATAAAATCAAACAAAACAAATACAAAATACACTGCACAGGGGCGGAGGGGCAGACCCCGATCTAAAAATAAATAAATAAATAAATACGTACCGGGCTCTCTACCGCCCTGCTACAAGGGGTTTGAAAGGGATATCGAATACGAGTGACTGTAGAAATTGATTGCCATGAGAGCACACACTACCACACACAGTATTTGCTTCGACGTTAACAAGTTATAACAATTATTTACTTACCAGGTACCTGAAGTTCCAAAGCAATTTCCCTCCATCTTTGTTCCTTCAATAAGCGATCATGATAGGAAATGTCACTTACGTGAAAGAGACACACACGGATGTTCCTGCCACACCTCCACCATCCTTTCCTCAATTTCGAGGCTCCACACCTTGCAGGGCACAACCTTTCTCTTTGTCGCCATTGCTGCTAGCTTGTCCTATTGGCTACTGGCAGCATTCATCAAGAAATCGGCCCGTAGCCCCTCACACATTTCACGAATTGCTTTGGCGGGGACTAAAGTTTTCTGACGTGTTAGAAATTTGTCTGGATGTTGTAAGAGCATCGGGAGATCGCAGAAGCCATTAACGGGGCATTGTAGACCCTCTCACACTTATCGACCATTTTGTCCCCAACAACCTCATTTTGTCCCAGATTTTAAGAAATTAGTCGCCAACTCCTCAGCTCGTCGGCGATCGCAAAAATCGTGCAGTGGAAGCCCGACATTACTGCTTTATCCCAGCAGTGTTATGTGGTTCAAAGCATCTTACTGGCTGCAAAACATGCCTGTCAGTAGAGGAGGCAGTTGGTTTATTACTGACAATAAACAAGGCCATCAAGGGGTGGAGACAATTTGACAAACAGCGTTCTGTAACCTAGTGTACTTCAGACAGCATGTTTTTAAAATACAAAAACATGTGCTTCTTTTTAAGTGCTCATTCGAACCCTATGTTGTGCACGGTGGTCGGGTCATTTCCTTTTTTTTCAATTCCAATTCCTTTTTTAAATTAATTCCAATTCCAATTCCCATTCCCTTTTAATCAATTCCAATTGCAAGTCATTCAAACCTTTGAAGGACTTGCAATAGGAAATGGAATTGGAATTGAAAAAAAGGAATAGACCCAACCCTGGCATAAATGACTTGAAGTGAAAGAACTAACCCTGGAAAGCAATCCATTCTGCTGGCACTGTAATTAAGAAGTCCCGTTCCCTCCCGCAGGTAAAGCAGACCTCCCTGCGCTCCCACATTGGAGTGGTGCCCCAGGACACTGTGCTCTTCAACAACAGTATCCGAGACAACATCCGCTACGGGCGCATCTCAGCCTCCGATCAAGAGGTGGAGGAGGCAGCGCAGGCCGCAGAGATCCACGAGAACATCAGCGCCTTCCCAGATGGTAACTGTGGCAGCAGGCCAGTCTCACACTGCATGCAAGCATGGCAGGTCCTCCAACGTGCCTTGTGCGCACATTTTATAAAAGTGTTTTATTTTAGGACCTCAAGTCACTTCAGTTGGTCTCTTTTTTTGTTGCATTGTTGCTGTAATTTACATTCACACACATGGTGCATGTTGAACCCTGGAGTAAAAAGCTAAACAAAAGATAAAGGGCCCGATTGGAGTATAGCTCTTTATTGCCAGTTATAATGCTGACATAAAACATTATTATACACTGACTGGTCAAAAAAAATTGAAAAGGGAGGATACATTTGAAAGTCTCCTAGATTGCAAAGTACTGTATGCCAAGGATAGATGGTCAAAATTCAAACCCATTAAAAATTACTTTCTTGTCCGTATAGTGTAAAGTATAATTTGTATCAAAGCTGCTTACTGAGTCATTATCACACTGTATACAGTGCAGAGTTCGATATTCAAAGCTATCTTATTTTTAGTGCACTTTGACCTCGTCACTTCCATGCCTCAATTCTAACGGCATGTCGTAAGCAATCTAGTATGTTTTTAAACAACATCACATGTTAAAACCAATGTGTTTGAAATGTTACCATCACTTGTAGGCACATTCTCCATCTAATAATTCCTAATGTTTCATGTGGACCTCATTGACCTCAGAAGGTGTAGAGTCCTTCGACACTGGATGAGACCCTCCTGTTTCCACTCACAGCGCCCCGGGAGCGACGCACTGAGGTCTTCAGTAGCAGGGCACTCGCCAGTCAGTGTATAATATTCCACACAGATTTGAGCACTTATGTAGTAGGAATCTCACTGCAATTAAAATCTTAAAAGGAGTTGATGTTGTTAACCCTAACTAATACTTTAAGTGTAGCACAGAAACCAGGACCAGAGGACACATTTGGAAATGAAATGGAGATAGACTTAGAATAGAGGGAAGGAGACAATTCTTCACCCAGAAAATAATGAGTTGATGGAATGGGTTACCGAGCCATGTTGTTGATGCTGAATCAGATGGCTTTTTAAAGTTTTGAGATCAGTCAGCTAGGAAATGGACAAGCTTAGTAGGCTGAAGGGCCGAACGACCTTGTCTTTTTCATAAATGCTCTTATGCTCTTCTGGCTGATGAATGAATCAAGCCTTTCTGATGACTGAATCAAGCCTTTCTGATGAATGAATCAAGCCTTTCTGACACACTGGTCATGCCCAGTTGATCTTGGCTGGTACCCTGTAGAGAGCCCTCCAGGATTCAGCAGCTTGGAAATGTAGGTTTGGCAAGAGATAAAAGGCCACAGTGGTGATGGCAGGAACGGGCGGTTGATTGGCTGCACTCCTGGTTTATAGCTGGGTGCAGTGCCGAGGTCAAATTCAAACTCGGCATTTCAAATTGAGTACAAATAAAATGTTAAAATATAGCATATAGTAAATTTAGATGTAATTCAGACCTTGAAGCTAATATTCAATATAGTACTTACTGTTCAGGATTCTAAAGCATAGGAGAGATTTGGTGGCTGGCATTTCACTGAAGCCTGATGCTTGCTATCCTACAAAAAAGTCAAAATGATTGTGTTTAAAAAATGCTATGGGCCTTATTTGCTGCTGTTTGTAATGGAGCAGACAGTAACAGAGCTGCTGTTTGTAATGGAGCAGACAGTAACAGTGCTGCTGTTTGTAATGGAGCAGACAGTAACAGTGCTGCTGTTTGTAATGGAGCAGACAGTTACAGTGCTGCTGTTTGTAATGGAGCAGACAGTAACAGTGCTGCTGTTTGTAATGGAGCAGACAGTTACAGTGCTGCTGTTTGTAATGGAGCAGACAGTAACAGTGCTGCTGTTTGTAATGGAGCAGACAGTAACAGTGCTGCTGTTTGTAATGGAGCAGACAGTAACAGTGCTGCTGTTTGTAATGGAGCAGACAGTAACAGTGCTGCTGTTTGTAATGGAGCAGACAGTTACAGTGCTGCTGTTTGTAATAGAGCAGACAGTAACAGTGCTGCTGTTTGTAATGGAGCAGACAGTAACAGTGCTGCTGTTTGTAATGGAGCAGATAGTAATAGTGCTGCTGTTTGTAATGGAGCAGACAGTTACAGTGCTGCTGTTTGTAATGGAGCAGACATTCTTTGCAATACAAACTGCCCGTGTGTCACTCATTGACTCGATTTTCACAAATTCAGTTGACCATTGTTCTGCATGCCTGTGTGTGTTCAGCCAATGAGATTGCATCTTCTAAACACCTAATTTCCCTCAGTTTTGCTAAATAGGAAGTGTGGCTGCAGACAAGTGCATGAGGAAACTTTGCAATTGATCCATTTTTTTATGGTAGAAAATGTTTATGGGATGTCCGATGTGCAGAATATAAAGACTGCAATAAAAAAAAGAAGATGAATAGAAGGAATTAGCAAATATTTTCAGGAAATCACCAGGTAAAGAGTTTGCCAGGAGAAGGAAACATCTGTTAAACAAAACGATTCCATGATTTCTTTTTTATCTCCAATTGTTTATTTGTTCAATGCTTTAATTTCAGAGTACATTGAGACATTAAACTGCGTAAATTTCAATAAAAACTGGAAAAATGGAGGTGTTCTAAAACTTTTGACCGGTAGTGTATATATATATATATATATATATATATATATATATATATATATATATATATATATATATATATATTCAGTACTGTGCAAAAGTTTTAGGCAGGTGTGAAAAAATGCTGTAAAGTAAGAATGCTTTCAAAATAGACATGTTAATAGATTATATTTATCAATTAACTAAATGCAAACTGAGTGAACAGAAGAAAAATCTAAATCAAATCCATATTTGGTGTGACCACCCTTTGCCTTCAAAACAGCATCAAGCATCAATTCTTCTGGGTACACTTGCACACAGTTTTTAAAGGAACTCGGCAGGTAGGTTGGCCCAAACATCTTGGAGAACTAACCACAGTTCTTCTGTGGATTTAGGCAGCCTCAGTTGCTTCTCTGTCTTCATGTAATCCCAGACAGACTCGATGATGTTGAGATCAGGGCTCTGTGGGGGCCATACCATCACTTCCAGGACTCTTTGTTCTTCTTTACGCTGAAGATAGTTCTTAATGACTTTCGCTGTATGTTTGGGGTCGTTGTCATGCTGCAGAATAAATTGGGGCCAATCAGATGCCTCCCTGATGGTATTGCATGATGGATAAGTATCTGCCTGTACTTCTCAGCATTGAGGAGACCATTAATTCTGACCAAATCCCCAACTCCATTTGCAGAAATGCAGCCCCAAACTTGCAAGGAACCTCCACCATGCTTCACTGTTGCCTGCAGACAATCATTCATGTACCGCTCTCAGCCCTTTGGTGAACAAACTGCCTTCTGCTACAGCCAAATATTTCAAATTTTGACTCATCAGTCCAGAGCACCTGCTGCCATTTTTCTGCACCCCAGTTCCTGTGTTTTCGTGCATAGTTGAGTCGCTTGGCCTTGTTTCCACGTCGGAGGTATGGCTTTTTGGCCGCAAGTCTTCCATGAAGGCCACTTCTGACCAGACTTCTCCGGACAGTAGATGGGTGTACCAGGGTCCCACTGTTTTCTGCCAATTCTGAGCTGATGGCACTGCTGGACATCTTCCGATTGCGAAGGGAAGTAAGCATGATGTGTCTTTCATCTGCTGCAGTAAGTTTCCTTGGCCGACCACTGCGCCTCACGGTCCTCAACGTTGCCCGCTTCTTTGTGCTTCTTCAAAAGAGCTTGGACAGCACATCTGGAAACCCCTGTCTGCCTTGGAAATTTCTGCCTGGGAAAGACCTTGCTGATGCAGTATAACTACCTTGTGTCTTGTTGCTGTGCTCAGTCTTGCCATGGTGTATGACTTTTGACAGTAAACTGTCTTCAGCAACCTCACCTTGTTAGCTGAGTTTGGCTGTTCCTCACCCAGTTTTATTCCTCCTACACAGCTGTTTCTGTTTCAGTTAATGATTGTTTCAACCTCCATATTGAATTGATGATCATTAGCACCTGTTTGGTATAATTGTTTAATCATACACCTGACTATATGCCTACAAAATCCCTGACTTTGTGCAAGTGTACCTAGAAGAATTGATGCTGTTTTGAAGGCAAAGGGTGGTCACACCAAATATGGATTTGATTTAGATTTTTCTTCTGTTCACTCACTTTGCATTTAGTTAATTGATAAATATAATCTATTAACATGTCTATTTTTGAAAGCATTCTTACTTTACAGCATTTTTTCACACCTGCCTAAAACTTTTGCACAGTACTGTATATATATACACATACAGTGGCTTGCAAAAGTATTCAGACCCCTGACCAATTCTCTAATATTACTGAATTACAAATGGTACATTGAAATGGTACATTTTCTGGATAAAAACCCCACTGTTGAAGGATCATTGGTCAGGCTGTGAATCTGAAGGAAAATGAAGACCAAAAAGCATTCTACAGAAGGTAGAAATAAAGTAATACAAATGCATAGATTAGGGAAAGGGTACAAAATAATATCCAAGTGTTTGGATATCCCAGTGAGCACAGTTGGATCAATAATCAGGAAGTGGAAGCTGCATCACACCACCCAGGCACTGCCAAGAAAAGGCCGTACCTCAAAACTCAGCGCTCAAACAAGGAGACTTGTGAGAGAAGCCACAGAGAGGCTAACAATCACTTTGTAGGAGCTACAGAGTTCAGTGGCTGGGAGTGGAGTAATGGTGCACCAGTCAACCATATCAAGAGCTCTGCATAACACTGGCCTGTATGGGATGGTGGCAAGAATGAAGCCGTTACTCAAAAAGTACCATCTGAAAGCACGTCTGGAGTTTGCCAGAAAGCATGAGAGTGACCCAGCTGCGATGTGGGAAAAGGTTTTGTGGTCAGATGAGACCAAGATAGAGCTTTTTGGCCAAAACTCAAAGCGCTATATGTGGAAGAAGGAAGAATGGATGGAGCAAAATACAGGGAAATACTGCAAGAGAACCTGCTTCAGTCCGCTAAAAAACTGAAGCTTGGGAGGAAATTCACCTTTCAGCAGGACAATGATCCCAAGCACAAGGCCAAAGCAACATTGGAGTGGCTCAAGAACAAAAAGGTGAATGTCCTACAGTGGCCCAGTCAAAGTCCTGATCTCAATCCCATTGAGAATCTGTGGCAGTATTTGAAAATTGCCGTCCACAAGCGTCATCCAACCAACCTGAACAACCAGGAACAAATCTGCCAAGAAGAATGGGCCAAATCACTCCAACACTGTGTGTAAAGCTGGTACATACTTACCCCAAAAGACTTAAAGCTTTTATTGCAGCGAAAGGTGGCTCTACCAAATATTGATGTGTGGGGGTTGAATACTTATGCAAGCAAGATATTTCAGTTTTTTATTTTTCTTAAAAATATTTCCCAATATAAAACCAATGTCACCTTACAATAATTGATTTTGAGTTTCAGTGTTTTAAAATAAAATATCAAACAGAACGAAATTTCAATGTACCATTTGTAATTCAGTAATATGAGAGAATTGGTCAGGGGTGTGAATACTTTTGCAAGCCACTGTATATATATATATATATATATATATATATATATATATATATATATATATATACACTACCGTTCAAAAGTTTGGGGTCACTTAGAAATTTCCTTGTTTTCGAAAGAAAAGCAAATTTTTTGTCCATTAAAATAACATCAAATTGATCAGAAATACAGTGTAGACATTGTTAATGTTGTAAATGACTATTGTAGCTGGAAACGGCTGATTTGTAATGGAATATCTACATAGGCGCACAGAGGCCCATTATCAGCAACCATCAGTCCTGTGTTCCAATGGCACGTTGTGTTTGCTAATCCAAGTTTATCATTTTAAAAGGCTAATTGATCATTAGAAAACCCTTTTGCAATTATGTTAGCACAGCTGAAAACTGTTGTGCTGATTTAAAGAAGCAATAAAACTGGCCGCCTTTAGACTAGTTGAGTATCTGGAGCATCAGCAATTGTGGGTTCGATTACAGGCTCAAAATGGCCAGAAACAAAGAACTTTCTTCTGAAACTCATCAGTCTATTCTTGTTCTGAGAAATGAAGGCTATTTCATGCGAGAAATTGCCAAGAAACTGAAGATCTCGTACAACGCTGTGTACTACTCCCTTCACAGAACAGTGCAAACTGGCTCTAACCAGAATAGAAAGAGGAGTGGGAGGCCCCGGTGCACAACTGAGCAAGAGGACAAATACATTAGAGTGTCTAGTTTGAGAAACAGACGCCTCACAGGTCCTCAACTGGCAGCTTCATTAAATAGTACCCAAAAACACCAGTCTCAACGTCAACAGTGAAGAGGCGATTCGGGATGCTGGCCTTCTAGGCAGAGTTGCAAAGAAAAAGCCATATCTCAGACTGGCCAATAAAAAGAAAAGATTAAGATGGGCAAAAGAAACAGACACTGTACAGAGGAAGATTGGAAAAAGTGTTATGGACAGACGAATCTAAGTTTGAGGTGTTCGGATCACAAAGAAGAACATTCGTGAGACGCAGACCAAATGAAAAGATGCTGGAGGAGTGCTTGACGCCATCTGTCAAGCATGGTGGAGGCAATGTGATGGTCTGGGGGTGCTTTGGTGGTGGTAAAGTGGGAGATTTGTACAGGGTAAAAGGGATCTTGAAGAAGGAAGGCTATCACTCCATTTTGCAACGCCATGCCATACCCTGTGGACGGCGCTTGATTGGAGCCAATTTCCTCCTACAACAGGACAATGACCCAAAGCACAGCTCCAAACTATGCAAGAACTATTTAGGGAAGAAGCAGTCAGCTGGTATTCTGTCTATAATGGAGTGGCCAGCACAGTCACCGAATCTCAACCCTATTGAGCTGTTGTGGGAGCAGCTTGACCGTATGGTACGTAAGAAGTGCCCATCAAGCCAATCCAACTTGTGGGAGGTGCTTCAGGAAGCATGGGGTGAAATCTTTACAGATTACCTCAACAAATTGACAACTAGAATGCCAAAGGTCTGCAAGGCTGTAATTGCTGCAAATGGAGGATTCTTTGATCGAAAAGCAAAGTTTGAAGGACACAATTATTATTTCAATTAAAAATCATTATTTCTAACCTTGTCAATGACTATATTTCCTATTCATTTTGCTATATTTCCTATTCAAACTCATTTCATGTATGTTTTCATGGAAAACAAGGACATTTCTAAGTGACCCCAAACTTTTGAACGGTAGTGTATATTATATATATATATATTTTTTTTTAAAGCAACAAAGGTGCTTAAATGAGTAACGGACAGAGTTTAAAATACAAAAAAAGCCAATCACTTATCTTTTCTATGTAATGTGTATGCTATGTATAAAAGGAAGATCAAAAATGTGTATTTGCTTACTACATTGCTTTTTCCTGGGTTGCACGCTGTCTTTGAGAAAGTCCAGTACTTCAGAATACTTCCACTGTGCTTTTGGAAAATCATCTGTGCCACTCCATGATTTCTTTTCAGATATTTTCCTTCTCCCGGCAAAATACTCCACACAAGTTTTTCTACATCAGTGTCTTTTCAGAATTATTCCAATTACACCAGTTACTCAAGGAGCTTCTGAAACATGTTTACTGCACCATCTTAAAATTGCTTAAAATAATTGTCAGTTTTCCAGTGTGTGTGTAGCACATTTAGCAACAGCAATTCAGTTGTCAATTAGATTTGTTTGTTGTCTTCACCTTCCTTACCAGATCTGTGTATCCCCTGTACTGTAGGTTATGATAGCAGACCTGTGTATCCCCTGTACTGTAGGTTATGACACCGCGGTGGGGGAGAGGGGGCTGAAGCTCAGTGGGGGTGAGAAGCAGAGGGTTGCCATTGCCAGAACCATCCTGAAGGCACCCCAGATCATTCTCCTGGATGAGGTGAGTGTTCACACTAACTTCACTCCAAATTTCCAACGGGTATGCTTTAGGGCTGGGCTGGGCCAAACCAGTATCTAAATTCTACTGATTTTAGTACCTTCAATAAAGTGCAGGACTTCCTTTTTTATACCAGTTTATTAAACCAGTTATGGCAAACAGTATAATTACAAGTAATATTTTTTTACATACATACTTTTAAGTAGATATTAATGTGATTGGCTTTTGCCTAACAGTAACAAACTTCAAAAGCAAAGTAACAGTAGTGTATGCTCATTATATACTCATCAATGCAGATTGTTGCTCTTGGAACTTGTAATCAAGTGCTACAGCAATACCTATTCATACATGTAAATACACACCGCGTGTTGTTCTTAATCTGTTCTAGGTAATAGCTTTCGCAAAAATGCCTACAATGGGGCAGTTTACAAGCAAAAACTGAAAAGCGTGACAACAGATCTCTTGCGCTTTTTTGGTGACAGTTCTGCTTCCACGTTTACATGAGTTTATTTTACAGAGAGAATTTAGTCGTCCAAATGCAAACGACCTCATTAATAATAAAATATTGGGAGGGTTTATTTAAACATCACCAAACGCGCTGAAAAGAGATGCTGCGCGATAAAGGATATCATTCAAATAATGCATAGGGGTTTACATGAGGCTTTACGCGCTAGGCAGAGATGAAGAGAAGGTTACCCCCCCATCTGTCTAGAATGCAAAAGGCTTGCAGTTAAAACGGTTCATGTTGCCAAGAAGAAGAACATAATAATAGTTATTACTGTTATTGTTTAGAATTAGTTGTTCTAGAAATGGTAGAAGTAGCATGTGTACAAAAACCGACAGCACTCACCAATTACCATTAGTGTTTTTCTTATGCTTCTTAGGCTACTGATGTCCTTTCACACACCCATATATATATTAGTCTTGGCCAACTGTGTAACTGTTAATGTGCTAAACAAAAGTAGTATGTGTTCAATAATCACAAATATGCGTTAATATGGAACAAATATATTAAAAACAATTCATGGTGTGTTGGTTTCAAACACAGGTACTTTGTTGAAATATTAAAATTAATTATGCAGAAAATGTGAAAACTTGCACAAACGCTGTTAATATAATAAATACATAATTTGTGTGTATTTGCTAATTAGTTATAAGGGTATATAAAATCATAGGCCTACTTACAACGACAAAAATGGATGGATGGAGAAGATGCAGACAAACACTGGCTAGATTAAGTCTTGTATGGGAAGAACTCCTTCAGTCCACTTGTTCCCTGTGTACAGACCTCTATTTGTGTATCGGCAGGAAAGACGAATGCGGGCGCATCAGCGTCCCTCTGTTTGGTGGGAGGAGGTTGTGCTTCAAGTGTCTTTCTCTGACGAACAATGGATTGAAACATTTCGGGTCATCCGAGCTACGTTTGACCAACTGGTGGAACTTGTACGGGTGTACATGGAGCCGTCACCAATACATGTCCGTACACCTATGCGCTGCAGAAGCAAATGGGTATTGCTCTGTACAAACTTCTCAGACCGCTGATTCAGCAGGACTGCGCATAGCAGAACGGGTGCCCACCTCAGTGAGAGGTGTGCAACGCACACCTCGTTGCGTGCAACGCAACCACCTCTTGGTGCTGTTGATCAGCGTGGCCCAGCCTTTCCAAGAGTTGGCTGCATTGCCGATCCTGCCTGGCAGCGGTGCGTGCAATCAGACGGTACATCCTTCTGTACTCCAGGCGTATCAGACGATGCTCCTGGATCAGCAGCTACAGCATTCAAACCAACTGTAATTTAAAGAACAGTTGTGAATTGCTTCACAGCTTTTGTTTTACATGTGAATCCTACGAGTAATATGTGAAAAACAAAACATATCGCATATGCGCACACACTTAACCTGAAATGCGTAAAATGGCTTGATATCCCCAACCATTTGTTTTTTCACAAATTATTATTAGGATTCACATGTAAATCAGAAGCTGTGAAACAATTCACAACTGGTATTCTTTAAATTAAATTTGTTTTGAAAATGCTAGCTGCTGTGGTTGGGGATATTGATGCTGCGGTGGCGTGTATATGCGATATGTTATTGTATTTCACAAATTATTCTTAGGCTTCACAGGTAAAACAGAGACTGTGAAACAACTCACATTTGGCCTCCTTTAAATTAAAGTTGGTTTGAGCGCGGTAGCTGCTGTGGTTGAGGAGATAAAGCCATTTTACGCGTGTCAGGTAGGCTGTGTGCGTATATGCGGTATGTTATTGTTTTCACAATTTATTTTTTTGATTCACATGTAAAGGAGAGCTTGTCAAACAATTCACAATTAGTCTTCACATTAAAGTTGGTTTGAATGCTGTAGCTGCTGTGGTTGGGGAGATAAAGCCCTTTTATGCGTGGCTGAGGCTAAGTGTGCGTATATGCGGTATATTATTATTTTCCAGAAATTATTCTTAGGATTCACATGTAAAACAGAGACTGTGAAACAATTCACAACTGGTCTCCTTTAAATTAAAGTTGGTTTGAGCACTCTAGCTTCTGTGGTTGGCGAGATACAGCCATTTTCATTCATGCCGGGTTAGCTTGAGTCGAATATCAAACGAATATCAAACGTCAAGCTAACTTTACCGCTGTAGCATATTTTAGTTTTGAAAAGTAAATGATGGCTGGCGCAATTACCATATTGTATTGATGGGGCTGGTATTTCACAGGACGTCTGGGAGGATGAGGATTCCAGTAAATGGTCCAATGCCACTGCCACTGGCCGGTCACCCATTAACCGGTGCATTTCCTCCCAGAACCGAAATTGGGACCTCAAGCTTTGACCGCAGGACTGCAGGCGTTTTCTCTCCTGCAGGTACAGATATTTCAGTTTCCTGAATTTATCTTGTACCTGCAGGAGCGTTTCCATTTCCAAGTTCAGCCAGAGCACCAGTAATACTGGTGAAAATGGTGGCATTTCTTTGGCAAGGTCGATCCAGTTCATCCATAACCCCCAGGTCTGCAAAAATTTGGAGGAGGGAAAGAGTTTCCTCATCCGTCCAGCGGACCTGGTGTTGCGTGCTGTCAGAAGGGTTGGAAGCTTGAAACATCCTGCGGGGAAAAAAAGCTTCATTATTCGTAGTATTATTATTATGATGATAATGCTGGTAATAATGATCTAGTAGTTCTCATGCATCGTTCATAATACACTGAAATGAATAAATAATGTTATAAACTGCTGACATCATTCAATTCGTATAAATCAACATCTCTATATACAATTTATATATAATTTAGCCGCAACCCTCACCAGGAGAAGTGGATTGATAATAATGGATGGATGGGTATTTAACTGATTTGTATTAGTAAGATTGGGGTAAGGAAAGAGCGTTCTTTTATATAGGGGAAGTGGAGGAGGTATCGTGTTATTTCATGAAAGTCTATCGTTAAGTATTTTGCACGACTATGGAGTTTGTTGCTATGGGACTAATTAGGCCAATTCGCGTGCACTTTGCCGTGCTTTACCAAAGTGTAATGACACTTAAGTCACACACTTTTTTTGCAGTGCACTTTTGGAACGAGCACAATCATGCGTCATTTGCGCGTGACAAGTCATGAATGCACTATAGTAGCGCGATTAAAACTTGCATGTAAAAACCGCCAACGTCAAGTCAT
Source organism: Acipenser oxyrinchus oxyrinchus (assembly GCA_030684275.1). NCBI lineage: Eukaryota > Metazoa > Chordata > Actinopteri > Acipenseriformes > Acipenseridae > Acipenser > Acipenser oxyrinchus. Next base: position 23,331,531 of record CM060258.1, on the reverse strand, counting down.
TAAATCATTACACATTTAAAATCAAACGTAGAACCACCAAGAGAACAAAAAGCAGCATATTATGTTTATAAAAGATCAGATATTTTTTACGTTAGTTTTATATTCAGTTTGTTTTTGCTCAACTACAAACTAAAACCTAAAAAGTTTTACAAACGTATATAAACAAACACACAATCTTTCCTGTGTGACACCCACGATTCATTCTGTCTGAGCTTGGGGAAAATGGAATAAAGATATGTACTGAATATGTTTGGTCTTTATTATCTGGAAACAAAAAAGTCACATGACTAGGGCTGCTCACCTGACCCCATAGTCTGGGACACTGTGACAGTCAGGGTTTTCAAGGCTCCTCTCTAACCCACAAATCAATTCATTTATTCAACATGTGAAGTGAGTGTGAACCGGGTGAACTGTCGCAAAATGAATTGAATTGTTTTACTTACTAGTTACCAAAAGCACACACCTGCCCGGGGGCAGGAATGACTTCCTGTGAGGATCGTTTCCATCAATCAGACCTATGCAGTTTTTTATCTGATTAGGACGGGACTGTGTGAAGCAGGAAGAAATATGAAATAAATAGAAACTAAACGAGAGTGCGGATGAGTGCCAAGTTCTCTATAATGACGGAATTGCAGTAGTTTGATAGCTACTGTTTACCATATAACATTTCAATCCATGTGATTTGAATCCATGTTGTTAGGGTGCTCTCCAGTTAGATTCGCCACCGCAATTAAACAATTAAATGCATTTATTGAAGCCGCTCACGCAATTCACTCACTTTACTTGTTGATTAAAATCGGTTCATTTGTGCTGTAGAGGTGAGTTAAAAAACCTGACCTGCCCGGGACAGACAGACAGGCGTGGCGCGGCGCAGCACTGCTGGGCATTTTCACGGTGCGGCACCGCTAGTCTGCACCCGGACACGCAGGAGCGGTATGCACTACACGGTACAGTAGTTGTCAGTACCACACCGTAGGCTATGTACTTCAATGTAATTTACATATATGGCCGTCACCTAGTAGAATATTAGGATGCAGACATAATTTAAAAAATATATATATATGAACATAATTTCGATATTATATTTAAATGGTATGGTATCTCAAGTCTACTGGAGGGGGCTCCCGAGTGGCGCATCCAGTAAAGGCGCTCCGCGTGGAGCGCATGATGTGCCCTATAGCCTGGAGGGCGCCGATTCGAGTCCAGCCTATTCCACTGCTGACCGTAGACAAAAGCTCCCAAGGGGAATAATAGATTGGCTATTTCAAATTGGGAGAAAAACGGGGTAAAAAAAATTGGCAACTACTAAATTTATAAAAAAATATATATCAACCGGAAACTACAATAGTAGTAAAGTATTTCGAAATGTCAAATTTTTCAATTTTTGGAAAATTTCAATATGTCAACGTAACATTTTTAATTCTATAGGGCGTGATGCAAAACGTTTGGCGATAGCTGTAATGTCCCTCATATAATCTTCTAAATAAAAACACTGGTTTGTTTTTCGGTCATCTATATGCAGGTGTGTGAAATGAGCGATCTGAGCTTAGCAAAGAAGCATACAATACAGTGCTGACAGCAAGAAGCCTACTACTAAAGTGTTAGAAAATATGTTCTTTTACAGCCAGTTATTTAGTAAAACTAGTAGTGAACAGAAATAGTAAAAAAAAAAAAAAAAAGGCAGGAAGGATGCTCATCAGGGGTGATGTATAAAATACTGACTTACCTGTCCTTGTATGAAATATGGGAGGGATCAAACACTTCAGGGTGCTTGGACACCTCTAGACAACAGTTTCATGCATGATTTTTCCTGGCAAGCACGTGTTGGTTAATACACTGATGGTACCGTGCGGCAGCCAGAAAAAAAATCGCTCTGGATTCAATTTGAGCGGCACCGCTCAGCATCACCGCGGGAGTAGCGGTACCGTCCCGCGCCGATATGTCCAACACCATATGAAAGCAATGGCAGCAGTACAAGCGGCAAATGCCTCGCGTGCTGCGCTCTGTCTGTCCCAGGCTTAATCTCCTGACAACCCTACACATGATCACAATACGGAAGCCATATTAGGTTACAGGTCAAATGAAAGGTACTGTCAGATTTTCCAAGAGGATTATCATAAACAGTAAAAACCTCAAATTCGTTGTTTTATGAGCTATTGAAGAAGCGTTGCAAGTAGCTGATCTACAGCAATATACACGTTCCCTTGCTGAAAAATAACATCACGCGATTGAATAGAGAGCGACACACAAGCAAAAAATGATCGTCACCCATCATAGTTTCAGATACATGACAAACCTTTTCTGTAACTGCAACTAACTCGAAAACAAAGGCTCCTTTGAAACTGGCTCCTAGAATAAATCGCTGAACGCAGACAGAAAGAAATCTCTCTGCAAGCTGATTTTGGGCAGTATTTGTCATTTCAACATTTCATTCAACCACTTGGCACTGGGAGAGCAGCAATGAGTAAAGAGCACTTTTGCTCATGCAGTAAAAGCCGAATAAGTGTTTTTGATAAGGGGATGTTTTTAAAAGTAATTTGACTTGAAGCAAAGGTATTGCATCAGTTTAGTGATCTCTTGACTTGCTCACTGATTTGATAATTAGGAAAGTGCCATCCAGTCCAGTTGTAACAATGAGAGATTCAGCTGGTGATTTTGGGGAGGCTCGTAACTGTACTGTGTTTGAACAGGCCACCTCAGCGCTGGACACACACACAGAAAGGAACATCCAAGCCTCTCTCTCCAAAGTCTGTGCCAACAGGACCACTATCGTCGTGGCTCACAGGTATGGGAAATGTATTATTGTATATTTTTAAAAATATTGAAATGCATATAGTCTCTTCAGTGTGTGAATCGGCTGCCCTGCATTGTTAAAACACTTTGTGCTGCTAGTCAGTGAGAAACAAAACCCAGAACTGCAGCTATGATCAGTTGACTGCAGAGATTTCTGTATTTTAGAAATGAATGAAATGAATAAAAAAACATGCTGGTGAATCAGTAATTCCAGTCTGAGACTGAGAAGCTCTGCAGATCTGTGGGTCACGGATCGGCGGCACAACTCTTCTGCTTTTATTGTGTTTTTCATTTTCATGCAAACTCAAAGCATCGGAATAATTAGATATTTCTGTTAGTCATATCCATGATATTCCCTAATTCACTTTAGATCTTTTAAATTATGTTTTTAGTATAGAAAGGCCCATTTGAGATACTTACTTAAAATTGGCAGGGTTGCATGAACATTGCATGATACAAGTGTTGACAACCTAGTTTGTAAACTACACAAAACCACGGCTATTTTACAGATGATGCTAAATTTTGCAAGGCATTGATGAAATAACTTGAGTACATTTTCACTAAGCAACCTGAAGCTAGGTCACAAGTGCTTTTCTTCATTTCTAACAGTTTGAGACGGTGTTTAACCAGAAACAGCAAACCTCTGCGTACCTGTTGCAGTTTTTATTTTGTTTGGATTGTTGCCATTAACCCACCCAATTGTAAAACATCCTGATCTCTGAGCGGGAGCTTTGATCCCTGACAGCGCTGGGCACAGCACAGCACTTTGATCTACGAGTTACGATCAATAAAGTGGCACTGCTTGTTTGAAGATGAATTCAGGGTTATTAATTGGAGCCATGTGAGCTGTGGCCGGGGATAACGAGAGGCTCTGACCAGGATCCTTGGAGCACAGCTGGGCTGGTCTGTTGAGGGGTTGCGTTCAGTTCTGATCCCTGCATTACACAGAAGACTGCAGCCTAGAATCCAAATACCAAATGGTTAGTGCAGAGCATGACTTGGCCTGCCACAAGAAAGACCCATTACACAACAGCTATTACAGTAATAGGTGTTTGAATGTTTATGGTAATACCCAGTACACAAGCAACAAACCAGGCAGTATTTAATCATTTCCTGCCCACAAATACAGTTTTGTTTCGAAAGCTATACCGTAAAGAAGAATTAAACACATTATTTAGCAGTCAAAATTGCACAAATATATAACTATAGAAAGCAGACAGTGTGGAGATACAATTGAAAAGACTGCTAGGTTATCTTGTAAGAGCAAAATGACAGTGGCAGATCTCAGAATGTGGAAACTGTCAAATCAGGCTGTGTTAAACAAACAAAAGTTGGCCAGTGTACCTAAGCCATTCAGCCCACCAGTGCTCATCCAGTCCCTAATAGCTGATAAAGCCCAGCACTGTCTTATTAGATCTTATACCTGATTGGGTAGTTATCCTTTAATACCGTCTAACCTGACTAGATATGTCAAAGCTGCACGTAGTGCTTGTGACGTAGTCGTGCCCGCCCCCAAGGGCATAAACGACCACTGACACAAGTATCATCATCGTTTTTCCTTTCACCACCTGAGAGAGAGAGATCTACGAACAGATAAGTGACACAAAGTGTTATATCTGATTTATCGCTTGTGTTTTACACTTATTGCAATTGCTTTCACGTGTTTGTGCACTCAGCTGTGGTTTTTTCGTCTAGTCCAGGGGTGGCCAACCGGCGTCTCCCGAGCTGCATGTGGCTCTATCGAAGGGGCATAATGTAGAACATACTATCACAGTAGCAAAGAATAATGAATGTCTCCCGTGCTGTGCAGAAAACTGTCATTGCCAAAAACGCCTCTCCTGTTCTGCGCACGCACATATGGGTCAAAAGTCGAGATGTCATCTAGCTGCCGAAACCAATCACAAAACAGAACCAATCGCATGCCTAGTAGGCCTATTTAAAAAAAAAATTGACGGAATTGCATTTTGCGCTCATCTCGGTAATGTCCAGCATTCTGTATTAAGTAGGCTAGTCCTGAAGATGGAAGGAAAATGTAAACGCAAGTGAAAATATGAGAATGAAAACAGAACTTTCTCAGCGGAGTGGGAGATTTTATATTTTTTTATTGAGCGCAATGGGAAACCACTGTGTCTGATATGCCAAACTTCTTTGGCACAGTTCAAGTCTCGTAATCTCCAGCGCCATTTCACCACACACCATGCTAACATCGATCGGGAATTTCCAAAAGGTACTGAACTCCGCACACACAAACTCAAAACATTGAAAAGCCAAATACAAAAAAGACTCAAGTGTTCAGTAAATTTACCAAGCACTCTCACACAGTAACACTCACCTCCTATCAAGTCACTTGGAACATAGCTTGTGCTAAAAAAAACATACTGCGAAGGCGAGTTTGTTAAAAAATGCCTCGCAGATGTTATTTCCATTGGTGTCTCCAGAAGACGATAATCTGAAAAGAACAATCTCTGATCTTCAACTCTCGCGCCATACAGTTGAACACAGAATTTCTGACAAACGATGCAATTGAATCACAGTTGTATTCGGAGCTTCAGAAATGCGAGTACCTCAGCATTGCACTGGACGAGTCATGTGATATACAGGACAAACCGCAGTTAGCAATATTGGTACGGACTGTGTCAGATGAGGGTGTAATCAACGAGGAACTCCTGAATATCGTACCATTAAAAGACAGAACCCGTGGCATTGATGTAAAAGAAGCACTGATGGCAATTGTTGCAAAAAACAACCTACCTTTACAAAAACTTACGCCAATTGCAATGGATGGGGCTTCATCTGTGCTCGGGTCTGTACATGGATTTGTGGGGCTATGTAAGGCTGACGACAGCTTGAAGCTTGAAGCCTTACATAGCCCCACAAATCCATGTACAGACCCGCTTGAAGCCTGAATTCTGGAAGTTCCACTGCATCATTCATCGGGAGCAACTGGTGTCGAAAATGTTGAATTTAGATCATGTCATGAATCCCGTGCTGGAAATTGTCAATTTCATTCGCACGAAAGCTCTAAACCACAGACAATTCAAGATTCTCATTGATGAGCTTGAAGACGACCTTCCCGGGCACCTGCTGCTTGTACTGTGAGATGGCTTTCAAGCGGTAAAGTGATGTCGCGTTTTCTTGAGCTGTTGGACGCTGTTAAACTGTTCATGGAAGAGAAGCACAAAGATTATCCCGAGCTATCAGGCCCCAGATTAAATTCCTCATCGACCCTTTCACTACTGAGTCTGGGTGCTTGAAGGCCCCGTTGGTCACAGAGGAAGCAGCCGCTGAGCTTGAGGTAATTGAACTTTCTGAGGATGACAGATTGAAGTCAGTTCTAAAAGAGGGCACCCTTGAGTTCTGGAAAACTGTACCGATGGACAAATACCCCAACGTCAAATGTGGTGTGCTCCGACTGCTGTCGATGTTCGGCTCAATGTATGTTTGTGAGTCGGTTTTTTCAACATTGAAACATGTGAAGTCAAGGCATCCTGTTCTAACAGACACACATGTGAAGGAATTACTTCGACTGGCCTCAACAGAGTACAAGCCAGATCTGAAGAAAATTGTTGACAGCAAACATTGCCAGAAGTCCCAATGAGATAAAAAAAAAAGTGCATCATACAAGGTAAAAAACAACAATTTTTGTTTTGTCGCACTTAGCCATGTCTTTTGAATAAACAGTTATATTATTGTAAACTTTGAACTATGATAGCCATTAAAGTTATATAATATAATATTATATATACACGTGGCTCTTTGCAGAACTCATGGGTACTTTTTGGCTCTTGGTCTGTTACAGGTTGGCCACCCCTGGTCTAGTCCTTCAGCGGCCTTGTACCCTGCACAAAGCCGGCAGCTCTGCTGCCCCTTCCCTGGGATCGAACACCTCAAGTCGGCTACTGGTGCTCTCTCTTAAGCTGCTAGCTTCAGCGTAAAAATTGTTTTTTGGTATAAAAAATATATTAAAATAATGGTAATTGTTTGGTTACTGTATTGCGTGTGACTCTGTTGTATTTTCAGTTTTTTTCCACAGAAATACTAACGCGGCTGCTAGGCTCAGCTGCCCTGCTTTAGACCAAGGCGCACGCTTTCCCAGAGTGCCTCGTTGCCACATTAATTGCCACATTGCGCACCGTACTGTACCGGTTTTTATCTTTAAAAAAAAAATCAGTTTACATATATTAAAATAGGGATAAAATCGGTAATAAATAGTTTGTAATTGAAACATCGGTAAAAATCGGGGGGGGGGGGGTTGGAATCTCAGTATACACACTTTACATGTGCAATATGATGTGGAGAAGTTCTGGTTTCTATTAAGTTTAATGCCCCTGGCATGTATGATGAAGCAGAATCCGTGCAAGTCGAAGCCACATTTTCGCATGTTAGCTGGTACTTTGTGAACGTTTGGGCAATTGATGTGCTGACGGAAATAGTATCTACAGAACGTATGAACATGACACCAGCATAAAACAAGCCAGGTTTATTCGCCTTGAAATCATAAAAAGAAAAGAATTGACAGGACTGGGCGGTGCAAGCCATCTGGAGATAGTTTACCAACTAAAACATCACCATTTTCTGTCAAATATTTACGATTATGATCGGCAGTGTTTTAGCTGATGGACAGTACTGTCGCACGAAGTCACCAATACATACCTCTCTGCAGTCTGCAATAAACAGTGGCTGTCCAGCAAAGAACAGCGCTCTGACAAACTAATTAACAGTCATTCTGCGCTCTGTTTTTATTAAAGCGTGTGTAAAAGCTTCATAAATGGATTCCGTGTCTCTCAGTTCACTTTATTGTTTTAGTTTAATGTGTCTCTTATTTTTCAGTATGTTCTTTTATTGTCAGCGCGAACATGTACCTCAATGCAGCAGTATTTGCAACGCTATGCATCCTCTGCCTCATCTGACCCACTTCTGCTATTTTTGCTTTTTGTATACTTCGAAACATTCGTTTTCTTTTGAATATTCATAAACTTGTAACAGATTACTTAATCTTTATAAAGCAACCAGGTACAGCTATAAAGAAAACATTTAAGTTCTGTAAATGCCAGTGACACTTTATTTGCTTCCTACTAGAATAATCACCCAACATGTAATTAAATACCCTCTATTTAATTGTTTCAACAGTACTCATCAGATAAATAAATAAACTAAACAAAAACATAACTGTGTCATATAGTACAATAGGCTGATTCCCCAAAGTAACCATCCAATTTTAACTATAGTATACAAAAACACACTATAGTAATATACCATACTGAGAAAGAAGTCAGTGATTTTAAACACTCTAAACTACTCAAATAGTATTTGAATTGACCCAATGAAATAACTACTTATCTTGAAATTGTACTATCAAAGCTAGCAGCAGAGTTAAAATAATTAACATACAGCATCACACAGCGGTGAAATAAACAAACATAAAAATAAACAATGCAGTTCTGTAAAACACGTTGAAAAATAACGCAACCCCCCCAAAGTCCAAATTCCATTCAGCGCAAAAAAATGTGTAATCCAGCAGCAGATTGGAAAAAAAAAAAAAAAAATTAGGTAGATCTCACCCTGGTCTGTAAACTGGCAGCTATGTGGTTGATCCTTTGATGGAGAAAACTGCTGTAATCCGCCATTGAAAAAAAGAAACCATTCCAAAAATCATAACAAAGAATACAAAGTATCAAAAGAAAAAAGAACAAACTGATCCAGAACTGATAAAGTAACAAAATAAACGTTAAACTTATTAACCAAAAACAAAGCTTGAGTTAGTGCAAGCTGCGTGGGTGTCTGAAGTCAAACCAAATTGAATTAAAGAAAAGGAAATACGTTTGACTACTAAATTAGACCTGACAACTAACGAAAATTAAGTTGTATAAAATAAATGGGTAAACTAAACCATAGTTCTAAAAGATAGAACGCAAAGCCCCCATTATCACATGAGTACAAAAGAAAGTCGAATCTCCTTAGCGAATCTTCTCTGTCCTTTTAAACTACCCAGCACTAAGCAAAGACGAAATCACTACAAACTAAGGAAAGCCGGAAAGGACCTCCGCAAAACGCGTTTGAAAAAGGATAGAGAAACAGCACTGAAATTCAGCAAGGCAAAAAACACAGAACGAAGCTAAATGGATTTATTTTATCTATACATATATGTATATATACACAACGTTAATACACCAACGAAGACATTATTTTCACAGAGAGTTTTATTTTTTTTATTATTAGAACAGGATCGAATATATTAAGAACATACAAATATAGCCAGGCCACTCAATTAAGAGTAGTAGACAGCAAACTTATTATGCTGCATGCTACAAACTGATTTACGTTTTCTCCCCATTCCTCATCCACTACAAATATGATATTTTTCCTGTAAGTATTTCAGTTTAGTTTTTGATCAAGCTAGTAGTTTCCACGCCCAGCAATTGCCACAATAATCAGACTTTGATTGGCCAACATAATCAGGTGATAATGTGTTTGTGAAGTGACAGAGAACCACGTTTGAACATTATTTGATCCTCTGACATCTAAACATATAAAATATTGAATAATAGACAAAATTGGATATAAATCAGTAAAAACCGAGGTCCTGTTAAAAAAAAAAAAAAAAAATCCTGTAATTTTTCGGTAAAATTCGGAATAAACCGGAAGCGCGGAACACTAGCTTTACTGTTACAGCAATTACAGCTGAGCGGTTGTTTGAATTGCACAGCACTGCGGTTGAATTATGCTGGGGTTTCACTCTTGCGATGTATGCAAAATGGGTCTCCCCTTGGAGGACAGGCACGGCAGATGTGCTGCCTGTCTGGGTCTGGAGCATGCTAAAGAGGCACTCGCCAACTGCAACTTCTGTGAGTTTTGTGCATCTTTAAGCATACACTGGAGAAGCACGTGTCACGCAGGGCCACTGACGTCTTGCAGGTTCCATGGCCTGTAAATGACAAGCAGAAACACGAGGATGATCCCACTCCTTCTTAGGTCTCTCCTCCAGTACACCCAGATTTTCTTTTTGAGGTGCATTCATCCTGGGGTCACCCGGCTACAGCACCCTCTACTTCACGTTCCTTGGGGACGCTGTACAGCATACATGAGGCAGAAAAGCTTGGCTTGGCTGATTTTCCTCCAGTAGATGCCGCTATTGCATCACTGGTGCAAGCCCCAAAGCTAGCACTTTTGAACCTGCTTCCCAAGCAGTCCTTTTCAAGCGGTCCTTTTCAAAGTGCATGGAAGCTATTCTGGCCCCATTGAGACTCAGAGGCATCAGAGTACTCAATTACCTGGGCAACTGGCTCATTTGTGCTCAGTCTTCAGCGCAGGCAGTGGCTCACACAGAATTCGTCACAGACCACTTGTATCGGCTAGGTCTGTCAGTGAACCATGCAAAGAACCAGCTCACACCCTCGCAGACAGCAAAGAGCAGCTCAACCCTCACAGACAGCAAAGAGCAGCTCAACCCTCACAGACAGCAAAGAGCAGATCCACCCTCACAGACAGCAAAGAGCAGCTCACACCCTCGCAGACAGCAAAGAGCAGTTCAACCCTCACAGACTGTCTACTATTTAGGAGTGCATCTGGATTCCAGGACCATGTTGTCTGCTCTGTCGGAGGACAGAGTGCAGAGAATAGCCGCTTGTCTGAAGCTTTTTCAGCTTAACAAAAAGCTCACAGTAGTGATGTTTCAGAGGCTTCTGGGCTTGATGGCAGCAGTTTCCCAGACCCTTCCTTTGAGTCTTCTGCACATGCGTTCTTTCCAAGCCTGGTTCAACAGCAGGATTTTTCAGCCTGTATTGAATCCAGGCCGACTGTTAACAGTGTCTCGGCACTGTCTGCAGGCACTATTCTGGTGGACACAGCCTGCTCACCTGTGCTTAGGCGTAGCGCTGGGCAGCATTATCAGAAGGGAGGTGATCACCACGGATGCGTCCAGCCTCGGCTGGGGCGCCGTGTGGAATGGCAGGGGAACGCAAGGAGTGTGGAAACCCCCGTGGCAGGGGCGCCATATAAATATTTTGGCGCTGCAGGTAGTGTTCCCTTTTAAGTAGGGAATATTAACCATTACAAATGGGTGTTTCCCCTATAAGACACCCGAACCTGAAACTTTATACCAGACTTCTCATCAGAGCAGTGTGACACAGCTGCTGCTCCGCCCCTGTGAGCATAAAGGAGCTGTGTGCACTGACAACGATGCCATTTTCCTTTTCAGCTGATCCGGAGTACTTGAGAGATCGCTGATATTAAATTATAACCTTTCTAATTACATTTCTTTCACATTTTTTAGCTTTGCCTTTTAAATGTTGAATTAAAATATTGAATCACTGAAGTAAAATGGTTTATTTCTAGCTTTTCTTGTGTTTTCAGCCGAGTGCTGGTAAAGTCCCGCCGCGGCCTATTGGACTATATCCCCTTCCTGGGGTCCTTAGCACTCCTTCAGCTGTGTAATATTCTACTCCTCGGAGTATAAAATATAATATTTTTACTTGTCACTGTGTTCGCTTCGCGTTCTGGTTGTGTGTAAAATATTGTATATTGTTTCGATATTGTTAAAATATATTAATTTGTGTCTCTTTCTCTTTCTCTTTTTTCTTACAGAGTAAGGATTGAAACAAATCCAAGCAGCTATTGTGGGTGTGCCTACTTTAGCAGCTTGATGCTGTATTAGTGTAGCTATCAGCACTTTTACAAAGGCTTGTTTACAAGCAGGCTGCTTCCAGTCTCGTGTCTGTACTGACTAGGAAGGTTAGCCAGTGGTTTTCATACAAAGGGATTGCAAAGCCTTGCAGAATTTTTTTATAGGAGGTTCAGGGGAGACACGTGCTTGTCCAGATGGACAACACTACTGTGATGGCTTACATAAACCACCAGGGCAGCCTCAGGTCCCCCAGTCTCCACCGGGTTGCCCGCAGGCTGTTGCTTTGGGCGCACCATCACCTCCACTCACTGCAAGCAGTACATCTGCCCAGGGTGATAAACTGGGCAGCGGCCCTCCTTTCAGGATGGAGGCTTCACCCAGAGGTGGTGAGCCTCATCTTGGCATCTACCTATTAGTAGCCCCTTTTTGGCCTATATAGAAGCGGCCAGCCGTGGTAACTGCCGTAATACCACGACCTGCTCAGTCAGGCACGGGGGACATTGTGGCATCCCGAGCTATCAAGCCTGCAGCTGTGGGACTGGTGCCTGAACGGCACCATTTAAGCCGTCTGGGGCTTTCTAATAGGGTCATTGACACTCTACAGAATGCCAGAGCTGAGTCCACGTGTTCCCAGTGAAACGTGGTGCCTGACTAAGGGTTTTGACCTCACAACCTGTCCTATGGCGGTTATTCTGCAATTTTTACAGGACATATTTGATGAGGGGGAATTCCCCTCTACATTGAAGGTCTATTTGGCAGCCATTTTGGCTTGTCGTATTAAAATTGATTCAGTCTCCCCAGGAGTGCATTTCTGGCGGGCAATTTTGAAAGGAGCTCAGTGGCTTTGGCCGCCTATGAAGGACATTGTCTCTCACTGGAGGCTTAACGTGGTGCTGGAAGCACTTATGAAGCCTCCCTTTGAGCCCTAGCATTCCGCTGAGCTGAAATATTTATCTATGAAAGCGGCTTGGTTTTAGAACGAGTGTTGAGGGCAGTCTCATCGATCCACAGAACCCTGGTTTTAGAACGAGTGTTGAAGGCAGCCTTGAGCTTAACCCTTAAGCTGAGGGACACGAATCCACTTTGTGGCTTGGAACTTGGTTTCAGGAGACGAGGTTTCAGGCCACTACATGGCACACCATAAGAACATAAGAACATAAGAACATAAGAAAGTTTACAAACGAGAGGAGGCCATTCGGCCCATCTTGCTCGTTTGGTTGTTAGTACCTTATTGATCCCAGAATCTCATCAAGCAGCTTCTTGAAGGATCCCAGGGTGTCAGCTTCAACAACATTACTGGGGAGTTGGTTCCAGACCCTCACAATTCTTTGTGTAAAAAAGTGCCTCCTATTTTCTGTTCTGAATGCCCCTTTATCTAATCTCCATTTGTGACCCTGGTCCTTGTTTCTTTTTTCAGGTCAAAGAAGTCCCCTGGGTTGACATTGTCTATACCTTTTAGGATTTTGAATGTTTGAATCAGATCACCCTGTAGTCTTCTTTGTTCAAGACTGAATAGATTCAATTCTTTTAGCCTGTCTGCATACGACATGCCTTTTAAACCCGGATAATTCTGGTTGCTCTTCTTTGCACTCTTTCTAGAGCAGCAATATCCTTTTGTAACGAGGTGACCAGAACTGAACACAATATTCTAGGTGAGGTCTTACTAATGCATTGTAGAGTTTTAACATTACTTCCTTGATTTAAATTCAACACTTCTCACAATATATCCAAGCATCTTGTTAGCCTTTTTTATAGCTTCCCCACATTGTCTAGATGAAGACATTTCTGAGTCAACATAAACTCCTAGGTCTTTTTCATAGTTCCCTTCTTCAATTTCACTATCTCCCATGTGATATTTATAATGCACATTTTTATTGCCCGTATGCAGTACTTTACACTTTTCTCTATTAAATTTCATTTGCCATGTGTCTGCCCAATTCTGAATGCCATCTAGATCATTTTGAATGACCTTTGCTGCTGCAACAGTGTTTGCCACTCCTCCTATTTTTGTGTCGTCTACAAATTTAACAAGTTTGCTTACTATACCAGAATCTAAATCATTAATGTAGATTAGGAATAGCAGAGGACCTAATACTGATCCCTGTGGTATACCACTGGTTACCTCACTCCATTTTGAGGTTTCTCCTCTAATCAGTACTTTCTGTTTTCTACCTGTTAACCACTCCCTAATCCATGTGCATGCATTTCCTTGAATCCCTACTGCGTTCAGTTAGAGAATTAATCTTTCTGAGAATTAAGCTTTCTGGAAATCTAAATAAACCATGTTGTATGCTTTGCAGTTATCCATTTTCAATGTTGCATCCTCAAAAAAGTCAAGTAGGTTAGTTAGACACGATCTCCCTTTCCTAAAACCATGCTGGCTGTCTCCCAGGATATTGTTACCATATAGGTAATTTTCCATTTTGGATCTTATTATAGTTTCCATAAGTTTACATATAATAGAAGTCAGGCTTATTGGTCTGTAGTTACCTGGTTCGGTTTTGTCTCCTTTTTGTGGATCGGTATTATGTTTGCTATTTTCCAGTCTGTCGGTACAACCCCTGTGTCAAGAGACTGTTGCATGATCTTGGTTAACGGTTTGTAAATAACTTCTTTCATTTCTTTGAGTACTATTGGGAGGATCTCATCCGCCCAGGGATTTGTTTATTTTAAGAGCTCCTAGTCCCTTTAACACTTCTGCCTCTGTTATGCTAAAGTTATTTAAAATTGATAGGAACAGGTCGACATGTGGGCATGTTGTCCGTGTCCTCCTTTGTAAAACCTGTGAAAAGTAATCATTTAATATATTTGCTATTTTTTTTTCTTCATCTATGATTTTGCCATTTGTGTCTCTTAGACATTTGACCTCCTCTTTGAATGTTCTCTTGCTGTTATAATATTGGAAAAATATTTTGGAATTGGTTTTAGCCCCTTAGCAATATTGATTTCTATCTCTCTCTTGGCCTTTCTAACTTCCTTTTGACTTGTGTTTGCAGTTCCAAGTACTCTTTCTGTGTACTTTGTTTTTGGTCCCTTTAAACGCTCTGTAAAGTGCCTTTTTCGCTGAATATTTTTTTTTAATTGATCTATTAAACCATTTTGGCCATTTTGTTTTAGATTTAGATTTGTCTACTTTTGGGATGTAATCGTTTTGTGCCTCTAGTACTACATTTTTAAAAAACAGCCATCCTTTTTCTGTGGATGTTTTCTCTATTTTACTCCAATCTACTTCTGTTAGTCTCTGTTTCATACCTTCATAGTTTGCTTTTCTAAAATTGTAAACCTTAGCTTTAGTCATTACTTTTGGGGTATGATACAGCACAGTTGCCTAGAACTAAGTCTCCTGGAACCAGGTTTGAAGCCACTGTTCCTGAAAAAGTGGCTTTGTGTTCCCTCAGCTTTACAGCATAAACATAGAGGTGAGTTTTCCCTCGATTTTCTTGCCTTATCTATTTGTACTGGGGTTCCTCGTGGTAATGCGCAAGGTGGCCTTGGCCGAGCCTTGTAGCGTTCCAGTTGGTCTACAGTATTGCCTTACGACAGCTTTAATATTTCTACCCATGAGGTAATGGTTACATTTCATACTTGATCATAACCCTATTTCCCTGAAATATGAATGTAACCATTAACCTTCAAGGTCGCTGTATCCATGATTGCAGCAGTCTTGAAGAAAAAATGATGACGATACTTGTGTCAGGGGTAGTTTATGCCCTTGGGGGCGGGCACGACTACGTCACAAGCATTACATGCAGCTTTGACATATCTATTCAGATTAGAAAGCATTAAAGGATAAAAACCCATGAGGTAATGGTTACATTTCTATATCAGGGAACCAGGGTAATGATAATAACCTAATGTTTCTACCTCATTGACAGGCTGACATGAGTATAGTGCACACTCTATACAGTTTCATAATGGAAAAGCTGTTTTAAATCCTCAACCTAGGAATTCATTATGAAGGGCATAACTTGCAAATTAAACTTTTTGTATTTTTTATGTTGTTTTATTTTTTTTTTAATTGTTTGCCTATACAGTTTATTTTTTCTTATGTATTACCTGTACAAACAACAATAAACGTTTGTTTCATGCGGGTATTGATTTCTTACTGTTTATCATGTTCATGGTTTATTATAGGATAATGGTTTAAGTAACTGAAGGTGAGTCAGAATGTAATGAGCCAGTTGTCATCATCATTGTTTTCTGTTGAAGCGAGATCATTGTTGCGCTGCATCACTTTGAGGGGTGATCATGTGCAGAGCTGGGCTAGGGGGCATACAGTTCACCAAGTCTTCCATGTCTTTTTTTTTTGTACAGCAGTTTGTTTGGTCCTGTTTTGTAAAGTTAACAGGTGATCTTTTTCCCTTCAGAAATTGTTAATTTATAGAGTGAAGTTTGGCAATGCTTTGTAATTGTGTCCCCGTAGGTATTTATTTAACAGATGTGGACTTCTTACTATTTTTATGAACAATAAATTCTGGAACAGAGCTGCACTGCACTAGCCTACAAAACAGGAATAGCATTGTGCAGATGAGAGTGATATTGCATTGTAATTACTAATGAATAGCATTGTGCAGATAAGAGTGATATTGCATTGTAATTACTAATGAATATCATTGTGCAGATGAGAGTGATATTGCATTGCAATTACTAATGAATAGCATCGTGCAGATGAGAGTGATATTGCATTGCAATTACTAATGAATAGCATCGTGCAGATGAGAGTGATATTGCACTACAAATACTAATGAATAGCATCTTGCAGATGAGAGTGATATTGCATTGCAATCACTAATGAATAGCATCGTGCAGATGAGAGTGATATTGCATTGTAATTACTAATGAATAGCATTGTGCAGATGCATGAGAGTGATGGAGACTATGTTGTAGGGCTGCTAACCAGGACAGCACTGACTCAGATAAATGAGTTTGCAGGTATATACATTCTTCTGGAGGGATATGTGATCATTTTTCCTCGCATTCTTTCTTTCAAATTCCTTGTGTGCTGTATGCATGTGTACTTGCAGCCAGTAAACAGACCTCATATTCTCCTATTACATGTACATGTATATTACAAGGGGAGAATGGAGCCTGGAATTCTTCCAGCATGGGGTGACTAATGAAGGCAGGGGGCTGGGCTGGGCTGCTTTAGAGGACACCCCTGTAGTACACCCACCGAAGTACAGAATGTAAAAGATCATCAGGTGGGTTACATCTAATATAATGGATGGATGAACATCAAATATACAGTGTAGGAGAAGTACAGCGTGGGAGAAGTACGAGTGGACAAGTACATCACAGTTAGAAGCATTAAGGAGAGATTACATCTTTAATTCCTTTAATCAGAAAAAACTGCAGCTAAAGTCTAACAACTGCGTGTCGTTTTCTGATAACAAGGTGAAACTCAGAACAGCTGATTCAAATTCGCCGCAGTTCTGAGACACGGGGGAGGGGTGGAGCCAACAGCAAACAAACAGAAGCCAGCCAGTGTTCACAGCGACAGTGTGTGGAAGCGACAGCCTGGGAGAAGTACGAGTGGACAAGTACATCACAGTTAGAAGTAGTTTAAAAGCAGGTTGACAGCTGCAGAAGCTAAACTGAACTTCCAAAAAAAAAAAAAACATGGTCTTCAAGCCAGTAATCTGTGACAACTGCATGATGTGGGAAATCCGAGAAAACCCAGCAGAGCTCAACCAAGTGTGTGTAAAGTGCCGCACGATCCAGGACTTGCTTAAACTAGTAAGTATGCTAGAAATGGAGCTGGAGGAAATGAGATAGCAACACGAGCTTGAGGAGCTGACGCACCCACAATTCATGGAAGTCTGCACCCCTAGCAGACTGAAAGCCACCACGGAGATGGAAGAGTGTCGAAACAGCTGGGTTCAGATAGGCAGAAGCAGGGAAAAAAAGAAACTTCATCAAACACAACCACCAGAAATCCAGACATCCAACAAATTTGAGCCACTTCAGAATTTAGATGACCAAAACCAACATCAAGAGAATGAAAGGAACAACATCCAGGACCCTATAAACAGTGCTGACCAGGCAGCAAAAAGAACGGAGGTCATGATTGTTGGGGACTCCATATTGAGAAACACAGCAAGTTCAGTTCGCAGTTTGGACCCCCTTACTACAACCGTGTGCTGCCTTCCAGGAGCTTCTGTCAAGCACATCACCGAGAATGTGGACAGGCTCCTAGAATGAACAGGAGACGACCCGGTAGTAGTCGTCCACATCGGTGCAAACAACATTGGAAGAGACAGGCCAAGATCCCTGCAAAACAAATTCAGCACCTTGCAAAGGACCATATGGACAGCTGGAAATACAAAATCAAAATGCATGGCTGAAATCGTGGTGCACACAGGAAGGCTTCATCTTTCTTGAACACTGGAGCACATTCTACAACAAGGACTATCTATTCAAGGACAATCTACTCGGACAAAGGATCCTTGAGGAGGTCCAGAAGCATTTAAACTAGAAAGGAAGGGGGGGAGAAAACACAAAAACAGAAGGGAGACCATATCAAAACAAAGGCAACAACTCAGGTAAGACAGCCATTAAATGTATTTATCTTAATGCTAGAAGTCTCAGAAACAAAATGTTAGAACTTGAAGCCACTGCACTAACAAGTAACTACGATGTGATAGGTGTTACAGAAACGTGGTTGTCTGAGAGTGATGGAGACGAATATAATGCCCAGTCCCACCTTCCGGCGCCTCTTCAAGACTCACCTCTTCAGACAGCACCTGTAGAACTCCTCTTTTTTTTCCCTATGGACACTCTTCCTTAAATGCGCTTTACTTGCTCTTATCTGTCCCCTATTTTATTGCATTTAATCCTGTACTTTAGAGTACTGTAATCTGTCAAGTGTTATTTAATCTGTAGTATTTTGTATTTAATTATATCCTGATGTAACTATCACTGACACTGTTATCTGCTCTGTTACTGAATCGTATTTTCTCATACTTGTACTTGCTAGAACCAAAGTCATTGTATTATTACTTGTACTGTGATTCTTGAAATGTATTTTTGTTTACGACTGTAAGTCGACCTGGACAAGGGCGTCTGCTAAGAAATAAATAAATAATAATAATATTAGTGGATACACACTGTATAGGAAAGACAAGCAGGACAGAAGTGGCTGAGGGGTAGCACTATACATAAGAAACAGTCTTGAAGCCCAGGTGTTAAATCTGGACAAAGAAAACAACACCAAATCAATATGGGTCAGAATAATGGACAAAAATTCAAAAGGCATAATAATAGGAGCATGCTATAGACCACCAGATTCAGACGGCGAGCAAAATAATCTGTTATACAATGACATTAGAAATGTGTGTAGTAAAGGAGAAGCCATACTAATGGGGGATTTTAACTTCCCCCATATAAAATGGGAAAACCCGGTGGGGAGCACGACGGACGAAATTGAAATGGTGGAAATGACAAATGACTGCTTCCTAACGCAATTTGTCAAGGCACCGACTAGAGGGGAGGCATGCCTTGATTTAGTCTTTTCAAATAACAAAGACAGAATAACTAAAACAGAGGTCAGAGAGCCAACATGGTAACACATGGGAACACAAAGCCACTTTTTCAGGAACAGTGGCTTCAAACCTGGTTCCAGGAGACTTAGTTCTAGGCAACTGTGCTGTATCATACCCCAAAAGTAATGACTAAAGCTAAGGTTTACAATTTTAGAAAAGCAAACTATGAAGGTATGAAACAGAGACTAACAGAAGTAGATTGGAGTAAAATAGAGAAAACATCCACAGAAAAGGGATGGCTGTTTTTCAAAATTGTAGTACTAGAGGCGCAAAACAATTACATCCCAAAATTAGACAAATCTAAATCTAAAACAAAATGGCCAAAATGGTTTAATAGATCAATTTAAAAAAATATTCAGCGAAAAAAGGCACTTTACAAAGCGTTTAAAAAGGACCAAAAACAAAGTACACAGAAAGAGTACTTGGAACTGCAAACACAAGTCAAAAAGGAAGTTACAAAAGCCAAGAGAGAGATAGAAATCAATATTGCTAATGGGGCTAAAACCAATTCCAAAATGTTTTTCCAATATTATAACAGCAAGAGAACATTCAAAGAGGAGGTTAAATGTCTAAGAGACACAAATGGCAAAATCATAGACGAAAAAAAAATAGCAAATATATTAAATGATTACTTTTCACAGTTTTTTACAAAGGAGGACACAGACTACATGCCCTACATGTCGACCTGTTCCTATCCAATTTTAAATAACTTTAGCATAACAGAGGCAGAAGTGTTAAAGGGACTAGGAGCTCTTAAAATAAACAAATCCCCTGGGCCGGATGAGATCCTCCCAATAGTACTCAAAGAAATGAAAGAAGTTATTTACAAACCACTAACCAAGATCATGCAACAGTCTCTTGACACAGGGGTTGTACCGACAGACTGGAAAATAGCAAACGTAATACCGATCCACAAAAAGGGAGACAAAACTGAACCAGGTAACTACAGACCAATAACTTCTATTATATGTAAACTTATGGAAACTATAATAAGATCCAAAATGGAAAATTACCCTTATGGGAACAATATCTTGGGAGACAGTCAGCATGGTTTTAGGAAAGGGAGATCATGTCTAACTAACCTGCTTGATTTTTTTGAGGATGCAACATCGACAATGGATAATTGCAAAGCATACGACATGGTTTATTTAGATTTCCAGAAAGCTTTTGACAAAGTCCAGCATAAAAGTAGAAAACAGAAAGTACTGATTAGAGGAGAAACCTCAAAATGGAGCGAGGTAATCAATGGTGTACCACAGGGATCAGTATTAGGTCCTCTGCTATTCCTAATCTACATTAATGATTTAGATTCTGGTATAGTAAGCAAACTTGTTAAATTTGCAGACGACACAAAAATAGGAGGAGTGGCAAACAATTTTGCAGCAGCAAAGGTAATTCAAAATGATCTAGACAGCATTCAGAACTGGGCACACACATGGCAAATGACATTTAATAGAGAAAAGTGTAAAATACTGCACGCAGACAATAAAAATGTGCATTATAAATATCATATGGGAGATACTGAAATTGAAGAAGGAATCTATGAAAAAGACCTAGGAGTTTATGTTGACTCAGAAATGTCTTCATCTAGACAATGTGGGGAAGCTATAAAAAAAGCCAACAAGATACTCGGATATTTTGTGAGAAGTGTTGAATTTAAATCAAAGGAAGTAATGTTAAAACTTTACAATGCATTAGTAAGACCTCACCTAGAATATTGTGTTCAGTTGTGGTCACCTCAATTCAAAAAGAATATTGCTGCTCTAGAAAGGGTGCAAAGAAGAGCAACCAGAATTATCCTGGGTTTAAAAGGCATGTCGTATGCAGACAGGCTAAAAGAATTGAATCTATTCAGTCTTGAACAAAGAAGAAGACTACGTGGTGATCTGATTCAAGCATTTAAAATCCTAAAAGGTATAGACAATGTCGACCCAGGGCACTTTTTTGACCTGAAAAAAGAAACAAGGACAAGGGGTCACAAATGGAGATTAGCTAAAGTGGCATTCAGAACAGAAAATAGGAGGCACTTTTTTACACAGACTTGTGAGGGTCTGGAACCAACTCCCCAGTAATGTTGTTGAAGCTGACACCCTGGGATCATTCAAGAGCTGCTTGATGAGATTCTGGGATCAATAAGCTACTAACAACCAAACGAGCAAGATGAGCTGAATGGCCTCCTCTCGTTTGTAAACTTTCTTATGTTCTTATGTTCTTATAAGGCAGTAGCACACTCGGGGTTTGGGATGACATCATAATGGATGTTTTCCCATCACAGTACCATTCCACAGTTCAGCAGTGTTAGCAGCCTCTGGGGCTTTCCATCAGTATTGGTTTGTGTAGGTGGAGCCTTGTGAGAAAGCACATTGTGCTGTGTCACTCTGTACGTGGTCTGTGAGAAAGCTCACATTGTGCTGTGCCACACTGTACGTGGTCTGAGAAAGCTCACATTGTGCTGTGCCACACTGTACGTGGTCTGAGAAAGCTCACATTGTGCTGTGCCACACTGTACGTGGTCTGTGATGTGAATAGCACAGAGTTGCATTCTCAATAATCTGAAAGCAGGACTGGTGACCAAGTGCAGTCACCCAACCGGTGCAGAGTGTAGCTTACAGCGGAGGGGATCACCGTCTACAGGCAGGGTGGCTAAGAGTGCTTTTGACTAGACTACGCGTCATCACATGACCGGGCAGAGTGTCGCTTACACGGTGTGGAGCACCGTCTACAGGCAGTACTTTGGGAAACTGAACTTTTTTAATGTAAGCAGTAATAAGAAACACACAGGTACACACACAGTAGTACAATTAAACAGAAAAAGTCACCACGCCAGGCGGCTGAACTGTAAAACTGAACTGAGAAGGCAGTACAAGAAAAAAATACACAGACACACACACACACACACACACACACACAAAACAAGGAGCCGTGGGGGTAGAAAAGTCACTGCGCTAAGTAGCGGGGAAATCAGATTTGTTGGCTGACACACCGGGAAAAACATAAAACATCAAGCAGAGAAAAAAACACAAAACAGCAAGTGCTGTAAGGTTAGAAAAGCAGACTACAATCGCAAGCGATGTAGGCTTTTGAAGAACGAAATAAGAAATGAAACGTGGTGCGTTTAGCTCCGTCTTCAGAAATTTCTGATTCCGGGGAAGCGGAAAGCTGACTTCCAGCAATAATTGCAGGCAATAAAACTGCAAGGGAACTCTAGAAACTAAAGTGAGAGCTCTTTTAACAGACTCAATCACATCAACTGGACAGGTTAGTTATACCTACCTTCACTTACCTGGTGTGAGAAGCAAAAGAGGAAGTGAGTTTGTGGAGTGACTATTTGTTCCCATGGTAGGCGGGACCGAGGACGTCCTTCCCCGGAGGGGCCTATCGGCAACTCTGACATAAAATGCTCAGTAAATACCTCACCTGTGGCAGGCATATCCCAAAAGTATTGGTTGGTGGTTGTCTTCTCTTTCAGGGAACCAGGGTTACACCAGTGACCTAATGTTTCCTTTCCTTGTAAGATGTTCGTGACCGCTCCCTGTGCTTCCACCTCATCACCCATTCCTTCCTGGTGCAACGACCCCTTTCAACATGACAAGCAGCTCACGCAGCAACAACATTCAGATTGATAATCTCTTTCTGCAGTTATATCAACTTTAACCAATTTGAAATACCCAGTGTCTGTTCACTGCTGCACCCCAGTTACCTGCCTCCCATTTGCACCAAGTGACTGAATCTTGGAGGCATTGGCTTGGCCAGAGTCATGCACTGACACAAACTGTCTAATTCTCTTTTGAGGATTTACCGATTTGGAATCATGATGCTTAATTGTAACCATATATTAGGAGGCTGTGTGGTCCAGTGGTTAAAGAAATGGGTTTGTAACCAGGCGGTCCCCGGTTCAAATCCCACCTCAGTCACTGACTCATTGTGTGACCGTGAGCAAGTCACTTAACCTCCTTGTGCTCCGTCTTTCGGGTGAGACGTAGTTGTAAGTGACTCTGCAGCTGATGCACAGTTCACACACCCTAGTCTCTGTAAGTCGCCTTGGATAAAGGCGTCTGCTAAATAAACAAATAATAATAATAATAATATATACAGTACTGTGCAAAAGTTTTAGGCAGGTGTGAAAAAATGCTGTAAAGTAAGAATGCTTTCAAAAATAGACATGTTAATAGTTTATATTTATCAATTAACAAAATGCAAAGTGAGTGAACAGAAGTAAAATCTACATCAAATCAATATTTGGTGTGACCACCCTTTGCCTTCAAAACAGCATCAATTCTTCTAGGTACACTTGCACACAGTTTTTGAAGGAACTCGGCAGGTAGGTTGGCCCAAACATCTTGGAAACTAACCACAGTTCTTCTGTGGATTTAGGCAGCCTCAGTTGCTTCTCTCTCTTCATGTAATCCCAGACAGACTCGATGATGTTGAGATCAGGGCTCTGTGGGGGCCATACCATCACTTCCAGGACTCCTTGTTCTTCTTTACGCTGAAGATAGTTCTTAATGACTTTTTCGCTGTATGTTTGGGGTCGTTGTCATGCTGCAGAATAAATTTGGGGCCAATCAGATGCCTCCCTGATGGTATTGCATGATGGATAAGTATCTGCCTGTACTTCTCAGCATTGAGGAGACCATTAATTCTGACCAAATCCCCAACTCCATTTGCAGAAATGCAGCCCCAAACTTGCAAGGAACCTCCACCATGCTTCACTGTTGCCTGCAGACACTCATTCGTGTACTGCTCTCCAGCCCTTCGGCGAACAAACTGCCTTCTGCTACAGCCAAATATTTCAAATTTTGACTCATCAGTCCAGAGCACCTGCTGCCATTTTTCTGCACCCCAGTTCCTGTGTTTTCGTGCATAGTTGAGTCGCTTGGCCTTGTTTCCACGTCGGAGGTATGGCTTTTGGCCGCAAGTCTTCCATGAAGGCCACTTCTGACCAGACTTCTCCGGACAGTAGATGGGTGTACCAAGGTCCCACTGTTTTCTGCCAGTTCTGAGCTGATGGCAATGCTGGTCATCTTCCGATTGAAGGGAAGTAAGCATGATGTGTCTTTCATCTGCTGCAGTAAGTTTCCTTGGCCGACCACTGCGCTCACGGTCCTCAACGTTGCCCGTTTCTTTGTGCTTCTTCAAAAGAGCTTGGACAGCACATCTGGAAACCCCAGTCTGCCTTGAAATTTCTGCCTGGGAGAGACCTTGCTGATGCAGTATAACTACCTTGTGTCTTGTTGCTGTGCTCAGTCTTGCCATGGTGTATGACTTTTGACAGTAAACTGTCTTCAGCAACCTCACCTTGTTAGCTGAGTTTGGCTGTTCCTCACCCAGTTTTATTCCTCCTACACAGCTGTTTCTGTTTCAGTTAATGATTGTGTTTCAACCTACATATTGAATTGATGATCATTAGCACCTGTTTGGTATAATTGTTTAATCATACACCTGACTATATGCCTACAAAATCCCTGACTTTGTGCAAGTGTACCTAGAAGAATTGATGCTGTTTTGAAGGCAAAGTGTGGTCACACCAAATATGGATTTGATTTAGATTTTTCTTCTATTCACTCACTTTGCATTTAGTTAATTGATAAATATAATCTATTAACATGTCTATTTTGAAAGCATTTTTACTTTACAGCATTTTTTCACACCTGCCTAAAACTTTTGCACAGTACTGTACATACCTTTTTTCCTTGTATCAGTAACATTGATTAGCAATGCTCCAATCTATTTTGTCTCCAGGAAGCCACAGTGATGTGTTTTGTGATACAATATAATAAAGCATCACAGTAATGGATACATTCCTTTTCTTTCAGACTGTCGACCATCATTAATGCTGACCAGATCCTAGTCCTTCAAGATGGACAGATCGCAGAGCGTGGAAGGTAAGACTGTTGTCTTTATGTCTCAAACATGCGGCTAATTCAAGCTGTGGAAAGGAGCCATCGCCACTGCTGAATGACTTCACTTTGATTTGAATTCACCCTTGGATCCCACTGGGACCCAGAGAGCAGTGCTTTCAAGTTCACATCTCTTCTAAACTGCATTACTGCAGCTTCCCGATTCAAGATCCAAGGTGGTGTGTGAAACTCAAACAGGGCAGCTTTGTTTCTGTGAGTTCCCTGTACAGTATGTGCCGTCTGTAGGCTGTGTATAAACCAAAGTGGTGTAGCTTGAGTTGAACCGCACAGGAGTATGGGCAGGCTGGAATCTCAGGGATTTAATTGATTACATGAAATGCCTGAAAGCTCAGTGAGTGGGCATGCCACATCAAGAAAATACATCAAAACTGCAACCACTTCAGAGATATTTCATTAAATGTGATTAAAGAAAAGAACAAATCATTTGTACTTTTCTTACATGTATTCTATGCAGCAAGAGCTAGAATGCTGATCTCTATATAGTGAAAAAATCACATTAGGATCACTATGGTGACGGGTTATGTACAGTAAAACCATTGACAAGTTAATACTATTTTTGAACCTGCCTTTTTCAGATTCTGTGCTGTGGCATGGGATCAACAAGAACTCCATATACCTGTGCATTGTGCTGAACGAATTGACAGCCCTTAATGATTGTGACACATTCCGAGATAGTGTTCAGCACACAGAGCCATCTGCTGATTCTTGGAGTGGAATCACACTTAATATGACCGATTATAAAATCACAAAATTCTTCATGACCAAACAATCCTGTGGAGACTCCTCAGGCAGCACACACTGAATATGTGGTACATGCATGATCCTTGTATGTGATTCAATGTTTATTGATTACCTTTATTGTGATATCTAGCATGTGCTTGTCTGCCTTCCCGAGGGCTGCAAAATATACATGCTTCACACATTCCAATCATACAGCTCTGGCTTACTGGCAGGACAGAGAGGGTGCTGAGAGGTGGGGGGAGCTGGGAGAGCCCACGTAATCAATTTCCAATTTTAGAATGATGTAAACATGACATTTTGCATTTATGTGTGTGTGTAATCATGCATTTGTTTTCTGCACTGTATTTGATACATACAGTGTCCTTCTTAATACGTGGTACAGTGGTGAAAACATATGCTTTTATTATTTTTTTACTGGGAGTTGCACAGTATTTGATATGCTGTAGACTACCACTATTGCACAGCCCCTGTTGATTTGCAGAATCTGTCTCAGAGACGACAGGCAGTTTGGAGTAAGTGTTCCCCCATCTACATGAAACTTTGAGAGCGGTGGCACTTGGATTGCCATTCTGTTTTTATGTTTTGAGGGGTGTACCCATACTATCATTTCTTTTTCGGTTATGTATGCAAGTTCTCACTGTTTTTCTATTATTTATGTAAGTTCTCTCTGTTTTTCTGCAGAAAAACTGAAGCTGCTTTTTATATGTATAATGCAACTTGATACTGAAGCATATATATACAGTACTGTGCAAAAGTTTTAGGCAGGTGTGAAAAAATGCTGTAAAGTAAGAATGCTTTCAAAAATAGACATGTTAATAGATTATATTTATCAATTAACTAAATGCAAAGTGAGTGAACAGAAGAAAAATCTAAATCAAATCCATATTTGGTGTGACCACCCTTTGCCTTCAAAACAGCATCAAGCATCAATTCTTCTAGGTACACTTGCACACAGTTTTTGAAGGAACTCGGCAGGTAGGTTGGCCCAAACATCTTGGAGAACTAACCACAGTTCTTCTGTGGATTTAGGCAGCCTCAGTTGCTTCTCTCTTCATGTAATCCCAGACAGACCTCGATGATGTTGAGATCAGGGCTCTGTGGGGGCCATACCATCACTTCCAGGACTCCTTGTTCTTCTTTACGCTGAAGATAGTTCTTAATGACTTTCGCTGTATGTTTGGGGTCGTTGTCATGCTGCAGAATAAATTTGGGGCCAATCAGATGCCTCCCTGATGGTATTGCATGATGGATAAGTATCTGCCTGTACTTCTCAGCATTGAGGAGACCATTAATTCTGACCAAATCCCCAACTCCATTTGCAGAAATGCAGCCCCAAACTTGCAAGGAACCTCCACCATGCTTCACTGTTGCCTGCAGACACTCATTCGTGTACCGCTCTCCAGCCCTTCGGCGAACAAACTGCCTTCTGCTACAGCCAAATATTTCAAATTTTGACTCATCAGTCCAGAGCACCTGCTGCCATTTTTCTGCACCCCAGTTCCTGTGTTTTCGTGCATAGTTGAGTCGCTTGGCCTTGTTTCCACGTCGGAGGTATGGCTTTTTGGCCGCAAGTCTTCCATGAAGGCCACTTCTGACCAGACTTCTCCGGACAGTAGATGGGTGTACCAGGGTCCCACTGTTTTCTGCCAGTTCTGAGCTGATGGCACTGCTGGACATCTTCCGATTGAGAAGGGAAGTAAGCATGATGTGTCTTTCATCTGCTGCAGTAAGTTTCCTTGGCCGACCACTGCGTCTACGGTCCTCAACGTTGCCCGTTTGTTTGTGCTTCTTCAAAAGAGCTTGGACAGCACATCTGGAAACCCCTGTCTGCCTTGAAATTTCTGCCTGGGAGAGACCTTGCTGATGCAGTATAACTACCTTGTGTCTTGTTGCTGTGCTCAGTCTTGCCATGGTGTATGACTTTGACAGTAAACTGTCTTCAGCAACCTCACCTTGTTAGCTGAGTTTGGCTGTTCCTCACCCAGTTTTATTCCTCCTACACAGCTGTTTCTGTTTCAGTTAATGATTGTGTTTCAACCTACACATTGAATTGATGATCATTAGCACCTGTTTGGTATAATTGTTTAATCATACACCTGACTATATGCCTACAAAATCCCTGACTTTGTGCAAGTGTACCTAGAAGAATTGATACTGTTTTGAAGGCAAAGGGTGGTCACACCAAATATGGATTTGATTTAGATTTTTCTTCTGTTCACTCACTTTGCATTTAGTTAATTGATAAATATAATCTATTAACATGTCTATTTTTGAAAGCATTCTTACTTTACAGCATTTTTTCACACCTGCCTAAAACTTTTGCACAGTACTGTATATATTTAATTTAATTTAGTAGTCGCCAATTCGTTTTTTTTGTTGTTTTCTCCCCAATTTAATGTCCAATTTAATGTCCAATTAATGTCCAATTATTTTTGTTTAGCTCAGCTCACCGCTACAACCCCTGCGCTGACTCGGGAGCGGCGAAGACGAGCACACACTGTCCTCCGAAGCATGTGCCGTCAGCCGCTGGTGGGCGTTGAGCCGAGAACACCCTGGCCGACCCGGGTGGCGCCGGCCAGTGTGCGCCGCCCCCTGGGAGCTCGCGTCCTCGGTCGGCAAAAGAATAGCCTGGACTTGAACCGACGATGTCCATACTATAGGGCGCATCCTGCACTCTACGCGAGTGCTTTTACTGGATACACCACTCGGGAGCCCCCATATTGAAGCATATTAATTAGTTATTGAATAGGGGTGAAACGTAAGAGGATATTGTGTCAAATTGTGAAAATACATACATTAATAAATACATCTAGGGGCTACCGAGTGGCGCATCCAGTAAAGGCGCTCCATGTGGAGTGCAGGATGCACTCTATAGTCTGGACGTCGCGAGTTCGAGTCCAGGCTATTCCTTTGCCGACCGAGGACGTGAGCTCCCAGGGCCGAGCGCCGTCCGGGGGGAGGGAGGGTTAGGTCGGCCAGGGTGTCCTCGGCTCACCGCGCACCAGCGACCCCTGTAGTCTGGCCGGGCGCCCGCGGGCTTGCCTGTAAGCTGCCCGAGAGCTGCGTTGTCCTCCGACGCTGTAGCTCTTGGGTGGCTGCATGGTGAGTCCGCAGTGTGAAAAAAAGCGGTCGGCTGACGGCACACGCTTGTGTTCATCTTCGCCCTCCCGAGTCAGGGCAGGGGTGGTAACGGTGAGCTGAGCCTAAAAATAATTGGCCATTTCCAAATTGGGGAGAAAATAATAAAAAAAAATATTAATAATTGGCAACGGCTAAATTTATTAAAAAATAAAAAAATAAAAAAATAAATAAATAAGTACATCTAAATTAATAAATATATAAAAGCAGAAATAAACAAATACATGCAGACATAAAATTAATAAATATGTTTATATTTATTTATTTATGTATTTACTTTTAATTGTGTCACAAAATATCCTCCATAGCCTTTTACATTTTCTCCATAGCCTTTTACATTTCCTTTTTACATTTCAGCAGTGTCAGTCAGACTGCACTTGATAACACTGGGCTGCAAGCATAGCCTACTTGTATCAGCATTAACACAGCAAGACGGTGTCAAGCTCACATTCAGACATGCTCAGCGAAAGTCGCTTGATGAATACTGGGGGAAGTTTTGTTGATAGCAATAGTTAGACTCTTCCTGGACATTTTGACAACATTCCTCATTTACTGGCAGAAATCAAAGCAGTCTTCAAAAAAATGAAAAGTAATGTTTCCCTGGAAGGAGTCGGAGGAGTCTGTGTGAAATGGTTAACTGACAGAAGGGAGAGTACAAGTGACTGTAGAGCAGACTAAAAAAAACCTGATCATGTTTCAGCAGTATGAGTGCAAAGCATTATCTGCAATGGTGCAGGACGAATGTGTTATCTAAGTGATGAACCTGGATCTCCTGGATCTCTTTTTAAAAGCTGCCTCTCCCCCATTTCATTAACTACCAGATCAAGTTCCCACTCAGTGCCGCTCACGTTCTTCAAAAGGAAGCCCTGCTGTTCTTAATGGCTTTTCTGTTTACCTTGGCTGACAGAGTTAGAGTAAACATTGTGCTTGAGCTGGCTGCAGTGACAAAGGCCCTGGACTGAATCCTTTGATGTACGAGGCGCCCGTGAGCCGTCCCCTTCTTCACCTCTCAATGCCGAATCTCAGAAGAGCTTCACAATGAACAGATAGAAACGCCCAGGATGTGGAACTGACACATCTCAGTTACTGTGAAGGGAGAACTGGGGTGTCATTGCAACAAAGTACTTTACAAGTATTTGTTTTATTTAAAAGTAAAGCTAAGTTAAACAAATAAGTCTTAAGACAATATTTATCACAGTCTAGTAATCCCTAATATCGCTGATCACTCTTGTATTTTATTTGAAGCCATTGTATCGGTACCCAGAAAGAGTGGGGCCCACACTATTAAAAGCCATGTCATTAATTCTTCAACTGTACAAAGGTTTTCTGAAATAATAAGTTCAGCTCCATCACTTCCTTTGCAGTCTCTGTCTACTGAATTACTAGTTGACAGATTTAACCACCTTTGCACTACTACTCTTCATACAGTTGCTCCAGTCAAGACTAGATTAGTTCCGCTTAAACATAATGCTCCCTGGATTAACAATACTATCCGTCAAATAAAAAGAGACTGTCGTAAGATGGAACGAAAACGGAGGGCTACAAAATTACATATCTATTTTGATATTATGAAAGATTATTTATCGAGGTACAATGAAGCTATAAGATCTACAAGATGTGCATATTTCTCCAAATTGATTGAGGAAAATAAAAATAACTCCAGGGTGCTTTTCTCAACAATAGATAAATTGATAAATCCTTCATTCTCACCCATCTGTAACATAGAAGTGTCCTCGTCCAAGTGTGAAGAATTTCTCAACTACTTTGAAAATAAAATAAAGACTATTAGGGAACAAATTCCATCTTATGGTTCTAATTTAATTATTTCAGATAGACTGGGGAAAACAGTGATGGAATCATTTCCTTGTATTACTGCACAGGAACTAAACATGATTGACATGCACATGAAATCCACAACTTGTATGTTAGATCCCATTCCAACAAGGTTTCTGAAGGATGTCCTTAGTTACTTGTGTAATGATATTCTTGCCATTATGAATAGTTCGCTGGAAAATGGAATAGTTCCGGCTTCTTTCAAAATTGCCCTGGTTAAGCCCCTACTTAAATAACCCAACTTAGACAGTTCACTTCTGAGTAACTTCAGACCCATTTCAAATCTCCCTTTTCTAGCAAAAGTTCTTGAAAAGGTAGTGCTTAAACAACTTAATGGCTTCCTGATTACTAATAATATATTTGAAAAGTTTCAGTCTGGGTTTCGTTCAAATCACAGTACAGAAACTGCCCTGGTAAGAGTAACAAATGACTTATTAATGAGTGCAGATTCAAATGCTATATCCATTCTTGTTCTTTTGGATCTTAGTGCTGCGTTTGATACTGTGGATCATTCCATCTTAATTGATCGTCTTAAGGAATGGGTGGGCCTAGATGGTAAAGTACTAAATTGGTTTAGATCCTACCTTACAAACAGACAGTTCTTTGTTTCACTGGGGGAGTCTGTGTCGGGTTTAGCAAATATTACCTGTGGTGTCCCTCAGGGTTCGATTCTAGGTCCGATATTATTCTCTTTATACATGTTACCTCTAGGCCAGATTATTCATAAACATGCTGTAAATTTCCACTGCTATGCTGATGATACACAGTTATACATCTCTGTGAAACCTGGTGACATTAGCACAACATCAGCCTTATTTGAGTGTATCACTGACATCAAAACTTGGATGTCCTTAAATTTTCTGCAGTTAAACTCTGATAAGACAGAAGTGTTGATAGTAGGCTCTCAGCAACAAATTGATTTATCAAAAATACATTTGGGGGACTTAACTCCTAATTTGAAGTCTGAAGTGAGAAATTTGGGTGTTATTTTTGATTCAACTTTAAGTTTCGAGTCGCATATTAAAATGATTACAAAAGTATGTTTTATCATCTAAGAAACATTGCCAAAATTAGATCATTTCTGTCTTTATCTGATGCTGAAAAAGTAATCCATGCTTTTATTTCATGTAGACTGGACTACTGTAATGCTCTTTTTTCTGGACTTACTAGCCAAGCTTTATTAAGGCTGCAGCTTGTGCAAAATGCAGCTGCAAGGGTCTTTACTAAAACCAAAAGGAGAGCACATATAACTCCTGTACTTGCTTCTCTGCACTGGCTTCCAGTGAAATATCGAATTGATTTTAAAATTCTATTGCTTACATTTAAAGCACTAAATGGAATGGCACCAGATTACCTCTCAGAGTTGTTGTCTCTTTATCAGCCTCGGCGTGCATTGAGG
This sequence comes from Acipenser oxyrinchus oxyrinchus, assembly GCA_030684275.1. Taxonomy (NCBI): domain Eukaryota; kingdom Metazoa; phylum Chordata; class Actinopteri; order Acipenseriformes; family Acipenseridae; genus Acipenser; species Acipenser oxyrinchus. Next base: position 23,299,542 of record CM060258.1, on the reverse strand, counting down.
TTGACAAATAGTGGCCTCCTCTGTATTCCGAGGGTGAGGCTCAGGAGGAAAGGAGAGGTTGCTTTTTGTGTTCGTGCTCCGCAGCTGTGGAACTCTCTCCCCGACCATGTCAGAGGTTCACCTACACTAGCTACTTTTAAATCTAGGCTTAAGACCTATTTTTATAATTTAGCTTTTTGATTTTATATATTGTTGTTTTAAATTGTGTCTTTTTTCTCTTTTTGCGATATATGATATATTTTTTTTTTATACCTGTTTAACTTATTCATCAATTTATGTCATTTTATTAACTTTGATTTTAATCTTTGTGTTCTGTTACCTTCTTTTTTGGTTTTTTGTGCAGCGCCTTGAACCTTGTGGTATGAAAGGCGCTCTATAAATAAAGATTATTATTATTATTATTATTAATAAACTACAGGAGAAATTTCTAGAAGCAAATCACCTTGCATACGCGTCCTTGCCTTTGTCTCACACAGCAGTTTCAAGGACTGAAATACGTCTCCTTGCCTTCGTCTCACACAGCAGTTTCAAGGACTGAAATACGCCTCCTTGCCTTCGTCTCACAAAGCAGTTTCAGGGACTGAAGAGTTTGGGGAGACTGTTAGGATGACTGCTAACACAATCTCTGCTGCGTTCTTTCTAACTGAGTTCTCCACCTTGTCCCTCTGTTTCAGACACGATGAACTCCTGGCGAAGGGAGGGCTGTACTACGACATGTGGATGAAACAGCAGCAGGGTCAGGACTCGGACTCTGCCTCTGACACGGAGACCAAGGACAGGAGCACAGAGAAGCTGCAGCCCTCCAGCTCTGTTGCACGCAGGAGCCAGTGAGAACAGTGGAGTCCCAGTCAAATACACTGTGTTGTACAAGCACAGTGAAATAAGCATTTTAGCATCGTCACTGGTCCCCTTTCACCTGTGTATTTTCTGGTTCTTTGAATGTATTTCAAATAGAACTCTTTAGAATGGTATGTGTCTTCCTGGTACCTACTCACTTCCTGTGCTATCCGTCTATCCAGTGTTGTAGTTCCAATCAGAGCAGGTTCACGATGGAAAGTGTTCAGCTGCCAGGAATAGTGAAGCATATTTAAGAAATTCCAATCACAAGAGGAAGGAAATCGGTGTTGTTTTTGCTGGTGCAATCAACTTTAAACTGACAGCTTGCTGTATAGCCATGGTTACATTCTCACTGACTCACTGATACTTCTGGGAGGCCATAAACTGTACAGCTGGGACAAAATGAAGGGATGCTTATTGTTGAATAGAGAACATATGATGTGAGTGTGTCTATACCTGTGTCTATATATTTGTTTATTTAGCAGCCTTCCATGTTTGTACCTGACCTGTCTATGTGAGTGTTTCCATGTCTGTACCTGACTGTCTGTGTGAGTGTTTCCATGTCTGTACCTGACCTGTCTATGTGAGTGTTTCCATGTCTGTGTCTGACTGTCTGTGTGAGTGTTCCCTCCATCTCCATGTCTGTACCTGACTGTCTGTGTGGGGAAGGCAAACTTGTGGCCAAAACAAGCAGAATCAAAACTCCAGCACTGTAAATGTTTGTTTTGTAACCTTTTTGTGGCACTACCAGTTCCAGTTGCACATTTCTGTAATATATTCTCTGTACTATCCTAAGTGTGTCATTTCCAAGCAGGGGTTAATATTAGCTGTGGACTTTAACAGTGTGGGTGTGTTGGATTTATTATGTTTCAATATGACATCAAGTGGTAATAACAGGACATCGTGGGAATCAGTCTTTGTGGAAGAAAGCTGTATCAGTAATGCACTTGAATTGCAGGTGGTGATAAATGTTATTTTTTTATGAGTGTGTTTTTTCAAATCAACACAGGGAAGTAATACATGTTTTTCTTTACTTCCAGTCTTGGGACACTGGAAACAATGGCTGTATTTTGGGTGCATTGTTTGTGTGTAACAGCAAGGGGTCCTGCTAGGTATTCTGAACCCTTGAGTCAGAACCCGTTACCATTCCTCTTTGCTGAAGTTTGTCATTTCTTAGGGGGCCTGTTCATAGATGCATTTTCAGGGGAAGGGCAAAAAAGTAGAAAAGCCGCTGACAGGGTCCAGGCAGCCTGGGGCAGCACTGAGAAGAGCCTGCAGGGCGTTTCCATTGCTCTGGAGGGTTGCATGACCTTTCTTCAATGAGTATTGCTTTTATTCCCATTGAGAATGGAAATCTGCTGCAAAGTCTGTTCTCTAGGATGGTCTGCCTAGCAATCAAACTATGATACTGTTCTTGTTGAACATTAATAATTAGGGCTGTCTTCTTTAACACTATCAGACATCGTGCCCATGCAGATGCAGCTTTTCCTTAAAGATAATAGGTAGTAGACCTTGATATAGATACAGCAATCTGACATTTGGTGAAGATAGTTTGCAGCAGATGGGAATGATGTCACATTAAATTTAACCACACTGTTTCATTATTCTTATTTAACTACATATATTATTAAAGTAAGTACAGGGTGCTGTGTAAGATACAAGCTGATTTTCACCTGCTCAAGGTCAGAGCAGCCAATATTTTCATATATATATATATATATATATATATATATATATATATATATATATATATATATATATATATATATATATACAGTACTGTGCAAAAGTTTTAGGCAGGTGTGAAAAAATGCTGTAAAGTAAGAATGCTTTCAAAATAGACATGTTAATAGATTATATTTATCAATTAACTAAATGCAAAGTGAGTGAACAGAAGAAAAATCTAAATCAAATCCATATTTGGTGTGACCACCCTTTGCCTTCAAAACAGCATCAATTCTTCTAGGTACACTTGCACAAAGTCAGGGATTTTGTAGGCATATAGTCAGGTGTATGATTAAACAATTATACCAAACAGGTGCTAATGATCATCAATTCAATATGTAGGTTGAAACACAATCATTAACTGAAACAGAAACAGCTGTGTAGGAGGAATAAAACTGGGTGAGGAACAGCCAAACTCAGCTAACAAGGTGAGGTTGCTGAAGACAGTTTACTGTCAAAAGTCATACACCATGGCAAGACTGAGCACAACAACAAGACACAAGGTAGTTATACTGCATCAGCAAGGTCTCTCCCAGGCAGAAATTTCAAGACAGACAGGGGTTTCCAGATGTGCTGTCCAAGCTCTTTTGAAGAAGCACAAAGCGAGACAGCGTTGAGGACCGTGGGCGCAGTGGTCGGCCAAGGAAACTTACTGCAGCAGATGAAAGACACATCATGCTTACTTCCCTTCGCAATCGGAAGATGTCCAGCAGTGCCATCAGCTCAGAACTGGCAGAAAACAGTGGGACCCTGGTACACCCATCTACTGTCCGGAGAAGTCTGGTCAGAAGTGGCCTTCATGGAAGACTTGCGGCCAAAAGCCATACCTCCGGCGTGGAAACAAGGCCAGCGACTCAACTATGCACGAAAACACAGGAACTGGGGTGCAGAAAAATGGCAGCAGGTGCTCTGGACTGATGAGTCAAAATTTGAAATATTTGGCTGTAGCAGAAGGCAGTTTGTTCACCGAAGGGCTGGAGGCGGTACAGAATGAGTGTCTGCAGGCAACAGTGAAGCATGGTGGAGGTTCCTTGCAAGTTTGGGGCTGCATTTCTGCAAATGGAGTTGGGGATTTGGTCAGAATTAATGGTCTCCTCAATGCTGAGAAGTACAGGCAGATACTTATCCATCATGCAATACCATCAGGGAGGCATCTGATTATTTAAATTTATTCTGCAGCATGACAACGACCCCAAACATACAGCGAAAGTCATTAAGAACTATCTTCAGCGTAAAGAAGAACAAGGAGTCCTGGAAGTGATGGTATGGCCCCCACAGAGCCCTGATCTCAACATCATCGAGTCTGTCTGGGATTACATGAAGAGAGAGAAGCAACTGAGGCTGCCTAAATCCACAGAAGAACTGTGGTTAGTTCTCCAAGATGTTTGGGCCAACCTACCGCCGAGTTCCTTCAAAAACTGTGTGCAAGTGTACCTAGAAGAATTGATGCTGTTTTGAAGGCAAAGGGTGGTCACACCAAATATGTGTTCACTGTTCACTCACTTTGCATTTTGTTAATTGATAAATATAAACTATTAACATGTCTATTTTTGAAAGCATTCTTACTTTACAGCATTTTTTCACACCTGCCTAAAACTTTTGCACAGTACTGTATATATATATATATATATATATATATATATATATATATATATATATATATATATATACAGTACTGTGCAAAAGTTTTAGGCAGGTGAAAAATGCTGTAAAGTAAGAATGCTTTCAAAAATAGACATATTAATAGATTATATTTATCAATTAACTAAATGCAAAGTGAGTGAACAGAAGAAAAATCTAAATCAAATCCATATTTGGTGTGACCACCCTTTGCCTTCAAAAACAGCATCAAGCATCAATTCTTCTAGGTACACTTGCACACAGTTTTTGAAGGAACTCGCAGGTAGGTTGGCCCAAACATCTTGGAGAACTAACCACAGTTCTTCTGTGGATTTAGGCAGCCTCAGTTGCTTCTCTCTTCATGTAATCCCAGACAGACTCGATGATGTTGAGATCAGGGCTCTGTGGGGCCATACCATCACTTCCAGGACTCCTTGTTCTTCTTTACGCTGAAGATAGTTCTTAATGACTTTCGCTGTATGTTTGGGGTCGCTGTCATGCTGCAGAATAAATTTAGCCAATCAGATGCCTCCCCTGATGGTATTGCATGATGGATAAGTATCTGCCTGTACTTCTCAGCATTGAGGAGACCATTAATTCTGACCAAATCCCCAACTCCATTTGCAGAAATGCAGCCCCAAACTTGCAAGGAACCTCCACCATGCTTCACTGTTGCCTGCAGACACTCATTCGCACGGTCTCCAGCCCTTCGGGCTAACAAACTGCCTTCTGCTACAGCCAAATATTTCAAATTAGACTCATCAGTCCAGAGCTCCTGCTGCCATTTTTCTGCACCCCAGTTCCTGTGTTTTCGGCATAGTTGAGTCGCTGGCCTTGTTTCCACGCCGGAGGTATGGCTTTTGGCCGCAAGTCTTCCATGAAGGCCACTTCTGACCAGACTTCTCCGGACAGTAGATGGGTGTACCAGGGTCCCACTGTTTTCTGCCAGTTCTGAGCTGATGGCACTGCTGGACATCTTCCGATTGCGAAGGGAAGTAAGCATGATGTGTCTTTCATCTGCTGCAGTAAGTTCCCTTTGGCCGACCACTGCGCTCACGGTCCTCAACATTGCTCGCTTTGTGCTTCTTCAAAGAGCTTGGACAGCACATCTGGAAACTCCTGTCTGCCTTCAAATTTCTGCCTGGGAGAGACCTTGCTGATGCAGTATAACTACCTTGTGTCTTGTTGCTGTGCTCAGTCTTGCCATGGTGTATGACTTTTGACAGTAAACTGTCTTCAGCAACCTCACCTTGTTAGCTGAGTTTGGCTGTTCCTCACTCAGTTTTATTCCTCCTACACAGCTGTTTCTGTTTCAGTTAATGATTGTGTTTCAACCTACATATTGAATTGATGATCATTAGCACATGTTTGGTATAATTGTTTAATCATACACCTGACTATATGCCTACAAAATCTTTGTGCAAGTGTACCTAGAAGAATTGATGCTGTTTTGAAGGCAAAGGGTTGTCACACCAAATATGGATTTGATTTAGATTTTTCTTCTGTTCACTCACTTTGCATTTAGTTAATTGATAAATATAATCTATTAATATGTCTATTTTTGAAAGCATTCTTACTTTACAGCATTTTTTCACACCTGCCTAAAACTTTTGCACAGTACTGTGACAGTTTATAAACTTGACTTTCGGTCTTGTAATTTATGACATCACAAAAACCCAAGATGAAATTATTTTCCTGTAACTCACTGAAGCCCCTCTATTTTATATATATATATATATATATATATATATATATATATATATATATATATATATATATATATATATATATATATATATAAGCAAAATAATCTGATGTGAGATTGTAAACAAACAGTAACTATATATATATATATATATATATATATATATATATATATATATATATACAGCTCTGGAAAAATTAAGAGACCACTGCAAAATTATCAGTTTCTCTGGTTTTACTATTTATAGGTATGTGTTTGGGTAAAATGAACATTTTTGTTTTATTCTATAAACTACTGACAACATTTCTCCCAGCAGAAGGAAGCAAGTTTTCTTCCAGGACAACCTTGTACTTGGCTTGATTCATGCGTCCTTCACAAAGACAAATCTGCCCGATTCCAGCCTTGCTGAAGCACCCCCAGATGAGTCCAATTTTCAGCTTTGCCCAACACCTGGTCGTCTAATGGTTAGACGGAGACCTGGAGAGGCCTACAAGCCACAGTGTCTCGCACCCACTGTGAAATGTGGTGGAGGATCGGTGATGATCTGGGGTGCTTCAGCAAGGCTGGAATTGGGCAGCTTTGGCATGAATCAAGCCAAGTACAAGGTTGTCCTGGAAGAAAACTTGCTTCCTTCTGCTCTGACAATGTTCCCCAACTCTGAGGATTGGTTTTTCCAGCAGGACAATGCTCCATGCCACACAGCCAGGTCAATCAAGGTGTGGATGGAGGACCACCAGATCAAGACCCTGTCATGGCCAGCCCAATCTCCAGACCTGAACCCCATTGAAAACCTCTGGAATGTGATCAAGAGGAAGATGGATGGTCACAAGCCATCAAACAAAGCCGAGCTGCTTGAATTTTTTGCCAGGAGTGGCATAAAGTCACCCAACATCAATGTGAAAGACTGGTGGAGAGCATGCCAAGACGCATGAAAGCTGTGCTTGAAAATCAGGGTTATTCCACCAAATATTGATTTCTGAACTCTTCCTAAGTTAAAACATTAGTATTGTGTTGTTTAAAAATGAATATGAACTTATTTTCTTTGCATTATTCGAGGTCTGACAACACTGCATCTTTTTTGTTATTTTGACCAGTTGTCATTTTCTGCAAATAAATGCTCTAAATGACAATATTTTTATTTGGAATTTGGGAGAAATGTTGTCAGTAGTTTATAGAATAAAACAAAAATGTTCATTTTACCCAAACACATACCTATAAATAGTAAAACCAGAGAAACTGATAATTTTGCAGTGGTCTCTTAATTTTTTCCAGAGCTGTATATATAATCTCAGGTATTTGCATTGAAAATTCATCAGTCATGTTAGGGCAGCCTATTTAGACACAGGTATGTGCTACTTTTTGTCCAACCCTATAGATGTGTGTGTGTGTGTGTGTGTGTGTGTGTGTGTGTGTGTGTTTACGGCCTTCACAATGAACAAGGATATGATGTCTTGAGGGACCTGCCTTGTCTGAGGAGGTGCTCACATTCTTTGCTTGTCCTGATCTCCACTGCCTCACCTGCGCACAGGAGCAGCCGTTCTACGTCTTGCCTGCTCTAACAGACTGTACTGTGCTTTTCAATGAGCTGCTTTCTTTCCCATTTCAATCAAACATACTGTACTGTAATAATCTAAACGGGCTGCTCCAGCCTGAACAGCCACCCCCAAAGAGACTAAGAATTCAATTCCTTTCTCAAGTGGCTTTCCTGCTCAGTGTTTCATGTCAGTAATACGGACACACTGAAGCCTAAATGGACTGTCTCATAACCCCTTAGCTTCCCCCGTCAACACATCTCTGCTAGAGCAGCTCCCCAACATTGTCCAGGTAAGTCAGTCAGTACCTTCTGAACAGGTCGGAGTCCAGGATGTTTTTAGAATCAGCAGTGCCCCTTACACCCTGTTACCTATATTGGAACATTATTGGCTAGTTTCACAGACCCCAATTAGCAGTAATCATGGACTGCTCAATTTAGGTATATGGGGGTAATCCAAGATTAGAGCAAATCAGGGTGTGTGAAACTAGCCATAAATCTTTTGTTGTTTTTTGTTTTTATCTAAAGGTTGTATTGAAAAAGTGGAATAGTACTTTATTGTAATCTTTTTGCATGTATAAATGGGTGGATATCCCTAATCTTTATATTTCATTATTAATAAATGATGGTTGTTGGAACACAAGTGTTTATGCAATTCTGAATTGATTTAACCTTTAAATTCTGAAAAATTATTTGTAACTTTTTAAAAGCATGAGTTTGCTTGATACCTAGAGTAGCCTAGGTCCTGATGAAGGGGTAACTGGGATACCTGACCTGTAATATAAAATCTGATTTGAGAAATGTGGGTGTTATATTTGATTGTGATTTGAGTTGTGAGTCTAATATTCAAAACATTTCAAAAGTGTCTTTTTATTCATTTATTGGGTTTGTATAGCGCTTTTTATACAAAAGTATTGCAAAGCACTGTACAGTACATAGCAGAAAAAAAGAACAAACCACAGTACATTTGTATAGCATGTTACACATACAACTGCTACAGTCAGACCATTTAAATAACAGTATACACATAATAATACAAAAGCAGCAATTTTAAAGTTACATTAAAACCCACCAAGATAAGAAAGCCATTTTATAAAAATGCGTTTTTAGTCTTGACTTGAAAACTGTAACGGTCCCATCTTCCCTGACAAACGCAGGCAGAGCATTCCATAATTTAGGGGCTCTACAAGAAAAAGCCCTGCCTCCCGTGTTGCTTTTGTTGACCCTAGGAATAACCAGCAGCCCTACATCCTGTGATCTTAGAGTGTGGTTTGGAAGATATGGGGTCAGTAACTCCTGCAAATAATAGGTGCTAATCCATTCAGGGCCTTGTAAGCTAACAGCAAAATCTTAAAATCAATTCTATACTACACAGGGAGCCAGTGGTAATATGTTCACTTTTCTTGGTTTTAGTCAGAATTCTAGCGGCAGTATTCTGAACAAGCTGCAAGCGGGATACCACACGTTTTGGGACACCAGAAAAAAGTGCATTACAATAATCAATTCTAGATGAAACAAAGGCATGCATTAGTCTCTCGGCATCAGATACAGAAATAATTGGTCTAAGTTTGGCTTTATTTCTCAAATGGTAAAAAGATACTTTAGTAACTTCCCTAATATGAGTCTCAAATGAGAGATCAGGATCAAAGATGACCTCCAAACTCTTAATTTCTAGTTTAAGTTTGATGAGAGACTGCAAGGGTCAAGCTCATGTAATCCCACATTTCCTTTTAGTTGGTTCTGTGAGCCCACTAGCATAACCTCTGTTTTATCTGAATTCAACATTTGAAAATTCTGTGACATCCAATGCTTGATGTCTGTAAGGCATGTAGCTAATAACACCCAGACAGAAGAAATTCCTGGCAAATATAGCTGGGTATCATCAGCATAGCAATGGAAGTTCACTCTGTGTCTGCGAATAATGTCACCTAACAGTAGCAGATATAACGAAAACAACAAGGGACCTAGAATGGAGCCCTGTGGAACACCACAGACAACTTCCGATAATGACGATTTTACTTCCCTGTGACAGGCTAGCTGCAGGGGTTACGTCAGGCCAGAAAGAAACACACACAGACAGACAGTACTCGGGTTGAAAACTGAGTCGCTGCGGCGCTCAGTATGTTTATTGAACAAAATAAAAGGTTTAAACAGAAAACAGGACACGGCACTTGAGGCCAAAATAAATAGACAAACAAAATGGATTAACACTAAACAAACTGGACGAACAGACAAACAAACACGGTGAGTCTAAACACTTATTTGCTTTACGTTTTATTTTCTCCTCTCCACATCCGTTCTCCACTCAACCCCGAGTGAGTGAAACGTGCATCTATATATACAATTGTGCTGGGATTCAATTACCAATTAATTATTCACTTGAATCCCAGCACGTGAACTAAATCTGTGCAACCCCGTGCTCACATATTATTAACTACTTTAAATGCACGTGAAGTGGAGTGCAATCCCTGTGCCTAAATACAATTATACATTTTAAATACTCGTGCTCATTACCCGCATTATATCCCGTGTACCAACTACAATACACCAACATTAACACACGCAACATACAACATAAATCACATTGCCACATATACCCCCCCTTGTGCGCAGCACACATGGCCTCAACGGCCACCTATCCCCTTAAAATCCCAAAAGTCTCGCTTAAAGTCCTGGACCAAGAACAGGGACTTCAAGGGGTTCAGGGGCGGCAATGTTGCCAGTAGCCTCCCCCCCTTCTTCGTAGCCGGCAGCTCCCTTTTGTGGGGCTCCAGCCACAGTACTTCCGGCAGCGAAACTGCTGCTGGGGTTGGTGGTCTCCAGACCTGCCCCACCTTCTTCAAAGCCAGCAGCTCCATTTTGTGGGGCTCTAGCCACAGTACTTCCGGCAGCGAAAGTACGGCAGTGGGAGCAGGTCTCCTGACCTCCCCCACGATCTCTGGCAGCAAAACTGCTGCTGGGGTTGGTGGTCTCCGGACCTCCTCCCCCTTCTTCGTGACAGCTCCCCTTGGTGGGGTTCCAGCCACAGTACTTCCTGCTGTGATGCAGAGCAACAGACAGCCCCAGGCGATGCGGAGCAACAGGCAGCCCTGGGCGATGCGGAGCACCAGGCAGCCCCGGGCGATCCGGAGCACCAGGCAGTCACGGGCGATGCGGAGCAACAGGCAACCCCGGGCGATGCGAGGCAGGCATCCTTGGGCGGTGCGAGGAAAGGCATCTTTGGGCGGTGAGAGGCAGGCATCCTTGGGTGGTGCCAAACTCAGCTGCAGCTCCTCTGGTGGTGGAAGTGGGAGCAGCAAGCAATCTTCCTACAGCGGTGAAGGCGGAACCACCAGGTATTCACCCTCTGCTGGTGGAGGTGGGAGGGGCAAGCAGTCCTCCCATGACGGTGAAGGCAGAACCAGCAGGTATTCACCCTCTGCTGGTGGAGGTGGGAGGGGCAAGCAGTCCTCCCACGGCGGCGGAGGCGGAAACAGCAGGTATTCACCCTCTGCTGGTGGAGGAGGCAGAGGCAGCTCCTGCTGCTCTGCTCCTGCCAGTGGAGGTGATGGAAACAGAGGCAGCCCCTGCTGCTCTGCTCCTGGTGGAGGTGGTGGAGGCAGAGGCAGCTCCTCTTCCTCTGCTGGTGGAGATGGGGACAGCAGGCATTTTTCCTCTGCTGGAGACCCTGCTACCTGGGCTGCTGTTCTGTTTATAGCTGCCTCCAGGTAGCTGAGGACCAACTCCACACCTTTCTCCAAGGTGTTTGGGGTGTGTTCCCTCTCATATGCCTCCTATCGCTCCCTGTCCATCAGCCACAGAACCCGGATGGCTATGGGCATAGACTGGGCCTCCAGCCCAGCATTGTCCAGGACCCAGTCCTGCAGCCTGATGGCGTCTTCTGCCATTGACCCTTTTTTTTTTTTTTTAATTTAAATTTTTTCCCGCAGTACTCTCTCTGGCCTGAGTCCTGGAGGTGCTGTCGTCCCGTTTCTGAAACCACGTGTGACAGGCTAGCTGCAGTGGTTACGTCAGGCCAGAAAGAAATACACACAGACAGACAGTACTTGGGTTGAAAACTGAGTCGCTGCGGCGCTCAGTATGTTTATTGAACAAAATAAAAGGTTTAAACAGAAAACAGGACACGGCACTTGAGGCCAAAATAAATAGACAAACGAAACAGTTTAACACTAAACAAACTGGACGAACAGACAAACAAACACGGTGAGTCTAAACACTTATTTACTTTACGTTTTATTTTCTCCTCTCCACACCCGTTCTCCACTCACCGAACACACAACCCGAGTGAGTGAAACGTTACCCACATTATATCCCGTGTACCAACTACAATACACCAACATTAACACACGCAACATACAACATAAAACACAAAAATACACACAGGGGCGGGGCACATTGCCACACTCCCCAATAGAGACGAACTGAAACCTATAATAAAGATAAGATTTGAACCAGGATAGGACAAGGCCAGACAGTCCTACTGTGCTTTCAAGATGATTCAGTAGGATGAAATGGTCTACAGTATCAAAGGCAGCACTTAAATCAAGAAGAATTAAAACTGATGGAAAGCCCAAGTCATAGCTTATCAGTAGATTATTATTATTATTTGTTTATTTAACAGACACCTTTATCCAAGGCGACTTACAGAGACTAGGGTGTATAAACTATGCATCAGCTGCAGAGTCACTTACAAGTGCATCTCACCCGAAAGACGGAGCACAAGGAGGTTAAGTGACTTGCTCAGGGTCACACAATGAGTCAGTGGCTGAGGTGGGATTTGAACCGGGGACCTCCTGGTTGCAAGCCCTTTTCTTTAACCACTGGACCACACAGTAGATCATTCACAACTCTGACAAGGGTCGTCTCGGTGCTATGTACAGCACGAAAACCAGACAAACCTCGAATATACCATTAAGAGTTAGAAATGTTTGCAATTGAATTGCAACAACTCTCTCTAGAACCTTATCTAAGAATGGTAGGTTGGAGATTGGCCTATAGTTATTGAGGACTTTAGGGTCCAAATTGTGTTTCTAAGCATAGGCTTTACCACAACTTGAGTGCTGAGGGAACTATACCGGAGGAAAGTGAACCATTTATAATTTATAAAATGTGGATATTAATAAAGAACATCTTTGAATAGTTTTTAGGAATAGGTTAAAGATAGCATGTAGTAGCTCTTGTATGTTGAACTAGCTCTGTCAGTTCCTGTAAGGTAATCAAAGAAAAAGCCCCCATAGTAGCCTTAATAGGTGTAGTTGGTAAAATTGTGCCGGAGACCTCCTTAATAGAAGGTGTCTGTGGAATGTCATTTCTGATGTCTTGTATTTTATTTTTAAAGAAATTTAAGAAGTCATTGCAGCTGTGAGAGGAGCCAATGTCAAGGACAGGACTGTTAGGGGAAGGATTCATTAATTTATCTAGGGTAAAAAGAAATCTAGAATTAATTTTATTTGTTTCAATTAAATTGGAATAATATGATGATCTAGCCAGCTCCAGAGCCTTCCTATATTTAACCAGATGGCCCTTCCATGTGATGTAATGAACATGCAATTTAGATTCCTGCCATCTCCATTCTATTTTACGACCCTCATATTTCATCTTACGAGTTGTATCATTGAACCACAGTGAGCTTTTTTCAAGACACACTCTGAGTTTTGATTGGTGCTACAGTATCTAAGATACCAGTCAAGGTGGTGTTGTAGGTATTAACCAGCTCATCTACTGATAGTGGAGTGATAATGAGCTCAATACATCAGAAAGCTTAACAGCAGTGGAGCAATTAATTAGCTGGGATTTAAATGTACGGTCCACAGCCTTTGTAGATACTGGCAGATTCACCTCAAAAAGAATGACAAGATGATCAGAAATAGTAATATCTAGGGCTTTGGCGTTCTTAACAGCTAAACCATGGGAAGTTACCAGCCTTAATTAATAATTTAAGCATTTATTCAATTCCTGGCTCCGGCCACATTCCCACGTGTTTTTGCAGGAAGGATTTAACTCCTTCCCTGCCACCCAATATCCCTCTCACACACCCCTACCTGTGCCTTTCACCCTCCCACACTGCCACATGACCTAATCTAACATTATCCCTCTCACACACCCCTACCTGTGCCTTTCACCCTCCCACACTGCCACATGACCTAATCTAACATTATCCCTCTCACACACCCCTACCTGTGCCTTTCACCCTCCCACACTGCCACATGACCTAATCTAACATTATCCCTCTCACACACCCCTACCTGTGCCTTTCACCCTCCCACACTGCCACATGACCTAATCTAACATTTTCCCTCTCTCACACCCCTACCTGTGCCTTTCACCCTCCCACACTGCCACATGACCTAATCTAACATTATCCCTCTTCTTTTGAGCTGTACAGCCTGTTTGCATTTCCTTCACCCAGCTACCAGAAAAAATAATAAAAATATACCAAGAGTGTATATATTACTGTAAATTACTTGTTGCACCACAACCTGGAATACTGTATTTAACAGATCCATTTTTGGTTACTGTAAGCTTTCACGTTTTAGACTAACAAAGGTAACTTACTGAGTGCTATTTTATTTAGCTTAGCTGAAGAGAGATGTAATGTATTTATTGCATGCTATTTGAAGCCAACAGGTGTGATTTAAATGGCATAGTTTACACTATGCCATGCATTGAGTCTGGGAGAGAAGAACATCATTCTGGTTCTTAGTATGCTAGCGGGGAGCAAGGTGAGAAAATGGGACATTAGTGTCAATATCAATAAAGCATTACTGTAAGAAATAACTAACCGTAATGTTGTAATGCGTGTGTTTATTATTTATTATTATTTGTTTATTTAGCAGACGCCTTTATCCAAGGCGACTTACAGAGACTAGGGTGTGTGAACTGTGCATCAGCTGCAGAGTCACTTACAACTACGTCTCACCCGAAAGACGGAGCACAAGGAGGTTAAGTGACTTGCTCAGGGTCATACAATGAGTCAGTGGCTGAGGTGGGATTTGAACCAGGGACCTCCTGGTTACAAGCCCTTTTTCTTTAACCACTGGACCACACAGCCTCCTAATATATGGTTACAATTAAGCATCATGATTCCAAATCGGTAAATCCTCAAAAGAGAATTAGACAGTTTGTGTCAGTGCATGACTCTGGCCAAGCCAATGCCTCCAAGATTCAGTCACTTGGTGCAAATGGGAGGCAGGTAACTGGGGTGCAGCAGTGAACAGACACTGGGTATTTCAAATTGGTTAAAGTTGATATAACTGCAGAAAGAGATTATCAATCTGAACGTTGTTGCTGCGTGAGCTGCTTGTCATGTTGAAAGGGGTCGTTGCACCAGGAAGGAATGGGTGATGAGGTGGAAGCACAGGGAGCGGTCACGAACATCTTACAAGGAAAGGAAACATTAGGTCACTGGTGTAACCCTGGTTCCCTGAAAGAGAAGACAACCACCAACCAATACTTTTGGGATATGCCTGCCACAGGTGAGGTATTTACTGAGCATTTTATGTCAGAGTTGCCGATAGGCCCCTCCGGGGAAGGACGTCCTCGGTCCCGCCTACCATGGGGAACAAATAGTCACTCCACAAACTCACTTCCTCTTTTGCTTCTCACACCAGGTAAGTGAAGGTAGGTATAACTAACCTGTCCAGTTGATGTGATTGAGTCTGTTAAAAGAGCTCTCACTTTAGTTTCTAGAGTTCCCTTGCAGTTTTATTGCCTGCAATTATTGCTGGAAGTCAGCTTTCCGCTTCCCCGGAATCAGAAATTTCTGAAGACGGAGCTAAACGCACCACGTTTCATTTCTTATTTCGTTCTTCAAAAGCCTACATCGCTTGCGATTGTAGTCTGCTTTTCTAACCTTACAGCACTTGCTGTTTTGTGTTTTTTTCTCTGCTTTATGTTTTATGTTTTTCCCGGTGTGTCAGCCAACAAATCTGATTTCCCCGCTACTTAGCGCAGTGACTTTTCTACCCCCACGGCTCCTTGTTTTGTGTGTGTGTGTGTGTGTGTGTGTGTCTGTGTATTTTTTTCTTGTACTGCCTTCTCAGTTCAGTTTTACAGTTCAGCCGCCTGACGTGGTGACTTTTTCTCTTTAATTGTACTACTGTGTGTGTCTTTCACACACCCAGAGGAGCTGGGCTTCAGAAGACTTTCTCCTGTCCCTGCTTAGATGCTACTGAAGGACAGCAGTGACTGAAAGTCATTACAACAAGCCATGATCCAGAGTGATCCTGACATTACAACAAGCCATGATCCGGAGTGATCCTGACATTACAACAAGCCATGATCCGGAGTGATCCTGACATTACAACAAGCCATGATCCGGAGTGATCCTGACATTACAACAAGCCATGATCCGGAGTGATCCTGACATTACAATTAGCCATGCTCCGGAGTGATCCTGACATTGCAACAAGCCATTATCGGGAGTGATCCTGACATTGCAACAAGCCATGCTCCGGAGTGATCCTAACACAAGTTTAGTGGTAAATAGACTGGGCCGAACTGTTAACAATCCAAAAGAATGTTTTTTAGTTATTTTTTAATAAGGCAGTAGGTACAAACAAGCAACTTTCTATATTGAGAAGAATGGTAGTTCCTCACGCCAAGTTATCAGCGAAGCATGAGACTCTATACAGCAAGGATAGTTTACGTGTTTTCAAAAGCACCATTTCACTTTTAATTTGTAGTTCTCTTAGGTGAAATGTAAAAAAAAGTCAATACCTGTCATGCACTAAGAGAAATAAGTCGCCAAAGGTAAAAATGTCCTCCTTTTTCTCCTGGTTTTTTTTTTTGGCAGATTTTTGCAGACGCCAGGCACTTTTATCCACACATATGTATATTACAGGACATCCGAGTTTAATAACAATTAACTTGTTTTGTCAAAATTGATATATACTAGGGAACACACTTATTGTGACGTCTATATCAGTTATACTAAATTATTTATTTCTGTTTTTAAATTGAACATTTGCCTGCAAAAAAATACATTTTTTATATGAAATATAAAAAGGTCTGGCTTGCGTGGGATTTGAAACTATACCCTTCAGTTTGTAAGCGTGGTGTGCTACGGTCAGTGCTACACGATTAGATGAGACAAGCAGTGTTTTAAAAGATGAAGTCAGCCAGCTGAGACTTCTCAGGACTGGACCTCCCTCCAGTGTAAGGCTCGTGGTGATCCCATTGGCGCAAGGAAGTGTGGTTCCTCTCGATACTGGTTGATGAAAGTAACGCTATTTGTGGTCCCCACTGGACAAAAAGGGATGTTAATTTCTGAGAATTAGCTATATGCTGAAGGATAGCCTATTTATTTGGTAAAACACAAATCAATAAATACATTAATACATATTGAAATAAATGAATACATAGACATTTCTTTCTTTCTTTACCTATCTTAGTATTTATTTATTTTTCACTATCAGATAAATACTGTATGAAATAAAAATAAATACTCAACAGTTCTTGTTCAATTGTATATTAGTGAAGATTTTTGTACATAAAGGTCGTCATGCTTTCATATATTTTTACTTTCAAATTAAAAAAATATATTGTAACGACCCAGACAATTGCTTTGTTGCAGGACTTTTTGTCTGTTCAGTTTGTCTCGTCTGTCTTTTGCATGAGCCTGGGGACTGGAGACAGTCCAGCACTGAACTTGAATGAGAAACTGTGAGTCCAACTGAGCGAGCGTGTGAGCTGTGACCAGAGAGAATATGCAGTGAAAGTGCCAAGACTGAAACGTAGGGTTATTATTTTGGTGTTGTGAATTCCGGCCCCTGAAAGGAATTTTATGTAGTTTTAAATAAAACAAGCATTTTGAGAATTCATTAACATATAAAATATGTGTGTGTGTGTGTGTGTGTGTGTGTATATATATATATATATATATATATATATATATATATATATATATATATATAGTAGTATAAGGCCGACTGCAGTGAAAATAGGCTGTAAGCTGATGCTTTGGAAAAATATCCACACTGCCACTGGTCTCATCAATGGTGCAATGATGATGGACCTTGGTAACTCCATTTTCTCCTGTGGCCAAAGTTTTGTGGCACTTTCTAGAGTTACTTCGTTAAGTGGCGTCCACCTTATAAACTTTGACCCCATCTACATTAAAGGCACTTCCATCTGCAGTTACAGAGTACAGCAGGCTGAGGAGTCCTTACTGCCCTGAGTTTATAAGCTTGACGGAGACCAACACGCACAAGGGATCCATGGTGAAGGATCGTGTGTATTTTGTACGTCAACGATCGTGTACAGCAGCCTTGCCCAGCACAAAGCAAACAGGCACAAGTGTAAGCGATGGAGGTCAAGGTTGCCCCAGTGGTTTCTGAAACTTGGCTTGTGTTTTTGATATCTCCACTTTGGCTGGGCACTTTTGATAACATTCCGTTTTTTTTTCACATTTCCAATGTGTTTTTGTTTCAGATTACAATCACCAATGACAGACAAATCAACTAGATTTCATCCCATGCATATGCCATACAACACTAGTGTAAAGTTCAAAAACACCACCACCTTTTCATGTTGAGTAGTAGTTCCTGAATCAATGTTCATGTGTGTGATTTATAATTAGGGCTTCTGGTTTGAGAGCTGGTAATGATGAGAGGTAAGGGAAGCCTTGGTTTGAGAGCTGGTAATGATGAGAGGTAAGGGAAGCCTTGGTTTGAGAGCTGGTAATGATGAGAGGTAAGGGAAGCCTTGGTTTGAGAGCTGGTAATGATGAGAGGTAAGGGAAGCCTTGGTTTGAGAGCTGGTTTTGAGGTGCAGAGTGCACTGAGAGAGAGACAAGCTTTAGTATGTACAAAGGTTCATTTATTACAAATATATACAGTTTATTACACAGACAGGATCTTTATATCCTCTATGGTGTAACATACATAAATGATGATTTCTTTATTTTAAACAAGCGGGCACAATAAACAAAATACTGGAACACTCAGCCATCTTACACAACTTGCATATATACAGTGCCTTGCAAAAGTATTCAGACCCCTGACCAATTCTCTCATATTACTGAATTACAAGTGGTACATTGAAATTTCGTTCTGTTTGATATTTTATTTTAAAACACTGAAACTCAAAATCAATTATTGTAAGGTGACATTGGTTTTATGTTGGGAAATATTTTTCAGAAAAACAAAAAACTGAAATATCTTGCTTGCATAAGTATTCAACCCCCACACATTAATATTTGGTAGAGCCACCTTTCGCTGCAATAACAACTTTAAGTCTTTTGGGGTAAGTATGTACCAGCTTTGCACACAGTGTCGGAGTGATTTTGGCCCATTCTTCTTGGCAGATTTGCTCCAGGTTGTTCAGGTTGGTTGGACGACGTTTGTGGACCGCAATTTTCAAATAGTGTCACAGATTCTCAATGGGATTGAGATCAGGACTTTGACTGGGCCACTGTAGGACATTCACCTTTTTGTTCTTGAGCCACTCCAATGTTGCTTTGGCCTTGTGCTTGGGATCATTGTCCTGCTGAACAGTAAATTTCCTCCCAAGCTTCAGTTTTTTAGCTGACTGAAGCAGGTTTTCTTGTGGTATTTCCCTGTATTTTGCTCCATCCATTCTTCCTTCAATTTTAACAAGATGCCCAGTCCCTGCTGATGAGAAACATCCCCACAGCATGATGCTGCCACCACCATACTTCACTGTAGGGATGGTGTGTCTTGGGGCGGGGAGGGTGCAGTTCTCAGTGCTGGTATTGTGTGAGTGATGTGATACTCTGAATGGTTTTGCAGTATTGAGTGGATGGGGTGGGGAGGGTGCAGTTCTCAGTGCTGGTATTGTGTGAGTGATGTGATGCTCTGAATGGTTTTGCAGTATCGAGTGGATGTTGTTCGGGGTGGGGCGGAGAGGGTGCAGTTCTCAGTGCTGGTATTGTGTGAGTGATGTGATACTCTAAATGGTTTTGCAGTATTGAGTGGATGGGGTGGAGAGGGTGCAGTTCTCAGTGCTGGTATTGTGTGAGTCATGTGATGCTCTGAATGGTTTTGCAGTATTGAGTGGATGTTGTTCGGGGTGGGGCGGATATGGTGCAGTTCTCAGTGCTGGTATTGTGTGAGTGATGTGATGCTCTGAATGGTTTTGCAGTATCGAGTGGATGTTGTTCGGTGTGGGGTGGGGAGCGTGCAGTTCTCAGTGCTGGTATTGTGTGAGTGATGTGATGCTCTGAATGGTTTTGCAGTATTGAGTGGATGTTGTTCCGGGTGGGGTGGGGTGGGTGCAGTTCTCAGTGCTACGGTTCGGTTCCTCTCCCCCTCAATCGTGTTTCTCGTCAGACCGGTGCGTGTTCTGGTTCCAGACCGTGGTGGGCAGGTTCTGGCAGCCCATGTACTCCTTGCGCAGCTCCAGCTCGGTCAGGGAAGGGATGATGCTGCAGGGAGCTCCAGCCAGTGTCATGTTGAGGAGAGCCAGGGGGGACCCTTGGAGGCGAGGAGTGATGTGAGCCTGCCAGGAGCAATACATTAGAAACCATCCAGGGTTAAGTGTGTGGGCCTTTACTGCTATAAACCACACTGAGCAGACCGATCACACAACCCTGCTCTACAGGACTCATTCTAGAGGTTTTTAGTTCAGTTCTTGTTTGGTAGCATTAGGACTAATTCATGGCTGCGTTATTTTGATTATAGACAAATGCAAAGCGAAACTTGCATATGGGGCAAGGACTGGATTGGTGCAAAATCAAGACAGTTACTGTGTTCACCATGTAGAGCAGTGGTGGCCAGTACCTGGTGATTTCTGGTGGATCTTAGTCCAAATCTGAACAAGCATCAGCACATAAGCATAGAATAGTTTTAACATGGTTGATTACGCATTTAAAAATATAATTTCTGAATATGAATACATGCAAAGAAAAATGACATTCATTCCAAACAGTAGATGGCGCTAAAAACTGTACTCAAGCTTCCATACCTCAGTACCCAAGCAACACGCATTCTCAACTCGTTGGTTCATACTGTACAGTTGTAAGTTTGTGTTTGGTGGTTTCAATGGTTCGCTTTTTGGTGTGAGTAATCAAAGAAGGCGAAGCTGCCGCCAACGTGTAACATTACTAAAAGGTGGGAGCTGGAATTTGCCATTATACTTTCAGCACTGACTGACCTTGAAGTCTAATGTCGGCTGTGTGGTCCAGTCGTTAAAGAAAAGGGCTTGTAACCAGGAGGGCCCTGGTTCAAATCCCACTTCAGCCACTGACATTGTGTGACCCTCAGCAAGTCACTTAACCTCCCTATGCTCCGCCTTTCGGGTGAGACGTAGTTGTAAGTGACTCTGCAGCTGATGCATAGTTCACACACCCTACTCTCTGTAAGTCGCCTTGGATAAAGGCATCTGCTAAATAAACAAATAATAATACAACAAAAACTCTAAATCTTGAGACTCAGCTTCGTTGTGCTGCATGAGCTGGAAAAATCGAAGTGTGCAAAAGATCACACTGAACTTGATGCATTTGTGTTTTTTTACGCCAAATGTTTGCAGAAAATAAAAAGGGACACATTTGTCTACTTGACTAAGACGTTTCTTTCATTTTAATAAAATGTTCATTCCACTCGCCCATCTACGCCACTGGTTCATTGTTACTTTTATGGGGTGATTTTTATTGCACGGAAATGTCACAAGATACACAGCAGGACTTCCTTTTCCTCGGATACAAAACCTCCTTGCATTCTGTTTTATTTTTCATTTATTAAGTTTCTTTTTCATTGCTACCTTACTTTATTGTACTCGTCTTCACTTTATTGCTGGTGGACTGCAGAGCCCATTGAGAGCCACCAAAATTGATTTCAATACCACTGCTGTAGAGTGCAACAGACAGACTTAAGGACTGACACCATCTGTGCATTGTTTGAATGAGAACCCCAAAAATAATGTCAATGTCTGGCTGATTGAAAAACAGTACCTGGGTAAGCTGCTCACCTTGTGAAGATGCTCGATCACGCACTGGCCGGGCCGCAGGGCCCCCCAGGACTCAGAGGTGCCGCTTAGGAGGGCCAGGTTGCGGTGCTTCCTGGAGGAGGGAAGTTTCCTGGCAAGAATGCCGCTGTAGCTCTGTTCCACAAACAGCAGGTCGCTCCGCGCCTGACACCCCTCCAGGTCTGACAGCAGCTCACTCACAGAGTAGCGCTCCTTCAGGTCAGTCTGCCAGGGACAGGACCCAACCACATTACACACAGCCAGGGACACGACCCAACCACATTATACACAACCAGGGACAAGACCCAACCACATTACACAGAGCCAGGGACAACATCCAACCACATCACACACAGCCAGGGACACGACCCAACTACATTACACACAGCCAGGGAAGAGATCCAACCACTTTACACACATCCAGTGAAACGATCCAACCACATTACACACAGCCAGGGACACGATCCAACCGCATTACGCACAGCCAGGGACAAGATCCAACCACATTACACACAGCTAAGGACACGACCCAACCACATTACACACAGCCAGGGACAGGATCCAACCACATTACACACAGCCAGGGACAAGATCCAACCACATTACACAGAGCCAGGGATAAGTTCCAACCACATTATACACAGCCAGGGACAGGACCCAACCACATTACACACAGCCAGGGACAGGACCAAACCACATTACACACAACCAGTGAAACGATCCTACATCATTACACACAGCCAGGGACAAGATCAAACCACATTACACACAGCCAGGGACACGACCCAACCACATTACACACAGCCAGGGACAGGATCCAACCACATTACACACAGCTAAGGACACGACCCAACCACATTACACACAGCCAGGGACAGGTTCTAATCATACTACACAAAGCCAGGGACAAGATCCAACCACATTACACACAGCCAGGGACAGGATCCAACCACATTACACACAGCCAGGGACACGACTCAACTACATTACACACAGCCAGTGTAACTATCCAACCACATTACACACAGCCAGGGACACGGCCCAACCACATTACACGCAGCCAGGGACATGGCCCAACCAAATTACACACAGCCAGGGACACGACCCAACCACATTACACACAGCCAGGGACACGACCCAACCACATTACCCACAGCCAGGGACAGGACCCAACCACATTACACACAGCCAGTAAAACGATCCAACCACATTACACACAGCAAGGGACAGGATCCAACCACATTACACACAGCCAGGAACAAGATCAAAATACATTACACACAGCCAGGGACACAACCCAACCACATTACACACAGCCAGGGACAGGATTCAACCACACTACACGCAGCCAGGGACAAGATCCAAACACATTACACACAACGAGGGATACGACCCAACCACATTAAACACAGCCAGTGGCACAACCCAATCACAACACACACAGCCAGTGAAACGACCCAACCACATTACACACAGACAGGGACACGACCCAACCAAATTACACACAGCCAGGGACACGACCCAACCACATTACACACAGCCAGGGATAGGACCCAACCACATTACACATAGCCAGGGACAAGATCCAACCACATTACACACAGCCAGGGACACGACCCAACCACATTAGACGCAGCCAGGGACATAACCCAACCAAATTACACACAGCCAGGGACATAATCCAACCACATTACACACAGCCAGGGACAGGATCCAACCAAATTGAGCACATCCAGTGAAATGATCCAACCACATTACACACAGCCAGGGACACAACCCAAAAACATTACACACAGCCAGGGACAAGATCAAACCACATTACACACAGCCAGGGACACGACCCAACCACATTACACACAGCCAGGTACAGTATCCAATCACATTACACACAGCCAGGGACACGACCCAACCACATTACACACAGCCAGGGACAAGATCAAACCACATTACACACAGCCAGGGACACGACTCAACTACATTACACACAGCCAGTGAAACGATCCAACCACATTACATACAACCAGGGAAAGGATCCAACCACATTACACACAGCCAGGGAAACGACTCAACCACATTAAACACAGCAAGTGGCACAACCCAACCACAACACACACAGCCAGTGAAACGATCCAACCACATTACACACAGCCAGGGACACGACCCAACCATATTACACACAGCCAGGGACACGAACCAACCACATTACACACAGCCAGGGACAAGATCAAACCACATTACACACAGCCAGGGACACGACCCAGCCACATTACACACAGCCAGGGAGACGACCCAACCACATTAAACACAGCCAGGGACACGATCCAACCACATTACACACAGCCAGGGACACGACCCAACCAAATTGCACACATCCAGTGAAACGATCCAACCACATTACACACAGTCAGGGACACAACCCAACCACATTACACACAGCCAGGGACACGACTCAACCTAATTAAACACAGCCAGAGACACGACCCAACCAAATTACATACAGCCAGGGATAGGATCCTACCACATTACACACAGCCAGGGACAAAATCCAACCACATTACACACAGCCAGGGACACGACCAAACCACATTACACACAGCCAGGGACACGACCCAACCATATTACACACAGCCAGGGACACGACCCAACCACTTCACACACAGCCAGGGACACGACCCAACCACATTACACACAGCCAGGGACAAGACCCAACCACATTACACACAGCCAGGGACAAGATCCTCACATATTACACACAGCCAGTGAAACGATCCAACCGCATTACACACAGTCAGGTACTAGATCCAACCACATTACACACAGCCAGGGACAAGATCCAACCACAATACACACAGCCAGTGACAAGATCAAACCACATTACACACAGCCAGGAACACGACCCAACCACATTACACACAGCCAGGGACAGGATCCTACAACATTACACACAGCCAGGGAAACGACTCAACTACATTACACACAGCCAGTGAAACGATCCAACCACATTACATACAACCAGGGAAAGGGTCCAACCACATTACACACAGCCAGGGAAACGACTCAACCATATTAAACACAGCAAGTGGCACAACCCAACCACAACACACACAGCCAGTGAAACGATCCAACCACATTACACACAGCCAGGGAAACGACCCAACCACATTACACACAGCCAGGGACACGAACCAACCACATTACACACAGCCAGGGACAAAATCTAACCACATTACACACAGCCAGGGACACGACCCAACCACATTACACACAGCCAGGGACAAGATCAAACCACATTACACACAGCCAGGGACACGACCCAACCACATTACACACAGCCAGGGACACGATCCAACCACATTACACACAGCCAGGGACACGATCCAACCACATTACACACAGCCAGGGACACGATCCAACCACATTACACACAGCCAGGGACACGACCCAACCACATTACACACAGCCAGTGAAGCAATCCAACCACATTACACACAGCCAGGAACAAGATCCAACCACATTACACACAGCCAGGGACAAGATCCAACCACATTACACACAGCCAGGGACACGATCCAACCACATTACACACAGCCAGGGACACGATCCAACCACATTACACACAGCCAGGGACAAGATCCAACCACATTACACACAGCCAGGGACACGATCCAACCACATTACACACAGCCAGGGACAGGATCCAACCACATTACACACAGCCAGGGACAAGATCCAACCACATTACACACAGCCAGGGACAAGATCCAACCACATTACACACAGCCAGGGACAGGACCCAACCACATTACACACAGCCAGGGACAAGATCCAACCACATTACACACAGCCAGTGAAACGATCCAACCGCATTACACACAGCCAGGGACAAGATCCAACCACATTACACACAGCCAGGGACACGACCCAACCACATTACACACAGCCAGGGAAAGGATCCAACCACATTACACACAGCCAGGGACACGACTCAACCACATTACACACAGCCAGGGACAACGATCCAACCACATTACACACAGCCAGGGACACGATCCAACCACATTACACACAGCCAGGGACACGACCCAACCACATTACACACAGCCAGGGACACGATCCAACCACATTACACACAGCCAGGGACACGATCCAACCACATTACACACAGCCAGGGACACGACCCAACCACATTACACACAGCCAGGGACAGGACCCAACCACATTACACACAGCCAGGGACAGGATCCAACCACATTACACACAGCCAGGGACAAGATCCAACCACATTACACACAGCCAGGGACACGATCCAACCACATTACACACAGCCAGGGACAGGATCCAACCACATTACACACAGCCAGGGACAAGATCCAACCACATTACACACAGCCAGGGACACGATCCAACCACATTACACACAGCCAGGGACAGGATCCAACCACATTTCACACAGCCAGGAACACGATCCAACCACATTACACACAGCCAGGGACAGATCCAACCACATTACACACAGCCAGGGACACGATCCAACCACATTACACACAGCCAGGGACAAGATCCAACCACATTACACACAGCCAGGGACACGATCCAACCACATTACACACAGCCAGGGACACGATCCAACCACATTACACACAGCCAGGGACAAGATCCAACCACATTACACACAGCCAGGGACAAGATCCAACCACATTACACACAGCTAGGGATAAGATCCAACCACATTACACACAGCCAGGGACACGATCCAACCACATTACACACAGCCAGGGACACGATCCAACCACATTACACACAGCCAGGGACACGATCCAACCACATTACACACAGCCAGGGACAAGATCCAACCATATTACACACAGCCAGGGACAGGACACAACCACATTACACACAGCCAGGGACAAGATCCAACCACATTACACACAGCCAGCGAAACGATCCAACCGCATTACACACAGCCAGGGACAAGATCCAACCACATTACACACAGCCAGGGACACGACCCAGCCACATTACACACAGCCAGGGACACGACCCAACCACATTACACACAGCCAGGGACAAGATCCAACCACATTACACACAGCCAGGGACACGATCCAACCACATTACACACAGCCAGGGACACGACCCAACCACATTACACACAGCCAGGGACACGATCCAACCACATTACACACAGCCAGGGACACGATCCAACCACATTACACACAGCCAGGGACAAGATCCAACCACATTACACACAGCCAGGGACACGATCCAACCACATTACACACAGCCAGGGACAAGATCCAACCACATTACACACAGCCAGGGACAAGATCCAACCACATTACACACAGCCAGGGACAAGATCCAACCACATTACACACAGCCAGGGACAAGATCCAACCACATTACACACAGCCAGGGACAAGATCCAACCACATTACACACAGCCAGGGACACGATCCAACCACATTACACACAGCCAGGGACAAGATCCAACCACATTACACACAGCCAGGGACAAGATCCAACCACATTACACACAGCCAGGGACAAGATCCAACCACATTACACACAGCCAGGGACAAGATCCAACCACATTACACACAGCCAGGGACAAGATCCAACCACATTACACACAGCCAGGGACACGATCCAACCACATTACACACAGCCAGGGACACGATCCAACCACATTACACACAGCCAGGGACAAGATCCAACCACATTACACACAGCCAGGGACAAGATCCAACCACATTACACACAGCCAGGGACAAGATCCAACCACATTACACACAGCCAGGGACAAGATCCAACCACATTACACACAGCCAGGGACAAGATCCAACCACATTACACACAGCCAGGGACACGATCCAACCACATTACACACAGCCAGGGACAAGATCCAACCACATTACACACAGCCAGGGACAAGATCCAACCACATTACACACAGCCAGGGACAAGATCCAACCACATTACACACAGCCAGGGACACGATCCAACCACATTACACACAGCCAGGGACAAGATCCAACCACATTACACACAGCCAGGGACAAGATCCAACCACATTACACACAGCCAGGGACAAGATCCAACCACATTACACACAGCCAGGGACACGATCCAACCACATTACACACAGCCAGGGACAAGATCCAACCACATTACACACAGCCAGGGACAAGATCCAACCACATTACACACAGCCAGGGACAAGATCCAACCACATTACACACAGCCAGGGACACGACCCAACCACATTACACACAGCCAGGGACAAGATCCAACCACATTACACACAGCCAGGGACAAGATCCAACCACATTACACACAGCCAGGGACACGATCCAACCACATTACACACAGCCAGGGACAAGATCCAACCACATTACACACAGCCAGGGACACGACCCAACCACATTACACACAGCCAGGGACACGATCCAACCACATTACACACAGCCAGGGACAAGATCCAACCACATTACACACAGCCAGGGACAAGATCCAACCACATTACACACAGCCAGGGACAAGATCCAACCACATTACACACAGCCAGGGACAAGATCCAACCACATTACACACAGCCAGGGACAAGATCCAACCACATTACACACAGCCAGGGACAAGATCCAACCACATTACACACAGCCAGGGACAAGATCCAACCACATTACACACAGCCAGGGACAAGATCCAACCACATTACACACAGCCAGGGACAAGATCCAACCACATTACACACAGCCAGGGACAAGATCCAACCACATTACACACAGCCAGGGACAAGATCCAACCACATTACACACAGCCAGGGACAAGATCCAACCACATTACACACAGCCAGGGACAAGATCCAACCACATTACACACAGCCAGGGACAAGATCCAACCACATTACACACAGCCAGGGACAAGATCCAACCACATTACACACAGCCAGGGACACGATCCAACCACATTACACACAGCCAGGGACAAGATCCAACCACATTACACACAGCCAGGGACAAGATCCAACCACATTACACACAGCCAGGGACAAGATCCAACCACATTACACACAGCCAGGGACACGATCCAACCACATTACACACAGCCAGGGACAAGATCCAACCACATTACACACAGCCAGGGACAAGATCCAACCACATTACACACAGCCAGGGACAAGATCCAACCACATTACACACAGCCAGGGACAAGATCCAACCACATTACACACAGCCAGGGACACGATCCAACCACATTACACACAGCCAGGGACAAGATCCAACCACATTACACACAGCCAGGGACAAGATCCAACCACATTACACACAGCCAGGGACACGATCCAACCACATTACACACAGCCAGGGACAAGATCCAACCACATTACACACAGCCAGGGACAAGATCCAACCACATTACACACAGCCAGGGACAAGATCCAACCACATTACACACAGCCAGGGACAAGATCCAACCACATTACACACAGCCAGGGACAAGATCCAACCACATTACACACAGCCAGGGACAAGATCCAACCACATTACACACAGCCAGGGACAAGATCCAACCACATTACACACAGCCAGGGACAAGATCCAACCACATTACACACAGCCAGGGACAAGATCCAACCACATTACACACAGCCAGGGACACGATCCAACCACATTACACACAGCCAGGGACAAGATCCAACCACATTACACACAGCCAGGGACAAGATCCAACCACATTACACACAGCCAGGGACACGATCCAACCACATTACACACAGCCAGGGACAAGATCCAACCACATTACACACAGCCAGGGACAAGATCCAACCACATTACACACAGCCAGGGACAAGATCCAACCACATTACACACAGCCAGGGACACGATCCAACCACATTACACACAGCCAGGGACAAGATCCAACCACATTACACACAGCCAGGGACAAGATCCAACCACATTACACACAGCCAGGGACACGATCCAACCACATTACACACAGCCAGGGACAAGATCCAACCACATTACACACAGCCAGGGACAAGATCCAACCACATTACACACAGCCAGGGACACGATCCAACCACATTACACACAGCCAGGGACAAGATCCAACCACATTACACACAGCCAGGGACAAGATCCAACCACATTACACACAGCCAGGGACAAGATCCAACCACATTACACACAGCCAGGGACAAGATCCAACCACATTACACACAGCCAGGGACAAGATCCAACCACATTACACACAGCCAGGGACAAGATCCAACCACATTACACACAGCCAGGGACACGATCCAACCACATTACACACAGCCAGGGACAAGATCCAACCACATTACACACAGCCAGGGACACGATCCAACCACATTACACACAGCCAGGGACAAGATCCAACCACATTACACACAGCCAGGGACACGATCCAACCACATTACACACAGCCAGGGACACGATCCAACCACATTACACACAGCCAGGGACACGATCCAACCACATTACACACAGCCAGGGACAAGATCCAACCACATTACACACAGCCAGGGACAAGATCCAACCACATTACACACAGCCAGGGACAAGATCCAACCACATTACACACAGCCAGGGACAAGATCCAACCACATTACACACAGCCAGGGACACGATCCAACCACATTACACACAGCCAGGGACAAGATCCAACCACATTACACACAGCCAGGGACAAGATCCAACCACATTACACACAGCCAGGGACAAGATCCAACCACATTACACACAGCCAGGGACAAGATCCAACCACATTACACACAGCCAGGGACAAGATCCAACCACATTACACACAGCCAGGGACAAGATCCAACCACATTACACACAGCCAGGGACAAGATCCAACCACATTACACACAGCCAGGGACAAGATCCAACCACATTACACACAGCCAGGGACAAGATCCAACCACATTACACACAGCCAGGGACAAGATCCAACCACATTACACACAGCCAGGGACAAGATCCAACCACATTACACACAGCCAGGGACACGATCCAACCACATTACACACAGCCAGGGACACGATCCAACCACATTACACACAGCCAGGGACAAGATCCAACCACATTACACACAGCCAGGGACAAGATCCAACCACATTACACACAGCCAGGGACAAGATCCAACCACATTACACACAGCCAGGGACAAGATCCAACCACATTACACACAGCCAGGG
This sequence comes from Acipenser oxyrinchus oxyrinchus, assembly GCA_030684275.1. Taxonomy (NCBI): domain Eukaryota; kingdom Metazoa; phylum Chordata; class Actinopteri; order Acipenseriformes; family Acipenseridae; genus Acipenser; species Acipenser oxyrinchus. The sequence continues at coordinate 23,268,975 of CM060258.1, read as the reverse complement.
ACAAGATCCAACCACATTACACACAGCCAGGGACACGATCCAACCACATTACACACAGCCAGGGACAAGATCCAACCACATTACACACAGCCAGGGACAAGATCCAACCACATTACACACAGCCAGGGACAAGATCCAACCACATTACACACAGCCAGGGACAAGATCCAACCACATTACACACAGCCAGGGACAAGATCCAACCACATTACACACAGCCAGGGACAAGATCCAACCACATTACACACAGCCAGGGACAAGATCCAACCACATTACACACAGCCAGGGACAAGATCCAACCACATTACACACAGCCAGGGACACGATCCAACCACATTACACACAGCCAGGGACAAGATCCAACCACATTACACACAGCCAGGGACAAGATCCAACCACATTACACACAGCCAGGGACAAGATCCAACCACATTACACACAGCCAGGGACAAGATCCAACCACATTACACACAGCCAGGGACAAGATCCAACCACATTACACACAGCCAGGGACAAGATCCAACCACATTACACACAGCCAGGGACAAGATCCAACCACATTACACACAGCCAGGGACAAGATCCAACCACATTACACACAGCCAGGGACAAGATCCAACCACATTACACACAGCCAGGGACACGACCCAACCACATTACACACAGCCAGGGACACGATCCAACCACATTACACACAGCCAGGGACAAGATCCAACCACATTACACACAGCCAGGGACACGATCCAACCACATTACACACAGCCAGGGACAAGATCCAACCACATTACACACAGCCAGGGACACGATCCAACCACATTACACACAGCCAGGGACAAGATCCAACCACATTACACACAGCCAGGGACAAGATCCAACCACATTACACACAGCCAGGGACAAGATCCAACCACATTACACACAGCCAGGGACAAGATCCAACCACATTACACACAGCCAGGGACAAGATCCAACCACATTACACACAGCCAGGGACACGATCCAACCACATTACACACAGCCAGGGACAAGATCCAACCACATTACACACAGCCAGGGACAAGATCCAACCACATTACACACAGCCAGGGACAAGATCCAACCACATTACACACAGCCAGGGACAAGATCCAACCACATTACACACAGCCAGGGACAAGATCCAACCACATTACACACAGCCAGGGACACGATCCAACCACATTACACACAGCCAGGGACAAGATCCAACCACATTACACACAGCCAGGGACAAGATCCAACCACATTACACACAGCCAGGGACAAGATCCAACCACATTACACACAGCCAGGGACACGATCCAACCACATTACACACAGCCAGGGACACGATCCAACCACATTACACACAGCCAGGGACAAGATCCAACCACATTACACACAGCCAGGGACAAGATCCAACCACATTACACACAGCCAGGGACAAGATCCAACCACATTACACACAGCCAGGGACAAGATCCAACCACATTACACACAGCCAGGGACACGATCCAACCACATTACACACAGCCAGGGACACGATCCAACCACATTACACACAGCCAGGGACAAGATCCAACCACATTACACACAGCCAGGGACAAGATCCAACCACATTACACACAGCCAGGGACAAGATCCAACCACATTACACACAGCCAGGGACACGATCCAACCACATTACACACAGCCAGGGACAAGATCCAACCACATTACACACAGCCAGGGACACGATCCAACCACATTACACACAGCCAGGGACAAGATCCAACCACATTACACACAGCCAGGGACAAGATCCAACCACATTACACACAGCCAGGGACACGATCCAACCACATTACACACAGCCAGGGACAGGATCCAACCACATTACACACAGCCAGGGACAAGATCCAACCACATTACACACAGCCAGGGACAAGATCCAACCACATTACACACAGCCAGGGACAAGATCCAACCACATTACACACAGCCAGGGACAAGATCCAACCACATTACACACAGCCAGGGACAAGATCCAACCACATTACACACAGCCAGGGACACGATCCAACCACATTACACACAGCCAGGGACAAGATCCAACCACATTACACACAGCCAGGGACAAGATCCAACCACATTACACACAGCCAGGGACAAGATCCAACCACATTACACACAGCCAGGGACAAGATCCAACCACATTACACACAGCCAGGGACAAGATCCAACCACATTACACACAGCCAGGGACACGATCCAACCACATTACACACAGCCAGGGACAAGATCCAACCACATTACACACAGCCAGGGACACGATCCAACCACATTACACACAGCCAGGGACAAGATCCAACCACATTACACACAGCCAGGGACAAGATCCAACCACATTACACACAGCCAGGGACAAGATCCAACCACATTACACACAGCCAGGGACACGATCCAACCACATTACACACAGCCAGGGACAAGATCCAACCACATTACACACAGCCAGGGACACGATCCAACCACATTACACACAGCCAGGGACAAGATCCAACCACATTACACACAGCCAGGGACAAGATCCAACCACATTACACACAGCCAGGGACACGATCCAACCACATTACACACAGCCAGGGACAAGATCCAACCACATTACACACAGCCAGGGACAAGATCCAACCACATTACACACAGCCAGGGACAAGATCCAACCACATTACACACAGCCAGGGACACGATCCAACCACATTACACACAGCCAGGGACAAGATCCAACCACATTACACACAGCCAGGGACAAGATCCAACCACATTACACACAGCCAGGGACAAGATCCAACCACATTACACACAGCCAGGGACACGATCCAACCACATTACACACAGCCAGGGACACGATCCAACCACATTACACACAGCCAGGGACAAGATCCAACCACATTACACACAGCCAGGGACAAGATCCAACCACATTACACACAGCCAGGGACAAGATCCAACCACATTACACACAGCCAGGGACAAGATCCAACCACATTACACACAGCCAGGGACAAGATCCAACCACATTACACACAGCCAGGGACAAGATCCAACCACATTACACACAGCCAGGGACAAGATCCAACCACATTACACACAGCCAGGGACAAGATCCAACCACATTACACACAGCCAGGGACAAGATCCAACCACATTACACACAGCCAGGGACACGACCCAACCACATTACACACAGCCAGTGAAACGATCCAACCACATTACACACAGCCAGGGACAAGATCCAACCACATTACACACAGCCAGGGACAAGATCCAACCACATTACACACAGCCAGGGACAAGATCCAACCACATTACACACAGCCAGGGACACGATCCAACCACATTACACACAGCCAGGGACAAGATCCAACCACATTACACACAGCCAGGGACAAGATCCAACCACATTACACACAGCCAGGGACACGATCCAACCACATTACACACAGCCAGGGACAAGATCCAACCACATTACACACAGCCAGGGACAAGATCCAACCACATTACACACAGCCAGGGACACGATCCAACCACATTACACACAGCCAGGGACAAGATCCAACCACATTACACACAGCCAGGGACAAGATCCAACCACATTACACACAGCCAGGGACACGATCCAACCACATTACACACAGCCAGGGACAAGATCCAACCACATTACACACAGCCAGGGACACGATCCAACCACATTACACACAGCCAGGGACAAGATCCAACCACATTACACACAGCCAGGGACACGATCCAACCACATTACACACAGCCAGGGACACGATCCAACCACATTACACACAGCCAGGGACAAGATCCAACCACATTACACACAGCCAGGGACAAGATCCAACCACATTACACACAGCCAGGGACAAGATCCAACCACATTACACACAGCCAGGGACAAGATCCAACCACATTACACACAGCCAGGGACAAGATCCAACCACATTACACACAGCCAGGGACACGATCCAACCACATTACACACAGCCAGGGACAAGATCCAACCACATTACACACAGCCAGGGACAAGATCCAACCACATTACACACAGCCAGGGACAAGATCCAACCACATTACACACAGCCAGGGACAAGATCCAACCACATTACACACAGCCAGGGACAAGATCCAACCACATTACACACAGCCAGGGACACGATCCAACCACATTACACACAGCCAGGGACACGATCCAACCACATTACACACAGCCAGGGACAAGATCCAACCACATTACACACAGCCAGGGACACGATCCAACCACATTACACACAGCCAGGGACACGATCCAACCACATTACACACAGCCAGGGACAAGATCCAACCACATTACACACAGCCAGGGACAAGATCCAACCACATTACACACAGCCAGGGACAAGATCCAACCACATTACACACAGCCAGGGACAAGATCCAACCACATTACACACAGCCAGGGACAAGATCCAACCACATTACACACAGCCAGGGACACGATCCAACCACATTACACACAGCCAGGGACAAGATCCAACCACATTACACACAGCCAGGGACAAGATCCAACCACATTACACACAGCCAGGGACAAGATCCAACCACATTACACACAGCCAGGGACACGATCCAACCACATTACACACAGCCAGGGACAAGATCCAACCACATTACACACAGCCAGGGACAAGATCCAACCACATTACACACAGCCAGGGACAAGATCCAACCACATTACACACAGCCAGGGACAAGATCCAACCACATTACACACAGCCAGGGACAAGATCCAACCACATTACACACAGCCAGGGACAAGATCCAACCACATTACACACAGCCAGGGACACGATCCAACCACATTACACACAGCCAGGGACAAGATCCAACCACATTACACACAGCCAGGGACACGATCCAACCACATTACACACAGCCAGGGACAAGATCCAACCACATTACACACAGCCAGGGACAAGATCCAACCACATTACACACAGCCAGGGACAAGATCCAACCACATTACACACAGCCAGGGACAAGATCCAACCACATTACACACAGCCAGGGACAAGATCCAACCACATTACACACAGCCAGGGACAAGATCCAACCACATTACACACAGCCAGGGACAAGATCCAACCACATTACACACAGCCAGGGACACGATCCAACCACATTACACACAGCCAGGGACAAGATCCAACCACATTACACACAGCCAGGGACACGATCCAACCACATTACACACAGCCAGGGACAAGATCCAACCACATTACACACAGCCAGGGACACGATCCAACCACATTACACACAGCCAGGGACAAGATCCAACCACATTACACACAGCCAGGGACACGATCCAACCACATTACACACAGCCAGGGACAAGATCCAACCACATTACACACAGCCAGGGACAAGATCCAACCACATTATACACAGCCAGTGACACGACCCAACCACATTACACACAGCCAGGGACACGATCCAACCACATTACACACAGCCAGGGACAGGACCCAACCACATTACACACAGCCAGGGACAAGATCCAACCACATTACACACAGCCAGGGACAAGATCCAACCACATTACACACAGCCAGGGACAAGATCCAACCACATTACACACAGCCAGGGACAAGATCCAACCACATTATACACTGCCAGGGACAAGATCCAACCACATTACACACAGCCAGGGACAGGACCCAACCACATTACACACAGCCAGGGACAAGATCCAACCACATTACACACAGCCAGGGACACGATCCAACCACATTACACACAGCCAGGGACACGACCCAACCACATTACACATAGCCAGGGACAAGATCCAACCACATTACACAGAGCCAGGGATAAGATCCAACCACATTATACACAGCCAGGGACAAGATCCAACCACATTACACACAGCCAGGGACACGATCCAACCACATTACACACAGCCAGGGACAACGATCCAACCACATTACACACTGCCAGGAACAAGATCCAACCACATTACACACAGCCAGGGACACGATCCAACCACATTACACACAGCCAGGGACAAGATCCAACCACATTACACACAGCCAGGGACAAGATCCAACCACATTACACACAACCAGGGACAAGATCCAACCACATTACACACAGCCAGGGACACGATCCAACCACATTACACACAGCCAGGGACAAGATCCAACCACATTACACACAGCCAGGGACAAGATCCAACCACATTACACACAGCCAGGGACACGATCCAACCACATTACACACAGCCAGGGACACGATCCAACCACATTACACACAGCCAGGGACAAGATCCAACCACATTACACACAGCCAGGGACAAGATCCAACCACATTACACACAGCCAGGGACAAGATCCAACCACATTACACACAGCCAGGGACACGATCCAACCACATTACACACAGCCAGGGACAAGATCCAACCACATTACACACAGCCAGGGACACGATCCAACCACATTACACACAGCCAGGGACAAGATCCAACCACATTACACACAGCCAGGGACAAGATCCAACCACATTACACACAGCCAGGGACAAGATCCAACCACATTACACACAGCCAGGGACACGATCCAACCACATTACACACAGCCAGGGACACGACCCAACCACATTACACACAGCCAGGGACAAGATCCAACCACATTACACACAGCCAGGGACAGGATCCAACCACATTACACACAGCCAGGGACAAGATCCAACCACATTACACACAGCCAGGGACAACGATCCAACCACATTACACACAGCCAGGGACAGGATCCAACCACATTACACACAGCCAGGGACAGGATCCAACCACATTACACACAGCCAGGGACAGCGACCCAACTAAATTATACACAGCCAGGGACAGGATCCAACCACATTACACACAGCCAGTGACACGACCCAACCACATTACACACAGCTAGTGAAACGATCCAACCGCATTACACACAGCCAGGGACAAGATCCAACCACATTACACACAGCCAGGGACAAGATCCAACCACATTACACACAGCCAGGGACAAGATCCAACCACATTACACACAGCCAGGGACACGACCCAACCACATTACACACAGCCAGGGACACGACCCAACCACATTACACACAGCCAGGGACAGGATCCAACCACATTACACACAGCCAGGGACAAGATCCAACCACATTACACACAGCCAGGGACAAGATCCAACCACATTACACACAGCCAGGGACATTACTCAACCAAATAACACACAGCCAGGGATACGACCCAACCAAATTGCACACAGCCAGGGAGAAGATCCAACCACATTACACACAGCCAGGGAATAGATCCAACCACATTACACACAGCCAGAGACAGGATACAACCACATTACACACAGCCAGTGAAATGATCCAACCACATTACACACAGCCAGGGACACAACCAACCACATTACACACAGCCAGGGACACAACCCAACCAAATTACACACAGCCAGGGACACGACCCAACCACATTACACACAGCCAGGGACAGGATCCAACCACATTACACACAGCCAGGGACAGGATCCAACCACATTACACACAGCCAGGGACAGGATCCAACCACATTACACACAGCCAGGGACAGGACTCAACCACATTACACACAGCCAGGGACAGTATCCAACCACATTACACACAGCCAGGGACACGACCCAACCACATTACACACAGCCAGGGACAGGATCCAACCACATTACACACAGCCAGGGACACGACTCAACCACATTACACACAGCCAGTGAAATGATCCAACCACATTACACACAGCCAGGGACAAAATCAAACCACATTACACACAGCCAGGGACAGGATCCAACCATATTACACACAGCCAGGGACACGACCCAACCACATTACACACAGCCAGGGACAGGATCCAACCACATTACACACAGCCAGGGACAAGATCCAACCACATTACACACAGCCAGGGACAAGATCCAACCACATTACACACAGCCAGGGACACGACCCAACCACATTACACACAGCCAGGGACATGATCTAGCCACATTACACACAGCCAGGGACACGACCCAACCACATTAACACACAGCCAGGGACACGATCCAACCACATTACACACAGCCAGAGACAGGATCCAACCACATTACACACAGCCAGGGACAGGGTCCAACCACATTTCACACAGCCAGGGACACGACTAAACTACATTACACACAGCCAGGGAAACGATCGAGCCACATTACACACAGCCAGGGACACGACTCAACCAAATAACACACAGCCAGAGACACGACCCAGCCAAATTACACACAGCCAGAGACAGGATCCAACAACATTACACACAGCCAGGGACAGGATCCAACCACATTTCACACAGCCAGGGACACGACTAAACTACATTACACACAGCCAGTGAAACGATCCAACCACATTACACACAGCCAGGGACAGGATCCAACCATATTACACACAGCCAGGGACAGGATCCAACAACAGCACACACAGCCAGTGAAGCAATCCAACCACATTACACACAGCCAGGAAGAAGATCCAACCACATTACACACAGCCAGTGAGACGACCCAACCACATTACACACAGCTAGTGAAACGATCCAACCGCATTACACACAGCCAGGGAGAAGATCCAACCACATTACACACAGCCAGGGACAAGATCCAACCACAGTACACACAGCCAGGGACACGACCCAACCAAATTGCACACAGCCAGGGACACGACCCAACCACATTACACACAGCCTGGGACAGGACCCAACCACATTACACACAGCCAGGGACAAGATCCAACCACATTTTACACAGCCAGGGACAAGATTCAACCACAATACACACAGCCAGGGACATTACTCAATCAAATAACACACAGCCCGGGACACGACCCAACCAAATTGCATACAGCCAGTGAGAAGATCCAACCACATTACACACAGCCAATGAAAAGATCCAACCATATTACACACAGCCAGGGACAGGATCCAACCAAATTGCACCCTTCCAGTGAAACGATCCAACCACATTACACACAGCCAGGGACACAACCAACAACATTACACATAGCCAGGGACACGACCCAACCACATTACACACAGCCAGGGACAGGACCCAACCACATTACACACAGCCAGGGACAAGATCCAACCACATTTTACACAGCCAGGGACAAGATTCAACCACAATACACACAGCCAGGGACATTACTCAACCAAATAACACACAGCCAGGGACACGACCCAACCAAATTGCATACAGCCAGGGAGAAGATCCAACCACATTACACACAGCCAATGAAAAGATCCAACCACATTACACACAGCCAGGGACAGGATCCAACCAAATTGCACCCTTCCAGTGAAACGATCCAACCACATTACACACAGCCAGGGACACAACCAACAACATTACACATAGCCAGGGACACAACCCAACGAAATTACACACAGCCAGGGACACGACCCAACTAAATTATACACAGCTAGGGACAGGATCCAACCACATTATACACAGCCAGGGACAGGATCCAACGATATTACACACAGCCAGGGATAGGATCCAACCACATTACACAGAGCCAGGGACAGGACTCAACTACATTACACACAGCTAGGTACAGTATCCAATCACGTTACACACAGCCAGGGACACGACCCAACCACATTACACACAGCCAGGGACAGGATCCAACCACATTACACACAGCCAGGGACACGACCCAACCACATTACACACAGCCAGGGACAGGATCCAACCACATTACACACAGCCAGGGACAAAATCAAACCACATTACACACAGCCAGGGACAGGATCCAACCATATTACACACAGCCAGGTAAAGGTTCCATTCACATTACACTCAGCCAGGGACACGACCCAACCACATAACACACAGCCAGGGACACGACCCAACCACATAACACACAGCCAGGGACACGACCCAACCGCATTACACACAGCCAGGGACAAGATCCAACCACATTACACACAGCCAGGGACACGACCCAGCCAAATTACACACAGCCAGTTAAACGATCCAACCACAACACACACAGCCAGTGAAACGATCCAACAACATTTCACACAGCCAGGGACACAACCCAACCAAATTACACACAGCCAGTTAAACGATCCAACCACATTACACACAGCCAGGGACACGACCCAACCACATTACATACAGCCAGGGACAGGACCCAACCACATTACACATAGCCATGGACAAGATCCAACCACATTACACACAGCCAGGGACACGACCCAACCACATTACACGCAGGCAGGGACACGACCCAGCCACATTACACACAGCCAGGGACAAGATCCAACCACAGTACACACAACCAGGGACACAACCCAACCAAATTGCACACATCTATTGAAACGAACCAACCACATTACACACAGCCAGGGACAGGATCCAACCATATTACACACAGCCAGGGAGAAGATCAAACCACATTACACACAGCCAGGGACACGACCCAACCACATTACACACAGCCAGGTAAAGGATCCAATCACATTACACACAGCCAGGGACAAGATCCAATCACATTACACACAGCCAGGAACAAGATCCAACCACATTACACACAGCCAGGGACACGACCCAACCATATTACACACAGCCAGTGAAGCAATCCAACCACATTACACACAGCCAGGTACAAGATCCAACCACATTACACACAGCCAGTGAAGCAATCCAACCACATTACACACAGCCAGGTACAAGATCCAACCACATTACACACAGCCATGGATACGACCCAACCAAATTACACACAGTCAGGGACACAACCCAACCACATTACACACAGCCAGGGACACCACCCAAGTACATGACACACAGCCAGTGACACGACCCAACCACATTACACACAGCCAGGGACACGACTCAACCACATTACACACAGTCAGGGACAGGATCCAACCACATTACACACAGCCAGGAACAAGATCCAACCACATTACACACAGCCAGGGACACAACCCAATCACATTACACACAGCCAGGGAGACGATTCAACCACATGACACACAGCCAGTGACACGACCCAACCACATTACACACAGCCAGTGAAACGACCCAACCACATTACACACAGCCAGGGACAGGATCCACCCACATTACACACAGCCATTATGAACAACATTACACAACTATATGTAATTTCCAATACAAAGATGACCATTCTGCATACACATTCAAGGCTACAACACATACACATACACATACACATTCAAGGTGTTTCTATTTCTGCTAAACCAAAAAAAAAACTACTGTAAACATGAATCTCTTTAGTTAAAAATCAACAAAACAAACCCCATGATTGACACTATTTTATGTCCTTTCAGTGATCTCATTACTATGCCACACATGCATCACATTTATTTTCCACCATATTAAACATGAGTATGGCTTTTGTCAACAAAATAAATAAAAATAGCTGAAAGGGTTAAAAACAAACATTACTGTTAAATGTTTGTATACTTGAAAAAGATAAGTACACAAGAAATACATTGTCTCACTTCACGTGTTCATATTCTAATTGTTCCGATCATCTTTTACAATTCACATGTCAATGGTTTTAGTCACAACAGTGATCTTTCTTAACTTCTAAAGCAGTGGTTCACAACACTGGTCATGGGGACCCCTTCTGTCTGCTGGGTTTTGTTTCAACTGAGCTCTCAGTTACTTAAATAAACACTCAATTGAACTAACAATTTGGTTAATCGCATTTTTAAACTATTCTTCATCTTATGAGAAATTGGAGATTTCAAGTTCTATTCAATGTCATACATAACTTGAAATCTCCATCTCTTTCAAATCATTCAACAGCTTTGATTAGGCCCATTGTTAGTTTAATTGAGTGTTCAATGAACAAATTTAGTTGGAAAAAAAGTAACAGCAGACACAGGGGGGTCCTCAGGACCAGGATTGAGATCCACTGATCTAAGGCATATTAGGCTGTTTCAGAGAACTTTTGAATCCTCAGCACCCTACTGACCTGCCCAGTGGTGGCGACTACCTATGTTGTCTGAAGTAAACACACTACTGTACCAGTTAAACAGCGTGTGCTGGAAAGCCTTGTCAGAACATGGGTGAAGTAAGAGCGCAGTGGCAGTCTGACCTGAAATCTCCTGTCCTTTTCAGCTTTGTCAGCTCTTGCTGTCACTTAAAACGTAGTTTTTTGTTTTTAATATTTCATTTAGTCTGCCCACAGTCCACGTTGACAGATTCCATGGGGGCGTCCTTATTGTCTACATTGTTTACAGTGAATCTCACCGGCTTTTTTTCTCGGTGAGTCTGGTGGCTCATCGGTGAAATTAACAACAGTTCGTTGAGCTCCACCTGTTGACTTTAACAACAGTTCGGTGAGCACAGAGGCTCACCGGTGGAGCAACCGGTGAATAAAACAACGCACCTTTGCACTGTCTCTGCCCCCAGGAAATATCAATGACAGTTGCACAGGGATCAGCGCCGTTTTTCTTTCAGCCTGCCTGAGAAAGGAATGAGCTCTGACTTTTCAGTCAAAACTACAAGAAGTTGATATTTGACTTTTTCTCTCTTATTTCAATTCTGAAATAATTTCTCTTTAATATTAAGTGTATAATTCTATCTAATCCTAGGTTCTGATTTAGTCCCACCACGGCCTTGTGTGCTGTGCAAAGCAGGCAGCTCTCCCTGACCCTTCCCCGGGGCTCAGTCCTTTTCTGCGGCTAAGTTTTCACCCTCTCTCCCTTGCTATTCAGCTCTTTGAAAGTCAATATTATTTATTGCTAGCGCCTTTTCATATATATATACAGTATATATATATATACACACACACAGTAGAGAGTCAATTATCTGATCTTTGATCAACCGTACGTTAATCACGTGATGAATTACGTGTGGTGTATTATGCACACAGCTTGTGCTGCTAAAATGGCTACGAGATTTCACTATCAAAAAAGAACCAGCAGACTGAGGCTGAATTATTCAGACATCACAACCTTAGCTGGAGCATTGTGTGTTTTAAATTGTTGCAGTTAAGCAAATTAAAACAGTCCCCTCGTTCTTGATTTTTGTTCTATTTCGTCAGTAAGGGCTGGAGGTCCTGTCTATGTTATTGAGCAGCTAAGAACTTTTATTTTATTCATTTCAATTACACAATATTACAATGCATTAACAGCAAGTATCAAAGAAACATTTTACTCAATTTTTAAAGCTTAATGATTCCTAAAGTTCTGTAATGCGTCAAAGTTGTACTGAATTGTATTCTTTGACGATTTTCAAAGTTTGGTATATGGCAGTGGTGTGCTAACTTTTAAAATGCCGCCCCCCTTTTTTAACATATAATTTATTGAACCCCCAACTTAATACGTTGTAACTGTAGGTGTTAAAGTTCCCTTTCAAGTACGAAATGCATGCATTTTGTTGGCCTTTTTTTATAGCTTCCCCACATTGTCTAGATGAAGACATTTCTGAGTGAACATAAACTCCAAGATATTTTTTATAGATTCCTTCTTCAATTTCAGTATCTCCCATATGGTATTTATAATGGGCATTTTTATTGTCTGTGTGCAGTACCTTACACTTTTCTATACTAAATGTAATTTGCCATGTGTCTGCCCAGTTCTGAATGCTGTCTAGATCATTTTGAATGACTTTTGCTGCTGCAACAGTGTTTGCCACTCCTCCTATTTTTGTGTTATCTGCAAATTTAACAAGTTTGTTTACAATACCTGAATCGAAATCATTAATGATACTGATACCTGTAGTACTCCACTGGTTACCTCACTTCATTTTGAGGTTTCTCCTCTAATCAGTCCAGTTAACCACTCCCTAATTCATGTGCATGCATTTTCTTGAATTCCTACTGCTTTCAGTTTGAGAATTAATCTTTTATGCTGGACTTTGTCAAAAGCTTTGTGGAAATCTAAATAAACTATGTCATTTGCTTTGCAATTATCCATTGTCAATGTTGCATCCTCAAAAAAACCAAGCTGGTTAGTTACACACGATCTCCCTTTCCTAAAACCATGCTGACTGGCTCCCAGGATACTGTTACCATATCAGTAATTTTCCATTTTGGATCTTATTATAGTTTCCATAAGTTTACATATAATAGAAGTCAGGTTTATTGGTCTGTAGTTACCTGGTTCGGTTTTGTCTCCCTTTTTTGTGGATCGGTATTACGTTTGCAATTCTCTAAACTGTTGGTACAACTCCTGTCTCAAGAGACTGTTGCATAATCTTGGTTAGTGGTTTGTAAATAACTTCTTTCATTTCTTTGAGTACTATTGGGAGGATCTCACCCGGCCCAGGGGATTTGTTTATTTTAAGAGCTCCTAGTCCCTTTAACACTTCTGCCTCTGTTATGTTTAAGGTATCTAAAACTGCTTGTTTTTTCCCCTTGGGATAAACTGCTGAAGCGGGCTTGCCTGCTCCTGCACTCCGCAGATCGGTGACACAGCATTATTAATATTATTTATTCTCTCTTTTCTACTTTAACACCGGCTGAAGTTTTATTAGTTTAAATATATATTGTGGTTGAAAGTGCTGCATTTGTGTTTCTCCCTTTTTTATTCCAGGTGCTGTGCGCACGGCTACCTCGCTCCATTTTGAGGTTTCTCCTCTAATCGGTACTTTCTGTTTTCTACATGTTAACCACTCCCTAATCCATGGGCATGCATTTCCTTGAATCCTTACTGCGTTCAGTTTGAGAATTAATCTTTTATGCGGGACTTTGTCAAAAGCTTTCTGGAAATCTAAATAAACCATGTTGTATGCTTTGCAATTATCTATTTTCAATGTTGCATCCTCAAAAAAAGTCAAGCAGGTTAGTTAGACATGATCTCCCTTTCCTAAAACCATGCTGACTGTCTCCCAGGATTTTGTTACCATATAGGTAATTTTCCATTTTGGATCTTATTATAGTTTCTATAAGTTTACATATAATAGAAGTCAGGCTTATTGGTCTGTAGTTACCTGGTTCGGTTTTGTCTCCCTTTTGGTGGATCGGTATTACGTTTGCTATTTTCCAGTCTGTCTTTGAGTACTATTGGGAGGATTTCATCCAGCCCAGGGGATTTGTTTATTTTAAGAGCTCCTAGTCCCTTTAACACTTCTGCCTCTGTTATGCTAAAGTTATCTAAAATTGGATAGGAACAGGTCGACATGTGGGGCATGTTGTCTGTGTCCTCCTTTGTAAAAACCTGTGAAAAGTAATCATTTAATATATTTGCTATTTTTTTTCTTCATCTATGATTTCGCTATTTGTGTCTCTTAGACATTTAACCTCCTCTTTGAATGTTCTCTTGCTGTTATAATATTGGAAAAACATTTTGGAATTGGTTTTAGCCCCCTTAGCAATATTGATTTCTATCTCTCTCTTGGCCTTTCTAACTTCCTTTTTGACTTGTGTTTGCAGTTCCAAGTACTCTTTCTGTGTAGTTTGTTTTTGGTCCCTTTTAAATGCTCTGTAAAGTACCTTTTTTCGCTGAATATTTTTTAAAATTGATCTATTAAACCATTTTGGCCATTTTGTTTTAGATTTAGATTTGTCTACTTTTGGGATGTAATTGTTTTGCGCCTCTAGTACTACATTTTTAAAAAAACAGCCATCCTTTTTCTGTGGATGTTTTCTCTATTTTACTCCAATCTATTTCTGTTAGTCTCTGTTTCATACCTTCATAGTTTTGCTTTTCTAAAATTGTAAACCTCAGCTTTAGTCATTACTTTTGGGGTTTTAAAAAATACTTCAAATGAGACCATGTTGTGGTCTGAGTTTGCCAATGGCTCTCTGACCTCTGTTTTAGTTATTCTGTCTTCATTATTTGAAAAGACTAAATCAAGGAATGCCTCCCCTTTAGTCGGTGCCTTGAAAAATTGCGTTAGGAAGCAATCATTTGTCATTTCCACCATTTCAATTTCGTCCGTCGTGCTCCCCACTGGGTTCTCCCATTTTATACGGGGGAAGTTGAAATCCCCCATTAGTATGGCTTCTCCTTCACTACACGCATTTCTAATGTCATTGTATAACAGATTATTTTGCTCGGCGTTTGAATATGCCGGTCTATAGCATGCTCCTATTATTATGCCCTTTGAATTTTTGTCCATTATTCTGACCCATATTGATTCTGCATTGTTTTCTTTGTCCTGATTTAACACCTGGGCTTCAAGACTATTTCTTATATATAGCGCTACCCCTCCGCCTCTTCTGTCCTGTCTGTCTTTCCTATACAGTGTGTACCCACTAATATTATATTCGTCTCCATCACTCTCAGACAACCAAGTTTCTGTAACACCTATCACATCGTAGTTACTTGTTAGTGCAGTAGCTTCAAGTTCTAACATTTTGTCCACTCCAGATTTAATTTAAAGATGTAATTCCTCCTTTCTGCTTTTTTTTTTTTTTTTTTTGGAAGTTTAGTTTAGCTTCTGCAGCTGTCAACCTGCTTTCAAACTGCTTCTAACTGTGCTGTACTTGTCCACTCGTACTTCTCCCACGCTGTCACTCTGAAACTACCTCCCTTTTGTTTGTTTGTGCTTGTGCTGCGAGCTCCGCCCCTCCCCCGTGTCTCAGAATGCCGCGGAATTTGAATCAGCTGCTCCAAGTTTCAGCTTGTTAGCAGAAAAATACACAGAACTGTAAGACTTTAAGCTGCAATTTTTTCTGATTAAAGCAATTCCAGATCTAAATCTTTGGTGGATTTGCATGCCTTCTGGGAGCTCAGCAAAAGTTTGTCCACCGCTGGACCGAACGTATGGCCTGGTGTGACTAGGGCATCCAAAAGAGAGGCCTTGTCCCCATCAGGCACTTGTGCCTGGGAGAGCCAAAGCTGCCATCGAGCAGCTATCAGTGACGCGAGGCCTCGGCCAAGAGAATGTCCATTGTATTTGTACAGCTGCAGCAGGCGGTCAATGACCAGGTTCAGCTCATCTAGCCTCCGCTGGGGGGGCTATGATTCACTGACAAGCTCTGTACAAGCATTGACTGGTTAGTCACCAGGATGCTCGTGTAATTACCCAGCCGTGCAGCTAGAGCTTCTGCTGCATAGGCCTTGCACTGTTTGTTAGGGCACGACACATCTTTGGAAAGGACCGCCAGATGTGGGTCTCATACAAGGGAGGAAATGGATGCTGCAACAGGAGGAAAGCGGCCAAGCCCCAACTCCTCCATGTCATGGACCCTATATAAGAGTTCAGCAGCTCTGGGGATGGCTGGGGCCATCGAGGGGTGTCCCCGTTGATTGGACCTCATGCAGAAAGTCCGGGTGGACATCGAGGTCCTTCTAGAGGGAGCTGAGGGCCTGTCAAAAATGAAGAGGATGAGGTTGATGCCGAAGACCGTGAGACATATCCCTCTGAGAGGAGGTCAAGGGAGCAGGTTCTGCAAAGCGATTGTGCCTGCGCTCGACCGAACTCCTGGTGAACACTGCACAGGCCTCACAAAAGGTGTGATCCTGGAATGCCTGCTGAGCATGATCAACCCCAAGACACCACACACATTGATCGTGCTTATCCTCTGAAGGGATAGGCTTCTTGCAGGTCATGCAAGAGTGGAACCCAGGCATCGTTGCAGCAAGATTGTAGTAATGTGCACGGGTGGTACCACGGTACGGTGCACGGTATTGAATACAATATAATGTACTGTGCGATACTGTATGGTATGCACGGTACAGTGTACTACGGTGCGCGGTGCAGTACACGGCATAATATGGTACACTACGATGCACGGCGGAACACGGAGTGGAAGCACTGTACGGTATGGACAGTACAGTGCACGGTGCGGTACGGTGCATGGTACAATATGGTGCATAGTGCGGTACAGTGCACGCTGTGGTACGGTGCACGCTGCATGGAGGCATGGTACGGTGCACGGTTGGTACTACAGGGTGTACCATAGGGATCAGTATTAGGTCCTCTGCTATTCCTAATCTACATTAATGATTTAGATTCTGGTATAGTAAGCAAACTCATTAAATTTGTAGACGACACAAAAATAGGAGGAGTGGCAAACACTGTTGCAGCAGCAAACATCATTCAAAATAATCTAGACAGCATTCAGAACTGGGCAGACACATGGCAAATGACATTTAATACAGAAAAGTAGAAAGTATTGCATGCAGACAATAAAAATGTGCATTATAAATATCATATGGGAGATACTGAAATTGAAGAAGGGAACTATGAAAAAGACCTAGGAGTTTATGTTGACTCAGAAATGTCTTCATCTAGACAATGTGGGGAAGCTATAAAAAAAGTCAAGAAGATGCTCGGATATATTGTGAGAAGTGTTGAATTTAAATCAAGGGAAGCAATGTTAAAACTTTACAATGCATTAGTAAGACCTCACCTAGAATATTGTGTTCAGTTCTGGTCACCTTGTTACAAAAATATTGATATTGCTGCTCTAGAAAGAATGCAAAGAAGAGCAACCAGAATTATCCCGGGTTTAAAAGACATGTCGTATGCAGACAGGCTAAAAGAATTGAATCTATTCAGTCTTGAACAAAGAAGACTACTCAGCGATCTGATTCAAACATTCAAAATCCTAAAAGGTATAGACAATGTCGACCCAGGGGAATTCTTTGACCTGAAAAAGGAAACAAGGACCAGGGGTCACAAATGGAGATTAGATAAAGGAACATTCAGAACAGAAAATAGGAGGCACTTTTTTACACAGAGAATTGTGAGGGTCTGGAACCAACTCCCCAGTAATGTTGTTGAAGCTGCTTGATGAGATTCTGGGATCAATAAGCTACTAACAACCAAACGATCAAGATGGGCTGAATGGCCTCCTCTCATTTGTAAACTTTCTTATGTTCTTATTTTCTTAAGAGCTGGTTCGCTTGCTGCCCAGAAAGGCTCCTCAAACCAGGAAGCAAACGGCACCTTGGTGTCCTAGGGCTTAGCAACCCCAGACTCAGAGGCCGATAGTCCCTGCAGGTTGAGGAGCGGCCAGACACAGAGGCCAATACCGCCGACCTCTTTACGCACAAAAAGCAACGGCGAAACCATCAGCGGCTCAGCAGCAGCCCTAGGGGTTTGCTGCCACAGGTCCAGGGCCCTTATTCTGGCCATCAATACCACGGACATCTAGGTGCTCACCACAGTACAGCTTCGCTACCTGCTCCAGTTCAATTAGGGCCCTCCCCCTTTTTCGGGAGTGGTTACAACTTCTGTCTCCAACCCTCAAGATGCCCTGGTGGTGCTCCAAGAGGTGAAAACCCTATTACAAAGAAGGGCTGTTCAGGTAATAGACCACTCTGACCTGGAGTCTGGGTTTTATTCCAGGTACTTCCTGGTGCCGAAAAGGGACGACGACCTATGGCCCATTCTCAAACTCAGACAGCTTAATCTGTTCTTGAGGCGCAGGAAGTTCAAGATAGTGACAATGAAACAGCTCTTGTGGTCTGTCAGACTGAGCAACTGGTTCACTACGGTGTACCTGAAATACGCCTACTTCCATGACCCGATAAGACCCGCCACAGGAAATATCTGCGGTTCTCCTTTCTATGTACTGCCGTTCGGCCTCTCGCTAGCTCAGCGCACTTTCTCAAAGTGCATGGATGCTATACTGGCTCCTGATATGTGCCATGATTCAAGCCCCTATATTCAGCAGAGCTGAAGTTCCTGTCCTGTTCTTAATTGCTGGCTGTTTAGCTACAGCTCCCGGAGTTTAGCCTTCTATAATGACAAACTTAATAGAGAAACAAAACAACACACAAAAACTTAAGGTTTCTTTAATACACCGTACTTCTTCACTGGTCCTTTCGTTACCATAACAAAGGAACAGATTGCTTTGCCACATCTCCTGATATACCTTCAGTCACGCCCCCTTTGGTAGTGAGTGCAATCACGTATCCTCCACCAATCCATGACTGATACATCGCCTACCGCATTAAGGCGATGACTTCTGGTATTGTGACTCCGCCCCCTTTCTAGATGTCCGACTTCCAACTGACCCTGGAATGAACTGCCAAACCATCCAGTCCGGGGCACACCAAATTGTTTGTTTGTTTCGGGTCTAAGTTCCATGGACAAGCCCTGTCTAAACAGCGGCTGTCGAGGTGGATTGCAGACATGGTCAGGATTGCATACGATCTAGCCAACCTGCCCCCACCAGAGAAGGTCACTGGTCACTCCACAAGAGACCTTGCAACCTCTCGGGTGTTATTCCAGGGCGTATCTGTCGCAGACGTTTGCAACGCTGCAGTATGGGCCATGCCTCATACTTTTACCAGATTCTACCGACTGAATGTTGTAGATCAGCAGAACTCATTTTGCCCTTTAACATACTTTTCATTGTGTTCCACTTTAATTCCTTGGACAGTTAGCCACACACCTTAATTTGACTTCTGGTGTTTAAATGCTAAGGTTACTCAGCGTAACCTTGCATTATATACACCCATGGACCCTCAATCGCCGGAATGCTGAAGGAAATTTATCTTCCTTTTTAGCACATCTGCCAGTACTGCAGTCCTTCACTTGCGATGGCTTGAGCATTCTATCCCATTCGGTAATGATTACATTTCCTACTTGAAAGGGAACATTAGGTTATTATCATAACCCTGGTATCATAAAATGGTGTTCGGAGATAAACACGACTGTCGCATAGGACTCAGCGCCATTTTATGATACCAGGGTTATGATAATAACCTAACGTATAATAATAATAATAATAATAATAATTTATTTGTTTCTTTACTGTACAAATATTATGGTGTCTGCAAACAAGCAAAAGCAGCTTTCTGTTAAAAATATAAATGCATTCAGTCTGCCTGAACATTATAGACTCGCAGTACAATTTATCAGATACGCAGATTTTTAAAACGTTGCTTCAGTAACTTAGAAAAGTGAAGTAATGAACAAGTAAAAACGTCATAGGATATGCAAACATTTCGACGTCTTCAGCATAAGACTAAAGTCAAAGCATTTGCTGTTTTATTAAGTTTTTACTAGCGCTGCAGATTATTATTATTATTTTTTTTATAAATTTAGTCATCGCCAATGATTTTTACCCAGTTTTTTTCTCCAATTTGGAATGACCAATTATTATTTTTATCCCGGTTCACTGCTGCAACCCCCCCGGCGACTCGGGGAACGGAGGCTGAAACGTGTTCCTGCCAATCCATCATTTTTCGCACAGCGGGTCCACAGCGAAGCCACCAGACCTAGTAGTGCCGGAGGACAACACAGATCTGAATGGCTCCACTGCAGACCCGCAGGCGCCCTATCAGCCACAGGGGTCGCTGGTGCGCGGTGAACCGTGGATTGCCCTGCCGACCTAAGCCCTTTCTACCCGGGCAGGTCAATTGTGCGCCGCCCCCTAGGAACTCTAGCTCTACAGATTTGTGACATGGTGATGAGTGCTTCTTAAATATGTTAATAGAGGAGCTCCCAAACGGGGGTGCCACAGCCACAGCACAAACAGAAACATCTCCCAAAAGATCCTGGTACCAGACAACATGCTTCCCAGGCCAGGGCATCCGTTTATTTACGTGAGATTGGAGATTAGGGTTAGGGTTAGGATTAGGGTTAGGGTTTGGGTTATGTTTTTTTTTAGAATGTAACACTTGGCCAATTTCCTTGAGCTCTGTCAGCCATTTCTAAACTTCATTTCCAATGCCGTGCTAACAGAACGTACCATTATGCAAGACATGGTGACGATCAATCATTCACAAAGTTGTTTAGTGCTAACAGTACGTACCATTATTCAAGACATGGGGATGATTGTGACAATCAATCATTCACAATGTCGTTTAACTAGGGTTAGTCAATGTTCATGGTAAATTGTACATGTGCTATATTTTATTTTCTAAAGGCCCAGTATCCTGATTGCATATGACCGTGTGATATGTACAGTATCCTGATTGCAGATGACTGTGTGATATGTACAGTATCCTGATTGCAGATGACTGTGTGACATGTACAGTATCCTGATTGCATATGACCGTGTGATATGTACAGTATCCTGATTGCATATGACCGTGTGATATGTACAGTATCCTGATTGCAGATGACTGTGTCATATGTACAGTATCCTGATTGCAGATGACTGTGTGACATGTACAGTATCCTGATTGCATATGACCGTGTGATATGTACAGTATCCTGATTGCATATGACCGTGTGACATGTACAGTATCTCGATTGCAGATGACTGTGTGACATGTACAGTATTCCGATTGCAGATGACTGTGTGACATATACAGTATCCTGATTGCAGATGACTGTGTCATATGTACAGTATCCTGATTGCAGATGACTGTGTGACATGTACAGTATCCTGATTGCAGATGACTTTGTGACATGTACAGTATCCTGATTGCAGATTACTGTGTGATATGTACAGTATCCTGATTGCAGATGACTGTGTGACATGTACAGTATCCTGATTGCAGATGACTTTGTGACATGTACAGTATCCTGATTGCAGATTACTGTGTGATATGTACAGTATCCTGATTGCAGATGACTGTGTGACATGTACAGTATCCTGATTGCAGACGACTGTGTGATAGGTACAGTATCCTGATTGCCTCCTTGTATGATGAATAATATGATCAAATGGTCATTTAATGATGGACATTTTGTAGAAAGACAAACATGAAATGAGATAGGGAGAGTATGTATCCGTACCAACTACTGTACAAAACACACTTCATTCAAGAACCATTTTGTGATCTCCAATGAGCCTTGTTACAAACAATACACACCTCTATTATGATACGATATATCATGTAAAGATATATCAAGTATCATGATGCTACACCTCGAGTCACAAATTCCCTGTTTTCAATATTCACTTTTTTATGTGCAAGTCAGATGGAAAAGGGAGCACTTGACTGTTAAACAGGAAATGTTTAATTTCTAATTTTCTAGTGATCCAAAGTTTTGGAAATAAAGCAAGTCCTGCAGGGACAAGCCCATTTGCCCCTGTGTATTAATGGCAATATTATTATGGCAATACAGTATTTGAGATTCTCCAGCACTTTCTAAAAATAGATTTAAGAGAGCAATAGAAATAGCTGTTTTAGGATTGAGCTCATATCCATTTAAGAATCCTGTACAAAACATGTTCAATTACAGGGGAATAGAGTGGGAGATTACAGGGCTAAATTCAATGAAATTCTAAAAGGTTACCTTTGTTAGAAGGATGGAAAAATAAAGGTGGAAAGGCAAGAGGTAATGTAATTAAAGAGCTCTCGGCAGTCGTCTTTCTGTGCATTAGACACACCATAACAGGGAATTAGTAGAAGATGAAAGTGGCGGTTTGTTTGAAGGGGAGGATTATAGACAAGAGGAGTGTTCTCATCACAGCGTGCTGGACACTCTCCCATTGAAGATGATTATAGAAAGAGGAGTGTCACAGCGTGCTGGACACACTCTCCCATTGAAGAGGATTATAGAAAGAGGAGCGTCACAGCGTGCTGGACACACTCTCCCATTGAAGAGGATTATAGACAAGAGCACCGTTCTCATCATAGAGCGCTAATCCTGTCCCCAACACAATGATGTGCCTTCATACAAGACCAGCAGCTCTTCATTCTAAAGAGTGATGTGTGTGCATGTCTGTGTCTCTGCAACTGTTGCTATCCGTCTCCTGTCGTGGAAAGGGGCAGTTCTTTACGTTTTGTAATTAAGATGATTTTTTTGTTAGCGAGTGCATGGAAGTATGCTATTTCTCAACATGTTTTTAATTGTACTGTTTTTGATGAGCTTAAATGGGCCTGTAACAGGGCGAGCAGCCCTGTACATTGTTTTGTTTATTTATTTTTAGATCGGGGTCTCCTCCTCCGCCCCTGTGCAGTGTATTTTGTATTTATTTTGTATTATGATTTAGTATTATATTTACATGACGACGAGCGCCGTATGTTTTATTGTTTTGTATTTTGACGGTGTAGCCGTTTGTTTATTTTGTTATTGTTTAGTAACGTGGATGGGCAGCCCCATCCACGTAGTAATTAATAAACTCGGGCAGATTGTGGCCGAGGGGTAATAGAATAATTAATTACAAGCTAGTTAAACCCCTCGGCCACGATATAAAAAGGCTGCAGCTCTCTAGCTCGCGGTTGGTGTTCAAGAGGAGGAACAAGAGCAGAGAGAGAGAGAGAGAGAGAGAGAGGGAGAGAGGATCTTAACTTAACAGTCATGCTTAACTTGAGCTCCTAAATCAACCAGTTATATTAGATTGGAATGAAATAAATAATGGAGAATTAAAATAAAATAATATCATTAAAAGCAAGAAGAACACCTACAGCTGAAAAAGAAAAAGAAAGGTTCATTTAAACTTTAAAGAAAAATAGTTAAAAAGGACCAGGAGAGGAACAAAACTAGAGGAGAAAAGAAAGAAAGTGAAAGAAAGAAAGAAAGAGAAAGAAAGAAGGATAGAAAGAAGGAAAGAAAGAAAGAAAGAAAAAATAAGGAAGGAAATAAAGAAAGGAAGAAAGAAAAAATAAGGAAGGAAATAAAGAAAGAAAAGGAAAATAAAGGACAGAAAGAAAGCCTGAAAGAGAGAACTACAGAGTAGTCTGTCAGCTGTAGAAAATAAGAACAAGGTAAGCCACTCAAATTAAAACATTTAATTATTATAGAAATTAAGAAATACTGTACTGCAAATACTGTAAAAATTCAAATTCAGTCAGAGTGTAAGTGGCAGTTGGTCTGTGTGAGAAATGGATACATTGAGCAACGGCAGAGCAGCAGAGCAGCCCCTCCCCCGCACCCACTGCTCTCCAATCATCACATACCCTCTAGAGGTGAAGAGTGTGCGCGCCAGGAAACTGCACAAGCAAAGAATACTGAGGGAGAGCCCAGAGACTCTCATTGCAGACTACATGCAGTCTAAAGACAGGACTGTGATTACCAACCTGCTGTTCCACACTGAGAACACCAGTGCCTGGCATGCAGCAATCTGCAAAAACTACAGATTTACAATAAAGAGGGGCATTGGTAAAGGGAGGCAGGTACTAATAAAAGATGAAACAGACCATGAAACCACAGTGCTCACGACTAATCTATACCAGAACGGTACTATTGTGGTGCAGGGCAGTGAGGCCAGTCTGGTGGGGTTTGAAGAGATTTTCATAACCCTAAAAAATATGGCAGAAACTGAAAAATTAAAACCAGAGAACAAAGAAAAGAGTAAGGATGAACAGCAAGCTACTGAGATGAGCCTCCCTGCCCCTGACAACACTGACACCATTGAGAGCACAACCCCTGCAGACACCACCAGCGAGCCCCCATGCCCCGCCCCACCCCGGAGCTCCACAGCACAGTCTCAAGCAGCTCAGGGAGAACCTGGCCCTGCTGGAGGTGGAGCTGGTGGAGCTCGGGAGCTGGTGCTGACCAGGCTCTCAGACAATCCACCCCACCGCACAGCAACTCAGAGACCAGCTCACCCAGGTGAAAAATGAATACAAAGCCTTGTTCAGAGAGCTGAGAGCAGAGGTGAAGGAGCTGCAACAGGACAGAGAGAGTCTAAAGAGGGAGCTGGCAGGAGTGAGAGAGGAGATGCAGCAGAGAGAGAGGAGACACACCGCCCCAGCAGTAGCAACTCCATGGAAAGCACCGTCAACCAGACAGCAGCAAAGCCCTGCAGAGAAACAGCGCCACACACACCCACCACCCCAGCCAGGCACGCCGACACACCGACACACAATGCAGACCCCACACACAGCGACAACACACAGTCTGACACTGGACCAGAGCCGAACCAGAGCCAGAGGCAGCCCCGACCCCCAAGCAGACAACACCACCATGCTGAAGTAGCCTTGCTGATAGACTCCAATGGGAAATTCATCAGTGAGCAGCGCCTCTTCCCTGGACGGAAGATTTCAAAGATATGGTGCCCGACGACGGGAAGGCCCTGCAGGAGCTGTCCGTGTCGAGCCTCGCACCCCCACACACATAATAATACATACGGGAACCAATGACCTGCGGCCCAGCAGGACAACGTGGCCATATCGATAATTAAAGTGGCTGAAAGGGCCACACAGGAGTTCCCGAACACAAAAATCATAATTTCAACCCTGTTACAAAGAAGGGATATCCACCCAAAATTAATAGGGAAAATTAATGCAGAGATATCCCGTGGGTGCGCTCTGCTTCCAAATGTTCACCTGGTCCACCACCCTACCCTCGGCCCCAGCACCTCTATGATCATGTACACCTCCACAGGCAGGGTGTACCGATCTTCTCAAAGAACTTAAAGGACGCCGCCCTGGGACGGACCCTACCAGCACCCCACAGAGCAGCAGAAGAGCTCCCAGCTACGGAGTGCAGCGCAGCCCAGAACCAGCGAAGTTGGACCCCCAGGAACCTGAGACCACCACAGGGACAACACCAGCGACACCCGCCCAGCCCAGCCCAGCCCAGCAGAACCAGGACCGCCCAGCACACCACCCCGCACAGCCAGCCCAGCCCAACAGACCCAGGACTGGCCCGCACAACACCCCACACAGCCAGCCCAGCCCAACAGACCCAGGACCGCCCAGCACACCACCCCGGCAGCCAGCCCAGCAGCAAGTTCACCAGCAGGCCCAGCACAGCTACGCCATGGTTCTCAGCCGGCAAACAGGGACTGCCAGCACAGAACTGGGGAGATACGCCACCTCCTCAACCTCATCTGCACTCGCTCATGAGCTAAGTAACTGACACCAAAATGTAAAAAAAAAAATAAATAAATAATGTATGGTAACTACAATAGTTAAGAAGTGTGATGTAAATATATAATAATAGTAAATAGCAAGTTTACATATATTTTTTCAAAACATTTTTATTTCATTCCAAGTAATTGAATGGTTTCTGGAAGAATAGTAGTTAGAATTGATGACATCATTAACCATAACAATGTGGAACATCCAGGGGCTGAGCTCCTCAGCATTCGGGCTGAAGAGCACAGCCCCTGAATTTGTAAATAGTATTCAAAACCTTGATGTGATTATTCTACAGGAGACTTGGTGCAGGGCAGACGTGTCCACTCACTGTCCCTCAGGCTATAGGGAGATAATAGTGCCCTCGCTGAAACACAGCACAATTCGGCACGGCAGAGACTCTGGGGAATTATCATCTGGTATAAAGCACAGCTCACCAAATCTATTCAGCCCATAAAAAAGCAGAGTCACATATGTGGTTAAAAATTAGCAAAAATATAGTCTCAAATCAGAATGACATCTACCTGTGTGCAATATATATTCCACCCTCAGAATCCCGTGACTTTGATGAGGAAATCTTTTCCAGTCTCCAAACAGAGATATGCCATTTCCAGGCCCAGGGAATGTGGTTATCTGTGGAGATCTGAACGCCAGGACAGGCACACTGCCTGACTGTATCAGCACACAGGGAGACAACCACATATTTGGTCAAAACTCCCTATACTGCACACCCATCAGCTCCCACAGAAACAGTTATGACCGGAGACAAATAAAAATGGGAGAAAGATACTGCAGCTCTGTCAAGGCCTGGGCCTGTACATTGTTAATGGTAGGTTCCGAGGGGACTCTTTAGGAAGATACACCTACAGCTCGGCTCTTGGTAACAGTGTAGTAGATTATACCATTACTGACTTAGACCCCTCCTGTATTCGTGCATTCACTGTCAGGCCTCAATCCCTCTGTCAGATCACAGTCAAACCACTGTGTTCCTTAAAAGAACAGAGCAAAGCAGCAACATGCAGACGCAGCCCAGCAAGCTGTACAACCTCAATCATTCATACAGATGGGCTCCAAACAGTGCAGAAGAATACCAGAAAGCAATTGGAAACCCAGAAATACAATCATTAATAGATACTTTTCTGGTCACCACATACCCACACAGTAAACAAGGTGTAAATCTGGCTGTAGATAATCTGAATAATATATATAATCAGACAGCTCTAAAATCTAAATTAAAAATAAATAGGAACACTAAACAGAAAAAAATTGAAAGAAGACAATTGGTTTGACGAAGATTGTAAGAATTTAAGAAAACAACTTCGACAATTATCAAATAGAAAACACAGACAACCAGACAACCAAGATCTACTTTAGTTACAGTGAGACATTAAATAATTACAAACACACACTCAAAAAGAAAAAGAACAACCATATCAATAAACAACTGACAGAAATCGAGGAGTCCATTAACTCAAACCAATTCTGGGAAAATTGGAACAAACTGAATAAATCAAAACCGACTAATTGGCTATTCAAAATGGAAACACATGGAAAGAACATTTTGAAAAACTATACAAAACAATACCACAAAATGGACAAATATTAGACCAAAAAATATTTATGAAAAACTAAAACAAATGGAATTGTCAATTAAAGACAATCAGAACCCCTGGACTCACCGATCACTGAGCAGGAGCTAAAGGAGAAATTGCAGGCCCTCCAGAATAGAAAAGCCAGCGGGGCAGACAGCATCTCCAATGAGATGCTGAAACACAGCAGCCCCAAGCTGCAGGAGGCCCTGCTCAAACTCTTCAATATCATTCTAAAGGTGGGTTATTTCCTGATATCTGGAATCAAGGATTAATTACACCCATATATAAAAATGGAGACAAATTCGACCCCAATAATTACCGGGCATCTGTGTGAGCAGTAATCTGGGGAAGGTGTTCTGCAGTGTCATTAACGCCGGATACTGGCCTTCCTTACCGAACACAGTGTCCTGAGCAAGAGTCAGATTGGCTTCCTTCCAAAACACCGGACATCTGACCACATTTACACCCTACACACCCTAATAGACAAACATTTAAACCAAAATAAAAATAAAATATTTGCTTGTTTTATAGACTTTAAAAAGCTTTTGACTCAATTTGGCATGAAGGATTATTTTACAAACTTATCCAAAGCGGTGTAGGGGTAAAGTATATGACATCATCAAATCTATGTATACAGAAAATAAATGCGGGTTAAGATTGGCAATAAAAGAACACAATTTTTCTCACAAGTGGGAGTGAGACAGGGCTGCAGTTTGAGCCCAACACTGTTCAACATCTATGTCAATGAGCTGGCCACAGTGTTGGAGCAGTCTGCAGCTCCTGGCCTCACTCTACATGACACTGAAGTTAAATTCCTGCTCTCACGCAGATGACCTGGTCCTGCTGTCACCCACAGAGCAGGGTCTGCAGCAGAGCCTGTCACTGCTAGAGCAGTACTGTCAGACCTGGGCCCTGGCAGTAAACATGAACAAGACCAGAGTCATGATATTCCAGAAGAAAGCCAGATCTCAGGGAAATAAGTACCACTTCACCCTGGGCAAAAACACTTTGGAACACTGCACACACTACACCTATCTAGGCCTAGAAATCAGCGTCAGGGAGTTTAAACTTGGCAGTGAATGCACTAAAAGAAAAAGCACGCAGGGCATTTTATGCTATTAAGAGAAAAATTCATATAAAGATCCCAATTAAAATTTGGTTAAAAATTTTGAAAGTGTCATCCAACCCATTGCCCTGTATGGCAGTGAAGTGTGGGGTCCGCTCACAGAGCAGGATTTTACAAAATGGGACAAACACCCAACAGAAGCCCTGCATACAGAGTTTTGCAAAAGTATCCTGCAAATACAAAGGAAAACTCCAAACAATGCATGCAGGGCTGAATTAGGCCAATACCCACTATTGATTAATATCCAAAAAAGAGCAATTAAATTTTGGCTCCATCTAAAAAATAGTAACATAAACTCTTACCACCATAAAGCCCTGCAATACCAAGAGCAGAGCCCAGAGAAGAGTCCCCTCAGCCAGCTGGTCCTGAAACTCACTGCACTAACACACACTAACACCAACCAGCTTCAGGACAGCTCCACTCTAACACATACAATCCGAGTCAACCAAATTATAGCACAAAACAAACAAGAATATCTTATTCATTGGGACACACACACTAAAACACAAAGCAAACTGGAATGCTATCGGGCCCTAAAAGACACTACACCCGGCTGAATACCTGACCAGGGTGAAAAACAGTAAACAGAGACAGACCTTAACCAAGTACAGGCTCAGTGAGCACAGCCTGGCCATCGAGAAGGGCCGACACAGGCAGACATGGCTGCCCAAAGAGGACAGGCTGTGTGATCACTGTCAGCTCAATCAGGTCGAGACAGAGATGCACTTTTACTGCAGTGCACAAAATATAAGAATATAAGGGAAGCCTTCTTCCCAAAAATACAAAATCTCTGCATAGACTTCTCAGACTTGCCAGACCCAGAAAAACTCCCCATCCTCCTCGGTGAGCACACAAGCTGTATTGAAGTGGCAGCCCAGTACACAAGCGCCTGCCACAGCCTGAGGGACAGGGAGTGACACTGAGGCTCCTCACACAGGGAGGAAAATAATAAATAAATAAATAAATAAATAAATAAATAAATACATGTTATAGAATACATATATAAATGTATATCATTATTGTTATTATTATTGTTGTTGTGATGTGTTTGAAGTACTGTGTTGTTTTGTTTTATTTTCAAAAGTTTAAAAGTTTGAAATGTTCATTGTAAAGATGGAATTTACGCATCATTGCTTTGGCAATACTTGTGAAAAATCAGTCATGCCAATAAAGCACTTGAAATTGAAATTGAATTGAGAGAGAGAGAGAGAGAGAGACTTTTAAGGTTCTTTATTTTCACATTTAAAATCTGTTACAAAAGTAACCAATAGGATGAACCCACAAAAAAAAGTAAAAATTACAATTTTTGCTTACTCCAGGGATCATCAAAATCTCCCCAGAGCATCAGTATAAAATCCTAAAAGACAAAGTATTTACCCTAAAACAGATATTAATACAACAAAAACCCTAAAACCTAAAGATACCTATATTCAAATTAATCCATTTAAAAAAAAAACCCAATAAGGTAAAAACACAAAAATTATGAAATTAAGATTCCTGCTGGTTCCAGGACATCACCAGCACATCACCATAAAAATCCTACAAAAAATAAAAGAAAACACTATTTTACCTTAAAAAAATAACACTCTGAAATTCATTATAAACAGACAAAAGTTTCAAATTAAATTAAAACAACAAGGTTTCCTTCCTCACTCACCGAACAGACAGCCTCACCCACACACCATTTCACCTGGAAGCCTTGTAGGTCACTTTTGCCCTGGAGACAGACAGCCCCTTACCTCCCTCAGCACTTTCTCTGCCTGTCTCTCGCAGCGCCAACCCAGCCTTCCTGCCAATTCTGCCGCACTGAGCCAGCAAGAGAGTCCAGGTGCCATCAGGTGTCCTAACCTTGTGATACCTGCCCTCACAAAACTTTCCTGCAGTGCTAGTGACTGCAGGCACTGCGCTCCGAGAAGAGTGTTAAACAGAAGTGGTTCCTCTAGGAGGCTCTGCACTGTTGAAACCTCCTCCTCCCTCTCCACTCTCACTGCCTTCCACACTTTTAAAATACTGCAATAAAAGGAGGGTAGGTTAGAACTGTCCAGAGTGTGATGGCTGATTAAAACAAATGAGTGCCGTATCCCAGCCCCTCTACTTTATTAAGGAAGAAGCAGGCTAACCTCTTCCAGTGGGCTCCCTCCCCAGCATACAGGAACCTTTGTATGGCCTGCAGTCTAAAAGCTGCCACCCTGCCGGCGATGCTGATGAGCCCCTGCCCTCCCTCATCACGGGGGAGGTACACTACAGCAGGCTTTAACCAATGCTTCCCCCCCCAGAAAAACTCCAGGAGAAGCTTCTGAAGACTGTCAATAATATCTTGGGGAAAGTCCACACACACCAGCCTGTGCCACAGCATTGAGGCAGTCAAATTATTAACTACCAGGACCCTCCCCCTAAATGACATTTGTTCCAGCAGCCCCCGCCACCGCCTCCAGCCTCCCCTGACTTTGTCTATCAGGCCCTCCCAGTTCTGCTCCATATAAGCAGCGGTACCGAGGAAGACCCCTAGCACCTTCATCCCTGATCTGCTCCACTTCAGGGTCTGTGGCAGAACCGGAGGGCCACTCCCCTGCCAGCTCCCTGACAGGAAGGTGTCAGTTTTGTCCCAGTTAATCTTCGCAGATGACGCTCTCTGGAACATCTCGAAGCTTCGCTGCAGCTCCAGGATATCTTCATTACTCGAGACAAACACGGTCACGTCATCTGCGTAGGCAGACACCTTCACTGACACAGGAGGAGCAGAGCATGGCAGTTTCCAGCCTGTCAGTCTACTCCTCAACAGAGCCAGCAGGGGCTCAATCGAGAGGGAGTAAACCATACCTGACAGGGGGCAGTCCTGCCTGATACCTCTGCACACCGGGAAAGGTTGGCTCAGCCCATGGTTGATTTTTAAAACACTAAAAATATTATTATATAAAAGTCTGATAAACTTAATAAATTGAGGACCAAAACCAAAGGCTTCCAGGGTTTTAAACAGATAAAAATGGTCGACCCGATCAAAAGCTTTTTCTTGATCTAAGGAGACCAGTCCCACATTAAAATCACCCATTCCTGTTGCTAAAAAAGTCTCTTATTAAAACACATTATCAAAAATAGACCTCCCCAGCACACAGTACGTCTGATCTGGGTGAATGATGTTAGCCATGCAGTTTCTCAATCTGTTTGTCAAACATTTCGAAAATATTTTTAAATCTGCACATAATAGTGAGACTGGTCTCCAGTTCTTCATCAGGCACAAGTCCCCTTTCTTAGGCAGCAGCGCAATGACGGCCCTACGGCAGCTTAACGGCAGCTCCCCGGACCTCAGGCTCTCCTGCAGCACAAGGAGCAGGTCAGGCCCCAGTTCATTCCAGAAGTGTTTGAAGAAGTCAATCGGTAGTCCATCAATCCCTGGGGCCTTTCCGCTAGTCAGCTGTGTGGCGGCGGTGCTCAGCTCCTGAAGTGTGATGTTTCCCTCCATGTCCTGCTGCTCCTCCTCGCTCAGCCTGGGCAGGTCCTGCAGCAGCATCTCCAGGTCTGCTGAGTTGCACGGTTCTTTATTGTATAAGTCCTGGTAAAAGTTCACCGCCGCTACACTGATGTCCTCCTTACTGAACAGTTCTCTGCCGCAGGGCAGTCGGACACAGAGCAGCCACTTACTGTTGG
Organism: Acipenser oxyrinchus oxyrinchus; assembly: GCA_030684275.1. NCBI lineage: Eukaryota > Metazoa > Chordata > Actinopteri > Acipenseriformes > Acipenseridae > Acipenser > Acipenser oxyrinchus. The sequence continues at coordinate 23,235,908 of CM060258.1, read as the reverse complement.
CTTTCTTCTTCTATAAGCCGAAGAAGAATTTACTGAGGGCGTCCATGTCCCTCAGCTCTATGAACCGGGAGCGCACCTGCGCTCCCCGCACCCTCTCCTCCAGCAGGCTGCTCAGGGTGGATCTCCTCTGCCTCAGGGTATCTTGTGCCGTCTCACTTGGGTGGCTGTCTGCTCAGCTCTCTAACTCAACAATCTCTCTTTCAAGCTCTGCATGGCTGCATTCCGTGACCTGGTTGCATCCCGAGTGTAATGCTGACAAAAAAGTCGAATCTGCACCTTACCCAAGTCCCACCACTGCTGCAGACTACTACACTGTTGTTTTTGGCTTCTCCAATTTCCCCACATGTCCTTTAAGTATTGTGTGAAAACTGTATCTTGCAATAATTTTAGATTAAAATGCCAATGGGAGGAAGAATGATTTTTTTTGGCAAAAATATATGTGACCAAGAGACAGTGATGATCAGAAAGACTAGTGGGAATTATTTGAGCTGTTATAAATGTATTAAGGGAGTGCTGAGGAGTATAAAATCTGTCCAATCTAGCCCTAACAGTACCTTGTGAAAGATTATGTGACCATGTATATTGTTTTGTATTAAGGTGTAGATTCCTCAAGATGTCAAGCAGGCCACCAGAAAGCAAAACAACAGCCAGCTATTTAGAGGAAGGGGGGTGGGGCTCAGCAGCGTTTCTGTCATTATTAAAATCAACAGTACAATTAAAATCCCCACCCACAATTAAAATATCCTCTGTATCGATATTTAAAAATGTCTGTTTTAACCTCTTAAAAAATAACACCCTTCTGCTCCCTATATTTGGGGCATAAACATTTATAAAAGTAAACACTACATCATTAATTCTAGCTTTAACTTTTAAAAGACGCCCTTTTTCAATCTCTTCAATTAATAAAATATCTGCTGCTAAACTCGGTTCAAAAAGCAAAGCGACCCTGCACTTGTATTGGAGCCGTGACTCAGCACACACTGTCCTCTCCACTGCCGCTGCCACTCCGCTTCATCACCCGGATCTGAGTGCGTCTCCTGGAGGAACGCAACTCCTACCCGCTTCTGTTCTAAAAAGCTTAAAACTTGTGCTCTCTTAAAACTTTGTCTGCAGCCATTAACATTAAAAGGGAGAAAATTTGTTTTTAGAAGCCATTAAAAGGTTAAAACCAAACAATAAGCAAAAATATTAAATATATAAAAACATACATTAATTAAATTATTCTTTGTTCTGTCTCAATGAATCGCTGCACAGCACGTACTATCTTTTTAAGTCTGTATCGTTTTGGCATGTCTAGCTCTTTCACTGTTGCCTTCTTTAATGCTAGTTCTGTGGATTTAATAAAAGATCTTAAATCAGAAAAAAGGTTGCTACATCCACGCCACGCTTGCCTTTCGCTTTATCAAGGAAATCATTTATCATTTTAAGTGGATATACAATGCTACGCCGAACGGTTTGGCTGTCGGGATGTCAGAGAACAGCTAAGAGTCGGAGATGTCTCCTTCATCTAGGTCTCCCCTCCCCGCAGCTCGTCTCGTCTTTTTCCAGACCAGCATCCGCCCGCTCCTCAGCTGTCTGCGCGGCGGCTGTTGCTGCTGCTGCGCTGGGAGTCAGGCTGGGCAGGATCCCCTACAGTGCCGGCCTGGGTCTCCCGCTGTACAGCGCCTCAGAGCCCTGCTCTGCCTTACCTTCACTCTCTGGCGAATTGATCTCATTTTTATTTATTTTTTCTTTTTTTTTTGAGTAATAAACTCACCCTCACCTTCACTTTCGGGATCCTCCCTTCTCCTGCAGAATGCTCCCTTTTTCCTGCCGCTGTGCATCCCTTTCTGGCTGCGGGTTTGGCTGCGGTGGTTCGCTGTGATCCTGCAGGTCAGGTCCCGTGGTGGTGCTCGGGACGCCGCTCTTCCTCCCGTGTTCCCCGATCACCCCTACCTCCTCCCCGCCAGCAGTAGCATGTCCCTGCTCTTTCATGGGGCACGATTTCCTCTGGTGTCCTGGACTCCCACACTTAAAACATTTCATCACGTCTGAACTAGCAAACACCACACAGCTTACTCCCTCTACATGAAAGGTCCATGCCACCTCAATAACAGCACTAGGGTTGTTCAACATTAAAAAAGCCTGTCTTCTAAAAGACTGTACATGTTTCAACCCCGGGTCTTTACAACCCAGCGACAGCGATTTTATTGGACCCATAAGTTTTCCATACCGACTCAATTCTCTTTCTAAAAGTTCATTTTTAATAAAGGGAGGCACATTCGATAAAATTACTTTAGTTACAGGTGTCGCTAACGGCGAAACCTGCACTAAATTCCCTTTAATAACAAATCCCTGTTCAACTATTTTATCAACTAGCTGTGTTCCGCTAAAAAACATCACTACAGCTTTATTCATCCTTGACGCAGAAATGATATTATTACTTCCCACAACCGAGGAGGCCGCCAGCAGGCAGTCCTCTACCGACACACCGGTGTCCGGCGAGCAGCGGAATGTACAAATGTACAAACACTAAATAAATAATATTTATAAATTATTATTTTTTTTGTTTTGTTTTTTTGTTTTTTGTTTTTTTGTTTTCAAATTGCCCGCTCCGACCAGCCCTTTGCCTTCCTCCCTGCACGCTCCTCCCACCAATCCCACAATCCTCAGAGACAGAGAGAGAGAGAGAGAGAGAGAAACTTTATTTAAAAAACAGACAGGAACAGTGAAGGCAATCTGCCCAGCCTGACCTGTATAGTTGGTTTATGTATTTTTGTGTTCGAGATTTGTTTTTGTTTACTCTTTTATTTTGCTCTGTGAGCGTGTTTTTTTTGTTCAAATATTTTATTTCTTTTTGTTATTTAAAAATAAAACGGCGCTGAGCGCTTTTAACTGCAGTACTTGCCCTGGTGTCAGTGTCAGTATCCTTCCTGCTTCTGCCGTGACGTCACCGCCCAGCCACCCTGTCACACGTGGTGTCCAGCGTGGGATCACCAGCGCCTCCTGGACGCCGGCAGAAGTAGGGTACTGCAGTTTTTTTTTTCGTTTTTTTCGTTTTTTTTATCACTTGTGGAGAAAGGAGAGTGAGGAGGAAGAAGGGGAGGAAGGCGAATGGGAGGAAAGAGGATGGGAAGGAGGAAGAACTGCAGACAGCAGCAGCTGCAACAGCAGGCACAGGAGGAGATCAGCTGGGAAGCCCTCCTCCACAGCATAAGCCAGACATACTGTTGCTGTATCTGTGGGGAGCGGGGGCATTTTCCAGTTAATTGCCCCCTCCCTGAAGAGCGGAATTACACGGACCTGGAGAGGGAGTCGGAAGGCCCACAGCCCAAGAGGGAGGAGACTGAGCGCTCACAGCCCAAGAGGGAGGAGTCGGTGCGCCCACAGCCCAAAAGGGAGGAGGCCGAGCGTCCACAGCCCAAGAGGGAGGAGCCGGTGCGTCCACAGCCCAAGAGGGGGGAGGCAGAACGTCCACAGCCCAAGAGGGAGGAGCCAGTGCGTCCACAGCCCAAAAGGGGGAAGGCCGAACATCCACAGCTCAGGTATCTGCCAGCAGAGGGAGCATGCCTGCTGGTTCCGCCGCCACCAGCAGAGGGTGAGTTCCTGCTGGTTCCACCTCCACTGCCCTGGGAGGACTGTGTGCCGCTCCCACCTCCGCCAGCAGAGGGAGAGTTCCTGCTGGTTCCACCGCCCTGGGAGGACTGTGTATCGCTCCCACCTCCGCCAGCAGATTGTGAGTTCCTGCTGGTGTCACCTCCACCTCCATGGGAGGACGACGTGTCGCTCCCACCACCACCAGCAGAGGGAGCATGCCTGCTGGTTCCGCCTCCGTCGCCGCCACCAGCAGAGGGAGCATGCCTGCTGGTTTCACGGCTGCAGCCTGAAGGGGAGGAGCCCCTGCCGCCTTCGCAGCCTGAAGGGGAGGAGCCCCTGCCGCCTTCGCAGCCTGAAGGGGAGGAGCCCCTGCTGCCTTCGCAGCCTGAAGGGGAGGAGCCCCTGCCGCCTTCGCAGCCTGAAGGGGAGGAGCCCCTGCCGCCAGAAGGGGTGGAGCCCCTGCCGCCAGAAGGGGAGGAGCCCCTGCTGCCTTCGCAGCCTGAAGGGGAGGAGCCCCTGCCGCCAGAACGGGAGGAGGCCCTGCCGCCTTGGCCGCCAGAAGGGGAGGAGCCCCTGCCACCAAAAGGGGAGGAGCCCCTGCCGCCTTGGCCGCCAGAAGGGGAGGAGCCCCTGCCGCCTTGGCCGCCAGAAGGGGAGGAGCCCCTGCCGCCTTGGCCGCCAGAAGGGGAGGAGCTGCCTCTGCCACCACCACCACCACCCGAGGGAGAGGAGCAGGAGCTGCCTCTGCCTCCACCACCACCACCTGAGGGAGAGGAGCAGGAGCTGCCTCTGCCTCCACCACCACCACCTGAGGGAGGAGCAGGAGCTGCCTCTGCCTCCACCACCACCACCACCACCTGAGGGAGAGGAGCAGGAGCTGCCTCTGCCTCCACCACCTGAGGGAGAGGAGCAGGAGCTGCCTCTGCCTCCACCACCGCCCAAGGATGCCAGCCTCGCACCGCCCAAGGATGCCAGCCTCGCACCCTCCAAGGATGCCAGCCTCGCACCGCCCAAGGATGCCAGCCTCGCACCGCCCAGGGATGCCACGCCCGCTCCACTCAGGGATGCCACGCCTGGATCGCCTGGGGCTGCCTGCGGCTCCGCATCCCCTGGGCTGCCTGCGGCTCCGCGATCGCCTGGGCTGCCTGCGGCTCCGCGATCGCCTGGGGCTGCCTGCTGCTCCGCACGCCTGGGGCTGCCTGTTGCCCGCATTGCCTGGGGCTGCCTGTTGCTCCGCATCGCCTGGGGCTGCCTGTTGCTCCGCGACGCCTGGGGCTGCCTGTTGCTCCGCGACGCCTGGGCTGCCTGTTGCTCCGCATCGCCTGGGGCTGCCTTTTGCTCCATACAGGGTACAGGGTACGAGGGAGAAGTGGAGCTCCCGCTGCCGCCTCCATGGCCAGGGGCTCCCCTCCTGAGTTCGCCTCCCGAGGGTCCGCTGCTGCCGCCGTCGCCTCCCGAGGGTCCGCTGCTGCCGCCGTCGCCTCCCGAGGGTCCGCTGCTGCCGCCGTCGCCTCCCGAGGGTCCGCTGCTGCCGCCGTCGCCTCCCGAGGGTCCGCTGCTGCCGCCGTCGCCTCCCGAGGGTCCGCTGCTGCCGCCGTCGCCTGGGGTCGCCAGGGATCCTGCTTCGCCTGGGGTCGCTACACTGTGGCCGGAGCCCCATGGAAAAATATTGGAAAGGGGGGGAGGTCAGGAGACCAGCTCCCCCAGCAGCATTTCTGTGGCTGGAAACGCTGTGGCCAGAGCCCCACGGAGGGGAGCTGCCGGCCATGAAGAAGGGGTGGGAGGTCAGGAGACCAGCTCCCCCCGCAGCAGTTTCGCTGCCGGAAATTGGGTGGCCGGAGCCCCACGGAGGGGAACTGCCGGCCATGAAGAAGGGGAGGAAGGTCAGGAGACCAGCTCCCCAGCCGCACTTTCGCGGCAGGATAGTGTGTGGCGGAGCCCCGGAAGAGGGAGCTGCCGCCATGAAGATTTGGGGTGCCAGAGATTCCACCATGGCCACCCCCAGAAACAACTTGCTTCCCCTCTTCCGGGACTTTGAGACTGAGGGGGAGGTGGCCGTTAGCCATGTGTGCGCTGCACAAGGGTGGGGATATGTAACAGGGCGAGGTGCCCTGTACATTGTTTTGTTTATTTATTTTTAGATCGGGGTCTCCTCCTCCGCCCCTGTGCAGTGTATTTTGTATTTATTTTGTATTATGATTTAGTATTATATTTACATGACGCACGAGCCGTATGTTTTATTGTTTTGTATTTTGACGGTGTAGCCGTTTGTTTATTTTGTTATTGTTTAGTAACGTGGATGGGCAGCCCCATCCACGTAGTAATTAATAAACTCGGGCAGATTGTGGCCGAGGGATAATAGAATAATTAATTACAAGCTAGTTAAACCCCTCGGCCACGATATAAAAAGGCTGCAGCTCTCTAGCTCGCGGTTGGTGTTCAAGAGGAGGAACAAGAGCAGAGAGAGAGAGAGAAACTTTATTTAAAAAACAGACAGGAACAGTGAAGGCAATCTGCCCAGCCTGACCTGTATAGTTGGTTTATGTATTTTTGTGTTCGAGATTTGTTTTTGTTTACTCTTTTATTTTGCTCTGTGAGCGTGTTTTTTTGTTCAAATATTTTATTTCTTTTGTTATTTAAAATAAAACGCGCGAGCCTTTAACTGCAGTACTTGCCCTGGTGTCAGTGTCAGTATCCTTCCTGCTTCTGCCGTGACGTCACCGCCCAGCCACCCTGTCACAGGGCCTAATGGCCTCTGCTCATTCATAATTCTTCTAATGTATGCAGGACATGGTTAAAGTAAACACAGGGGAATAGAGCATGAAACTAATATATAATAGATAAACTATATAATTTTTTCTGCTACGTTCTCATGACAGGTGTACACTGCTCAGGTTCCTGTGCAGGAGGGAAACTGACTAGAAAGGAAGATTTAAAAAAAAAAAAAAAGAAAAATTTTCATGATTATGGCTTCAGCGTCCTGTCTCTGAGGCAATGGCTGGCACTGAGGGGTGTTGTGTGAACTCATTTCATGATTGTGGCTTCAGCATCCTGTCTCCGAGGCGATGGCTGGCACTGAGGGGTGTTGTGTGAACTCATTTCATGATTGTGGCTTCAGCGTCCTGTCCCTGAGGCGATGGCTGGCACTGACGGGTGTTGTGTCAGCTCATTTCATAATCGGGGAGGCTAACTTTAGGACGTCTAAAAATTGGACAGCTGGGTTTATGCAACTAAAAAAAAAAGTGTCTGAAAGTGGACCAGAGCCGTCTTAAAACAAGGAATAGCAGGACTCGGACCACCACACACCCCTCAGTGCCAGCCATCGCTTCGATTAAATTAATCTCTATAAAAGTGACTGCAGTTTAGAGCCAGGAACTTTGTACACTGTAACAATGATGCCGTGCAGTTAGACTATAACATAATGTCCACAATGCAGTCCTAAAATAGTTAATGCATGCTAGCAACTAGATCACACCTCACAGCCCAAGCATATATTTTGCTTCCACACTGACTACTGTGCTTTAAATTGAACCTGAGTACAAATCTAGAACACCAATAGCATGGACCTGATGTTTATTCATGGAGAAGTAGAAGTTTCCCAGTGCAGACATGCAGATTGCATTGTATTGAAGTGCCGACTCACACCCAGGGGCCATCTGTAAGGGATAGGGATAGCTAAGCCCATTGCTGTGACAGTATTGCCATTGCAGTACTGTACCCCTCACTGCCAGGGCCCAGTCTCTGTAAGGGATAGCTAACCCCATTGCTGTGACAGTATTGCCATTGCAGTACTGTACCCATCACTGCCAGGGGCCAGTTTCTAAGGGATAGCTAACCCCATTGTTGTGACAGTATTGCCATTGAAGTATTGTACCCATCACTGCCAGGGTCCTGTCTCTGTAAGGGATAGCTAACCCCATTGCTGTGACAGTATTGCCATTGCAGTACTGTACCCAAATAAAAAGATTTAGCAAAACACAAAACACTGAACAAAACAAATAGACTGACAAACAAACACTGGATGAACCAAAACAAGTATCGTGCTGAACTGTTTCAGCACAAATAGCAATTGTTTTCTAATTATTATTCTTTTTCTCCTCCGTCCCCACAACAGTTTCAGTTCTAATTTTCTGTACACAGGGAACGTCTGAAATAATGCCAGACAATATTTCAACATCTGATTGTTCAGAAACTGATAGGGAGATGGAATTTATGTCCAAATTCGACTTTCCCACTAAACGGTGTGTAGATGATTGTGCATGTGTTGTGTCAGGAAATGCAAATGAAAACCAAATACGAGGGATGAAAAAAATGCAATATTTATTTTTTTAGGTCGGATCTTCCTCAAAGACCTAATTCCGAAAGGAAATACATCGTTTCTGAATCTCATTTGCTAGTTTATGTGATACGTGTCCATTCTGCAAACATTCTGAATCAGCTGGAGCTTTATCTGAGACTTTGAGGACGTATTTAGAAATAACACCGTGCTGCTATAACTGTGGGTAGGTCCGTTCATTAGTTGGAAAGAGAACAACTCCGTCTTGGTTTTATTTTCCCCGCTACGGATGTTTATTTATTTATTTATTTATTTATTTATTTGGTTTATTTTATTGAATACAGCATTAATAATAATAATACATCAAAATACAACATGCAAAGGAAACATGTACAGAGTGAAAGATGTCGACTACACAAAACCAGGTACAAGTTCCTTCCTTATGGAAAATTAGACAGACCATGTTTGTCACACAGACTAGTGTGTTTCCACGCTGAGGTAATATAGCTTACACAGCGCTTCACTGGGCATGCACCAGTACATCTGACAGTACATGCGGCTCAGAGGAGATGCTCGAGAACAGTGATTTTGGACATAGCAGTGTGGCATTATACAGATGTTTGGGCGCATACGGATTATTATACAATGACCAAATACATTCAGAACAGCAAAGTGGGATGGTTTTGTTTTATTTTTCATGTAGTGCTGGATGCAGCAGACAAACTAGAGAAAAAATCGGATATTTTTCTTTTTGGCTGCACAGTTCACAAACAAACCTTTATCAGCTTGATATGGTAATCTTTTCAATTCCTTATTGCTTTTTTTTCTTTTTTAAACAAATAAAAAGAAAATGGGAAGAAAGAGCGGCAAGAAGCAGCAGCAACCAGAAGATCCCTCCAGCATCTTCCCATGGTGCACCTGGTGTGGGGAGGTGGACCATCGCTGGAGGGAGTGCCCAGATGGTCCACCATCGCACTGGTGTGGCCGGTGTGAGGAGTTTGGGCACGGCTGGCCGGAACGCCCCTATGCGCGCCCATGGAGCAGCCGGACCAAGCGTTCTGGCTGGATGAAGCCACATCCCAAGCGCTATGGGCTGAAGATGGCCTGGACGCATTCATGGAACCCTGGGAGAGTCAACAGGGATGGTGCTAGTTGTGCAAGGAGTATGGGCACGGTGTGGCCAGCTGCCCACTCCCAGAAGAGGGGGAGCCCGTACGTCCAGCGCCCAAAAGGGGGGGAGCCAGTGTGACCGCCGCCCAAGAGGGGGAAGCCGGTGCCTCCACAGTCCAAGAGGGGGAAACCGGTGCCTCCACAGTTCAAGAAGAGGAAGCCCACAGTCAAACACAACCACCAGAAATCCAAAAATCCAACAAATTTGAGTCACTTCAACATTTAGATGACCAAAACCAACATCAAGAGAATGAAAGGAACAACATCCAGGACCCTATAAAGAGTGCTGGCCAGGCAGCAAAAAGAAGGGAGGTCATGATTGTTGGGGACTCCATATTGAGAAACACAGCAAGTTCAGTTCGCAGTTTGGACCCTCTTACTACAACAGTGTGCTGCCTTCCAGGAGCCTCTGTCACGCACATCACTGAGAACGTGGACAGGCTCCTAGAATGAACAGGAGACGACCCGGTAGTAGTCGTCCACATCGGTACAAACAACATTGGAAGAGACAAGCCAAGATCCCTGCAAAACAAATTCAGAGAGCTAGGAAGGAAATTAAAAGACAAGACCAAAACTGTGGTATTTTCTGGGATACTGCCGGCACCTTGCAAAGGACCATATGGACAGCTGGAAATACAAACTCAAAATGCATGGCTGAAATCGTGGTGCACACAGGAAGGCTTCTATATAGGCGGGACGGACTGCACTTAAACAGAAAGGGAACAAATCTACTCGGAGAAAGAATCCTTGAGGAGTCCAGAAGCATTTAAACTAGAAAGGAAGGGGGGAGAAAACAAAAAAACAGACTGGAGACCACATCAAAACAAGGGCAACAACTCACGTAAGACAGCTATTAAATGTATTTATCTTGATGCTAGAAGTCTCAGAAACAAAATGTATGAACTTGAAGCTACTGCACTAACAAGTAACTACGATGTGATAGGTGTTAAAGAAACGTGGTTGTCTGAGAGTGATGGAGATGAATATAATATTAGTGGGTACACACTGTATAGGAAAGACAGGCAGGACAGAAGAAGCGGAGGGGTAGCGCTATACATAAGAAATAGTCTTGAAACCCAGGTGTTAAATCTGGACAAAGAAAACAACGCCGAATCAATATGGGTCAGAATAATGGACAAAAATTCAAAGGGCATAATAATAGGAGCATGCTATAGACCGCCAAATTCAGACGCAAAGCAAAATAATCTGTTATACAATGACATTAGAAATGCGTGTAGAAAAGGAGAAGCCATACTAATGGGGGATTTCAACTTCCCCCATATAAAATGGGAGAACCCGGTGGGGAGCACGGCGGACAAAATTGAAATGGTGGAAATGACAAATGACTGCTTCCTAACGCAATTTGTCAAGGCACCGACTAGAAGGGAGGCATGCCTTGATTTAGTCTTTTCAAATAACGAAGACAGAATAACTAAAACAGAGGTCAGAGAGCCATTGGCAAACTCAGACCACAACATGGTCTCATTTGAAGTGTTTTTTAAAACCCCAAAAGTAATGACTAAAGCTAAGGTTTACAATTTAAGAAAAGCAAACTATGAAGGTATGAAACAGAGACTAGCAGATGTAGATTGGAGTAAAATAGAGAAAACATCCACAGAAACAGGATGGCTGTTTTTTAAAAATGTTGTACTTTTTTGAACTGCAAACACAAGTCAAAAAGGAAGTGAGAAAGGCCAAGAGAGAGATAGAAATCAATATTGCTAGGGGGCTAAAACCAATTCCAGAATGTTTTTCCAATATTATAACAGCAAGAGAACATTCAAAGAGGAGGTCAAATGTCTAAGAGACACAAATGGCAAAATCATAGATGAAGAAAAAAATAGCAAATATATTAAATGATTACTTTTCACAGTTTTTTACAAAGGAGGACACGGACAACATGCCCCACATGTCGACCTGTTCCTATCCAGTTTTAAATAACTTTAGCATAACAGAGGCAGAAGTGTTAAAGGGACTAGGAGCTCTTAAAATAAACAAATCCCCTGGGCCGGATGGGATCCTCCCAATAGTACTGAAAGAAATGAAAGAAGTTATTTACAAACCGCTAACTAAGATCATGCAACAGCCTCTTGACACAGGGGTTGTACTGACAGACTGGAAAATTGCAAACGTAATACTGATCCACAAAAAGGGAGACAAAACCGAACCAGGTAACTACAGACCAATAAGCTTGATTTCTATTATATGTAAACTTATGGAAACTATAATAATATCTAAAATGGAAAATTACCTATATGGGAATAATATCCTGGGAGACAGTCAGCATGGTTTTAGGAAAGGGAGATCGTGTCTAACTAACCTGCTTGACTGCATGGTTTATTTAGATTTCCAGAAAGCTTTTGACAAAGTCCCGCATAAAAGATTAATTCTCCAACTGAACGTAGTAGGGATTCAAGGAAATGCATGTACATGGATTAGGGAGTGGTTAACATGTAGAAAACAGAAAGGAGAAACCTCAAAATGGAGCGAGGTAACCAGTGGTGTACCACAGGGATCAGTATTAGGTCCTCTGCTATTCCTAATCTACATTAATGATTTAGATTCTGGTATAGTAAGCAAACTTGTTAAAGTTGCAGACAACACAAAAATAGGAGGAGTGGCAAACACTGTTGCAGCAGCAAAAGTCATTCAAAATGATCTAGACAGCATTTAGAACTGGGCAAACACATGGCAAATTACATTTAATAGAGAAAAGTGTAAAGTATTGCATGCAGGCAATAAAAATGTGCATTATAAATATCATATGGGAGATATTGAAATTGAAGAAGGGAACTGTCTTCATCTAGACAATGTGGGGAAGCTATAAAAAAGGCCAACAAGATGCTCAGATATATTGTGAGACGTGTTGAATTTAAATCAAGGGAAGTAATGTTAAAACTTTACAATGCATTAGTAAGACCTCACCTAGAATATTGTGTTCAGTTCTGGTCACCTTGTTACAAAAAGGATATTGCTGCTCTAGAAAGAGTGCAAAGAAGAGCAACCAGAATTATCCCGGGTTTAAAAGGCATGTCGTATGCAGACAGGCTAAAAGAATTGAATCTATTCAGTCTTGAACAAAGAAGACTACGCAGTGATCTGATTCAAATATTCAAAATCCTAAAAGGTATAGACAATGTCGACCCAGGGGACTTTTTTGACCTGAAAAAAGAAACAAGGACCAGGGGTCACAAATGGAGATTAGATAAAGGGGCATTCAGAACAGAAGATAGGAGGCACTTTTTTACACAGAGAATTGTGAAGGTCTGGAACCAACTCCCCAGTAATGTTGTTGAAGCTGACACCCTGGGATCCTTCAAGAAGCTGCTTGATGAGATTCTGGGATCAATAAGCTACTAAGAACCAAACGGCCTCCTCTCGTTTGTAAACTTTCTTATGTTCTTATGTTCTTAGGTCCAGAATCTATTTTTTACAGTAGCATCTTGGAATTGGTATCCTTTTTTCAGAACACTCTGGCGAACATTATAAAGTACTTCAGAAACCTTACAAACTTAGATTTTTTTTATTATTGTTATGTATTCTGCATAGATACAGGTATAAAAACATGTTATTCTATGACCTGAGGGACCTTACAATGAAATAATAGCTATTCATTCCATTATTATCAGTATTAAGGAAAATAAAAACGCACCTGATAATTTTAGTTCATGAAATAGTATCTGCTTATATCCACTCGTTTCTTGATATTTACAAATGTTGTAAAAACATATATATTAAAACACGAGACGAATAATGTTCAAATATAACTATAAGTCAAATACATAAGATTTAAAGTGTTTTCACAATCTTGTCTTAGCTGTAAAACAAGTTCTTTTGTCATGTTTTGTTTGTGCGTACTTGCTGAAAATGTCTCTGCCCCTTGAAAATTAAATCTCAGTGACGTCAAGAAAAAACAAGCAAGCAGTGAAATTCAACCCCTTCCTTTATCCAATGATATTCATTAACAAGCTGTACTGCAAAGTATGGTAGCCCAGTAAGTCAAAGAAACGAAGGGCGTTTTTTATCGTGTTTACCTGATCATAGTATGACACTTCAGTATGATCGTGCTCACAGCCATAACTAGGGGTGGGTGAGCGGGGCAGCTGCCCAGGGCGCAAAGCCACGAGGGGTGAAAATATAGCTTAAATGCATTTTTTCTGCGGTTCTCAATGTTTTTTTGTCAGCTGTTGGCGCACCCCTAGCAGTTTGAAGATCGCATGTCTCTGCAGTAGAAAAGGGAATGTGTCACTTCCTTAGCAACTGTCTTAACGACCACGAACCTGGTTCTACACAAACCAACACCACAGCCTTCAGTTCGTTATTATTATGGCATTTCTGTGTCGTTCGCTTCCCCTGTGGTGTGCATTACTTATTTATTTATTCGCTCCTGCAGCCTTCAGGACCAGCACTACTATAAACGTAATGAAATGTAATGGCACGTTTCAGAACACGTATTAAGCACCTGCGTAATAAAGGTAAACCAAAACATTACGATAGGATAGACAACAGTAAGAAATTAACTTATAAGAAAATGCAAATAGATAAACGGCCCTTAAAATTCACCATCCTGAACTACAAGATGTTAAATGTGGTGCCAGTATTTATTTATTGGAATAAAATTCAGAAAAAATGAGCCCCCATTTGCTATTTTAAGCACCATTATAAAACAAGTTTATTTAATAATTACGTAGCTCTTATAGTGCGTTAAAATATGCATGTACTGTATAAAGAAACACAAAATCGAGTTATTATTTTTAATGACCTTATTTTTTGGTTAAAAATAGCATATGAACCTGCATGGCTCTTGCTAAATTCTAAATTGTTTTAGATCTTTAGGGAAATGGAAGAATTTTCTTTTTGCTAACTATATACAGTACTGTGCAAAAGTTTTAGGCAGGTGTGAAAAAATGCTGTAAAGTAAGAATGCTTTCAAAAATAGACATGTTAATAGATTATATTTATCAATTAACTAAATGCAAAGTGAGTGAACAGAAGAAAAATCTAAATCAAATCCATATTTGGTGTGACCACCCTTTGCCTTCAAAACAGCATCAATTCTTCTAGGTACACTTGCACAAAGTCAGGGATTTTGTAGGCATATAGTCAGGTGTATGATTAAACAATTATACCAAACAGGTGCTAATGATCATCAATTCAATATGTAGGTTGAAACACAATCATTAACTGAAACAGAAACAGCTGTGTAGGAGGAATAAAACTGGGTGAGGAACAGCCAAACTCAGCTAACAAGGTGAGGTTGCTGAAGACAGTTTACTGTCAAAAGTCATACACCATGGCAAGACTGAGCACAGCAACAAGACACAAGGTAGTTATACTGCATCAGCAAGGTCTCTCCCAGGCAGAAATTTCAAGGCAGACAGGGGTTTCCAGATGTGCTGTCCAAGCTCTTTTGAAGAAGCACAAAGAAACGGGCAACGCTTGAGGACCGTAGACGCAGTGGTCGGCCAAGGAAACTTACTGCAGCAGATGAAAGACACATCATGCTTACTTCCCTTCGCAATCGGAAGATGTCCAGCAGTGCCATCAGCTCAGAATTGGCAGAAAGCAGTGGGACCCTGGTACACCCATCTACTGTCCGGAGAAGTCTGGTCAGAAGTGGCCTTCATGGAAGACTTGCGCCAAAAGCCATACCTCCGACGTGGAAACAAGGCCAAGCGACTCAACTATGCACGAAAACACAGGAACTGGGGTGCAGAAAAATGGCAGCAGGTGCTCTGGACTGATGAGTCAAAATTTGAAATATTTGGCTGTAGCAGAAGGCAGTTTATTCGCCAAAGGGCTGGAGAGCGGTACACGAATGAGTGTCTGCAGGCAACAGTGAAGCATGGTGGAGGTTCCTTGCAAGTTTGGGGCTGCATTTCTGCAAATGGAGTTGGGGATTTGGTCAGAATTAATGGTCTCCTCAATGCTGAGAAGTACAGGCAGATACTTATCCATCATGCAACACCATCAGGGAGGCATCTGATTGGCCCCAAATTTATTCTGCAGCATGACAACGACCCCAAACATACAGCGAAAGTCATTAAGAACTATCTTGTGTCTTGTTGCTGTGCTCAGTCTTGCCATGGTGTATGACTTTTGACAGTAAACTGTCTTCAGCAACCTCACCTTGTTAGCTGAGTTTGTCTGCCAAGTGTTTAATCTGTAGTATTTGGTATTTAATCATATCTTGATGTAACTGTCACTGTCACTTTTATCTGCTGTATTATTGAATTGTATTTTGTCACACTTGAACTTGCTTGAACTAGTCATTGTATTATTACTTGTACTGTAACACTTGAAATGTATTTGCTTATGATTGTAAGTCGCCCTGGATAAGGGCGTCTGCTAAGAAATAAATAATAATAATAATCTTCAGCGTAAAGAAGAACAAGGAGTCCTGGAAGTGATGGTATGGCCCCCACAGAGCCCTGATCTCAACATCATCGAGTCTGTCTGGGATTACATGAAGAGAGAGAAGCAACTGAGGCTGCCTAATCCACAGAAGAACTGTGGTTAGTTCTCCAAGATGTTTGGGCCAACCTACCTGCCGATTTCCTTCAAAAACTGTGTGCAAGTGTACCTAGAAGAATTGATGCTGTTTTGAAGGCAAAGGGTGGTCACACCAAATATTGATTTGATGTAGATTTTTCTTCTGTTCACTCACTTTGCATTTTGTTAATTGATAAATATAAACTATTAACATGTCTATTTTTGAAAGCATTCTTACTTTACAGCATTTTTTCACACCTGCCTAAAACTTTTGCACAGTACTGTAGATGGAAATGTTTATGTCTTTCTGAATATGCTTCAAGCCATTAAGTCTTTCATCCATGTTTGTGTTACGATTATTTTCAATCCATGCTTTTTTTACAGTACCAATCAATGATTATGAGAAAACGCCACACATGAACTTAATTAAAAGTTATATATAAGAGGATATTAGAGATATTAAATGATTTTGTAAGGGTAATGTGGCTGCTAAAATAATCATACAGTAGTTTTTATTTTTTACAGCGACACTGCCAAAATTCCACAAATGCATGCACTTACTGATCAAGTTTTAATTTGATCAGAAAAAAGAAAACTATTTAATCTTCCTTATTATAATCACAAAAACTAAACTCCAGCCCTGACTAACAAAACATGACCATATGTAAAATAAACTCATTCTCATTGGTTGGTACTAAAAATGTATGGATTGAATATAATCGTAGAAGCAGGAAATATAACCTTGCAGTTAACACGTGTTAACAAGTTTGTGGCGGTAGCCACACATAGTGTTGCAGGAAACGCATTACCTGCTTATTCAAAATTCTGAATAGCAGAGATGGCCAGGCAATGTCTTCTCTTTTTGATTATTAGCTCCTTTTTGTTTGCCTTATATAGTTACATAAGAACATAAGAAAGTTTACAAACGAGAGGAGGCCATTCGGCCCATCTTGCTCGTTTGGTTGTTAGTAGCTTATTGAAATTGCAGTTATTTCTGTCTCTTATTTTTAGATTTTTTAGGGCATCTATATGTATTCATTCAATATGTTTGCTGTACCTGTGTGTTTTGCACTACCCTTATACTGGGGATTTTACGGTAATTATTTGTGCTTGCTCCTTTTTTCCCTCCACTAGTCACCTGATGGAGGCAGGCCTTCAGTTCCTGTTTCCTGTTTTAGGCAGTGGCGTGCCGTCAGGACCTTCAAGGTATTCTCTGTTGACCAGACAGTGCCAAGTTAACCGTCAGTCAAATGACATTACGTTGCCTCACTCACTTGCATACAGTGTGCTTGCTTATACTATAAAGCATACTACTCTAATTATTATTTGTTCATTTGTCTGACGCCTTTATCCAAGATTTCTTACAGGATTTACTAGAGGTTTTTTAAGAGTCTAGGGGTTTCTTGAAGGGGATGTGTTCAGCCAATAAGAGATCTGCATAAGTCTAAAACAACGACCAGACGCTAGAAAAAAAAAACAGTTGAGGGTATTCTCCGTTTCAGTTGAAGGGTTTGAGTGAGTTTAACCAACAGGCGAGTCGAATAATGTCCTTTTTCTTAGACCGGCGACCAATCAGGAGTGAGCAGAGGCGGGCCATAAATCTCCCAGGGTATTCTCTGCCTCACTTGAAGGCCCTGCTTTAGCAACCAATGGGAAAGTCAAAGCTCTGATAGCTGACCAATTAATGAGCAACCCCAAAACATGAATATTCCTTGGTTAGCACTGCAGTTAGGTGGATAGCTGGATTTTGCACGATATTGCTTATAAATATACATTGATAAATACAAATACCTTTAAAACATCTAATTATTTAGAATTTTATTTTACACTAAAATAAAATAAAAATGTGAGAAAACAGAGACATCATAGTCAATTTGGTTACGAATCCTTTTTCAAGGAGAACTTTCTCTGAAAAATTGGAGATTGTTAAAAAAGGGAGATATACACCACAGATCCCCGAGCTGACACGGGAAGGGAAAGGATATAATCGGCACTTTCAGAATTCAAATTATGAAAGGTATCTGTGGCTTACAGGTAGCTGCCACTTAAAAAAAGGAGGGGGTGTGGTTGCGGCGACTCTGCTACCCCAGTCCATTTTGTCACGGCACACCACTGGTTTTAGGGTGGGTAGGGGAAGGAAGGAGATTGGGGTGTGGCTGTTGCTCACCTTTGTTTGTTAGGATCTTTTGTTGTAGTACTTTACTTTTTTGTTTTAACATTATTTGTTTGTAAAGTATAGTTTTTGTTTTTTTCTTTCAACTATCCTAACAGCTCAGGCTGCATTTTCTTGACCACCAGTTTTTTCCCTGCATACCTTTTATGATTGGGGTTCTGTTTATTTTTGCCAGTTTTTTTGTTCTAAAGATTTACAACGACTGCATTGCAGATTCACAGAACCAGCACTGGATCAGGAGCAGCCAGGGTGAGATCTTCTTCAATTGTTATTTCTATATTGGATTACAGTTTTTTCTGAATGGCCATGCATGTTTTTTTTATTTTTGGGATGGCTGGCATGGGATTTTTCCAGGACATTGTTTTATTGGTGATTTATATATTGCCTTTATTAGGCAATATATAAATCATCAATGTGATTGAGTAGTGGTTAGGGCTCTGGACTCTTGACCGGAGGGTCGTGGATTAGTGTGGAGTAGTGCTTAGGGCTCTGGACTCTTGACCGAGGGTCGGGTTCAATCCCGATGGGGTACACTGCTGCTATACCCTTGAGCAAGGTACTTTACCTAAAATTGTAATTTACCTAAAATTGTAATTGTAAAAACCCAACTGTATAAATGGGTAATGGTATGTAAAAAAAAATGTGATATCTGTATAATGTGAAATAATGTGATATCTTGTAACAATTGTAAGTCACCCTGGATAAGGGTGTCTGCTAAGAAAATAATAATAATAATAGTTTTTTGATCAGGACTGTTATTGTTGTTTCTTTATTTCTTCTACCAGTGATATTTATTGCCTTCCAAAAGTTTGCTATAGGATGTTATTCAGACAACTTTTGTTCATTTCCTCAGTAGCAATACATTTATTTTTGGTTGCCTCTGTTTGGCCCCTTTTTCATAATTATTTTTTGTTGTGGCAATTGACTGCCATGATTAGTTAATTTTGTCACAAGTTCCTTTCCGTTTTAAGTAACGTCTTGTTCCCTTCAAACATGTTAAAGGAGAGATTCTGAAATATTATTATTATTATTTATTTCTTAGCAGCCGCCCTTATCTAGGGCGACTTACAATTGTTACAAGATATCACATTATTTTTACATACAATTCCATTAGTTTTTACATACAATTAAACATTTACGCAGTTGGGTTTTTACTGGAGCAATATAGGTAAAGTACCTTTCTCAAGAGTACAGCCTATTTAAAGGACGGCAAACATTCTGCGCCGGCTGCCTATTGGCAGCCGGCGCACCAGCTGCCCAAAGGCAGCCGGTGAAAAGATTCAGTTTGGCACCCCTAATCAAAAGGGGTGCCAACAAAACCGGCCATTAACTAACCCAGTTGTTTTTTCCTGTAAATTAAACGTTCAAAACAAAGGGGTGGTGCAGAGCACGCCACCCAGAGCCCACTGGTCGACAAAAGCCGCCATGTCGCCAGTGGACTCCGCGTCGGCGTGCTCTAGCGCCACCCGGAGCGAAGGAGGGCCCTGAACATGGCCCCAGAGTCAAAGAGACCCTCCCCGGTGATCTTACGCTTCCTGGTCTTGTAGATGGTAAGTTTGCCAAGAGCCAGAAGCAGATTCACCAGGAGGTCTCTCTCCTTGCTGGAGCCACGAACAGGGTGCCCAAAAATAAAAAGGGTGGGGGAAAAATGCAGCCAGAACTGCAGCAGGAGGTTCTTTAGGAACAAAAAGAATGGCTGCAGCCTGGCGCAATGGAAGTAGATGTGGAACACCGACTCGGACTGACCGCAGAAAGGGCATGCGGGGTCCGAGTCGGTGAAGTGACGCAGGACCTCTCCTGACGCAAGCGCTCCGTGTAGCACCCTCCATCCCAGGTCCCCAGCACCTCTGGGGACCAGCGGGGAGTACAAGGCCTCCCACTGGGGACTCTCACCCTCCGGGTTGGAGGGGCTCCCGCCAAGCGGTGTCTCGGCGGGAGACGAGGGCGAGGAAGTGGAGGGTGTGGAGCGTCATCGCGTACAGGGTCCTCCTCGACACGGAATGAAGGGGGGTCGAGGAGAACTGCGAGATCCTGCTCAGGTGATTCTCGAGGGGAGGCTGAGGGGGAGCCCTGTCCTTTGGTCTTATCAGCAGGACCGGAGAGCCGGGGGTAGGGAGGGATGATGGCTCCCCGGTCCTGAGGACCCCCTCGAGGTACCTGACAGAGTCTGGGTGCAAAGCTGCTTTGCACTCCCGGAACGCTCGGCGGGCCGTTCTGAGGGTCCCCGAGTCGCCCTGGCGACCAGCCACTCGGGAGTCAGCCACGCCGAGCATTGGTGATCCAGGAGATCCCAGACTCTGGTCACCTGGGCCGAGATCAACAGGCTCCGCACCGCTGGGATTCCAACGCCTGCGCACCTAGGTGGGGGTTGTGCAGCAGGGGCTCCAGAAGGAATTCCTCCCCTCGGTCGGAACCGCCTCGGCCGATGTCGAACATGCTCCGGGTCTTGAGCAGGTCCCTGTAAAGACCGGCAGCTCGGGAGACGGATCCCCGGGAGGTTGAGCCAGAACAGCTGCCGGTCGTAGCCCAAGCGGTGCAGCTGGCGCAGGAGGAGGGAGGCCAGCGCGCACCACTGCGGGGCCGGGTCTGCGTACAGGTATCTCTGCAGGGTCTGGAGGCGGAAGGTGTGCACCTGAGTCCTGATGCACACCAACCCTTGTCCTCCCTCGGCCAGAGGGAGGCTCAGCACCTCCACAGAGACACAGTGCTTTCCGGCCCAAAAGAAGTCCGTCAGCTTCTTCTGGACCCTGGCCATAAACTCAGGGGGCGGGCTCAGGACGGTGAGTCGATGCCAGAGCATCGACGCCACCAGCTGGTTGATGACCAGAGCCCTGCCCCTGAAGGAAAGCACTTTCAGCAGACCCGACCACGACCTCAGTCTCGCAGCAACCTTGTCCTCCAACTCCACCCAGTTGGCTGCGACCGAGGTCTCCGGGGCTCAGGTGGACTCCCAGGTATTTGAAGCTGTCCGCTCCACTGGAATTGCTGGAGCGCGCAGGGAGGGAGTCCACCCGCCAGGGGCTAACTAACAACCCGGAGCATTTGGTCCAGTTGATCCTGGCAGAGGACGCGGCAGAGTAAACGCTCTGGCAGCTCCGCATCCTCTCCAGATCGACCGGATCGGAGGCCACTAGGAGCACGCCGTCGGCGTAGCCGACAGGACCACCTCGTGTCCGGCGCCGAGCGCCATCCCGTGAGCCTCCTGCGAAGGAGGCAGAGGAAGGGCTTGATGCACAGCGCTGCACAGTTGTCCGGACAGAGGGCAGCCTTGACGCACTCCTCTCCTGAACGCGAGGGGTGCGGTCAGGGACCAGTTCACCTTCAAAAGGCACTCGGCAGAGGCGCATAACATTCGAAGAGGCCGACGAACTTTGGCCCGAATCCGAATGCTCGCAGGGTTCCAAAGAGATACTCGTGATCCACCCGGTCGAACGCCTTCTCTTGGTCAAGAGACAAGAAGGCGACCGACCGACCGGTCCTCTTGCAGTAGTGCAACAGGTCCCGAACCAGGAAGATGTTGTCGAAGATCGTCCGGTTCGGGACCGTAGGACTGGTCGGGTGGACCACGCCTGCCAGCACGGACTTGAGCCTCAGGGAGGCGGCCTTGGCCACGATTTTGTAGTCCGTGCACAGCAGCGAGACCGGGCGCCAGTTCTTAAGGCAGCGAAGATCCCCTTCTTGGGCAGCAGCGTGATCACCGCCGCCTCATCGAAAGGGGCATCTCCCCGGTCTCAGTAGGCTTCGCCAGGACCCGCGCAAAGGCGGGCCCCAGCAAGTCCCAAAACTTTCTGAAGAACTCCACGGTCAGCCCGTCGATGCCCGGCGATTTGTTGTAGGGCATCAGACTAAGAGCGCCAGAGAGCTCGGCCAGGGTCAGTCGACCTCGAACTCTTCCCTGACGCCCTCGCCGACCGTGGGAAGCCCATCCCAAAGAACCCTGCACGCTGCCGGAGTCGACGGGATCCGGAGAGAAGAGGTCCGAGTAAAAGGCTCGGGCCCTCTCGCTCACGCTCTCCGATCCGCCAGAAGGGAGCCGCCGTCCGCCAAGAAGGCAGGTGATGTTTTACGGTCTCCCTTCTTTTTCTCCAACGAGTAGAAGAAGTGTGCGCGCGGTCCATCTCCCGAAGGAACTGGATCCGCGAAGCACGTAGGCCCCCGGGACCGCTGGAGCTGCAGGTCCCGCAGGGTGCACTTCTTCTCCTCATACGCGCTCTGCTCGAGTTGGTCCTCGCGAGCCAGGCGGCTCTCCAGATCGAGCAGCTCCCTTTCCAGCCGCCGATCCGTGAGTCCCTCCGCCTGCTCGCGCCCTCGTGTACTCCTGACAGAAGATCTTGATCTGCGCTTTCCCCACGCCCCACCACTGACGCCACATGGGGAAGCGAGATCGCCGGCCGTGCCAGACCGCCCAAAGTCCCGAACGACCGCTCAAAGCGCCGCCCTCCAACAAGGCGTTGTTAAAGTGCCAGTAGGCGGAGGCGTGCCCGACTGGCACCTTGGCCACCGCCACGGCCACCAGGATGTGGTCCGTGAATGGCGCCGGCCTTATGTCGGAGGAGCGAACGCAGTGAGCGTGGCTCCTGGTGACGTAGAACCTGTCGATCCGGGACTGAGACACCCGCCCCTCCCTCACCCTGGTGAAGGTGAAGGCGGGGACGTCCGGGTGATGCCAACGCCAGATGTCGACCAGAGAGAGCCGAGCGGCCAGCTCTCTCAGTGCTGCTGACGAGAGAGGGTAGTGTTCTCGCCCCGCCACCCTGTCCGCAGCCTCGAGGGTGCAGTTGAAATCACCCCCGAGGACCACGCACTCGTCGGCGCTGATGTTGTTCATATAGGTCGACATCCGGCGAAAGAAGTGGACCCTCGCCGGACCCATGGACGGCGCGCACACGTTCACCAGGTGAACGATACTGTTGCCGTCCCGGATCCGTGGTGTAACAGACGGCCCGGCACGACGTCTACCACATCGAGTACCGTGGGAAGAAAGGACCCGAGAAGAGCGTCGCCACCCCACAAGAGGTGCCGGTGAGATGGCTGAACGACACTCTCCCCACTCCAGAAGCCAGTTGGCTTCCGCCTCTGGGGTCGTGTGGGTTTCCTGCAGGAAGCACACAGAGTAACCCCTTTTTCAGGTAGGAGATTACCTGGGCCCTGCGGAAAGGGTCCCTACACCCGTTGACGTTCACAGTACCGATGTGATACATGATCCTCTGTCAGGAGTTGTTGGCGACGCTCACGGGAGATCCTGAGTTCTCCCGAAGCTCACCAACTGGTCGTGTAACTTGCAGGCCCGAATGTGCACGTTCGAGCCCGAAGTTTTACTGTCATGGCTGGCCCTGAGGAAGGACCTCACAGACTGTAAGATCCTCTGGAAGTCCCCCCATTTGTCCAGGGCCAGCATTACCTTGTCCCTGCGGTGGACAGTGGCCTCCAAGAATTCGTGGAGCTCCACCACAGGGATGTCTGGGAGAGAGACGGACGGCACCTCCGAGCCCACGCTGCCCGTGGACTCGGTCTCCTCCTCCCTCTCCCTCAGCTCTCCATCGCCCCCCTCGCGATGGTAAAGCACAACGCACTCCCGTTGGTGGGTGAGCGCGTTGCGCCTTATTTTGAGCTTCACCGGTCCTCCCTGCGCCCCACCCCCAGGGGACGCAGCGGGAGAAACCGGCGGATGGACCCTCGTGGGGACCATCTGCACCCTGGATTTCGGGGCAGACGGGCGCCGGCGTACGCCGCCGAGCCAGATGGTTTGGTCCCCGGTCTGGGTCCCTCCTTTGAGGTCCGAGGCACGGTCTCAGGCCCGCCCTCTTTCCTCGAAGGAAGGGGATCCACCCTCTCGGGTCCTTCCCTCCCTCCCCTAGAGAAAGGGGATACACCCTTCGGGTCCTTCCCCTCCCTCCGCATCAGTCACCGGGACCGCCTCAGGCGATGTTTCCCCCCCGACGGCCGCGCAAGGTCCAGAGCCCTCATCGCCGCCGGAAAGGGAAGCCCGAGGCGGTTGTTCTTCAGGGGCTCCTCCCGAGCCCCTCGGTGACTGGAATTTGGCCCTCGACGCTGGGTCGGGACCGGTTTTGGCCCGTTGCACTTCGGGAGGGGATCTACCTCGAGGGCACCACCTTCTGCCCTCTCTGGTTCTTCCCTCCCTTCTGTGCTCCGGAGGCCATTGTGGCGCTGGCTCCGCAGAGCCCACGCCTGCCTCAGGGGTGTTTTCTTATCCCCTCAGCGGCAGCACGAGGGCCGGAACCCCGTCGCCGCAAGAGAGGGAAGCCTGAGGCAGCTCTTTTCTGGGTGGGGGCTCTTCTCCCCCTCCGGCCCCTCGGCCGTGGTCGCCTGCATGGGCTCCGCATTGTCCGCGGAGCTCACGCCTGCCTCGGGGGCCGAGTCCGCCTCCTCCCCGGAGACGGGAGCCAGAGGCAGCTCTTTTTCTGGGAGGGGTTGTTCTTCCCCCCCCTCTGGCCCCTCGGCGGGGGTCACCTGCATGGGCTCTGCTTTATCTGCGGAGCCCGCTTCTGCCTTGGGAGCTGTTTCTGCCGCCCCCTCCTCGGCAACACAGGTTTCAGGACCCGTGTCGTCGGAGGAGGAAGGCGGTGCCCGAGGCAGGTGTTCTTTTGGGGGCCCCTCCTGTGCCCCCTCGGCGACCTCCTCTGCGAGGTTTCCGAGGTCTCTTTATTGACAGGGAGGGGATCTACCCGAAGGGCTCCTCCCTCTGCCCTCTCGGGTTCCTTCCTCCCCATTTGCATCTCAGCGGGGGCCTCTTCCATGGGCTCCGCTTCTTCTGCGAGCCCTGGACCGCCTCGGGGATGGATCCTTCTCCCCTCTGTGGCATTACGAGGACCGGAGCCCTCATTGCCAGTAGAGGGGGGACGCCGAGGCGGCCGCTTTGGTTTTGGGGGGCCTTCTTTCGCCCCCCCGGGGACCCTCACCAAGAGGCCGGGACGTGTGCACGCTTGCGCCTTCCTCTTCCCCCTGATGCTGCCGGAGGCTGCCCCCTGCCCTGTGACGGCGACGGGGAGCTCGCCTCCGGCAGTGCTGCTCTCCTCACCCTCTGTGGGGATGAGGTGTTTGGTTTTACGGGCGGCTTTGCCGCCCTGCCTCGCGGGGGGTGCCGGCGGGGGGGACTCCCCCTGACCCGCCGCCAGATGGTGGGGCGGTGGGCTTCGTCACCCCCTGCTTGGCCTCCCCGGTGGACCTGGCCGCCGCCGCCTTTTTGCGGCGGGCAACCACGGTCCACTCGGCGGCCTTTTCCCCAGCGCCTTTCGGGAGGCGCGGAGGGTCCGGCCGCCTCGGGGCCTTCTCTCCCTTTCCCCCCCCGGATGTTATTGGAAGGGGGCGGGTGCTTTTTGCCCCTCTGCGGGCCTCTTGGAGGGCCCCGGGGCGCAGGTGGACTTCGAGGGGCGGTGCAGGCGTGGTGGCTTTGCGCCCTGCTGGAGCTTGGGGCACCTCTTTTCTGGTGCCCCAGCTCCTTGCAGTGGTAGCACCGCACCTCCTCCGAGGAATAGAAAACAACGTAGTTGGTCCCCTCGAAGGGGACCACAAAACTACCCTCCGCCACTTCCCGACCCGCCAGGTGGATGGTCACCTGGCGCGGAAAGATAGAATGTGGCGGAGGGACTGGTCTTGCAGCCCAGGGGGAGGGGGTGGATGGAAGTTTTAATCTCCCCCAGGGCCTGCAAGTGGGGCCTGAGCAGGTCGTCCTTCAAAAAAGGTGGGACGTTCGATAGGACGACCCTTGTGCCCAGGCCCGCGAGCGGTTCGACGGGGATGAAGATCCCCGCCACCGCGAGACCCCTCTCGATTGCCGTGTTCGCGGCGGCCTCCGATTTTAAGAAGAAGACGGCTTTGCCGTACATCTTGGAGGCCGCCACGATGGCCGATGGCCCCACCACCTTGGCCATGGCCTTGACAAAACCCTCAATCGAGAGGGAGTCCTTCAGGAGGCACCTGACCCCGTGCCTCCTGGTAATGTTTTTAAAGGGGGCTGCAGCCTCCCCTGCAGCCACCTGTGCCCACTTTTTGGGGGGCTGTGGAGCTTGCCCGCTCATTTTATTTATTTATTTAAAAAACAAACAAACAATAATTAAAAATAAAACAAACAGAATTTGCACACCCCTGCACTCCAATAGTGCAGGGACACACAGAAAACAACAAAACAAAAATAGTTTAATTTTTTATATAAAAATGAAAAATAACGACTCCTGCACTCCAATAGTGCAGGAGTAGTGATATTAAAAATAAAACAAACAAACAAAAATTATTTATTTATTTTTTAAAAAAAAGAAATAAATAAAAATTCACACACAAAAATAAAAATAAAACAATCAAAAACAGCAAAAGGTTTTTTTTTTTTTTTAATACAAACAAACGTATTTATTTTTATTTATTTTTAAAATAAATAAACAAATACAAATTGAGACACCCCTGCACTCCAATAGTGCAGGGGTAAAAGAAAAATTCAAAAATAATTCAAAGTTTAAAACTAAAAAAATAGTTTTAAACTTTAAAGAAAATCAAAAAATCAAACAAAGGGCAAACAAAGGAGCACACGGCCTGTGCTCCCTGCCCTGCCCTTCCCCACTCTGCACACAGCCAGAGTATGGGGGATTTTTAAAACAAAAGGATTTTTAAAACAAAAACTAAAACAGTGTAGTGATATAAATTAATTTTAAAATAAACTAAAGAAAGTGCTCTTTAAGAAAAAATTAAAAAGCAAAGAAATGAAACTAGTTTAAATTAAGTAAAAATTAAAAGAAAAAACAAACAAAGGAAAAAACAAGCCAAAATGGCTGCCCTCCTACACTTGCAAACAATGCAAGTGTAGGAGAAACAAAAGAAATAAAGTGTGTTTTAAAACACTAAATAAAAGGTTTTATTAACATAAAAGGTGCCCTGCTGCTTTATTAATAAAATAAAGTAAAAAGATTTGAAAATAAAAAGTTTAAAGCACTGTTTTTTGAACTCTGAGCAGGAGCTCTCCTCTCACACAACTGCTCTTGCTCAAGGGTACAGCCTATTTAAAAGCCTAGTGGCCGGACTACACCGACTGCCCAGTGGCAGCCGGTGCACCTGTCGCCCAAAGGCGGCCGGAGCAAAAATTCAATTTAGCACCCCTAAAATAGGGGTGCCAACAAAAACTAGGCCTTAACTAATTAAAGAAAAAACCATAAAAAAAGGACTGTAAATTAAATATTCAAAATGAAAGGGAAGGTGGTACAGAGCACGCCCCTAGAGCCCACTGGTCGATCAAACGATGACATATCACCAGCGGACTCAGCGTGGGCGTGCTCTAAATTAACCCTTGATCGGACAAGGGCCCTGAACATGGCCCCACAGTCAAAGAGACCCTCCCGCTCATCTTACGCTTCCTGGTCTTGTAAATTGCCAGTTTACCAAGAGCCAGGAGCAGATTCTGAGGAGGTCCCTCTTCCTGCTGGAGCCACGAACAGGGTGCCCGAAAATGAGGAGGGTGGGTGAAAAATGCAGCCAGAACTGCAGCAGAAGGTTTTTCAATAAAAGAAAAATGGCTGCAGCCTGGCACAAAGAAAATAAATGTGACTTACCGACTCGGACTGACCGCAGAAAGGGCATGCGGCGTCCGAGTCGGTAAAGTGACGCAGGATCTCTCCTGGCCTGGCGCTCCGTGCAGGACCCTCCACCCCAAGTCCCCGGCTCCCCTGGAGACCAGCGGGGAGTACAGGGCCTCCCACTGGGGACTCTCGCCCTCCGGTGGTCGGAGGGTCTCCGCCATAGCGGTGTCTCGGCGGGAGACGAGGGCGGGAAGTGGAGGGTGTGGAGCGTCATCGCAGTACAGGGTCCTCCTCGACGCGGATCGGAGGGGGTCGAGGAGAACTGCGAGATCCTGCTCAGGTTGTTCTCGAGGGAGGCCGAGGGGGCTCGGGCCTTGGGTTCTATCAGCAGGACCGGAGAGCTGGGGGTAGGGGGTAGATGGCTCCCGGTCCTGAGAACTCCCTCGAGATACCTGACAGAGTCTGGGTGCAACGCTGCTTTGCACTCCCGGATCACTCGGCCGGCCGTCCTGGCGGTCCCCGAGCCGCCCTGGCGACGAGCGACTCGGGCGTCAGCCACTCCGACCGCTCGCGATCCAGGAGATCCCAGACTCTGGTCACCTTGGCGAGATCAGCGCGCGCGCACCGAGGGGACTCCAGCGCCTGCGCACCCAGGTGGCTGTTGTGCAGCAGGGGCTCCAGCAGGAGTCCTTCGCCCTCGGTCGGAACGGCGTCTCGGCCGACAGAAAACATGCTCGGGTCCTGAGCAGGTCCTGGTAGAAGACCGGCAGCTCGGGGAGACGGATTCCCGGAGGTCGATCCAGAAGAGCTGCCGGTCGTAGCCCAGGTCGTGCAGCTGGCGCAAAGGAGGGGCGCCAGCGTGCACCACTGCGGGGCCGGGTCTGCGTACAGGAATCTCTGCAGGGTCTGGAGGCGGAAGGTGTGCACCTGGCTCCTGATGCACACCAACCCCTGCCCTCCCTCGGCCAGAGGGAGGCTCAGAACCGCCGCAGAGACCCAGTGCTTTCCGGCCCAGAAGAAGTCCGTCAGCTTCCTCTGGACCCTGGCCACAAACTCAGGGGGCGGGCTCAGGACGGTGAGTCGATGCCAAAGCATCGACGCCACCAGTTGGTTAATCAGTAAAGCCCGTCCCCTGAAGGAAAGTAGTCTCAGCAGACCCGACCACGACCTCAGCCTAGCAGCCACTTTGTCCTCCAACTCCACCCAGTTGGCTGCGACCGAGGTCTCCGCGGGGCTCAGGTGGGAGGGAGTCCACCCGCCAGGGACCCACCAGTAACCTGGAGCATTTGTCCCAGTTGATCCTGGCAGAGGAAGCGGCAGAGTAGACGCTCTGGCAGCTCCACATCCTTTCCAGGTCAACCGGGTCGGAGGCCACCAGGAGCACGTCGTCGGCGTAGGCCGACAGGACCACCCTCGTGTCCGGCGCGCGGCGCCAACCCGTGAGCCTCCCGCGAAGGAGGCAGAGGAAGGGCTCGATGCACAGCGCGTACAGTTGTCCGGACAGAGGGCAGCCCTGGCGTACTCCTCTCCTGAACGCGAGCGCGGTCAGGGACCAATTAACCTTCACGAGGCACTCGGCAGAGGCGTACAGCGTCCGGAACAGGCCGGCGGCGCGGCCCGAATCGAGCGCTTCGCAGGGTTCGAAGAGATACTCGTGATCCACCCGGTCGAGCGCCTTCTCCTGATCCAGGGAGAGGAAGGCGACCGACCGACCGATCCTCCTGCAGTAGTGCAGGAGGTCCCAACTCAGGGCGATGTTGTCAAAAATCGTCCGGTTCGGGACCGTGTAGAACTGGTCGGGGTGGATCACGTCTGCCAGCACGGACTTGAGCCTCAGGGAGGCGGCCTTGGCCACGATTTTATAGTCCGTGCACAGCAGCGAGACCGGGCGCCAGTTCTTTAGGCAGCGGAGATCCCCTTTCTTGGGCAGGAGCGTGATAACCGCCCGCCTCATCGAAAGGGCATCTCCCCGGTCTCGTAGGCTTCCGCCAGGACCCGCGCAAAGGCGGGCCCCAGCAAGTCCCAAAACTTTTTGAAGAACTCCACGGTCAGCCCGTCGATGCCCGGCGACTTGTTATAAGGCATCTGACTGAGGGCGTCGGAGAGCTCGGCCAGGGTCAGCTGGCCCTCGAACTCGTCCCTGACGCCCTCGCCGACCGTGGGAAGCCCATCCCACAGAACCCTGCACGCGTCGGAGTCGACGGGATCCGGAGAGAAGAGGGCAGAGTAGAAGGCCCTGGCCCTCTCGTTCACGCTCTCCGGATCCGTCAGAAGGGAGCCGTCGTCCGCCAAGAGGCAGGTGATGTTTTTACGGTCTCCCTTCTTTTTCTCCAACGCGTAGAAGAAGTGTGTGCCGCGGTCCATCTCCCGAAGGAACTGGACCCGCGGCGCCGTAGGCCCCCGGGACCGCTGGAGCTGCAGGTCCCGCAGGGTGCACTTCTTCTCCTCGTACGCGCTCTGCTCGAGTTGGTCCCCGTGAGCCAGGCGGCTCTCCAGATCGAGCAGCTCCCTTTCCAGCCGCTCGATCCGTGAGTCCCTCCGCCTGCTCGCGCCCCTCGTGTACTCCTGACAGAGGATCTTGATCTGCGCCTTCCCCACGTCCCACGACTGACGCCAGGTGGGGAAGCGAGATCGCCAGCCGTGCCAGACCGTCCAGAAGTCCCGGAAAGACCGCTCAAAGCGCTCGTCCTCCAACAGGCTGTTGTTGAAATGCCAGTAGGCAGCGGCGTGCCTAGCTGGCACCACGGCCACCGTCACGGCCACCAGGTTGTGGTCCGTGAACGGCGCCGGCCTGATGTCGGAGGCGCGAACGCAATGAGCGTGGTTCCGCGACACGTAGAACCTGTCGATCCGGGACTGAGACACCCGCCCCTCCCTCACCCTGGTGAAGGTGAAGGCTGAGGCGTCCGGGTGTTGCCACCGCCAGATGTCGACCAGAGAGAGCCGAGCGATCAGCTCTCTCAGGGCGGCCGGCGAGAGCGGGTAGGGCTCGCGCCCCACCCGGTCCGCGACCTCGAGGGTGCAGTTGAAGTCCCCGAGGACCACGAGCTCGTCGGCGCCGGCGGTGTTCAGGTGGGCCGACATCCGGCGGAAAAACTGGACCCTCGCCCGGACCCGTGGGCGGCGCGTACACGTTCACCAGGTGAGCGATACTGTCGCCGTCCCGGATCGGTGGTGTAACAGACGGCCCGGCACGGCGTCTACCACATCGAGTACCGTGGGAGCGAAGGACCCGGAGAAGAGCGTCGCCACCCCACAAGATGACTCGGTGAGGTGGCTGAACGACACTCTCCCCCACTCCAGCAGCCAGTTGGCCTCGGCCTGCGGAGTGGAGTGGGTTTCCTGCAGGAAGCACACAGAGTAACCCCTTTTTCAGGAAGGAGATTACCTGGGCCCTGCGGAAATGGTCCTTACACCCGTTGGCGTTCACGGTCCCGATGCGATACATGATCCTCTGTCAGGTGTAGTTGGCGACACTCACGGGAGATCCTGAGATCTCCCGAAGTTCACCAACTGGTCGTGAAAGCTTTCGGGCACGAATGTGCACGCTCGTGCCCAAGTCTTGCTGGCGTGGCTGGCCCTGAGGAAGGATCTCACCGAGTTTAAGATCCTCTGGAAATCCCTCCATTTGTCCAGGGCCAGCTGGACCTTGTCCCTGCGGTGGATGGTGGCCTCCAAGAAATCCAGGAGCTCCGCCGCAGGGATGTCCGGAGAAGGGCGGACAGACTCTCCGAGCCCACGCTGCACGCGGACTCTGAGTCCTCCTCCCTCTCCTCCGGTTCTCCACCGCCCCCCTCGCGGTGGAGAAGCACAACGCACTCACGTTGGTGGGTGAGCGCGTTGCGTCTTATCTTTATTTTCACCGACTCCCCCAGGGGACGCGGCGGGAGAGATCGGCGGAGGGACCCTGGCGGGGACCGTCTGCACCCTGGACTTTGGGGGTGCAGACGGACGCTCGACGTACACCGTCGAGCCCGATGGCCTCGCCGTCCCCGCTCTGGGTCCCTCTTTTGAGGTCCGAGGCACGGTCTCAGGCCCGTCCTCTTTCCTCGAAGGAAGGGGATCCACCCTCTCGGGTCCTTCCCCTCCCTCCGCTCAGTCACGGGACCGCCTCGGCAATGTTTCCCCGACGGCCGCGCAGGGCTGGAGCCCTCGCCGCCGCCGGAAAGGGAAGCCAGAGGCGGTTGTTCTTCGGGGCTCCTCCTCGCGCCCCCTCGGTGACTGGAACCGGCCCCTCGACGCTAGGTCGGGGACCGGTTTCTTGGCCCCGTTGCACTTCGGGGAGGGGATCCACCTCGAGGGCACCACCTTCTGCCCTCTCTGGTCCTTCCCCTCCCCTCTGCGCTCCGGAGGCCAATCTAAGCGCGGGCTCCGCGGAGCCCGCGTCTGCCTCAGGGGTGTTTCCTCGTCCCCCTCCGCGGCAGCACGAGGGCCGGAACCCCCGTCGCCGCAAGAGAGGGAAGCCTGAGGCAGTTCTTGTTCTGGGTGGGGGTCCTCTTCTCCCCCCTCCGGCCCCTCGGCCGGGGTCGCCTGCATGGGCTCCGCGTTGTCAGCGGAGCCCACGCCAGCCTCGGGGGCCGAGTCCGCCTCCTCCCTCCCGGAGGCGGGAGCCCGAGGCAGCTCTTTTTCCGGCAGGGGCTGTTCTTCCTCCCCCTCTGGCCCTTCACCGGAGGTCGCCTGCATGGGCTCCGCTTTATTCGCGGAGCCCGCTTCTGCCTCGGGAGCTGGTTCCGCCGCCCCCTCCTCGGCAACACAGGTTTCAGGACCCGTGTCGCTGTCGGAGGAAGGCGGTGCCCGAGGCAGGTGCTCTTTCGGGGGCCCCTCCTGCGCCCCCTCGGCGACCTCCTCTGCGGCCGGCCCCTCGATGGTAGCGTTGGGGCCGGCTTCCGAGGTCTCTTTATTGACGGGGAGGGCATCTACCCGAAGGGCTCCTCCCTCTGCCCTCTCGGGTTCCTTCCTCCCCTTCTGCCCCTCGGTGGGGGCCTCTTCCATGGGCTCCGCTTCTTCTGCGGAGCCCCGGACCGCCTCGGGGGATGGATCCTTCACCCCCTCTGTGGCATTACGAGGGCCGGAGCCCTCGTTGCCGGTAGAGGGGGGACGCCGCAGGCGGCCGCTTTGGTTTTGGGGGGCCTTCTTTCGCCCCCCCGGGGAACCTCACCATGAGGCCGGGACACACGTGCACACGTGCTTGCGCCTTCCTCTTCCCCCTGATGCTGCCGGAGGAGGTCCCCTGCCCCATCACAGCGACGGGGAGCTCGCCCCCGACAGCGCCCCTCGCCTCACCCTCTGTGGGGATGAGGTGCTTTGTTTTACGGGCGGCTTTGCCGCCCTGCCTCGCGGGGGGTGCCGTCGAGGGAGTCCCTTTTTCAGGGCCTCCCCCTGACCCGCTGCCAGATGGTGCGGCGGCGGGCTTCGTCGCCTCCTGCTCGGCCGCCCCGGTGGACCTGGCCGCCGCCTTTTTCTTCCGGCGGGCGACCATGGTCCACTCGGCGGCCTTCTCCCCCGGCGCGCTTTCGGGAGCGCGGAGGGTCCGGCCGCCTCGGGGGCCTTCTCTCCCTTTCCCCCCCGGATGTTACTGGGAGTGGTGCGGGTGCCTTCTTGCCCCCTCTGCGGGCCTCTTGGAGGGCCCCGGGGGCGAGGTGGACTCGGAGGGGCGCGGTGCTGGCGCGGGTGGCTTTGCGCCCTGCTGGAGCTTGGGGCACCTCTTTTTCTGGTGCCCCAGCTCCTTGCAGTGAAAGCACCGCACCTCCTCCGAGGAGAAAAAAATGACGTAATTGGTCCCCTCGAAGGGGACCACAAAGCTGCCCTCCACCGTCTCCCGACCCGCCAGGTGGATGGTCACCTGGCGGCGGAAGGAAAGGATGTGGCGGAGGGCCTGGTCCTTGCAGCCCAGGGGGATCGGGTGGATGGCCGTTTTGATCTCCCCCAGGGTTTGCAGGTGGGGTGTGAGCAGGGCATCCTGTATGAATGGTGGCACGTTTGACAGGATGACCCTGCTGCCCAGCCCCGCGAGTGGCTCAATGGGGACGAACATGCCCCCCACGCTGAGACCCCTCTCGATCGCGGTGTTCGCGGCGGCCTCCGATTTCAGGAAAAACACTGCTTTCCCGTACATTTTGGAGGCCGCCACGATTGATGATGGTCCCACCGCCGCCATGGCCTTGACGAAGCCCTCGATCGAGAGGGAGTCTCGCAGGAGGCACCTGACCCCGTGCCTCCTGGTGATGTTTTGAATGGGGGCTGCGTTGCTCGCGCGCCTTTGCCCATTGTTTGGGGGCTGTGGTGTCTGCCCGCTCATTTTCACCCCTGGGATTGAACCCACGACCCTCCGGTCAAGAGTCCAGAGCCCTAACCACTACTCCACACTGCTGCCCCTTACATAATTGTCTTACCGTACGGTTAAGTAAGACCAACTTACTTACCTGCTCTATTAATATTACTACACCTTAATAGTAAGTTATCTAAACAGTGTTTCTGTAGGTACAAATGTCAACATACAACTGAAACAGCATTTAAATCACTCAACAATCTTTTTTTTTTCATCTCTGTGACTAAGAATTACAGAAAAATTGGCAAATATACTGTGGTATTATTTCGTCAGGGAACAGAACAAAGAAAACTCCGAGGCAAGCAGTAGCAGTAACACTATTCAAAAGCCATCTAAGAAATTACCATGCAAGTCTCACTCAGCATGTAATATATGGTATATGCAGCAGCAGCATCTACTTATTAAACTAAATACCGCTTTATAAAACTGACTAGTGAGTATGCAATGTTTAAACTCGACACAACAGATACATCTCACCACTAGCCTCCGATTTCAGAAACATTTTTAAAACAAAATTAAAATCTCTCCTGCTCTCTGCTGACACAAACGTTGGGCTTTTTAACAAGGTCAGGTTCGGCATATAACTCGCCGCGTTTAGTCCACATATCATTTAATACTGGTTTACAATCTAGGGAAATTATGCTGGTTACCGGCCGACGGTGTGAAAACAGCCTCAGGAATTATTTGTCAGCTTCTCTTGAAGACAGCAAATCCTGAGCATGTTCATTTCCAAAAAAAAAAAAAAACACTCGGAAGGCCCTCCCTCGAGTGCCAGTGCAGTGCAGTGTTTGGCTGTTCCATGAATCCTCCCTCGGATGTGGGGAATCAGTGCTTTCAATTCACAAATGTCATTTCATCTTGAAAATTTTACTGTAAATGGCAATGTTCAATGTAATGTTTATGGCAAATATTAAAAAAGTTAGTTTGTGTAATTATTTTAAAATTTTTTTTAGCCATTTTATAAGCAAAATAACCCACGACAGGGTGTGCGGTAAGACAGTTCTTAGCGCACTTCCTGGGTGGTTGGTGGTTGAAGGTATTCGCCTGCGCCTCGTGCCTCACAACGCACCCAGGACGGCGGTAGAATTGTCTTACCAGCCACCCTGTCGTGGGTTATTGCTTACGTGATGCTCACCGAAGGGATTTATCCCCAAAAGGCGGGCAGTCTACACTGTGGTAGTCCACATGAGGACACGCCGTCGTGGACTGGCTGCATAAAGTCCTATCCAAGCTTCGATCAGACGGCTCCAACTCCAAACCATTCCCTTTCTTTTAGGGTGGGCCTGTTTCTGTGAGCAGTTATTTTAAAATTGGTTTTAAAGAACGGTTCTAGTTTACTTTTCATTAACACAAATTTACAGAAAGGGAAAAGAATGGACTGTTTTATTTTTAAATTGATAATTACAGCAGAAATTGATTTATGTGAATTAATAAGATGTGAAGTTACAATACACCCTTGAGGTACCAGCGCAGTCGGATCCACGAATCTCCAGCTATAATCTGCATTTGTAAAACAGTGACATTTCTTTCGAGGGGCTATTTTTTCTCCAAAGCAGAAGGATATATAATTATTATTTTTTTTAAATAAAAACTTTTATTAATTAATTTTTTTAATTGTATTCGTTTTATAAGCGGGATAACACTCCAGGGCTTGTGCGTTGTGTTGCACACAGCCGTATGTTAATGCAACACAATGCACGCCCTGTCATGTGTTACTTTACAAGCTGCAGATGAGCGCAATACACAAAAACTCCCAAATAACAGAAACATTTTAGACACTGCAAAACTATATATGGACGGAGAGTTTAGACACTTTTTTTTCCTTGGAGATATTCTCCATGTATGCATTGTCTTCCTGCATCTGTAGCTGTAGTTTTTAAGGTCCCATTTTGGGTTTGCAATGGGATCTATAAACTATGCTGTTGCATCCTCTCCATATCATTTAACCTTTCCACAGACCACAGATTGAGAACCACTGTATTAGGTGACTTCATCATCTACCTTTCCAACACTAACCACTCTGCTGGATTTCTTCCCCTTTTTCACTCCTTCGCCTTCTGTCTCTCCTCGCCCCCACTCACTCAGCGGGCCGACCTCGTCTTCACCAGGGACTGCTTGCACCCCGCCATCTCGGTCACTCCTCTCGACATCTCTGACCTCCTTTTCTCCCCCCCCCCCGTTGATCTCTCTATCTCTATTCCTTTTGAATCCACAACCCTCTCTCCCTCCTCATCCACCAAGAATGTTGTCATCACCCTTGACCCCTCCCTCTCCTAATCTCAACACATCTTGACTCTGGCATGCTCCTGTTGCTTCTTCCTCATCAACATACGCATAATTTGCCCCTTCCTCACAGATTACTCCACGCAGCTCCTAGTTCAGGCCCTGGTACTGTCCTGCCTCGACCGCTGCAAATCCCTCCTGGCCGGCCTCCCTGCCTCTGCTATCCGTTCGCAATCCAGCTTATCCAAAACTCTGCTGCTCGCCTTGTCTTTTTCCTTCCTCATTTCTCCCACACTACTCCACTGCTCCACTCTCTGCACTGGCTCCAATTCAAAACTCTTGTACTCGCCTATTGCTGTCTTGACCTTTCTGCTCTCGCCCCCTCTGCTCCTCCACCACCAGCAGACTAGCTGTACCCCCCCTCCGCTCCCCCGTCTCCAGAGCCCGCTCCTTCTCCACCCTTGCCTCTCAGTGGTGGAACGAGCTACCCACGGATAACAGGACTGCTCAGTCCCTGACCACCTTCCGGCGCCTCCTCAAGACACATCTGTTCAGACACCATCTGTAAACCTCAACTCTCAACTATACTGGACTATATGGCACCAAAATGCACTGAACTGCTCCATACCTTGCCACATTCAACTACTGCTCCTAACTATAACTACTTACTGTATCTTGTATTTGATTTTACTCATGTTTTTTGTATTTGCTCTTATTGGGAAATCATTGTCATCCATTTATCAATACTACATGTTCTTACTGGACTTTACTCATATAAGCAGATATTTACTATAAGTTATAACTGTTCTTAATCAAACTCACTCTTACTTATACCTTACTGTATTCTTTATTTTGCTCTTAATTAAATGTGATCTTATTGTACATTCATAACTGCTCTTATCTGTATTGTGATATTCTGTAATGTGATATTTTATAATGTGATAACTTGTAATGGTCCGGTCAGGATGTGTTCCTATTGGTAGTTTTCATCCGGTTTATGAAAATGTTTAACCTGCCAAGTTGTCTGTCAGTGTGGATTTCACCTGGGAACCCAGCATGAAAACAAAAGCAGCCTTGTGAAGGTCAGATTAATTACACACAGGTGGCAGAGCGGCAGGGGGGTTAGCTCAGATCACATCTTCTCTGAATTATCTGGCTGTGCTGTTGTGCTCATTAAGGTGCAGGATGCCAGCACTGAGAATCGGGTGTATCTACTAGGTGTCGGGGGTTCTTTTTAGATAAAAGGGGGCATATTTTTTTCTTTAAAGTAACAGATTACAAGAAATGCATTCCGTTACCTGTCCTATGTCCATCTTGTCTTATCACAGTGTTATATATTTTTAAACATATTGCAAACTCCTTTTAAATCAATTTGGCAATACATTTCTCAACATGTACCCAGTTACACTGTATCCAGACCACGCTCCCTCCTGCAACAATTTAGTTTTTCTGTTCCCACAATATGCCACTCATTTCAATCACTGTTGCAGGAGGGAGCATGATCTGGATGCACTGAGATGTTTAAACGTCCTGACGAACGTTCCTGAGTAAAAGTAATTCCCTAGAATATTTCTCTGTGATGTGTGAATGAATACAGGTTAAGAAAACAATGCTGCTGCGCTCCA
Source organism: Acipenser oxyrinchus oxyrinchus (assembly GCA_030684275.1). Lineage (NCBI taxonomy): Eukaryota > Metazoa > Chordata > Actinopteri > Acipenseriformes > Acipenseridae > Acipenser > Acipenser oxyrinchus. Next base: position 23,198,524 of record CM060258.1, on the reverse strand, counting down.
CAACGCAGACAGAGCAAAGGTAAAGCCATGTGTTCATTATAAACACTGCTGCGCTCTGCACAACACAGGCAGAGCAAAGGTAAAGCCATGTGTTCATTATAAACACTGCTGCGCTCTGCACAACGCAGACAAAGCAAAGGTAAAGCCATGTGTTCATTATAAACACTGCTGTGCTCTGCACAACGCAGACAGAGCAAAGGTAAAGCCATGTGTTCATTATAAACACTGCTGCGCTCTGCACAACGCAGACAGAGCAAAGGTAAAGCCATGTGTTCATTATAAACACTGCTGTGCTCTGCACAACGCAGACAGAGTAAAGGTAAAGCCATGTGTTCATTATAAACACTGCTGTGCTCTGCACAACACAGGCAGAGCAAAGGCAAAGCCATGTGCTCATTATAAACACTGCTGCGCTCTGCACAACGCAGACAGAGCAAAGGTAAAGCCATGTGTTCATTATAAACACTGCTGTGCTCTGCACAACACAGGCAGAGCAAAGGTAAAGCCATGTGTTCATTATAAACACTGCTGCGCTCTGCACAACGCATGTGTTCATGATAAACACTGCTGTGGGTCCTGGAACACTTTAGCTCTTTAATTAACTCCTATTTTTTTAAAGAAATAAAATGATAAAAACTAGAACCAAATAAATAATAATTATTTGGTTTTCATTTGGTGACATTTGGTCTCCTTTCGTAAAATTAATACAATTGAAAATGTGCCACAAGGGACTGTGTTCTGAAAGCATAGGGCTTCAGTGCATAAACTGTCATATGTAATGTTAAGTTAACAGGAATGTTTCCTGTCAGAGATATGCAATTCAATTACAGTGATTCTAACTTGCAGTAACTGTGTAGAGGAGATAAACCACAATTGCAGTTCAGTTAAATTGTAACTTCAGTCCACAGTCAAAGTCCACCAAATGGGGCTGTCACTTGGGTTACTGTGGGTGCCAGTGGTGCTGTGCATGCCGTGCAGGCAGTGTTATGTGATGCACTGCCCTTACGGATACTGCCCCCTATGGGTAAGATGAGATGAGGTTAAAAGCTCTAGAGCCACGAATGAAGATGAGCTTCATGGTTAAGACGCTCGGTTGCGGTGTGCGGGGTCGCCGGTTCATCCCTGTTTTACAGGATAATGTTATAAATGGGCAATTCCACGGGAAGGTCACCCCAAGCGTTAATTTTTAAAAATCATCTTATCATGGTGAAATTACACTAATTTTACAGGAAATTTGGTCTACTTTTAGGATTTATAAAGCATTACCAAAGAAACGTTTGGATTCTAGGTGAAAAACAGACATTTTTTGTCAGTAGTCTATTCACCAGTTACAAAACTTGATGGGAAATGGATAGAGTAATTTCATTTTGTTCATGTTACTAAAGAATAATACATTCGTTTTAGTATTTCTTTCTAAAGCAGACTGTGTGAGCTTAATAATAAGGGCAAGCTGCTAATTTCATCATCACTCAATTTTGTTAAATTAATAGTGTTTACAACAACATTGACTCTTAGTATGTCCGACACCGAAGTTTCATATTTTTTTAGTTTGCTCCTGCTTTGAGTTTTGAAATGATTTCATATTATAGGTTTAATGTACAAATGGTACTGTGGCCGAGCAGCTGTTGAGTGGCGTGTGACTGGTGACGTCACGGACCAGGAAGGAGTAGTAAACAAAGGCAAACAATGGATGGGCGGGTGAAGCTGCAGCGCTACGGCGCTCAGCGTATTTATTCAATAAACAAAACAAACGATTTGAACAAAACAAACACCACAAAACAAAACGGCGCGTTGGCCAAACAAACCAAAACTAACAAGTATATAGCAATTGTTAATTCTGTTTGTACTCCTACATACGTCTCTCCTCTGACACTCTCTCCCCCCTGTGCGGACAGCTGCAGGTTCTTATATTCTGGCCGAGGGGTTAACAGGCCACAGTTTGCACGAGTTTAGTAAGGATGCGTGACTGTCAGCTAGTTAAATAAATCATTAGCTGATCAGTCACACATCCTCACAAGGTTTTTAAACACAAAATAACAAAAATCGGCTTTCGCCGTAATAAACAAATCATAATAAATAAATAAACAAAGGGGTGGTACCCTCAACTATTTACCATATTGATTGCTCACCACAATCTCTAGTTTAGCAGAAATCCTGGTGTCGGACGTACATTTTTTGTACGTCCGACACCCGTACGTCTGACACCATATTTTAAGTGTTAATTACTGCCACCTGTTGTTCATGTGCAACATATATCACTTTCAACTTCCTGGTACGAGCACATGGTTGAACAGGTGGTGTTATAATCCACATTCATCCAAGAATACAGCACACACTAAGATAACATCATTAATAGGAAATTCCATCAACAGGCCTCCCAGATGACATATCAGCCTTCACCGAAAGGATAGTCTGTGATGCGTCATCAAAGGACTGCATGACTATGATTTGCCCTGACTGCAAGGATGAACTTGATAAGTATAGACCTCAAGTAAATGAAGAAGTCACATACTCTCAAAACAATGAACAACTTCGAACAACAACAGCAGCACAAGAAGCGACAATCTACATACATGGACAAGTCAAAGAAGGCCTGTGATGTGTGCAAGATAGTTGTCCAAGTTGATTTTGCTGAAAATGCTACCCTGAAAGATCAGAATGAAATCCAGTCAGTTCATTGGAGCCACAATCAAGCCACTCTCTTCACGTCATATGGTTGGATTTCCACAGAACCTGAAGAAAAGGAGAGCATTGTTATCGTGTCCGATGATTTGAACCATACCAAACTGAGTGTGTACACCTCCATGACCCATATCCTTGAATCACTGAAGAACAAATACCCTGCAATGGAAGTTAAGATCTTTTCAGATGGGGCTAGCTCCCAATTCAAACAGCGGTTCCTCTTCTCAAACCTGTATTTGTGGGAGGAGAAGTTCAACTTCAAAGTTATCTCGCATTTTTTCGCAACATCTCATGGCAAAGGGGTTGTTGACGGGATTGGAGGAACAGTGAAAAGATCAGTTTGGCGCTATGTTTGTAGTGGAAGAAGAGGATATCTCTTGCAAAGAAGTCTTCTTGGTAGGGGATTGGGTTCTAGTGAAGTACGATGGCAACATATTTCCAGGAGTTGTCTGAGTAAAGAGGATGGTCAACACATCTACAAAGTCAATGCCATGTGCCCATCTGGAACAAAATGGAAATGGCCAGATACGCCTGACCACATTATATACTTCCAAAAGGATGTAATTAGGAAGACTGAAGCTCCAGTAGTTGCAGGAACTAGGGGAAAGTTCACTTTCTCTACCCCATTCTAGGCTCTAGGTTAGCAGGTCACATTAGGGTGCACTGTACTTCAGATTACATCAGGTTACTATACTGTTCATGTATCCTGCACGTAATATACTGTATGTCAGAATAAAGGTTAATTTGGGGCATTTTAATACATCTTGTGAGTTTTAATTTCTAGCTACACATTGCTTTAGTCGTTACACCTTATTTCAAACTGTGAAATTAACTAAATAAGGCCTATTACTGTAATACTAGCATTTATCAATAGAGTATCTATTGTAGCTGCACAAAAGGCTTAATATATACAATCAATCACTTGAAATATTTATAAACGGTAACCCTTCCATTGACAGCTTATATATATAGATATACAGTACTGTGCAAAAGTTTTAGGCAGGTGTGAAAAAATGCTGTAAAGTAAGAATGCTTTCAAAAATAGACATGTTAATAGATTATATTTATCAATTAACTAAATGCAAAGTGAGTGAACAGAAGAAAAATCTAAATCAAATCCATATTTGGTGTGACCACCCTTTGCCTTCAAAACGGCATCAAGCATCAATTCTTCTAGGTACACTTGCACACAGTTTTTGAAGGAACTCAAGGGTAGGTTGGCCCAAACATCTTGGAAAACTAACCACAGTTCTTCTGTGGATTTAGGCAGCCTCAGTTGCTTCTCTCTCTTCATGTAATCCCAGACAGACTCGATGATGTTGAGATCAGGGCTCTGTGGGGCCATATCATCACTTCCAGGACTCCTTGTTCTTCTTTACGCTGAAGATAGTTCTTAATGACTTTCGCTGTATGTTTGGGGTCGTTGTCATGCTGCAGAATAAATTTGGGGCCAATCAGATGCCTCTCTGATGGTATTGCATGATGGATAAGTATCTGCCTGTACTTCTCAGCATTGAGGAGACCATTAATTCTGACCAAATCCCCAACTCCATTTGCAGAAATGCAGCCCCAAACTTGCAAGGAACCTCCACCATGCTGTCACAAGTGACGCTGAATCAGCTAGGCTGGTCAGTAAAACATTGACTCCTTTTGCATGGAGGATCTCAGTAGCTAAGGCTCATGGTTCATCAATTGATTCAGATTCAGTTGTATTGTGTCTGCCAACTGATGATGTAAGGCAGAACAGTAATTGGATACCAGAAAATATGAATAACAGTGAGTTTTGACCTCCTTTAGTATTCTGGATGGAGGGCATACCTTGCAAAATGACCCGGTGTGAACAAAAGGAAATATATAGAAATAATATGTACAGCTAAATGTGTCCAAGTATCTTATAGGAATGAAATCAGACCATGGAAATCCACACCTGTGATGGAGAAACATTGGATCAAAGGACTTCTTGTGGAAACAACTAGAGCGAGACCTGGTACAGAAGCTGAATCCTGCTGGGAACATGTGGATATGCTGGACATGTACTAGGCAATTTCAAATATGGAATGTACTTTGATATAAAAATGAAGTGTTAGAGGTTTTTTGAAGGAAGGATAAAGAGAGAGTATCCTTGTATTGTACCACCAGTAGATGGCTCTCTTGCTCCATGAAATAGGTCAGTCTACATCTGTTTCTAATCAAACACTTAGCAATTGGAGAATTTCTAAAATATATATATATATTGAATGATTTGCCGCTTGTATATCTTATTTTCAGAAAGCATGACGCTTGATAAAAAGCACCATTCCGGCTAAAAAGTGAACTTAATCACACCTACAAATTTATCTTTCTGAAGACAAGATAAGAAAGAGATTCTTTACAACCTATAAATTAACCTAACAGCCAAGGTCTTAAGGAAAAACCTGTCTCGGCTAGATTTTGTATGAACAAAGAACAGGGTCAAGCCTAGTTCAGTCATTATAAAAATATAAGAGTCGAATGCAGTTATACTGGCCTGTATTTGGATTTAAATCTTAGAGGGATTCACCAAAGAAATAAAGTGATATTATAAATTCTAGGAGCAACTGTTAAACTGAATTAAATTATTTAAAAGTTTATCTTGAAATGCCACATTCATAGTTAAAAAGGTTCAGTGATAATTTACACTGTCTATAGTTCATATTAGTAAAAAAATAGAAATTAGACACGAAGGTATTATAAATTAATAAAATAAATGATCAACCCCTTTTTTAGACAGCATGATATTTGAAACTAAAAATAATTATTTGATTTCATAAGATTAATAATATGTTTTAAGTATTTGCTATAATAAGAAAACATATTATTTAAAACTGACAAGTATTATTGCTTGTTCATGACTTTACTGTATTGATAAGAAGATTAAAACCTGGAGCAGTATTCGATTTAATTAAATGGGAAATTGGTACAGTTTCTTTCTTCTTCTATTGAACAATAAGACTTCTAGACATTATGATATCCACTGAATTATAGGATATAAAAGGTGTTGTGTTATGTTTTGTGTTAAGTTTGTAATAATATACTATAATGTACCTTGTTATTAATCCACTATACTGTTGTTTAATGATGGTAGATGAAGTCATTATAATGGGGTTCTGTGAAACTGCTGCATTGCAAGGGGAGCCTCTCTCCTTATCAGATGGCTTGTAAAAGGAGGAGGGGGTCTTCTTGCATTCCACGCCAGTAAAAGTTGCAAATCTTACAGATTTGGAACTTAAGGTTTATGGAGTTAGTGGCCTAGCACAGCCAAGTATATAACTTGAAATAATATGCAAAAATTACGGCTCAACAGACATTGACGGGTCATAGATCTAAAAAGTGGTTGCACAGACTCTGGCTTTGGAGAAAACAAGAGACTGTGGAAATTATTGACAATAGCATATACTCAAGAGTCAATTACAGGTCAGAGCCTGATTAGTGTATCTTTTAAGTGATAAAAGAAAAATTGTAATGAAAACTATTACCACTCAAACTTAGTGAAACTAATTGACTTGAATATTGTATGAGACAATCTTTTGTCAAATACTCTGTTAGACAATGGTATATGGAATTAAAACTGACTCATTAACAAAATGATGAAACAACATGAGGTTAAAAGAAACACATACCTTTAATTTAGCAAAATATAATCAATTAGAAGATGATGTCACATATTAAGAACATCTCTTATATTTAACACATATAAAAATAGTGTTTTGCAATCACATATAAACAGTAGTGTTTTTATATTATATAGTAAACCAAGATCCTGAGAACCTTGGTTCACTTAACTTTTTAGATAAAAGAGGGGCTCGGAGAAAAGCAAGGAGTGAGATCATAAAGTTTGGAGTTAGACAAATATAAAGTCTTGAATTTATTGAGTTCATGACACTTATCAATTCTGAAAAGTTAGTCCGGATCTTTTGAAAACTATTATTTGTAAAAGGGATAGGAGTTGTCTCAACAGATTAATGACTGGATTTAATTGAGGCGTCCCATGTATTCCAATGAGACGAAAAACCTATATAACTCCTAAGTAATTACAATGGAGTACCACACTCATCCGAGACAGGGTAAGGTGGTCCATCTTCTGCAAACCAAAATACAGTGGAGCTGATTGAAAGTTTAATTTGCCTGGTGGAGACAGTCATATCCTTTTAGGGTAAGCATTAATCAATTATTATTTTACCTCACATGTATTGCATGTATTGCTATAAGGGACTTACGCTATGTTTTAGAGATAAGAGAGTATTTTGTTGAATGTGCTGAAATAGACCATTGGGTACTTTAGGTGACGTGTTCTTGGCCTGCTTGTCGGCCTTGATTACATATATATACATGTATTAAAGTGTTAACAGTGATATCTGTTAAGACGCTGGACTGCCCAGTGTGTCTGTCAGCTGGGGATACGACGTAGCCTGTAGCTGCGCTATCCAATATCTAACCTTTAATAAACCGAACGAGTACTAATCATACTCTGATTCGTAAAAAACTTTAAATACATGAGTCTGTCAATTTCTTGAGTACTATATTAGTCATCTGGATATACTGCGGGTCCAGAGCATGAACTATATCCCACTAGGAGTAATAACATCTCTGTCCTCCTAACGTCTCCCCTGAGACAAGAGTGTGTGCTGAGCAATTCAAAAGAGTACGTAAAGGAATCTGAACACGCAGAATTACAGATGACAATGCTTCTCTGTTGCCTGCAGACACTCATTCGTGTACGCTCTCCAGCCCTTCGGCGAACAAACTGCCTTCTGCTACAGCCAAATATTTCAAATTTTGACTCATCAGTCCAGAGCACCTACTGCCATTTTTCTGCACCCCAGTTCCTGTGTTTTCGTGCATAGTTGAGTCGCTTGGCCTTGTTTCCACGTCGGAGGTATGGCTTTTTGGCCGCAAGTCTTCCATGAAGGCCACTTCTGACCAGACTTCTCCAGACAGTAGATGGGTGTACCAGGGTCCCATCTTCCGACATGAAGGAAGTAAGCATGATGTGTCTTTCATCTGCTGCAGTAAGTTTCCTTGGCCGACCACTGCGTCTACGGTCCTCAACGTTGCCCGTTTCTTTGTGCTTCTTCAAAAGACAGCACATCTGGAAACCCCTGTCTGTCTTGAAATTTTTGTTTGGGAGAGACCTTGCTGATGCAGTATAACTACCTTGTGTCTTGTTGCTGTGCTCAGTCTTGCCATGGTGTATGACTTTTGACAGTAAACTGTCTTCAGCAACCTCACCTTGTTAGCTGAGTTTGGCTGTTCCTCACCCAGTTTTATTCCTCCTACACAGCTGTTTCTGTTTCAGTTAATGATTGTGTTTCAACCTACATATTGAATTGATGATCATTAGCACCTGTTTGGTATAATTGTTTAATCATGCACCTGACTATATGCCTACAAAATCCCTGACTTTGTGCAAGTGTACCTAGAAGAATTGATGCTGTTTTCAAGGCAAAGAGTTGTCACACCATATATGGATTTGATGTAGATTTTTCTTCTGTTCACTCACTTTGCATTTAGTTAATTGATCAATATAATCTATTAACATGTCTATTTTTGAAAGCATTCTTACTTTACAGCATTTTTTCACACCTGCCTAAAACTTTTGCACAGTACTGTATATATATATATATATATATATATATATATATATATATATATATATATATATATATATATATATACTGTATATATATATTAAAATAGTATTTGCACGTCCGACACTAAATGTTTCTGTACCTGTTTTGGAAAAATACATTTCTCTGAGTACGGCTGACACTTTTTAGCCCCCCCTGGATTGGATATTTAGTATTTGACCATTTTGATATGATGAAACAACTATACTAATAGAGGCATCTATTATACCATAAAAGAAACCCAGCAAGTTGTGTCAGTGTAGATGCTACAGGTCTGCAAAGTGTCCAAAACGTACGTTCAACACCGTGGAATTGCCCAAATATAGATTGTAAGCAATCTGTATATTACAAAAACAAAGCCACTCTAGAAGTTGTGTCTTTCTTATACAGAAATATATAGTTCTATATCACTGTAGTGAACTGTCAAATATCCACTCGCCAATTTTTGATCATATTGTGTTTTTGCGCTTATAAAATAGTACCCTCCCTCCCCCACCCCCACCCTACCACAGCCCTCCCAAAGTGAACTGGTTGTCAAGTGAATCAGGCAGAGAGGTTCTGAAAGTTCCGAGCCGTGCTGCCATGGCGACATATCTGTACATATATGAGGGTCGCAAACCAGAACGGAGATGGCGGGAATCTAAATTGCATGTTCATTACATCACATGGAAGGGCCACCTGGTTAAATATAGGAAGCCTCTGGAGCTGGCTAGATCATCATATTATTCTAATTTAATTGAAACAAATAAAAATAATCCTAGATTTATTTTTGCTACTCTAGATAGATTAATTAATCCTTCCCCTAATAGTCCTACCCTTGACATTGGCTCCTCTCACAGCTGCAATGACTTCTTACATTTCTTTAAAAATAAAATACTAGACATCACAGATAAGATTCCACAGACACCTTCTATTAAGGAGGACTCCAGCACAATTTTACCAACTACACCTATTAAGGCTGCTATGGGGGCTTTTTCTTTGATTACCTTATAGGAACTGACAGAGCTAGTTCAAGATACGAGAGCTACTACATGCTCTCTTGATCCTATTCCTACTAAACTACTAAAAGATGTTGTTGGTGTTATTAAAACCCACATTTTAAAAATGATAAATGGTTCATTTTCCTCCGGTATAGTTCCCTCAGCACTTAAGGTACCTGTGGTAAATCCTATGCTTAAGAAACACAATTTGGACCTGTGACAGGGTAGCCGATGCGGTGACGTCAGGCCAGAATGCCGGAAGGAAAACAAAGGCAAGTACTGCAGGGCAAAAAGACGCCCGCTACCGTTTATTTAAATAACAAACACAAATATAATAAAAGGTTTTAACAAAACAAATACTGCTCGCAGAGCGAAATAAAGGTTTTAAATAAAACAAAATAACAAAACACAAAATACTGTGATCTGGGCAGTGGCCTTCACTGACAGCACTGATCGTACTTATTCTTTTTTTATTTTACACGCCTCTCTCGCTCTCGCTCGCTCCTCAAAACACCCACTCCAAGTGCAGAGAGCTGCAGGCTTATATGCAGGTGACCATCTCATATAAATAAATAAATCATAATAATAATAATAATAATAATAATAATAATAATAATAATAATAATAATAATAATACAACAACAAAACAAATACAAAATAATAAATTGCACAGGGGTGGAGGGGTACCCGGTTCTAAAATAAACAAATACAAAAAACCAACATTTTTTGGCAGGGCTTTGCCCTGCCCCCTTTTCATGTACAGGGTTCCTGGCCCTATTACAGGACCCTAAAATCCTCAATAACTATAGGTCAATCTCCAATCTACCATTCTTAGGTAAGGTTCTAGAGAGAGCTGTTGCAATTCAATTACAAACATTTCTAACTCTTAATGGTATATTCGAGAAGTTTCAATCTGATTTCGTGCTGCACATAGCACCGAGACGACCCTTGTCAGAGTTGTGAACGATCTGCTGATAAGCTGTGACTTGGGCTTTCCATCAGTTTTAATTCTTCTTGATCTAAGTGCTGCCTTTGATACTGTAGACCATTCCATCCTACTGAATCGTCTTGAAAGCACATTAGGACTGTCTGGCCTTGTCCTATCTGGTTCAAATCTTATCTTTCTAATAGGTTTCAGTTAATCTCTATTGGGGAGGTAAAATCAGCATTATTGGAAGTTGTCCGTTGTGTTCCACAGGGCTCCATTCCAGGTCCCTTGTTGTTTTCATTATATATGCTACCGTTAGGTAACATTATCCGCAGACATGGAATGAACTTCCATTGCTATGCTGATGATACCCAGCTATATTTGTGCCTAAAGCCAGGAATTTCTTCTGCCTTGGTGTTATTAGCTACTTGCCTTACAGACATCGAGCATTGGATGTCACAGAATTTTCTAATGTTGAATTGAGATAAAACAGAGGTTATGCTAGTGGGCTCACAGAACCAACTAAAAGGAAATGTGGGATTACATGAGCTTGACCCTTGCAGTCTCTCATCAAAACTTAAACTAGAAATGAAGAGTTTGGGGGTCATCTTTGATCCTGATCTATCATTTTAAGTCATGAGGCTGTGTGGTCCAGCGGTTAAAGAAACAGACTTGTAACCAGGAGGTCCCTGGTTCAAATCCCACCTCAGCCACTGACTCACTGTGTGACCCTGAACAAGTCACTTAACCTCTTTGTCCTCCGTCTTTCGGGTGAGATGTAATTGTAAGTGACTCTGCAGCTGATGCATAGTTCACACACCCTAGTCTCTGTAAGTTGCCTTGGATAAAGGCGTCTGCTAAATAAACAAATAATAATTTTAGACTTATATTAGGAAAGTTGCTAAATTATCTTTTTACCATTTGAGAAATATAGCCAAACTTAGACCAATTTCCGTATCTGATGCCGAGAGACTAATGCATGCCTTTGTTTCATCTAGAATTGATTATTGTAATGCACTTTTTTCTGGTGTCCCAAAACGTGAGGTATCCCGCTTGCAGCTTGTTCAGAATACTGCCACTAGAATTCTGACTAAAACCAGGAAAAGTGAACATATTATCCCTGTTTTGGACTCTTTACACTGGCTCCCTGTGAGGTATAGAATTGATTTTAAGATTTTGCTGTTAACTTACAAGGCCCTGAATGGATTAGCACCTACTTATTTGCAGAAGTTACTGACCCCGTATTTTCCAAACCGCACTCTGCTGGTTATTTCTAGGGTCAACAAAAGCAACACGGGAGGTAGGGCTTTTTCTTGTAGAGCTCCTAATTATAGAATACTCTGCCTTCATTTGTCAGGGAAGCTGGGACCATTACAGTTTTCAAGTCAAGACTAAAAACGCACTTTTATAAAATGGCTTTCTTATCTTAGTGGGTTTTAATGTAACTTTAAAATTGCTGCTTTTGTATCATGTGTATACTGTTATTTAAATGGTCTGACTGTGGCAGTTGTATGTGTGACATGCTATACAAATGTATTGTGGTTTGTTTTTTCTGCTATGTACTGTACAGTGCTTTGTGATACTTTTGTACAAAAAGCTCTATGTATAAATGCAATAAATAATAATAATAATAATAATAATAATAATAATAATAATAATACAGGTTGGAACAGGTTTTATAAAGACACAGCATTTCAAATTCTAATTATTCATTTAATAAGAGTAGGGCTCATCTACAGCAGGTGCCCATTTCTAGAGATTGGGGAAGGGCAATGAGATTGGGGTGTAACCAAACAACATTCACACTTGCGATTTAAGGCGGCCCTTTTCTCATATGTGAATGCTCCAAAAAAGAAAAGGCAGCCCAGTGCCAGCCTAGATTGAGGCCGCCGTTTCGATGCGACCCAGAGCCACCATCATACTCACGCGCAAAAGGTAAACAGAGCCACCATCATACTCACGCGCAAAAGGTAAACAGAGCCACCCCCATACTCACGCGCGAAAATATAAAATGAGCATTCATAAATTAAGCCAAATTTCTCATAATTACCTTTTCTTCCTGTTATTTACTAACTAAGCGATAAATATAAAAACTGCAGGATTGTGGATCTTAATAATGATCAATAATGCTGGCGACTTGGCATATTCAGCCACCATTGTTTATTTTGCTCATAACGATACACATAGCTACAGAAGTGTGTGTCTTTACATTAAAATGCTGATCATTTCTTTTAGCTGCTTGCTTTTACACAAACATAAAATACTGTTCCCATCCACACATATTAAGATTGTTGATGCACCATAACATTAATTCAAAATAGTCAATATATATATATATATATATATATATATATATATATATATATATATATATATATATATATATATATATATATACTGTATATTGTGATAAAGTGTGGGGTAAAGTGATGGAGGGCAGGTTCATAGGGCCACACCTGGAAAGAAGCATATACCCTTTCTGACCACTGATACAAGAAATGTAGTTCAGGGATATAATGGCGACGGGCTAAAAGACTACATTTCCCAAGGGGCTTGGAGTGGCTAGATTACAGGAGACTGGTTTGCACCTGTGCTTAATTAATGATCAGTATTTAAATGCCCTACCTGAGGGGTTCTCTGGCAATGTGGGGCTAACGTCTGTGAACAACAGAGGAGACTGGACTGGACTGGACTGGACTGGACTGGACTGGACTGGACTGAACTGGACTGGACTGGACTGGACTGGACTGGACTGGAGGAAAATGAATAACGGTAATAACGACAACTATTGTAGGTTGTGTGTATCGGTTTGAGTTTGTTTTGAAAACCAGCAAGCAGCTTAGCTGCCTGGGTGACAGTTAGGGTAAACGGCTGTTGTATTAGTAAGTTCTCCAAAAAAAGGAGATAGAGTTTTATTTTGTTTTGTAATTTTTGTTTAAAAAATTGGTGACTCTGTGTCCCTTTGACAGGACACATAAACATACATTTACAGCGTCACATTATTTCCGTATATGCCTTTTATCTGACAAATAGTAATACATAACAATGATACTAATAATGTGTCATTTAGAAAGCCAAATCGGAGTAGCAACAAGCATTCAACCACCTTTAGCTTTTATGTTTCAGGTATTACTTAATTATATATTTATTTATTGCATTTATATAGCGCTTTTTATACAAAAGTATCACAGAGCACTGTACAGTACATACCAGAAAAAAAGAACAAACCACAATACATTTGTATAGCATGTCACACATACAACTACCACAGTCAGACCATTTAAATAACAGTTTACACATAATAATACAAAAGCTGCAATTTTAAAGTTACATTAAGCCCACTAAGATAAGAAAGCCATTTTATAAAAGTGCGTTTTTAGTCTTGACTAAATAGAGGGTGGCCCCTGAGGCAGCCCTGGGCCAGCACAGTAGTGTGAATGGGTAAGTCATGGTGTGTACCGTATTGCAAGTCACTTAACCTCCTTGTGCTCCGTCCTTCGGGTGAGATGTAAAACAAATGAGGTCCTATTGGAAGTGACTCTGAAGCAGCAGTTGTTGATGCATAGTTCACCCCCTAGTCTCTGTAAGTCGCTTTGGATAAAAGCGTCTGCTAAATGAGTATAACACAGTACACATGCTTGAAAAACAGTTCAGAGTTGTATTCATGCTGGGAGTAGTTGAGAATGACTACTTATTTGCCAGTGTTGAATAGACAAAGTGAAAATCATGTATTTGATAAGGTCTGGTATTTGTGATGTAGTTTTGTAACACATTGCTGTTTTTGCTCTATATTCTATATTACAATGCTTGCCTATGCTTTACCATACCTCTATGCTTTACAATACTTGCCTATACTTTACCATACCTGTTTTTTACAATGCTTGCCTATGCTTCACCATACCTGTTTTTACAATGCTTGTCTATGCTTTACCATACTGTGCTTTACAATGCTTGCCTATGCTTTACCATACCTCTGTACTTTACAATGCTTGCCTATGCTTTACCATACCTGTTTTTTACAATGCTTGCCTATACTTCACCATACATATGTTTTTACAATGCTTGCCTTTGTTTTCACTTTATTACACTTCGCCAAGCTTTTACTATGAGCCACTTTTATAAGGGTTACAAGTGTTCTATTATCGTTACAGTGGAAAGATTATACAGGTACAGCTCATTGTCGACATACAAGCATACTGTAGTACACACTCACAGAAACCTGAACTTCACATTACAACCCCATCAGACACACTCAACAGTAAGGGTGTTTTAACAGTTATGTTCTATAGTTTAGTTTAGATGCTTTTATGTGGTCACTTGCCACCACAGTCTTATTGTTAACAGGAATGTGTGTCTTAGAAGCTTATACAGTCAAACCTGCTTATGTGACTACCTTTATTTAGCGACCACCTGGTCTAAGCGACCATTTTAAATTCCTCCCAATGGTATTTGTGCTTTTATTTAACTGTATTAAGCGACCACAATTCTCTTACCCAGCAACAGACTCAAACCTGTATTAAGCACCCTTATACAGGGCTATTGTTATAAGAAAAATATGGTTTTAAAAGATACGTCCTAAATTCAAAGGAATACAGTAACCACTTTAGCGGTCTTTAATCATAATCAATAAAACAACAGCGCTCCCTAGGTGACAGAACAAGTTATTAAACTTGTAAAGACAGTAAGTGCCAGAAAAACTGCTGAGAAATTCAGCACTAGAAAGACGCAGATACAACATTTTGAAACGGAAAGAACTAGGGCTTGAAGTTATAGGTTTTTATTTTTGTTCACGTGACCGTGTTTTGAACAGATTCAATATCTTAATTAAACTGTTAATTACTAAACAAAGTCGCTTCTTTTTACCTTGATGTCCTGATTGACTTGCTGATTCTGTTTCACCTTCTTCATTATTCGAACACAAGAGCAAGCAATGACATTAATCCCCCCCCCCAGATGCTACTTTAAGCATTTCATTCTCACACTTGCCTGGGAACTAGGTAGCTTCAATGTGTCAGTTTCGTGTTGTGTTGTTCTAATTTAACAGAATGTTCTCATAATTAGCATGTGGCGGCTTAAGACTTAAAGGCAAACCATTATAAGGAAAACTAGAAGTTGCAGGCAACTTTAAGGCTTCCAGGCGTTTACAGCAGAAAAAGCTGTCCCCAGTGGTGGGAATGTGTCATTTCAGGGTGAAAAATGCTCAAAACTTGCATGTCCAGCGACACCGTGCTTTTGTCAGAAACCGCTGCTTGTCCATGTAGTGTTTTATGTTTAGCTTGAAACAGGCAATGTTGTTTTAAGTGAAGTCGTTCCAAATTTATGATGCCAATGTAAATATAGCTGTAGTTGCTCTCAAATCAAAACGCAAAATAACACGATTTCTTGTAATAGTAATATTATAATACAGCAGACTATGCTCACGTAGACAGCCAGATGGCAGTTCTGCAAGGAATTGATATTGTAACGTAGCGGTAAAGAAAGAAACCCAGGCGGGTATTCCGGTAACAAAGGCTCGGTTTAATATCCCACAGTGAGCAATTCAATAAAATAAATGTAACCAACAATAACAAACACAGGGTAAATGAAAGAGTTGAACAAATAGGCAAGTAACACACACAAAGCAAACAGTCCCTGTGTGTCTCCTCGAGTCCTCTCCAGCCCCGCCTCTGCCCTTCCGATCCGAAACTTCCCCCCATTACAGGCATGCATTCCCGTTGTCTGCCTCCTCGTTACAATATATAGAAATTTGGATAACACATATCTAGACGTCAAGAGCAATATTCTATTCAAATACATACTGCTGTAAACTCAGCGTAGCTACAGATAACAAACTGGCTTGTATAAATATAAAAAGAGCGTATTGTAGGTTATATTAATAATAAAAGCATGTATTATAACAAGCCGTCAAAATGACTACTTTTGGCAGTTCTAGGTAGAAGTGCTCATAACTTTTTTTATTTTTGCGATTCTGACTTTCAAATGTTGTCAGTATATTCAATACATGTATTTAGAAAAGTCAAGAACAGACAACGTGGATCTTTAACACACGCATAGTAATTTAAATTTTAAAAGTGAAAACCGTCAAAATGACTACCGTGGCGGTTCTAGTATTAAAAAGTAGTAGTGCAGGTGTTTTTTTTTTTTGGCTTCTGCCTGCATGTCCACGAGGTTACTTTTAACATTATAGCAGAGAAGCTGGTCAGCTGGTATTTATTTAACTGAAATAACCAGTTAATGAAAGATACGCTTGCAAAGTGCCCCCGATTTTTAAACAAACTGTATTCGTGTGACTTGTAAAGCTCATGTATTAAACATATTAGTATTACGATTGTGTTGTGGTTTAAAAATAAGTGCGTTTTTTTTTTTTTTTTTTTTTTGTGCCTGCTGTTCAGTTACAACAGCGTTTAAAAAAAAATCTGATTGCAAAACATTTCTATACAGCACGAGAGCACTGTAATTCTTTTTCAAATAATTAGTGTGTTTCAGTATGTCTACAGTTCTGTATATGCCTGCATGTCCACAAGGTTATTTTAAATAAACAAACATTAGGGCAGAGATTACAGTAATTTTTCTCATACTTAGTGAGTGTGTGTGTGTGCGCGCGTGGTGCATTTTTTTTCCTAGCGTTGATGCAGCTGCAACAGTTCTTAAAAAAAGTTCTTAGTTACAGTATGTGGCATTGTATACTGTAGTGTCTATGTGTAATATAATACTAGCCTTTCCAGTGTAATTACTGTGTTTTAAGTTACACGAGTTAGTAAAATGGTTCTTGCCAGACACCAGCAAAAAAAATGGCTGCTTTCAAGATTTTTTTTTCCTAGACCTTGCTCACGTTTCCATGGCAACAGCTGTCCCTAGTGGTGGGAATGTATCATTTCAGGGTATTATTTGGGCAAAACTGCCATGTCACCCACATTTATTGGCTCATGGCAGCCATGTTTGTTTATGTAGGAACTTTTCCTGAATAACTTTTTTAGAGGACACTACAAAGATAACGTATACCCAAGAGTCACGTCAATCGGCCAAAGGGTTCATGAGGAGATGTCGTTTAAGCGTTTTACGCAAAATTGTTTCCACACCATGTGACCAATCAACTTTTTCTTAAGTAGAATCAATCGTGGACATGAGTGCACTATGTTCAAAAATTCACAGCTGTACTATTTACCGTTCATGAGAAGACATTTGAAAATTTCCAAAAATTTTCATTAAATCCAAGATGGCTGCCACACCATGTGACCAAAAGCGCCATATTGACCACGGCACAACATCCCATAGTCCTCTACATCCGTGCCAAATTTCATGAGTTCTGGTGCAGCCGTTTAAAAGTTATAGGCTTTTGTAATTTGGGTGGAAGGAAAAAAAAAAAAAATAAATAAATAATAATAAAAATCTTTACAACAACAATAGGCTTTCCGGCCATTCTGGCCGGGAAGCCTAATAATAATAGCTAGAAGTTGCAGGCAACTTTAAGGCTTCCAGGCGTTTACAGCAGAACAAGATATGGTTTGAGACTTGTGAAAATTGGAAAACATCATTTTATCGTGTGTGTTTTTTGTAGGATAACGGTTAGTATTTTATAAATGTTGATTTAATATTCATTTTGAGAACTACTTGCAATTCGTTGAGAGTGCATTGCACGCTGTGGAACTTTCGGCTGCATATTTCTGTCAAATTTCTGTACAGGCCGAGATCACAGTAGTGTTATAGGAGGCTGTGTGGTCCAGTGGTTAATGAAAAGGGCTTGTAACCAGGAGGTCCCCGGTTCAAATCCCACCGCAGCCACTGACTCATTGTGTGACCCTGAGCAAGTCACTTAACCTCCTTGTGCTCCGTCTTTCGGGTGAGACGTAGTTGGAAGTGACTCTGCAGCTGATGCATAGCTCACACACCCTAGTCTCTGTAAGTCGCCTTGGATAAAGGCGTCTGCTAAATAAACAAATAATAATAATAATATGAACGAATGGCAAATAATAATATAAAAAATGTCAATTTTACACTCTTAAAAAAATAAAGTGGGCACAGTATTTCATTTTTTTTTTTTTACCATTATATGATTTACTGTTAGATGTGATAATGGTATTAAACAGTATATGCTGCAGGGTAAGGGAATATCATTTTTATATGGAATTACGTGTTTTCATGGTCATAAGTGCCCTCTTGTGGCGAGATTTTCCAAAGCAGTCTTTTTCACCAAAAACACATCTACAATTTACCACAAGAGGGCAACCTTGTACCACCCCTTAGCTAAGACCAAACATACTTTTTTCCTGCTGGTTAATGCAAAGTACAGTGATATTTCATTTTTTTGTTCTAATAGTGGGATACTACAGGTAAAAAGATAAGGTTCAATAGGTATAAGATTATGGCCAAAGCAGTGAGCTACTCAACACTTTAGAGAAAAAGGGAGGGACAACACTATAAAAAGTTCAAAGGTTTAATTGAAGTTATTAAAAATCACATCTACAATAAGAGACATCTAACTGCTATAAATACAACACTTAATTATCAGTCTGTGTATTCTTCAATTATTCAGACCAGAACTTCTTAACCATACTATATAAACCTATTTATGCATTACACATTCCACTATTTTCTCTATTGACATAACTGTAGCGCTCCGGTGAAGTAATTACTGTAGTTCGAATTAAAATCAGGTAGCGGGGTGATAATTGTTGTTTACATTGTGTAGTTTGCATTGTGTGTTTCTTTTTTGTTTGTTTGTTTCAATTAATGAACCCAGACCAGGTTGTTCGAGTCCAATAAACCAGGTCTATTTTATTTAGTTCTACCTGTTATATTTAAAAGACAAAAACATAAATACACAAGTACACGGCAGGCTTAGTACATCAGTGCTGGCAGCTTCATGCAGTTACGCTGTCTAACACGAGTGTCAGAGAGAATGTAAAATAAATAATAATGATAGTGTAAATAATAATCATACAAACACAAAATGACAATTTAACTAATTACTTCAACACAAATTAATATAAACCCACCCATCTAGCAGCCGTTAATAACCCGAGGGCCACTTGTTCCTTAACTATACATATAATTTTAAAAACATGAATTGAACTAAATTAAAGACAAAACATAACGGAAAATATAGTATGACGATTGTGCTCTGGTTTAAAAATAACTGCGTTTTTTTTGGGACAGACTAAAACGAATGACAAAACGGAATGCCCATTGACTACAATGGGGAAAACAGAAGGATGGTCAATATCTCCGAATCCCAGACAGGAATCCTAAAATCCCAAATACTGTTTCTTCAAAATAAAGTAATACACAAAATAAAAGTCGAATGACATGGAATGACAGCTGCTTTCTATGGAATGACAGGCCTGGAATACCGAAAACACACTAAAAACATAGCACAAATAGGAATGACAGCCTATATCTCAAAATCTCTAACAGGAATCTTAAAATCCTGAATACCGCTTCTTCAAAATAAAGTAATACACAAAAAAAAGCACTGAGAGTGTTTTTCACTTAATCAGCTGAACAATAAAGGGCTGGTACCCCCTAGGTGTAAACAGTTATATCTCAGAAACTAAGTTGAATGCTGATATTTCAATTTTCCATAAAATCATTTTTACTAACTTTGTCTCGATTTTCACAAAACAGAAATATTTTGATTTACAAGCAGGTCTCACAAATGAAATACTTTGGAAGTTTTATGGTGTTTGTTGAAAGGCAAGCTCCATGATACCACTTCCTGCATTGACAACAAAGAACCATGCCATCGTCAGTTGAAAAGTTGCCGGAACACGAGCTATCTGCACAGGTTGACCATCTGCTGTTGTCATGGTTAGTAAGTGTAGATAAGTAGTGTATTAGTGGTTTTTCTGTTAGAGGCATGCACATATCTTTTGCCACAAGGCTTTTGTGCAGTTTTGAATAGGAACGTGGAGCTATCCTATCCTGCCTTCTGCACTTGCAGTGTTTGTGATCTGAAATAATCACTGCAACCCATTTACGTACAGATGTACTCTCAATGTATCCATACGTTTTACCTGTGATTATTGTAAATGCATTTAAAATTGTGTACAACCCACAGTCATCTGAATTGTTTTGCTGCACAGCATCAGAACACAGGATCACATTCCACTCACCTTTATTGAAAGTTGCATCGGCTATCTGGTAGCAGGCAGCAACACTTCACCATGTGCTTTGGATCTTAATTTGTTTTTCATAGAATCAAGAATGACTAGTTCATGTGTAGAAAAGATTACCACACCAAAACACCAGTGAAATCCAGTCCCCCAGACATCAGTGTTGAATGGAATTAACAAAATGTCTTTGTTGAGAGCTGCAGTGCTTTCCAGAAAAGGATAGAAAATGTCAGGTGTATCAGCTTTCACACACTGATATATGTATGTTGGGCATGCTAAAACGTTGCTGTTTTGCTTTGTTTTGCAAACAAGAGCAGAAATTGCATCTTCAATCACTGAAGAATTGAGCCAATTTCCAGGCTGTAATGCTTGCATATCATTAGTTTGTAGAATTCCCTGATATTTAATTTCGATTTCAGGCATGTCCCATGGAAAGCTATTCACTTTGTTGCTTGGCTTTGGTGTGGAATGTTTAACTGGATTTTCATCTTCATCACTGAAGTCAAAGTGCCCAGTTTCTTCTTCAAATAAGCTTGATGTGATGCACATTCAGCTATTTCACTGAAATTTAGTGTTTCACATTGTACTTGCTTAATTTCCTGTGTGGGAGTTAAGCAAGCAGAATGTAGTGCATTTCCTATGCAGTGCTTTGACTCAGTTCTATTCTGCTTAGGTTTAGGATTATGCATTGTGTCTTCACATTGTTTTCTCTTCATTGCACCCTTTGAAGAGTCTGGCGCTGGTTCCACATCATAATCATAGCCATCTTTCCTGGGCTTTTTTTCCCAGACTGGTTTGCTCTTCCACGTTTTCTTTTGCGCAGCACTGAGAGTGAATATGTGTGCTTATCTTCAGCTTCTCTGTAACCAATTGCCATCTGAGCAGCAAAAATGTGGTAGCATTTACCAGTACTTGGACAAGAGCAAGTAGATGGCTCAGGTAGAAGCTTTACTGCATGAAAATGTGCTCCATCTATGCTTTTTACTACAAAAGTGCTACTTTGTGCACAGAGTGAAACATTTCCAGAATCTACACAGTATCTGGCCATAGATGTTTGTGACATCCAGTACTGTTGTCTTTTCTCCACACATGCCACTTGTGTTGCAGTACTACCTTTAATCTGTTCAATGATTGCTTCCAGAGGATAAAACACTGGACGTGACATGTGAATAGGACTCTCGGCCAGGTATTGAAACTTCTTCTTGAGTTCATAGTTTCCAAGCCCAATGTGTGCACGTCTGAACTCATGGATGTAATATATCTGCATGTAGAACATTGCCAGTACCATGCTGTCGACAGGCATGGTTTTCCAATCAGTTTGCTGCTTTATCACTTTATGCATGCTTTCACGGATATTGTTTGTCACAGTCATGTTATTCTGGAAGGCAGCAAACCTCTCTGTAACAAATTTTGCAGCATGCTGTGCAATAGGATCCTTGATTTGTTGGTCAAAATACTCTTGAAATGGAATGCTCCATCCCAGACAAAAATGGTAATTCAGCTCTTGAAAAGAATCGAATGAAGAGCTATTGATGAGTTGTTTTACATGATCTTTTAAAACTTTTGTGTCATCCTTTAACCCTCCATGCTGTTTGATCCAATTGTCTACATCTGAAATGATGTGATTAGAACAGAAGATGTGTGGGAGGTTTGGGTAACCTTGCTGAATGGAATCCACAATTCCTCTTTCTCTGTCACTCACAAAAGGAATGGCATGTATTTTGTCACCATTCAGCAGGTTCAAAATATACCTCAGAAAGTTCTGATAGGTTTTGAACTTCCTTTCATGTAACAGGAAGGCAACTGGAAACACTGGATCCCCAATCAAAGATATATCATATGACATCAACCGAGGAAGAGCAAGATCATTGCTGCAGATGTCAATGAGGACCCGAGCATCATTTATGAGAGTAGGGTGCCCAAATGAAACCAAAAGATCTGGGTAGAGTGTTATGTTCCACACATAATCTTTCAGATGCACTGCAAGTTCAAACAAGCTGAATATTTCGTCATTGGAAGTTCGCTGTTTTTTTGTTTCTTGGTAAATAACATTTTTCACTTGCTTCAAGTTACGTGGGCGATCTACAGCTATGTGCTTGTCAGAGCCTGTGTTGGACTGTGTACTCAGAACTTTTTGATATATTTTAAGAGGCTCCCCCTGTGACTTTGCTGCCTCCTTAATATGCGTCAGGGTAGACTTCATGGTAGGGATGAATGGTTTTTCAGAATGTTTTTGTAAACCGTGTGGTGATGGTTTGTACAAAGCTGTGTTGTCCAGTGGTTAAAGAAAAGGGCTTGTAACTAGGAGGTCCCCGGTTCAAATCCCACCTCAGCCACTGACTCATTGTGTGACCCTGAGCAAGTCACTTAACCTCCTTGTGCTCAGTCTTTAGGGTGAGAAGTAGTTGTAAGTGACTCGGCAGCTGATGCATAGTTCACACACCCTAGTCTCTGTAAGTCGCCTTGGATAAAGGTGTCTGCTAAATAATAATAATTTCCCAAGTAATGTATGACATACATTTGTCTGTTTTGTGACTCTCGTAAACAGTAAATATGACGGAGAAAACCAAAAATTGAATCTTTTCCTTTTCCTTTGCTGTCTTTTAAATAATAGTACCGTTTCAACACAGCTGGAGCATTCAGTCGTCTAGGATGATAGTTTGATCCTTTGGATACCCATCTATACTGGTCAAAACGGACATCAAATGCATTCTCAGTAGAAGAGGATACTGAACAATACACATACACTTCTCCTCCCTTTGGTTGCACGGGAGGCAGATTTATGATTCTAGCATCATTAAAATCTGTTGTTGTAAGAATGCCATGCACCTGTTCCATAGACAGATCCCTGTCTTGGTTGAACATATATGGAGTATTAAAATATGTCATTTTGTATATTTTTCTCCAGTGCTTCAATCTTTATACCATACGAATGCACCAATAAAATACCACTAAATTGAGCAGGTTAACTTAAATGTGTTTATTTTCTTTTATCTGTGAAAAAATAATATTACAATGTTTTACATACAATATAATGCGGAGAAAAGTACACTATAAAATGTAAATAATTCTGTCAAGGGATTTTTTTAATGTGATGTATAACTTTGTATTATTTTGTGGTGGGGTTTTTTTCTACTAACATTTAGGAATCTGTTATAGTTCTTAAAGACAGCTACCTGCTTTGCTGAATACAATATAAAGAATGTTCAGAAGAAATAGCTTGAAACAAAAAACAGCTCAAACAGATAAATGTTAGCAGAAAACAAACCAGATGAGGTTAAAACAAATCCTTGCATTTAAACTATTTCCCCCCCAAAACAAGCCTATTTTTTTTTATCTAACTAAGACTGCACAATGCAAAAAAAAAATCAATTAACAGTTTTATATTAAAACTAGCAACAATTTTTTTTTTTTTTAACAAACTGTGTTGATGCATCTAAGCACTTTTTTTTACAGTGTACACAATAACCTGTAGATATTGTGTAAAATTTGAGAATTTGAATTGTTAAAAAAATATGTATAACAATTTATCCAAAAAAAACAAAAAAAACCCAGAAAGTCTTAATGTGCCTAAGCACAGGTCCACAATAACCTGTGGGATATTAAGTAAAATAAAAAAAAATTAGAAGAAATAAATTGTTTAATATTAATATTTA
Organism: Acipenser oxyrinchus oxyrinchus; assembly: GCA_030684275.1. Classification (NCBI taxonomy): domain Eukaryota; kingdom Metazoa; phylum Chordata; class Actinopteri; order Acipenseriformes; family Acipenseridae; genus Acipenser; species Acipenser oxyrinchus. Next base: position 23,174,521 of record CM060258.1, on the reverse strand, counting down.
GAAAATTAGTTGTTTGAAAATGAAATCACAGCAGAATCTCTTTGAATCTCTGTCTCTGAATGCTTCCTTCACGAAGAGTAGTGTCATGCACTATAACTGTCACTAGCTGCAACTGAACATTTGGTACCTCCCCTTTCTCATTTGATTGGTTCATTTACTTTCAAAACTAAACAAGCCTTATCTACAGCAAAAAAAAAGCACAATACTTGATATATGATTTAATAAAACCTTACGCTTTAATATTAAAAAAGAATAAAATAGAAATTACTTAACGATAGACAATTACTGTGAAGAAATGGATTAACAATTTAATTTTCTGAAGTATGCAAAGCTAATGAAAAGAGAGTTAATCAGTTAATTATCGTAATGCTGTCCATCTCTTTATTGCTAATTTCTTCTTATTTTTTATTATATTTCTAAGCAGACACTTAGATTTAGACACTTTATTAAGGGTGAATTACAATTGCTTCAAGATATCGCATTATTTTACATACAATTGCCCATTTACAGAGTTTATTTTTTCAGATAAGGTTGAACTACAGTGTACATAAATGTAGATGACAGAATAAAAATAAAATAGCAGGTTGATGTACTCAAAGTAATTAAATTATAAAAAATAATTTATTTCTGGACATTTAAAAACAAGAAAACAGGACCTTTGTGCCAATTTCTATGCCGATCGGCATGACGGTTTCAAACAAAAAGATCTCTGCAGATTTTTTGGCCAATCCAACATGGACCTGGTTTTAACAAATCTCACTCTATAGTGGAGCAGATAACCGCATTTTTTCACAGAAATCGTTCAAATTGTGATACAAGTATGAAACTTGCAAGAGATATTCACATAGGTGTATCTTTTCAGAAACAAACGTTAGCCACTTGAAAATTCAAGTTGGCAGACATTTTTCAAGATGGCCACCAATGATCTCTTTTCTTGCTAAGAAATCAACCTAGTAGTCCAGCAGAGAAACATTTCTCTAACATTGAAAATGTTTTTTTTATTTATTTTTTATTATTGGTTTTGTTTAAGGATATATTCTAGAACGTACATCTACAGGATGACAGGATTTCAACTTATTGCATGTTAAAGAAGGTGCGTTCTTAGTAAAGAAAAATCGATTATGGTGATTTTTTTTTTAGTTTACAATATTTCTTAATAGATTTCTGCAGAATGATAATACATACAAATAGTGTTGCATCTTTAAATAAAGAGGTACATTCCTTCCATCTGATAGTCAAAAACTGTGGTCCAAATATTAAAACGTGTTAACTGTGGAATCAATTGTTTGATTACAGCTATGTGGTACTTTAGCCTCACCAAAGTGGCAGAATGCAACTTCAAAAATCCAAAACCCCCAGGTACCAAAATGTTTTGCTTGATTCTTGTAGAGCTCATCAAAATCTGTTACAGCAATACTAACATTTTATGATTAACATTACCTGCAGGGTTGGGCTAAATTTGAAATAAAAATTGTCACTTACATCTGACAACTTGCTAAAAGTGAGTTAAGTGCTTGTGGTATTTTTTTCTTAAACGCTCTATTCATTACGAGTCACTCAAGGTGCTACACATGATGGTAGCATCTAAGTTAAGCCCAGGGTGATTTTTTTGGTCTAGGACCCTTTTCCCTTTTGGTTGACCTTTGCAAGGCCACAGGTCAAAGGGGACATTTAAAAAAAAAAATGACCATCATTTCTGAACTCAGCATATCAGAAAACCTCTAGGGGAATCTGAATATAATTTTTAAAAAATAGTTGACACTTGATATTGCTGAAGTGCAGTTTATTCATCACCAGTTCAAAGAAAATAAAATTAGCTGGACAAAAACTGTTGCAAGAGGATATAGCGCGTTTAGTGAGAATTTAAAATAAATATTTTGTATTATTTAAATCAACTCTACAGCTCAGAGACTTAGACTCAGCTCTAGTGTTCATTCTTTGGAATGGTGGTGTAGCTGATGTTATTTGGTCCAGATTTAATGTGAACAGTATGTATCTGTGGTCTGCACAGCACTAAGTTTCTCCACAATAGCCTGCCAAATAAACATTTTCTGACTTTTTTCTGACCTTTTTTTTTAAGTCTTTATTTTGTAGAACTTTTATTATTATTATTTTCCTCAGTATTAGCTCCCCCCCCTTGATTAAATAATTGTCAAAACTTAAATTCTTATGCACACCTGATTGAGTTGCAGCATTTCATACCCTATGTCCTGTGTTAATGCATGATCATTTATTAATTTTCACATCACTGTGATATTTGCAGTTTCTCCAGTTTTTTAAGATTTCATTGACTTGCTATTTTACTTCAAACATTCAAAATGGCCATTCTTGCTAACTTTCAATCTAAATGGAAGACCGACTGCAGCAAATGTTGCCTTGTCAACTGGACAAAACAGAAGAGCTCAAGTCACCACCAGGTTCCTACAGTGCAGAACAAAATGGTTATAGAAACATTACAATAAATGTTCCTTTGTTTCATGCTGTCAATGCTTTACCCATCATCCTGGATCCAGCCAGATTAGATGAAGGTGCTGGTATAGAAGACACATTAATAAGGAACAAAGAAAAATATCATCAAACCTGTAGACTGATGTTCAACAACACCAAGTTACAGCAAACTCAAAAAAGAGCATCTATTGTTGAAAAAGACACAGTTCCTAGCTGCAGCAAAATATTGAGAACTAGTATTTCTCAATTCTCCAAATGATTTTTATGTGAGAAAGAGGCTTCAGAATCTGCACTGAGACAAGCAATGACCATGAAACTCAATGATAGACTAAATGAATGTGCAAGGACTCTGAATGATGGAAAGCTCTTGGCAAAACTCAGTGGTGGAGATGCTGTGGCACAGGAGCTGAAGTACCATCCTGCTTGCTTGGCAGGATTGTATAACGAGAGACAGCCCACCTTAATTATGAGAAGAGTGGTCAAGATTTACCTGGCAGGGAAGTCTATCCACTGGCATTTTCTGAACTAGTCACCTATATAACTGAGCTGAAATCTTGTTGTGAAGGTACCACTCCCACCATATTCAGACTTGCAGATCTAGTAAAACTATACAAGCAGTGACTGGAACAACTGGGGGTAGAGTCACCAGATGTCAACTCAACCAGGCTAAAAGACCAGTTATTGTTGCATATGTCAGAGATAGAATCGCACCAGAAATGGAGGGATGTACTCCTGGCTTTCAAGAAAGATGTTTGCTTTGCTCTCTCCCAAGCTTCTGAATACAGTGAAGCTATCCTCCTTGCAAAAGCTGCTAAAATAATGCGAAGACACATGCTGGATCACAAGTCTAAATTTGATGGAACTTTCCATGAAGGATATGTTGAAGAAGCTACCCCACCAGCGCTTCTTCAGTTTGTGGGCGTGATTGAACATGGTGCAGATATAAAATTGCAGTTAAGGATTGGTGCATCTAACTGCAGCAATTCCCAACATGGCTCAGGAGACCCGGAGGTTGAATGAGCATCCTCCAATCCCACGACCGAGCCAGCTTCCCTGTTCACTCAGGAACTCGAGAGCGGATGTCAGTGAGCTAATGACCACTGGAGGACAAAGGCCAGCCCCGCAGGTGTCGGCCTTTGAGCTCACTGGGCGCCTGGTCAGCAGGGTTTGCTGTAGCACGATGAGGTGAAACAGTCCCTGCTGGTTTTGCGCCTCTAAACCACGGGAGCACCAGAGCCAATGCGACGATCCTTTTGGAGTCCTCAGCGAAGACCAGTGACACCGCACAGCCAGGAACGAACCTACGCTGCTTGACACCCCGCACACCACACGGCTGGGGTTCTCTCAGGGGAGCCATTCTGGGACCCCTTTATTGTTTTTAAAAGTTGGGAAGCATACAACTAGCTATGTGTATGAACAGGAATGTATTTTTATATTTATGTATTTATATTTATATGTATTTCATTATATTTATTTAGCAACTGGAACAGCCCACTGAGCCAGTGAAAAGCACTTCTTTGATTTGGTCAGACAATAGTGTGCTAGCCCAGCTTGAGTCGTGCCTGTTTACACTGGAATTTCAACCACACTAAAACCAAAGCAAAGAAACACAAGTGCCAAAGAGGAAACCAAAAAGGCTGAAACATAACCCCATTGCTGCCTGTTACATCCACCTGTGGTCAGTTCATTGCTACAGTCTTAATTAACATGCAGTACATTCCCCTTGGATGGACATTTAAATGTTGAGGTTCTGCAGGAATGCTTAGCACTAGTGCCACACGGGGTGACTAGTTTTATTGTATTAGTAATATTAATCACGTATAAAGGTTGGGTTAGATTTTTTATTGAAGTGTTATTTTGCACATTTATAATTATGTATAAAATGTTCTATTGCTTTCTTTCACAATATTTTTGGAGTGCAATGGTGGTTTGTTTTTGCCTACTGCACGAAGAACTGATGTGCTGAAAAAGACAATCATTATTGAGAAGAAAGAATCCTCGTGTGAATCACCGTTCCAGTAAACTAATCATTTCATGTTATTACAGACACCTGCCTGTTACCAGAGGGGCTACGGAGCAGCCATCCTGAGTTAAAAGAAAGAGAAAATGAATTAATCACGTGTGGCGGTGTGTCTGATTGAATAGACCAAGTGAAATTCCTTGTATTTATTGTGAGCTTTACAGGCACAGAGTGAGATTGGGGAGCTTTGTGCAGAGCTTTGTGCAGAGCTTTGTGGAGAACAGAGTGGAGAACAGAGCATACAGGAGCTGTGCACCGACAGCGCCTGCAGCTCACTGACCCAGTTTGCGGAGGTGATAGCCAAGAGGAAGGCTGTCTTCATAGACAGATGTTTCAACTCTATGGACTGTATAGGCTCAAACTGGGCCTTTGTGAGAGCCTCCAGTACAACATCAAGGCTCCATTTGGGGAGAACGGCCCTCCTGGGAGAACGTAACCACCGAACACCCTTAAAAAAATGGGTCTCTAGTATATAAGCACCAGGGACACTAAGTCAATGGGGACATGGCATACAGATATGGCTGCTAGGTACACTTTCAAAATAGAGGTGGATCGATCCGCATCTAACAGATCTTGCAGAAACTGCAAAATAGTTGCTATAGGGCAATAATTGGGGGCATGGTCTCTGGCCATGCACCAATTTTGAAAATACTTCCACAAGTGGTGTGTAACGCTCCTGTGGAGGAGGCTCTAGCATTCTGCAGTGTACTGACAACTGCATCTGACATCTGAGAGCCCTAAGGCGGACAGACAGTCCTGTTCTGGGGCCAGACCCACAGTTGGAGTCTGCCCGGTCCTGGGTGACAGAGGGTGCCTTGCGTCTGACTGAGGAGATCCATGCACAGCAGGATCCCCCAGGGCTGGCCTTGCAGGAGCTAGCAGAGGTTTAAAACCAGAATTTACTTGGCCATCTAGGGGCCACCAGGAGAACTGTCGCCTTGTCTCTCCTGACCTTCTCGAAGAAGCCATGGAGCAGAGGTATCGTCGGGAAAGCATTCAAAACTCATTGGGCCACTCGTAGGCTGCTCTCGGCTCCCACGCATTTGCGATCCGACCAGGGTCTTCGAACTCCTCTGCCTGCCCAGACCGCCCCCCAACCAGACTCTACCAGCGTACAGCTTCCCAGCATAGGCGAGACATGGTCAGCCGGCGGTGTCTGTTGCGCTTGGGGTGTAGCTGAAAGGCATGTGGAATAACCCTAGTTGGGTGGGTGATGAAGCTGCAGCCATCAGACCCAATAGTTTTTAACACAACACACAATTGTACTGTGAACCCTTTTTGAACAGGGCCAGGCAGTTGCGAATGGCAGCTACTCTGTCGTCCGACAGGTAGGCTCGCATCCTAAGGGAATCCAGCCGGAGACCCAGGTAGACCATACTTTGCACTAGTAGTAATTGGCTCTGGCATTGCTGAGGGTGAGACCCAGCCTCAACAGATGCTTCATCACAATCGCTGTGTGGGCCACTGCTCCTTCCTGCGAATGGGACAGATCAACCAGTCGTCCAGGTAGTTCATCACCCTGATCACTTAGGGAGCTAGGATGGCATCCATGCACTTTGAAAACGTGCGGGGGGCTAAGGAGAGGCTGAATCACAGCACGGAAAACTCAAAGATGCTCCCCTGTAAGGCGAATCGGAGATACTTCCTGTGCGCTGGACGAATAGGAACGTGGAATCTGCATTCTTTAGGTCCAGTGTGATAAACCATTCGCCCGGTCGGACAGCCTGGCGAGTACGGCGGACGCCAGCATCTCGTTCTCTACCTGCCGAGATGCCTTGCGTTCTCGGTGGGAGCGCTGCAGCAATTCCTCAATCGCTGGTCCAAAGGAATGGTCAGGGGAGGTAGGGGCTGCTTCTGATGGAAGGAGCCACCTTCCCATGAAGCCGCGATCAAAAATGCATCATGGCCCTCCTCAGCAAGGCTGAAATCCGGTTCTGTAACATCCGGGGCAACCACCGGTGCAGGCGGGGTCAGCTCCGGGGCCGGCGTTATCAGCTGAGCTGGGGACAGAGCTAGGGCTTGAGCCTGCTGTCTGGCCAGGGGCTCCCAATGCCGCATACAGCTTAGCCGTACTAGTAGGGGATGTTGTGCAGGACGTGCAAGCATGGACTTTGGCCATCTTGATGTCTGCACAGCCCCAAGGGTGTTGTTTAAACACCGGAGGATGTAGACCTGTGTATTGAACCACTCAGGCACCAAGGGTGCAGAAGCACTGAGTGAGGCAGAAAACAGTACTGGTGCACCGAAGGATCGGGGCACGTGTGCAGGTGTTATTGACATGCTGTGGCACTAAGCACCGAGGCGTGGAGCATCTAAGCATCGAGGGCACCGAAGCACTGAGAGGCGCAGCCTTAACCACGTGTAGTCAACACAAAGCATACACCGGGGTGGATACACAGGCTCGAGTGGCTGCGGTAGGCAAACAGGAGAGCAGTACAGGAGAGCAGTACAGGGGAGCGCACGGTGCAGCGCGGCGATAACCTGGTTCTGGACCGCGTGCAGTCACACAACGTGGCAGAGCGTAGCGTATGCCAGAGTGGAGCACAGACTCAAGGAGCTGCGGCGTGTTAGGCAGGAAGAAAAGTGTATTGCTTGGGCAGTAAGAGGAAAACATAGAGGCTTACACACACAGCAATTCAGCTATGGGAGAAACACATTCACCACGCAGGTGGGTGACCAAGCGCACCGAGTAGATGGGCTGAAACAAGCCGGCAGATGCAACTCAACAGCGGGGTGCAACAGAGCTGGGTCCCGGGGGAGGAATCGCGCTTGTATACTTTTACATTTTTTTTCAATTGCAAGGCAGTGAAATAAAACCACACATACATGCACACAACAGCAAAGCTGTGCGGGTAATACAACAGATACCACGACAACGTGGGTGAACTGGAATTTTTAAGCGCACCAAGAGTGCGGGTCAAGACAATCCAGTGGAGTCAACTCCACAGCGGGGCACGGCAGAGCGGGGTCGGTGGAGGATCTACGATCTTCCTTTTCTTTTTTTTTTTTTTTTTAACTGCAATAGCAGAGGAAAACACAAAACAACAAGTGCTGTCAGGTTAGAAAGCAGACTGCAATCACAAAGCAATGTAGGCTGTTGAAAAGAAAGAGTAAACACAGCGCAGTTGTGCAGCGTTTATAGCTGAGTTCAGCTATAAACGCTTCGACGATGATCGGTGTCGTTCGCAAACGACACCGATCACCGTGTGCACCAAGTACTGTGCGCTCTTGCACTAGCTCTGTAGCAGTGGGCCAAGCACCGTGCGCACCGAGTAGCGAGAGCACTACGTGTACTGTGTACCATGCAGACTGTGTCTGTGCAGTGATGCTGTAGCGCTGGGCACCGTGTGCCGTATGCAATAAGCACCTTGTGCACCGAGATACCAAAGTACCAAGGGCTATGTGTGCGCCGCGGTACCGAAGCACCAGGGGGCAGCTATACAATTGTGCCTACCCTAACCGCGCGGTCACACACCTGGTCAGCGCGTAGCATGCACCAGGAGGACACAAGGGCCAAAGTCGCGGTAGGCGAGCTGAAGCAGACAGCAAAAAACCACAATAGTATAGATAGATAGGGGAGAGCACACTATTTGTTTACAAGGCCCAACTCACCGAGGTGGGCGGGCCTATGCAGCCAGCGAGGATGCAGCAAGGCCAGCCCCGTGGAGGAACTGTGTACTCTCAAGAAAGAAATAGACAACCACTCGCAGGTGACTGCACAGGCAGTCGCTCACACACGACAGATAGATAACTAAGAGCGGCCTACCACACAAGCGAGGAGGCCACTGAAAGACAAAAAGGTGAAAGGCTTGGCCTTTTCAAAGTCGCTGATTCCGGGAAAACGGCGAGCCAGCTTTCAACACAAAATACAAGCAACTCGAGGAGCTCTTTTCTATCAACACGCTCAGCTCAACACAGAGGTCTTACCTTACCATCTTGACAAGGAAAAAGAGAAATGGCTTCCTCAGGATGACGGTTTTAATCCCTCGGTGGGCAGGACCGAGTGTGTCATCCCAGGAAGGGACCTATCGGCAGCTCTGGTATAGAGAGCTCAGCGATACCTACCCAAAGGGCAGGCATATCCCATACATAATGTCATTGGTGGTCGTCTTCGAATTGAAAGGGAACTTCTGGCGGTTGAAAAGTGCATATTTCTGCAGTTCTGTTGTGTGAACTGCGCAGATCTGTGCAGAACTTCGGAAATCTGCTCTACAAGAATGCACTCATTAATTTCCGTATGGCGTTAAAGCGGCAGGGGTCGGATTTGTTTTCCACGCCTGTAAAACAAATCCTCAGTATTTTTGGGAGGTCGTAAATGGCTGTTTTTTAGTATGGAATTACGACGGTACACCCCTTATCTGGAGCACTGAAATTACAACAAGGAGACACACATTGCGCCTTCATCGTTTCGTTATAACAAGGAGACACACATTACGCCTTCATCGTTTCATTAGAACAAGGAGACACACATTGCTCCTTCATCGTTTCATTAGAACAAGGAGACACACATTGCTCCTTCATCGTTTCATTATAACAAGCACACACTGCTGGAATCGAGCTGTGCACTCACTCCTATAATAAACATTCAAACCATGTTTTAACAGACATGGCTATCTCCCCGAGTTTAGGTAAAGTAACACCATTTAAAATACTCTGTGGTTTTCATTGCGAATCCCATATAAAATTAAATATGTTGGCGCTCAGCAGATGAAATGTAATGTTTGATATAGGACTGTCGTTTCCAAGGAATCTTCACAACCTGCTGTGCACTAGAGGCTGGATGGATTTGTGTACAGGAGACAGCAAGTAGGCAACAGAAACCGTCTACTTCAGCAAGGTGATGTTCACACATAACGCTTACCATGAAACACTGCCCTCGCCATTTTGCTAAAATTTAAAATAAACGTTTTGCGTGGTCGGGAAGGGAAGATGATTTTGCATGATACTTTTAGGTTATTTCTGCAAATACCGGGGTACAAACTGCAAACAATATTAAAACGAACAAATAAACATTCTGAAGTTGAAAAGCACCTTCTCCAAAATTTCTAAAAACAAAACAGCACCCGAGCATATACCTTTATAATAATCAAACATTGAAAAACATGCACGCGCAGAAAGAAGGAAAGTAATTTATAGAAGATATTTAGAAGTATTGCAGCAACATATTAACAATTGTTTAATGACGAAAAAATATATATTAAGGGTCTGTAACAAAGTTTAATTAACGATGACAAAAAACAATTGTCCTCACTATGTAACTGACCGACCATGACAACAGTAAAACACATTTTAATGGAAAATATTCCTTACCTAAATAAACCCCCTCTCTGTGTTCACATTTCCTCTTACTCACGTCGAAATCAATATAAATCAAGATGACTGTGTGTCCAAAATTTGCCTCCGGACTTGGATCCATAGCCAACACCGCGTCATGCGCAGTTAAGCCAGGGAAAGGTTCCATGGAGAGCCCTGGGGACCCCTTCACTGTCACTGGTAAAATCTGCAATCATGTCCGAACGATAGAGCCCGGCTGTGAGTGGTTCACATACAGAGTCCGATCAACGTGCACATCGGGTTTAGATAAAAGAGGTGTCCCATCCCGGCTTCTCTGTGCTACACTCCCAGACCTCCAGCTTGGCGAATCAGGGAGGATCGTGAGCACCTTTTCTCCTGACTTAGGCTCTGAAGCGTAAGCCGCAACTTTGGCTTGAGGCAGTTGGGCCAGCCTTTTACACTCGGCTTCTGACAGGAAGGAGACCCGCTGACAGAGGCTTGATTTCAGTTATTGGAAGCCTGCTTTCAGCCAGCGGTCGAGTCGGGCAGTCTTGCCCTGAGACCCTCTGCATTCTGCGAACAGAATAGCAAAAAACAAAACAGACACCGGTATCCGTTTAAGATGCATGTTGTTCGGCTACTGGAGATAAAGTTACCTCTCAGAGTAAACGAATACTGAAATTCTACCGCAGTGTGCTCGGTTTTAAATTGCTCTTTTTGAAATGGGCGGGGGTTTCAATTGTTCTTTGAGGGATGGGGTAAAAGCCGGAACAAGCTGGAATGGCCCGGAACGGTACTTTAATGAATTCAATTGCTTTAAAAAACAGCATAGAAAGTTACTCACACGTGAGGAGAATATTTTAGCAATCAGAACCGATTAATAACGCGCGGTCATTAACCCGTTCCGGGCCAGAACCCTCTTTTTATCACCAAAAACCGCCCGGAACACTGGGTTCTGAAGGTTTAAAGACGAAGAAAATTATACACACAATACAACTAAGTGAGGACATCATAACACTATTGAGAAAACCCACCCAACCGACCTTTAACTGCCCGTTCCGTGCAATAAACAGCTGTATAGACAAAACCGCCCGGAACACCGGGTTCCGAAGCTGCACAGAATATGAAAATGATACACACAATGCAACTAAGTGGGAACAACATAACACTGCTGAAAAAACTCACCGAACCGACCTTTCATTTCCCGTTCCGTGCAATAAACAGCTGTATAGACAAAACCGCCCGGAACACGGGGTTCCTAAGCTGCACAGAGTATGAAAATGATACACACAATACAACTAAGTGAGGACATCATAACACTATTGAAAATACCCACCGAACCGACCTTTCATTTCCCATTGTGTGCAACAAACAGCCTGATTAATAAAGCCGCCCAGAAGCTGCACAGGAGATGAAAAAAGATACACATAATTCAGTGAGTAACATACTTACAAAAATTTGTCCGACTTTAATTGCCTATTCCGTGCAGGAAATGGGTTAATATGAGTAGATCTACTGCAAATTCAAGAATGGGCATTCAGCCGAGGGGATGTTCGTTGATTTTACACTGTCTATACAAACTACACTTTTCAGCCTTGATAGAAACACCTGCAAAGAGCCACTGATTAGTACTTTAATACTGTACTGGATCGGAACACTACATTTGCCAACAAATTCAGTGACGACAGAGAATATCATGTTATTGACCAGATATTGTTTTTAGTGATTAAGCACTAGAATCAAATTTCAGCTATGTGTTATACTCTCAGGAAAACAAAATTTAGCAAAAACGGCTCTATGTCTCAGATGTGGAACCGTTTATCTGGTGCTGTTTGAAACCACGTGTAAGATTCTGTATTTGTACTTTATAATAATCAGTTTAATAGTTCATGCAGTATGCTGGGAGCTCTGTACTCATTTCTCCAAAATGTCATGACTTCTGTAAACTGCTGAATGTGCTTTGCGTTGACAACCATTCAAGCTTGTGTTGGTAAGTTTGTGGTACACTGGATGTTGTTGTAGACTGAATGATGAGAATATAGGGGTTAGAGAACATCAGCTTGCTCCTGGGTTCCCATGCGCTGCTTCTTGGTCCATGCATCACTAATAGAGAGAGAATTCATCCATATTACTAGATGTACATATTTTAGTCATAATATAAGAAGTGTGTGTGTACTTTTAAGATGTTGACTCTTGTAACCACATAGAAATTGTTGTTTGTTCACTTTAACAAGCTAGAGTGAGATGCAAAAGTGGCAGTAGTAAATGTGTGATATTAAGATTGCAATGTAAAACGAGGGAGATGTAGGTCAGATTGTTAAACTGTATCTCATTTTTAACGTGGTATCTGTTGGGCATGATGAGATTGGGGTTTCATTAGCCTTTAATGTAAGATACAACCCCTGTGGGTCCGAATGAGGCAGAGCATGTCAGATTTCTTTTACAACACATCTCAAGTCAGTGTTTATTAAATTAATAAGAAAAAGATACTTGAGAATTCGAGACAAATAAAAGTTATTTGTATACCCGGCCACTACAAAGCCCAATAATAAACCCCCAGATAACCCCACAATCACACTCCACACCCGTGCTGACAATATCCAGCCATTCAGTAATTGCTCCCTCCCTCCCTCGCCGAACAACCAACAATAGCCCCCAACACACCCTGCCCAAAACACCTCCTCCTCCCTCCTCCTGTTTCATTAGTAAACGTGCTCCCTCTGGGCACAGAATATTATAGGCTACAGTGTAATTATTGGTCGAATTGTCATGCACTCGTCTAATAACATTAGAGCGAGAGTCGAGAGTTAAAAGGTGAATTAGCTAGGTATTGATGACGCTTGGGTAAGGTGGCCCAGTGGTTTAAGACAAAGGCTTCATACCAGGTGGTTCCCGGTTCAAATCCCAACTCACACTGTGTGTGACCCAGAGCAAATCATTTAATCTCCTCGTGCTCCGTCCTTGAGACGTAAAACCGAGGTCCTATTGGAGGTGACTGTGATGTATAGTTCACCTCTAGTCTCTGGAAGTCGCTTTGGATAGAAGCGTCTTCTAAAATGACTAATTAATAATAATGAATAATAGAGACAAACTGCTTGGCCTTAGAGACTCCAGACCCCGCCCAGCTTCCCATTGAGAACAGGTAATAACCATTCGTTTTGACTGCTATGGCTTAATATTGTTTGGTACTGGAAGTTAAATAATAAAGGTTTTGTTGATTGATGGGCTACACTTGCGTTAAGTGTCTGATTATTACTAATACCTTCCGGGAATATTCTAAAATATATTAGTGAGGTTTATAAATCTTACACTCTTGAAAAAGTTATTCCAAGAAACCGTATTTCAGGGGTTCCAAATAGAATACAAAGAACCTTTTTAAACAGCAGGCTAACGACCATAAATAAACATTGAAATCTCGAAGGATTAATAAGAAACCCTAAAACTCAAAAATAACCCCCAGGGGTTCTAATCTATATAGCCTTCTAATACTGAAAAGCCATGCAAATTGATTAAAAATCACAGGTTTTATGCATGGCTCCACATTTGAAAGCCATATATTCAATTAGACTTCAACAGTAAATACCGCGTTGGTGACTAAACATTCCGCTACTTATTAGCAATAAAGGTCATACTGTAGCAAGGGCTAAACTGGGTTTAAAATATAATTTATGGTAGCCGTCTACGCCACTGAAGGCACTACCTTCAGATTAAGTTAAAGATTTTAGGTTGTTAGCACCAGGTTATTTTATTTGGGCGAGAGGATAAGGTCTTGACCAAGTACAACACAAACACACAATAAAAATGCCAGGGATGTAAAATAGTCAAATTTATTTAAAACACAATTTCGTTTCAATTCTCATATCGCACAAACTAGTGCTATATGTTAGTTACAGCGTTTCAGCCAAATACTTCAATTCGATACATTGTTTCAGGGGTTCAGTCGTTCTCTCAGGCATTACACTGTTACATAGTTTAATATAGCAGCAACTCATTTAGAGCAAGAATACATTAGTAGTAATATTACTATAGCTTATGTCAAAAGTCAGATTTATGATCCTTTTGACATTTTTTTGACCTTATGTGTGTGAAAATATGAATATATAATGAGGGGCGTAGGTTTATGAATTTATGAATATATAATGAGGGGGGGGCGAGGATTTTATATAGGAGTATGGAATATATATACAGTACTGTGCAAAAGTTTTAGGCAGGTGTGAAAAAATGCTGTAAAGTAAGAATGCTTTCAAAAACAAACATGTTAATAGATGATATTTATCAATTAACTAAATGCAAAGTGAGTGAACAGATGAAAAATCTAAATCAAATCCATATTTGGTGTGCCTTCAAAACAGCATCAATTCTTCTAGGTACACTTGCACAAAGTCAGGGATTTTGTAGGCATATAGTCAGGTGTATGATTAAACAATTATACCAAACAGGTGCTAATGATCATCAATTCAATATGTAGGTTGAAACACAATCATTAACTGAAACAGAAACAGCTGTGTAGGAGGAATAAAACTGGGTGAGGAACAGCCAAACTCAGCTAACAAGGTGAGGTTGCTGAAGACAGTTTACTGTCAAAAGTCATACACCATGGCAAGACTGAGCACAGCAACAAGACACAAGGTAGTTATACTGCATCAGCAAAGGTCTCTCCCAGGCAGAAATTTCAAGGCAGACAGGGGTTTCCAGATGTGCTGTCCAAGCTCTTTTGAAGAAGCACAAAGAAACGGACAGCGTTGAGGACCGTAGAGCGCGGTGGTCGGCCAAGGAAACTTACTGCAGCAGATGAAAGACACATCATGCTTACTTCCCGCCCATGTCGGAAGATGTCCAGCAGTGCCATCAGCTCAGAACTGGCAGAAAACAGTGGGACCCTGGTACACCCATCTACTGTCCGGAGAAGTCTGGTCAGAAGTGGCCTTCATGGAAGACTTGCGGCCAAAAGCCATACCTCCGGCGTGGAAACAAGGCCAGCGACTCAACTATGCACAAAACACAGGAACTGGGGTGCAGAAAAATGGCAGCAGGTGCTCTGGACTGATGAGTCAAAATTTGAAATATTTGGCTGTAGCAGAAGGCAGTTTGTTCGCGAAGGGCTGGAGGCGATACACGAATGAGTGTCTGCAGACAACAGTGAAGCATGGTGGAGGTTCCTTGCAAGTTTGGGGCTGCATTTCTGCAAATGGAGTTGGGGATTTGGTCAGAATTAATGGTCTCCTCAATGCTGAGAAGTACAGGCAGATACTTATCCATCATGCAATACCATCAGAGAGGCATCTGATTGGCCCCAAATTTATTCTGCAGCATGACAATGACCCCAAACATACAGCAAAAGTCTTCAGCGTAAAGAAGAACAAGGAGTCCTGGAAGTGATGGTATGGCCCCCACAGAGCCCTGATCTCAACATCATCGAGTCTGTCTGGGATTACATGAAGAGAGAGAAGCAACTGAGGCTGCCTAAATCCACAGAAGAACTGTGGTTAGTTCTCCAAGATGTTTGGGCCAACCTACCTGCCGAGTTCCTTCAAAAACTGTGTGCAAGTGTACCTAGAAGAATTGATGCTTGATGCTGTTTTGAAGGCAAAGGGTGGTCACACCAAATATGGATTTGATTTAGATTTTTCTTCTGTTCACTCACTTTGCATTTAGTTAATTGATAAATATAATCTATTAACATGTCTATTTTTGAAAGCATTCTTACTTTACAGCATTTTTTCACACCTGCCTAAAACTTTTGCACAGTACTGTATATATATATATATATATTTAAGCAGACCCCTATGTATTTCACAAGCGCTTATAAACATTAAATATTTATAAATGTAAAGAGTTTGAAATAAAAATAATTACTGTTGGTAGGATTCGAACCCCCGCTGACAATAGAGTCAAATGGATCTTAAGTCCATCGCCTTAACCACTCAGCCACAACAGTTTTTCTTAAAACATTAATAAATAAAATAAGAAATAAGCTTACCGGGGTTCTGAGAATCATGATGGTTATGTGTTTGAGCAAATGGTTGAAATGATCGAAACATTAGCTCTTCCGCAGAGGCTAAAGAAACCACGGACTGCAAAAAAGGTTCAAGAGAGTCCAAGCAAGGGGCCTTTAAGCATCTGTCCCAAGGATCCTCTGCGCCCAGTACATACTCCTCTGTGGCCTGAACTGAAAATAGACCGAAATGAGAGAGGGGGCGGATGTTTGGGGGTAACTCAGAAAACGCCCCTAGGGGGGCGTTACCCCTTGGACCCATTCATGGATCTCTGATAGGCTGTCTCAAAGGATCTCCAGGGGGCCAGAGGTGTCCTCACCCCTCATAGGCTGTCACCGGATCTTAGGGAACATACTAAAGGGGGCCCCCCCACACACCTTTTATGATTGAAGGAGTCTGACGCCATGTCTTCTGCAAACTTTAGATACTTCTCTGAAAATGCCGTTCTTGAAACTAATGATCTTGAGATGGATTGGACCACTGAAGAAATGACCAAGCTTATAAAAGACTTTGAAAATGTTCCCCTCCTCAACCCTGCAGAGTCTGACGGCGTCGGCGGTCCTTTAGGCATCTCTTTTGAAAAAGTATTAAAGATCTCTAGGGGTCTCCTGGCTTCTCTATTGGAAGTGATCATTGACCGTGATATGGTGAAAAATTGTCGCGGTTGCGAAGTTGACCACCGAGCCAGCTGAGACACAGTTGCCTTTATGAAGCGGACCCGATTATTTCGATCAACATTTTGAAGAAATACTAGAAAAATACACGTCCGTGGCTGAAGCTTCTGGTGGCTAAAGCTCTAGCTTGTTTCAATTTCCATCCGTCTTTGACAAAACTTCAGAAACTGGTGGAAGATATTTTAACAGAGCTAAGACCTGAACACAGCATTAGGCGTAAACTGAGCCATCTACAAGAAGCCCTGGATGACAAGACCGAGACATTGTCAACAAAATAACCAAAGCTTTCTACCATCGCAGTTTTACTAACCCCAAGCTCCTTTAGCTTATTACAGAGCCTATGACTTTGAAAATGGGGAACGTCCAGACTCCGGCAAAACTGAGGAAAACCATGGAGGGGCTGTTGTTTGAGTTAATAGCCGAGAAAGTGGCTTGTAAGAGACTCTTTCAAAACCTGATCCCGTAAATGTTAAAATGTTCAACAATTTAAAAAGTGTAACTGATTTAATCCATAAAGATGTTGATGCTCAAGAATGGCATGAGTTGGTAGATACACATGTAAAACACTGTAGCCCCTTAAATACATTTTTAATGAATATATTACCAAAAATGTTTGATGATATAGAAGACTGCAAATGTATACATATCATTGTTTTGTATGCTTATGTAACTGATGTCTGTTTTATAACCTGGCTAGGTTTTTAAGAGATGAAGATATATCAAGCGTTGTACAAAATGTAGTGGATTACTTAGTGACTAACCATGAATGTTTGTGTAAAAACTTTATATGTCTTCTAAAATGTCCTAATCTTCTTGATAAACTGTGAATAAAACTTTTGAACTTCACACGTGTCTCAGAGGTGTTATGATAAAATTTGAATAAAAACCTTTTGAACTACAGACTTGGTGCAGTTGTGTTATTTTGGTTAAAGATGTCACTTCATCGTATGAAAAAAATATACTACGATCCCTCAAATCCTGGGGGTTTAGGGGTTTACAAACTCTTCAAAGGGCTCTGGGGCCTGACGGTCCTAAAGTCTCTGAGAGGGCTCTAACAGACTTTTATCAGAGCAAGACTCATATACGTTACATAAGCCCTCTAGAATAAACTTTAAAAGAAACACCGTATTTGTATCTAATATCGATACTCAGTGGCAAGCTGATTTAGTGGATATGTCTAACTTGTCAAAAGAAAATGGAGGTTACAAGTACATGTTAACATGTATAGATATCTTATCCAAATATGCCTGGGTAATACCACTGAAAAATAAGTCATCTAAGACGGTGACCGAGGCATTCAAGAGGATCCTCAGCACAGGTAGGAAACCTAAAAACTACAAACTGATAAAGGGACTGAATTTCTAAACAGAGCATTTCAGAGCATGCTAAAAGAACATAATATTCTACACTTTACCACGGGGAGTGAACTAAAAGCCTCTATTGTTGAGAGATACAACAGGACTCTGAAAACAAAAATGTGGAAATATTTCACCGCCTTTAACACTCACAAGTATATGGATAAACTACAAGAAATGGTACAGGCATATAACAACTCCTTTCACCGTAGTATTCAAATGAAACCTTCAGAAGTTAATGAAGACAATTCATTTAAAGTGTTTAAAACTTTATACTCTAAGAAGAAAGGCCCTAAACATATAAAGTTTAAGTTTACAGTCGGTGATAACGTCAGAATTTCAAAGTTAAGAGCTCCCTTTATAAAAGGCTATGAACAGGCGTTTACGGCAGAGATTTTTACTATAACAGAATGTATACCAAGATTTCCACCGGTGTATAAACTATGTGATTATGATGGAGAGGCTATAAACGGCACCTTTTATGAACCAGAATTGCAAAAATAAATGTCAAGACTGATAGGTTGTTTAGGATAGAGAAGATAGTTGCTGAGAAAAAGGAAAAGCGGTAAAAGTCTTATCTCATAAAATGGGCGGCTGGCCTGAAAAATTTAACAGTTGGGTCGCTGGGCATCAGGTGGTGGATCTAAAGATTTAACAAGTCCTGGGTGTATTTAATTACACTTAAAACATTATTCAAGATGTCTCAAGACTCTTTTTATGTGACTCTGCCTAGTAACGCTTCACAGGATGTTTTCCCTAAAAAGCGCTATAGCCGATTTTACTACCAAGTTGGTTAAAACAATGAATCTACCAGGAAAATGGGAAGTTTGCTTAGCAGAGATTCAATACCCCCATACCTGGGATAATATCAACCTTAATGACAGCAGTTTTATTACTTTCGAAATAGAAAAGGCCATAAAACGTGATTATACTATCCCTAAAGGATATTATGAGACCCTTCAGGATGTAATAACGACCATGAGCGATGTCCTGCTCGGAAAAGGACTAGATCATAAAGGTGACAATGCTCCCGATGAACAATATAAAAATGATTTGAAATTAGTATATAAACCTATAGAAAGAAGAATTTATATAAAAAGTACTACTCCATTTGTGATTTTTGCCCAAGAACATCTCGGACAAATGTTGGGATTTCGTGAGACTATAAAAGGTGAAACTATTGGACTATTGGGGCCTATTGAGGCTAAACTGTATACCGCTCATTTGAGGACCCTCTATCCCGCCGATATCCGAGCAGGTTTTACACCATGTATGTCTATACAGATATCATTACACATCAAGCCGTTGGAGATAGTTATGTGCCTCTTCTAAGGTGTGTCCCTATTAAAGGCAAAAACAACGATATAATCACGGTAACTTACGACAGACCTCATTACGTACCCCTCAGCAAGACCAGCTTCGATACTATAACTATACAAATTAAGACGGATCAAAACAAGTTAGTGCCATTCCGTTTTGGGAAGGTTGTAGTGAAGTTGCATTTCCGACCTGTAAAGCCTCTTTTTACACCTAATTGAAAAGAAAAATGAGACCTCATGGATATGTCAATCCTTATATTAATTATTACAAAAATCAAGCTGGTAATGGTTTGCCTGGATTTTCTGGAGCTCCTGTGATGTATGGAGCGGGTATAGGGGTATTTTTCGAAGTCTTTTCAGAAAAGCTTTACCTTTACTTAGAAGGGGTTTTGAAATAGTTAAACCTCATTTTAAATCAGCCGCTAAAAATATTGTTAGTGACGTAGTGTCAAATGTCCTAACAAGTCATAACCCTCCTAGCCACAACAACAGCCAGTCAGGGGAGGGATTGATGGTGATGTCCAGAGGCTACAAGAGAAAACGTAGCAAACCCCGGGATCTCGCCATCATCATCACAAAAGGCTAAACCCCATACATACAGGTCATTTAGTAGCGGCAACCGGAGAAGGAGCAAGAAACCAAAGACTCACGGTACAAAGAAAAACAGAAACATCTTTTAAATCATGACTCTGGTACATCATATGTCTCAAGAATGTGTGAAATCAGAATTGGATCTGTTTACCATCCCTATACCCAAACAAGTATTGAAAAAACCTTTATGTGGAAATTCCCCCTGTCTGCCTTGTCTGACACAGCTCCGCTCGAATTTTACATAGCGGGGAATGGGGAAGATTATCTTGATTTGAATAATACTCTTTTAAGACTTTCATGCAAAATTACTAAGGCTGATGGCACTGATTTAGCTGCAGACAGCTTAGCTGGTATTATCAATTACCCGTAGCTACCATGTTTTCACAAGTGGATGTAACTTTAGGAGACCGCCTAATTAGTCAAAGCAGTAATACTTATCCTTACCGTAGCATTATAGAAGCAATGCTAAACTTTAGTAAGGACACCCTAGAATCTCAATTCACAGCCGGCTTGTTTTACAAAGATACCCCAGGACACATGGATGAGACTGATCCTGCAGGGGATAATGAAGGTTTAGTTAAACGACATGCTTTTACCAGATTAAGCCATACAGTTGAACTTTTAGGACCACTGCACTCGGATATATTTTTTCAAGAAAAACTCATGTTAAATGGAATTGACCTGAAAATTAAAATGGTGAGGGCCAGTAACACTTTTTGTTTAATGTCTGATGCTGCAGAGGCGTTCAAACTTAAAATTTTAGAAGCCTCTCTCTATATTAAAAAGTAAAAATAGCCCGGAGGTAAGAATCGCTCACGCTCAGGCCTTGATGGCCTCTAATGCAAAATATCCTATAGATAGAGTAGCTATGAAAGTTTTTAGTGTTCCTAGAGGGAGCAGGGTATGTAATCAGGAGAATTTGTTTCTGGGGCAGTTACCAAAGTTTGTAGTTATTGGTTTAACAGATAATGACGCTTTTAGTGGCTCCTACGCTAAAACCCTTTTAACTTTAAACACTTTGCTGGGAACTTTATAGCTATGTACGTCGATGGTGAACAAGTCCCCTCAAAACCTTTACAACCCGACTATACAGCAGGACACAACCCGTCCGGGAATATTACAGTCTAATACAAGCCACGGGTAGACATCTCAAAGACAAACCGCTGATAATTGATCGGTCAGACTTTATTAGAGGCTATGCGCTCTATGCCTTTGATTTGACCCCTGACCAAGAATGTGGAGATCATTTTTCCTTAGTAAAAATGGTAATATGCGTCTTGAAATGCGTTTTGCCAATGCTCTGCCAGAGACTGTGAATATGATTGTTTATGCTGTTTTTGAGAACGTGATTGAGGTTTCCCACCAAAGAGCAGTTCTCTTTGATTACTGAAAAGTTTGATACAACTTTGATCCTTTTTAAAATGAATACCACCCAGCTTACAGCTTTGCTATCCAGCAACCCTTCGACTGAAAAGTATTTTTATGGGGTTCTAGCTAGTGATCAACTACCTAAAGGAAAAATAAAAAACTTCCTGCGATGCTTATTGTCAACACCGACCCCAAAATTATCCTGGAGAACACTGGCTGGGAATTTATCTAAAAGAAGAGGGTTATGGAGAGTTTTTGATTCTTACGGTAACCCTCCAGATTTTACTTATTTTCCTAAAACTATCTCAAACTTTTTATACAACAACGCTAAACAAACAGTGTACAATAATCAACCTCTACAAGGTCTTATGACCACTACCTGCGGCCATCACTGTGTTTTCTTCTTACATCATCGAGCCAAAGGACTTACTTACCCCGAGGTTATGGCTCTCTACAGCTCTGATTTAAACAAGAATGATCTGATGGTGTCCCGATTTATACATTGCATGTCTAACCCTAAAAACAGAACTGTATAAATATATTTTCATGCGTGCAGTGTGTCAAGACTCACCATGATTTTAAAAATGTTATGAATGTTAGTCTTCAAAAACTTACGACAATGTAGATGTTGAATAAATATTTTTATTGTTGTAAAGACTTATACAGACATATATATATCAGACATTGATTATACACCATTTGCATGAATATACAACAAATGTATCAGACAATGATTATACAACATATGCATGAATATACAACAAAATGTAAAAATGTGTGAAACTCAATAAAAACAGTAACACCTTAATAAGTTTCCCATAACTGTTGTCTTTTTTCTGCTTCTTATTCATAGGGGTCTCTAAGGGTCTTTTTTATAGGCTTCTATGAGTTGTCGTGTTTGAGAATTAGGTACTGTAGAATAAGGGACATTTATCACAGCCAAACCTTTGATGAATTCAACCCATCCTACAGGTAGCCTATGTTCAGGGATGTTGGTATTCCCAGTAGCGGCCCTGATTAAATCAACCATATGCGACCCTCTAATGTTCTTGCCCCTAAGAATGAATTCCCCTTGATCATTCCATGAGGTAACCAAAGCATTCTGAGACATTGCGTTTAAAATAAATTTAGCATTTTTCTTAGATCTGGAGGGACGCTACTCATAACATCAGTCACAACCTTAGATTCAGATTCTGCATCAGTTTGTGCCATTTCCACAGAGGGAGG
The DNA here is from genome assembly GCA_030684275.1 of Acipenser oxyrinchus oxyrinchus. Taxonomy (NCBI): domain Eukaryota; kingdom Metazoa; phylum Chordata; class Actinopteri; order Acipenseriformes; family Acipenseridae; genus Acipenser; species Acipenser oxyrinchus. The sequence goes on along the minus strand of CM060258.1, from coordinate 23,152,249 downwards.
TGTAATCAAAGTCAGGGTATTAAGCTCTTTTTCACTCTGTTTAATCAAGGCTAGATATCTCTGTAAGGAGCTGGTGTATAGTTTAACTTTCTCATTGTCACTGATGTCAGTTCTAAGTAGAATGCTTTTCATTTCAGAGTCAAGTCTGCTTTCAACTGCTTTTTAATAGGTTCGGGTGTTGTGGCTCAGGCTGTCGAAGTCTATCGAGTTGATGTTGCGGTACCAGAAACATTTTCTGGGAGTGAGTCATTTTACAAATTAACTTTGAGGTGTTAAGAGTCCTGATAAAAAGGCAGAGCAATCCTTATTAAAGCACCAATAAAACCACCACTCTGATTCACAGTTTTTTCTTCTTTTTAATTGAATGGTTCTTATTACATAGGCTCTTTATAACACGCCGCTGCTTTTTGAGAGTGTTTAACTGACTCGAGGTCAAGGGATGTTACCCTTTAAAGGCGTTTAAGGCAATTTCAACAATAGATTTGATAAAATCGTCAGAGGCGTCTCGTAAGACTGCTCTTCTCTGAGGAGCAGAGCATGAACTATGCTCTTTAAGAGATGGAGGTTACGTTTTATTCTAGCGGACATGATGCGTTGTTGAAGAGTCTAGATAAATAAAAGTTTTAGCGCAATAACAAGTCGTTTATAAGTGTTTTGTCTTGGTATTTCTCATGATATAAGCAACTGGCCAATCAGGAGTAAATAAACCAGTTCTTAGACGGTATGCTTCGGGGTTTGTGCTTTTAAGTCTATTAAAAGATAACCATAGGGTTTTTGTGGCATCTTCAAACGCTTCTAAGAAAAACTTGGAGTTACCGGGTACATCTGTCGGGCTAAGCGTGTTGATTTGAAGTTTATCTCTGGGGTTTTTAAACAGAATAATGTAATTGGCATTCAAGTTAATGGTACGGCTCATTTTTCCTTGAAAAAATAAATTTTGAACCAAATACAGCACACATAAATTCCTATGATGAACGTATTTTGTAAAAGCTTTCTGTATTTCATCATTTTCGCTAGCCGCCTCCATCAAGTCATCTATAATGATTAAATTGATTTTGTTAGGAGGCATTAAATTATCATCGGTTAATGACGACGGTACGCCTTCAATAAATTTTAAATTTTTAAATTTAACTGCCAATTCGTTGTATAATGGCTGCCAGCAGCTATAGCACCATATGATATTCTCAGGGGTTTGGGAAAAGATCTGTTGAGAGTTTTCTAAAAGCTGCTTCACAAAATAACTTTTGCCAGATATTATAGCGGCAAAAGGTACGGTTAGTCTAATATCAAAGCCGTCTTCAGTAGCCATAAGGAAGATATGTGTAATCAGACAGCAAGACTCTCTTATTGTAGACTATTTGAAAAGTTTTCTGGAGTGGTTTGTTTTCCAATTGAAATTCTTTTTCATTACGGTGAATCTGGGAGCCTCGAATCATGATATGCTCTGCGGGGGTGTTTCTGGGTGATTCTCACCAAATCTTGTCTGTTTGTGTTTTTCATGTGCAAAAATGAAAAAGACTTTTTCCACCAACAATTTATGTTAAATGCTTTGAACAAAGTCTCAAGTATATTATGCAAGTACATTTTATAATTCAAATACTTTAATTTTGTATTTTTTAACATTTTATGTGATTAAGCAAAACAAAATCTCATTACCGTAACCAATTCATTTTTACATTAAAAACATAGAATTATATATTTCTTTGGCAATTTTGTGATAAAATCACTTATAACAAGTTATTTTCTTAAACATATCAACAATTATTCATGTATTTTTAATTAAATATAAAAAATATCCACACTTTTGTCTCATTACCGTAATATGACACATTTATCAGATGTCTTCTTTTGTTTTACTTACTTGTTTAATTATGGATATTAAAATACACATATATTGATGTAGAGGAAATCATTTGTATAATACATTTTCCTTGCCAATTTCATATTAGTTTTTAAAACATTACCTCTATTTTAAAAATAATAGCCTGTTGCGGTAATGATATAAATGTGACGGAGGATGAGATGGTATATTACGGTAATGAGTTCAATATACATTTGACTATTTTAGTAATTTTAATAAATCTCTAAATTATTCAGTGATATTACAATCAAGAGATAAAAAGAAGCTGTAATAACAGTATAAAAAATAAACACATAAAACAACAAATTGACTCAGACTTAAAACACAGGGTTAAAACACATTTGAAAATACTGTTCAAATACTTTAAAGGTTGTTTTCACCGTATTCATCAAAATGAGACCTAATCATACCTTTTAACCAATTACTGTACTATCCATTCAAACTCTCCTGTTCATGATCTTTTCAGCCTTTAAAGGTGAGTTTTGAAGAGATTGAGAAGATCATGAACAGGTGAGTTTGAGTTCAAATAGATGATAATAGGTAGAAGTGTAATTGAAGATCTTTCCTTGATAAATAGGGGTAAATACTTTTAAGATTGTATTTGAACAGTATTAGCAAATGTATTTACCCAAGTCCAGTACATTTGTCTTTTAATGTTTATTTTTTATGCTGTTATTATAGCTTGTTTTTTTCTCTTCATTGTCATACAGTATTTGAACGGCTAGTACTAATTAATTTCACTATAACACCTATTCCGTAAAGCAACAAACATTAATTTAACTGTAAACAAAACTGTTTAAAGACAGAAGTAATGCAGTACAGAGAGGTAAGCAAGCACCAAATCTAACTGTGAGATCTCCTATCCCCATGTTCAATATAATTCCAGATTACTGAGCCTTGTATTGATGTTTAGCCCAAATTTCAGGTAAAACACAGAAGTGCCTGGCTGAAGATGTAGCAGGTAAAGGTTCAGGAATTATATCTGTTATGTCCTCTCTATAGTACCAGATTTTATCAACAGGAAATTTTAAACTGGGATTGAAGAATCTGTTATCTCCAGCCTGGCTCATTGCATCAAGTTCAGGTGATGGTGGCGTAATATTTAGAATGGCATTTAGATTTTTTTTCTTCTCATAATAGCGCGCTGAATTTTCCCTCCATTTCTTCTTCTACTTTTGATGGTCTTTTTTTTGCATTTCTTTGGCTGATTTTAAAAGTCCATTGTGCTTTCTTCTTTAAACTGTAAATGTGTACTGTAACTGTAACATAAACTGTAAATTTCGACCATGTGTTCCTACTTTTGGTACAAAGAACTGGAGAATGATCCATATACAGTGCCGTGAAAAAGTATTTGCCCCTGTCTGATTTTCTGCATTTTTGCATATTTTTGACACTGAATGTTATCAGATTTTCAACCAAAACCTAATGTTAGATAAAAGGGCCCTGATTGAACAAATAACACAAAAATTTGATACATATTTCATTTATTTATTAAAGAAAGTTATGCAACACCCAATGACCCTGTGTGAAAAAGTAATCGCGCTGTTAGACTCAATAACTGGTTACGCCACCTTTAGCAGCAATAACTGCAACCAAACGCTTCCTGTAGTTATTGATTGGTCTCTCACAGCGCCGTGGAGGAATTTTGGCCCACTCCTCCATGCAGAACTGCTTAAACTCAGTGACATTTGTGGGTTTTTGAGCATGAACTGCTCGTTTCAGGTCCTGCCACATCATCTCAATGGGGTTTAGGTCTGGACTTTGACTAGGCCATTCCAAAACTTTAAACGTCTTGTTTTTCAACCATTCTGATGTAGACTTGCTTGTGTGTTTCGGATCATTGTCTTGCTGCATGACCCAGCTGCGCTTCAGCTTCAGCTCACAGATGGATGGCCTGACATTCTCCTGTAGAATTCTCTGATACAGAGCAGAATTCATGGTTCCTTCAATGATGGCAAGGCGTCCAGGTCCTGATGTAGCAAAGCATCCCCAAACCGTGACACTACCACCACCATGCTTGACCGTTGTTATGAGGTTCTTACTGTATGCAGTGTTTGGTTTTCGCCAGACATAACGGAGGCCATGTTGGCCAAAAAGTTCCACTTTTGACTCATCTGTCCATAGAACATTGTTCCAGAACTCCAGGATCATCCATGTGCTTTTTGCAAACTTGAGACGAGAATTCATGTTCTTCTTAGTGAGCAATGGTTTCCGCCTTGCTACTCTGCCATGAATCCCATTTTTGCCCAGTGTCTTTCTGATGGTGGAGTCATGAACACTGACCTTAGCTGAGGAGAGAGAGGCCTGCAGATCCCTAGATGTTGTTCTAGGGTTCTTTGTGACTTCCTGGACGATTTTACGCCTTGCTCTTGGAGAGATTTTGGTAGGATGGTGTGGCAGTCTGGCTCGCAGTGGTGAATTGATGACGTCACGGACCAGGAAGTAACTGACACCAAAACAATGGATGGGCGGGTGAAGCTGAATGCTATGGCACTCAGCGTTTTAATAAACAAATAAACAAAACAAAAGATTTAAACAAAACACAAACCAAAGGGCACGAGGGCCAAACGAATAAACAGACAAACAAGTAAGTGGCGTGCTGGCTAAACCAGCACGTTTTAGCAATTGTTTTATGTCGTCTCTCTCCGCTCTCTCTCCGCTCTCTACTCCAAAACTCCACCAACGCAGAACAGACAGCTGCAGGTTCTTATACTCTGGCCGAGGGGTTAACTAGCTGTTAATTATCTTATTACCCCTCGGCCACAGTCTGCATGCGTTTGGTAAGGATGCATGACTGTCAGCTAGTTAAATAATCAGTAGCTGATCAGTCATGCATCCTCACGAGGTTTTAAATATAAATAATAATAAATCTGTGGCGCTGTTATCCGCGCCGCAAACAATAATACAAATAATAATAATGGGGCGGGACACTCCGCCACAGATGGCCACTCCTGGGAAGATTCACTAATGTCCCAAACTTTCTCCATTTGGACAATATGGCTCTGACTGTGGTTCGGTGGAGCCCCAGAGCCTTAGAAATGGCTTTGTAACCCTTTCCAGACTGATAGGCATCAACAACTTTTTTTCCGAAGGTCTTTTTCCGAATTTCTTTTGGTCGTGGCATGATGTGCCTCTAGAACCTGTGTGCTGACAACTTCACTCTGATGGTAAGGGCCAAAGTTAGTCAGATTTATATTGAGCAGGGCTGGCCCAAATCAGGCCTGGTTGTTAACCAAAGTACTCAAACAGCTGACCCTAATTATCCCTTTAATTGGGTTGAGTTAACTGGGGGGGGGGGGGGCAGTAAATTTTTCACACCGGAAGAGTGCATGTTTGATTACCTTGCGCACCAAACTTTGGTGTCATTTTTTTCTCTCAGACTCCCTCTATATACTACTACAACCCACAAAAAAATCTGACCAACTACAATGTGAAAAATGTGCAAAAATGCAGAAAATCAGACGGGGCAAATACTTTTTCACGGCACTGTATATATAGAGACTGATATGGAAACCTTTATCTTTAAATAGAAAATGTCTTCCTTTCTGTAACTACCTTTCTCGTTCCTTTATTCTGTATTTCTCTAAAAGCTCAGCACTACTGTAGATCTTTCCTCTGTGCTTCTGTACCCTTGCTTGTGCAGCTGCTCTCTTTCTTACACTGTCTGTCAATCTAAACAAAACAATATTTTTAATGCCTAAATTTAAAAAAAGCTAAAAAAAAAAAATAATTCACCAATAATCTATGATGCAATGTATATATAATACTGTAAATACAACTGTTTTGTATAATATGCCTTATAGTTACCATTACTGTAATTCCACCTCTCATTACTGTAACAGGTCTCATAACTGACACGGTAATGAGAAATGAGTGTAACGGTAATGAGAAGGCCTACATTAATTCTGTAAATAAAATGTGTCAGTCACTTTGACTTTGAGAAATTTTTACTTTGAAACCTCAGACATTTTTATGGCTTTTTTATAGCCAGTTAATTTTTTCTTAAATCTAATTAATTTCTTATATTTTACAAATTACGGTAATGAGATTCAAAACTGTAAAACATAGGATATACCAAGGTAAACTGTGAATTTAAAAGAAAAAGACAGAGCACATGTTCTCACGTTGTGTCCATCTTGAAGCTTTCCTCCTTGCTGGTGCATCATGGGTAAATAAAACTTGATTTAAATACTTCCTGGATTCTCTGGAGAAACTTGAACAATTGTTACGGTAATGAGACAAATTGCTTCGGACACATAGTTTTTCTCCAAAAAAACCCAGTAATTTTAAGGTGTACTTTTTAACCCAAAGATTATAGTAAATTATGAACAATTCTGAACAAGATACATATTTATGTCAGTGATATTTCTTATTTTTTTCATGAACAAATGCTTAAGAAAGATAAAAAAAAAAAACTTCGGACGCATTACGGTAATGAGATTTAAAGTGGAAAAAGTGTTAAAAATGTGAAAAATGAGTAAAAACAATACATTTTTATTTACCAATAGCAAAGAATTGTCCTTCTCCTTTGCAATGACTATAATATTTTTATTACAATTATGCATTCTTAAAAAGATATCCACCACGGACATGGTTTTACAGCCAGTTCGTGAGAATCACCCTTCTATCAGGATTCACAAAGTTTTGAACTAGGTCTTTTAATGAAGCGAGGTTAATTAATTTGGAATTCTCATAGTTTAGGGTAATACCCTTTACTTTGAGACATGTTTTTCCTCTGTTTGTGACGTATACATATGTTTTAGGCCCTCCTGACACAAACTCTGTAATGTATTCCCCCGGGTTCAACTCGCTAGTTAAATCTCCAAGATAATCGCCAAGTTCTGGACGCCAAGCATGGGGCCTACTGACAAAGATCACAGAGTCTGTATCATGATACAGACAACGACTCTGCAGGCGATTCATGAGGTTATAGAGCTCTAGCCGGGCGTAAGCGGTTGTAAACGCTGCTATGAATACATTTACATTACCTGGGGGTGTATAGGTTTCAGAAGCATAACACCACTGAACCTGCGCCACCGTATCACTTACAAAACAAAAATGAGAAACATGATATCTTTCTGAAAAGAGATAATGGAAAAACTGGTCAGGATCTTTAACCAAGCTTGTAGAGAGTTGGTTAGGTTTTTGTCCAAATTCCCCCCCGAGTGAATTTAGAGATAGTTTGGAGATTTGTCTTTTAGCAGGGTTAACATTAATGTTTTGAGGATCTAATTGAATCCCCCCTTTCTGAAAATATTCATCAATATAACGTTCTTTACTCACCTCATCGGTACAATGAGAGGGGTAACCTGAACTTTCCTGTTTCCCCTTGAGATGGCTATTAATGTAGCCTGTAAAGAGAGTGTCAGATTTCTGAGGAAAATGCCAAACTTCGTGTATTTTAGACACTTTGTAACCTTTCTCAAGAGCTTTGACTACCTCTACACTGCACCATGTTCCCCTGTCTGGTTTAGTGTTTCTGCACAAGAACGGCAGAGGGTAAACATTAATTTGCCGCAGATTCTTGCAGGCAGTACAGGGAAAAAAAGACCCCTAGGAGGCAGAACAGTTAATTTGAACAAGCCAAAGTACTGCCTCAAGTCCTGAAAATTATGGTAAATTACGGTAGGGTGGTCTACAGGGTACACTTTTGTTTTGTTGACAAAGGGATACAAGCTAGTGAAATCAAAGTATTCCAACCTTTCATTTTCCTGGGCCACATAATGTAATGTAATGGCATTTGTACGACCCCCAAACAGTGCCTCACGAGGATTGATATGTTCTGGAAAATCAGAGCGAACCAAAAATCGTGAACTTGAGGCTGTTTTTCAGAGCGTTCCATTCATGCTCCCAAATAACTCTGAGTTCCAACCCGTAAACCTTTTGCAATGTTTCAATCTTTTCATCAAAGTGATGATACATCGTACCGCAGAATACTTTGCTTAAGGGGTTTACATCGGCATGAATCATAGCATTGGGGCAACCATGAAAAAACACCCTGCAAATTCAAAAGCCGACGCTTACCATTAATTACAGCATACCCATCCAAGAAAAGGGCCCTATTTTAAGCTCTCCATAGTTTAAAGCATGTTGAATGAAAACATTTTCAGTTTCAGATACATACATTAACCATTGTATCGATGCATTTGAAAAGCTTTTTTGCTGGTCACTGTAATTGTCTGGAGGAACGATAGCTATTGTGTCTTTAGGCATAAATTTACTTCTATACATAGCCATGCACAGTGAAGCAATTGTAGTACATTGGAAGGGGTCTATCTGTCCTATATCTGATACAGGCCTCTCAAAATTTCAACATCATTTTTGCAGTAGAAAGCTATTTCATTTCTGAAATTAAAAATGCCATTCTTAATCGAATCGTACCATTTGTAAAAGTTATCACGTTCTTTAGACATCATTTGTTGAACACCATAGTAATGGGGTTCAGGATAGGGCCCAACGTAATTCTGGTTTTCAAGAGTATTGAAAAAATGAGGAAAATATCCTTTTCTGGCTTCAAATCCCATAGCTGAAGGCATTGCACTTAACTTCATGGGCATAAAGTTATAGGAATCAATGTAACGCATCTTAAAAGCCTTGTCTGTAAAACACATTAACTTGCTACCCTGAGCTATGATATGAGGGTTAACACCGTTGGCAACTAAATAATTCATCAGTAAATAACTGTCATACGATTTCGCATTGTGTGCCAAGAAAGTATAGCCTGCGTAACAGGGTCTCGCGATACCTTTAGAAAAACTTTTTCACACAAGCCTCACCCTCCCAAAACCATGATTCACCATCCATGTGCATGCAGTACAAATAATTCGAATGTGTAAGCCATCTTCCTGCCGGCATTCAAAATCATAAAACACATATTTATCTGTGGGCTCATAAGGTTTTGGCACTTGAATGAAGCATTTGTGATCAGTGTGAGGTAACAACACAGCCTTACATATCTTACAGTAGGGACTAGGACATTTATGATCCGTAGTTTTAGTAGGGTCACATTTATAGAGAATAACAACTTGTACACAGTTTTAAAATGTCACACATAGAGAACTGTTTTTCACTGTTGGCTTTATCTCGAAGAATCTTATGCTCATCATAACAGCGCTGTGATCGACAATAACGATTGCAATTGTTACATTTTACCTTTACAGAGGACTCGCTATTACAGGCTGGTGAAAAACACACATTACAATGTCCCTCACAACGATGTCCAGATCGGTTACTGTAGGCTGTGTAACAGTAATTGCACAGATAGGCGGTGCCCAGAAAACCTTTCAAGTTAACAATACCGTAGAAATGATTCTCATGAAGAAACAGAAATACAGTTTTGATTTTTGGTCGAGTATCTGTTTGGTGTTTCAGGAACACGTCCTTTTGAGGACACCTGTACCACACCACTATTTTAACATCTAGAGCCTGTTCAAATTTATCTATGTCAGCAAACGAAACCATCTGATGTTCACTTAACCCCACACGCTGTTGAAGTTTTAAAGCCTCAGCCATACACATATCATAGGCACCCCTGAATTCTGGAAATAACAAACTCAGAACACTGTAAGCAAAACATAATTGATTGTATCTGTTGTAACATATAATCAGATGTTTGGCTTTTTTTCTAATAAGCTCACTTTTCATTAAGGTCTGCAAACCTCTCCTTAAACCCCCTCCTTCAGGATACCTTATAACCTGGACAATCAACATTAAAGAGTCATCAGCCAAAATTTCACTATGACTTTGAAGGAGAGCTTCAATCTGACTGAGAAAATCGTCTAGACTTAAATTGTCTCCAGTCATTTTTACATACACGGGTATATCTAAGGACCCGGCTCTTAATTCAAGCTGCACAATGTCTGCAGGTCTTAACGTTCTAGAAACCTCACTCAACATATTCTCTAACGTTTCATGCAACACAGTAAAAACTTCAGCATAGCCCTAGTCAAAAAATCCTATTGGAAATCCCATAGAAAAAATCCATTAGGAAATCCCATAGAAAAATCCTATAGGGTTTTGGAACCTTTCCAGTAGGATTTTCTACTGGATTCCAGTAGGATTTTTTAATGTTAACCTATAGGTGGGGTTCAGGGGGAGGAGCTAGGCACCAACAACCTATCATCTGCTGTCATCAATTAAATCTACCTTATTTAAACATTAGTCACCTCTACCTAGCTGTCTTGTGTTTTTTCGTTTTGGCATAAACCTAAGCGATTTCAAGACCCATCAACTTTTGTATACCTCAATAATGGAGTACTTACAGCAGTTGTCATCGGATTCAGAGGATTCCCAGGATTTTCTATCATTACCAGATCATTCTTCTCCAGCTTCAATCCAGGGCCCATCCAGTCTCCGTTTTTCTCCCCTTCTGGCATTTCAGTTACATCTGATCAGGCTCCCGATCAGGTTCCAGTTCAAGTATTGCCTACCGTTCCTGCCACCCAAACATCGAATCTCGCGCCGATCCAAGCGACTTCGACCTCAGGGCGCCCTCGGATCGATTGTTTTGGAAGGACTGGCCCATGAATAAATTGATAAAACCCTCCTTAAAAGCGGTAATGCGATTCCGGCAGGGAGTGATAGAGAGTCTCTTTTCATTCTCTATTGCAATTCAGTATCAGCAGAACCAGTTTTCCTCGAAAAAACATAATCAGCAGCGCCCAGCCATTCAGCATCCTAAAACAGACAGCAGGCAGTCTATTCGGATCTAACCACCCCCACAACTAGCACCGCTAACCAGCAGCCAGCCATGGAAATCCAACATTCGCAAATATTTAAAGAGATAAAATCATTTATGCAGCCATTTTCCGATACTCTATCTTCGGTCAGTTCTCAACTGTCGGATCTAAATAAAAGGGTGTCTATTATGGAACAGGAAAACAATCTTCAGCGCTGTCATTAATTCCAGCATCAAACACTGCAGCGCCGCCTACAGCTTCTTCTGGTCCAGCCCCAATTTCAGCCAGCGAAGCAGATCCTCCACAATTCAACCTCGCTACTGCATCTACATACGGATCCTCCTCTCCAACTGCAGCTAGGCGTCACACTATATCTCCACGAATCAGGCGTAACATTCTCGAAGGTAAGGACATTAATCTTGTTTCACTATTAATGGCGACTTGAATTCTTGGATCACAGAGTAGTGGATTGTGGAGATTTGGCAGTAACTCTAAAATCCAGAGATCCCAGACTGATTAAAAATCTTACATTAGGGAATTTGTCCTTGCGTTCTCCATATTCAGAGATGTGCTATGCTCGGTTTATCCTAACCGCAGAGCTGAATTGGACTCCTACTGAATACTATATCGTGGAGCTGTCTGTCAGATACTGGGGGACTATGTTTTTGAGTATCATAAATCATTCTCCATAAAAGCAGCAGCGATATTGGCAGCAGATAATCACATCATCAATTGGGCTAAACCGGACACAGATCTATTTAATAGAATTTTTGGTGGTCTAAGAGCTAGCATGTGGGATCTGCGCTTCAACAGCTCACTCAACATCCCTCTGCCCTAAAGCCGCAATTGCATCAACTTCTAAAGCACCGGTTTAGCGCTAATTCATACAGATCTTCAGTACCTAATCCTATACATTCTTCAGCTCCCTCGATCAGTCTACAAGGAAAGACAAATACGGCGCAGTATTAGATTTTCAGGAGGAAGACAAATCTGCAACAATTTCAATACTGGCTTCTGTTGAATAGGCAATGCAATTTTATCGACATGTGCAGCAATTGCGGAGGCGCTCACTCTAATTCAATCTGCCCTTTAAAGCGCAAGTGACTTTCCCGTTGCTCAGTCTTTACTCCTATAAACATCCCGGCGTTATCAAGTAAATTACAGAATCATCCCGACAGTAACTTAATTACCTGATAGACAGATTAAAAATGGTTTTCAACGGTCTTACTCAAATTCCTTCTTCCTCGTTCAAAAGCAAAAATCTTTATTCAGCGACTCAAGATCCACAATCAGTGTAGTCTCTCATCGAGAAAGAAATTAAAAAGGATTTATAGTCGGTCCATTTCTAGCTCCTCCTTTTCCAATATATAGAATTAATCCTATCGGCATTGCCACGAGGAAAATGTCAGGAAAAAGCGTCTCATTATTGATTTATCAGCACCACGGGGTCAAGCACCAGCAGCATTAACTCATTAATTCCCCAAGATCAATTTTCCCTGCATTACATCACTATTGCAGATGCAATACATTCAATTAAATTAGCAGGTCGTGGTTCCTGGTTAGCAAAAGCAGATATATCAGGCGCATTTAAAGTAATGCCAATCCATCCTTCTCTCCGTCACCTGTTTGGTATATGCTGGGAAGGAAAGTTTTATTTTGCCACCCAATTGACTTTCGGCTGCCGCAGTAGCCCGAAGATATTTGATACCCTGTCGGAAGCATTATGCTGGATTCTTCTTAATGTCTATCATGTCCCATTCTTGCTCCACTTGCTGGACGATTTTTTAGTAATTTCTCCTCCTTCAGATGCACCAGCAGAAGCGATTTCCAATCTTAAAAGCTTATTTTCTGAAGTTGGCGTTCCGCTTTCAGAAGAGAAATCAATCGGTCCCCTTCATTCTTTGGAATTCCTTGGAATCATTCTAGATACATATTCGTTATCTCATTCAGGAATTTCAGATCAGTAAAACAATTAAAAAACGAGCACTGCTTTCATTGCTGGGTTACTTTAACTTCGCAATACGTATCATTCCACAGGGGAGGACGTTTATATCTCGACTGCTAGCGCTGGCATCAACAGCAAAAAATCTGAACTCCTATATAAATATCTCTTCAGAAGCTAGGAAAGACATTAAAATGTGGTCTGCGCTTATTCAGCACTGGAGCGGTCTCTCTATGTTTTATGATGATTTCATGTCAGCTCCACACGATATGGCTTTATTTACTGATGCCTCATCTCTGGGATTCGGAGGTCTATTTAACAATCAATGGTTTTGCAGTACATGGCCTGAGGAAATCGAGAACATATCTCCTCATCTAAAATCCACAGCTCTGCTAGAGATATACCCAATAGTAGCAGCTGCCCAGCTATGGGGTCATCTCTGGTCTAAGAAATCAATACTATTTTACTGTGATAATTCAACCACAGTGCATATTATAAATAAAGGTCGTTCCTCTTCCCTCTTATCATGCAATTGCTGCGTCGGCTAGTATGGATTTCAGTCTCTAATAATTTCCTAATACAAGCTCGCCACCTACCGGGCATTTTTAATATTGCAGCTGATGCTCTTTCTCGTTTACAGATTTCCAAATTCCACAGTTTGCTGCCTACAGCTCTGCAATATCCAGCAGCAACGCCACAGTTCAATCAGCTGATTTTCAACTAAATCCAACTATTAATAAACTTCTTATTTCAGCTCAAGATTACATGGCATCAGCACTTGCCCCATCTACCAGATCTTCATACTCTACAGGTTGGGCATGTTATGTAACTTTCTGTTTACAAAGCAGGATTAATCCTACTCCATTCAACCAGGACTGGATCATGGCGTTCATAGTGCATGCAAAGGACTCTCTACATCTGGCACCAGCTACAATCAGACTATATTTGTCAGGAATTCAGCATCAATTTCACTTGATGTCCATCAATTCCCCAACTCTATTATCAATTCCAGAGGTTCGTCTTCTTTTACGAGGAATTTCCAAGTGCTCTCCGGCTCCTTCTTCTGCTCGCCTGCCTAATTCAATAGACATTCTCAGTAACTTGATTTCAATTCTCCGTCATGGCTGTTTTCTCCATTTGATGATTTAACTATGGAAGTCATATGTCTATCTGCATTTTTGGTTTTGAGATGTTCTGAATATACAGTTCCTTCCATTGCCAGCTTTCCTACCCTCGGTATCCGCTGCAGTGACCTCAAGCTCATCCCAGATTCTCATTTCATCTTATTTCTTAGCATTTCAAAAACAGATCAACTGCGGCAAGGACAATGTATTCAGCTTTCTAAGATCAACTCTCCTCTGTGTCCCTTCACTTCCATGTTGAAGTACATTGCAGAGCATAAGGCCATTTCATCCTCCGACCCTTTGTTTATCAATTCAAGCGGTCCATTGTATCAAGGCATTGGTTTTCAACACACCTTTCCACCGTGGTGTCCAGAGCAGGTCTTCCTTCGCAATTCTACACTCCTCATTCATTTAGAATAGGGGCAGCTACTTCAGCTGCAAAAGCCAACATTAACCAGCATTTAATTAAAAATATGGGGCGCTGGACTTCATCAGCAGTTGAAACTTATATTCGTTCTTCATCATCTGAAATATCCTCCGCACATCAGTCCATTGCTAGTATGTCCAGAGTGGGGACGACCTTTCTGCCTGGGCCTCCAAAGATTTCCCCCTAAGAAATTAAATTAAAAGAAAGGGTTTTTTTTCTTTCCACTGTGCAGAGGGTCTTCACATAGTCATTAGGGTACAGTCTACTAACCCCTTTGTCACGTTAAGTGTTTGTTTTCTTTCATCTAAATGTTTTCTCTTTTCTCTTTTCTTATGCATTGGCGGTTCTCTCTTTTTCTTCTTCACGTTGCGTCAGCGGGGAGCCGGGGGTCCATCTTTTGGGGGTTAGTGATTCCACTTTCTCCAACCCTTTGTTAAGCTCCGCTTCATTTACCTCATAGAGGAGGGTTCTCCATGAGTCAGAGGGACCCCGGCCAAACCCTTCCATCTGCATGTATGTTTCTTTTGGGATTCTTCTTTTGGGATTCTTCTTTCAGGTCTGATGCCTCTATCTGAGGGTCCCCAAGCGGTGGCATCCCTCATGTTGTCGGGTCTCCTCAAAGGCGGTGGCCCCTCTCCTGTTTGTCGGGTCTCCTCAGCCACGGAACCCCCTTCTATTATGTTGGGCTTGAAGAGCGGAACACCACGCATTACATGTTTTAACAGATACTAACTTTATGTTTTCTTTCGGTTCGCGAGCCTCTTAGTATGTCGGGTAACCTCGGAGGCGGTGCCCCTCTCGTATGTCGGGTCACCTCAAAGACGGTGGCCCCCCTCCTGTTTATCGTGTCTATCGATCAAGTAAATGTTGGGCCTTGAAGAGGCGGAGCCCCTCTCTCCTTGTGTATATGTTCACTAACTCTGTCAATAAACACTACCAGGTGGCATAGCTCCGCCCCGTGAACTGGATTCTAATATGATTCCTATAGGATTTTCTACTGGATTCCAATAGGATTTTCTACTGGATTCCAATAGGATTCCTATAGAAATTCTACTGGATTCCAATAGGATTTCTATAGGATTTTCTACTGAATTCTAATTGGATTCCTTATTGGATTTTTCTACTGGATTTCTTACTGGGTTTTTTCTATGGGATTCCAACAGGATTTTTTTTTTGATTTCTATCAAGATTCCTATTGGATTTTCTTCAAATAATAATAACAATATAATAATAAAAACAATAATAATAATAATAATAATAATATTAATAATAATATAATTCCTTAGGTTCTCTCAAACAGTATTACACATCTTCAGAGCAAAAATATACATTGCAACAGTTGACTCATTTCTAATGTTATTTGCAAACAGATTTTCTGGAGAACTTCATTTAAACACGCACAGAAAACACAAAATAAAATCCTGCAAAAAAGTGTATTATTAATATATTTTTTATTAATTTAATGTTCAGAACTCAGTTTCCTTTTTGATATTTTTTCTTCATCACTACATTTTTGAGAGATGGCTTGTTTGATTATTTTTTTTTCCATTCCTGTTTTTGCATTTATGAAATCTGCAAAAAAAAAAAATAATAATAATAATAATAATAATAATAATAATAATAATAATAATAAATCAGCACATGGCAAAGTGGAAGTTCTTGGGCAAAGTCATATCTTTGTTTTCATTCAGTTTTGGAAATAGGACTTTTAATTTAATTTACTACAAACACATTAATTTTGTATGATTTGTATCAATTATATCTTAGGTTTTTAATAACATTTTCACATTGAAGCACAAGTTAAGATGCTCATATGAGAAATTTTATATTAAACATAATTACAAAAGTGCCATGTGATTTCTCTGTGAATAAAAGTAAGCAAACTACAAAGCAGTTAAAGAAAAAAAAAAGGTTTAACTCACGAATGATGTCTGCAGTTTTCCCTAGATCCAGTGATGGCTTGGCTTCTTTATTTCTAAAAGCATTAGAAGTCTTCCCTGTCAAGCTGTGTGTTGCTAGAATTTTCCGTCCAAAGACTGCACAACACAGCTCTTTGGTCGCCTTCTTGGGATCCCCCCATTTTATGTAGGCGTACTGCGCCAACGTTATACTTGTATTAGGACCTATCTTCACCTAGAAGTAAAACAACACTTATTTAAAAGTGACATTCCTTGTATTTGCAATTCATATTTTATTGATTTTTAAGCAATAAAATAACAAGAAATAATTGTCCATCTGCTTGAATGCGATTCATAATGTTACAGTATTTCATAGTGTTTTACAAATGTCATAGTTATTGGTTATACAAGAAACTTTTTTTTATCCCATTGAGAATCTGTGGCACTATTTGAAAATTGCGGTCCACAAGCGTCGTCCAACCAATCTGAACAACCTGGAGCAAATCTGCCAAGAAGAATGGGCCAAAATCACTCCGACACTGTGTGCAAAGCTGGTACATACTTACCCCAAAAGGCGTAAAGCTGTTATTGCAGCAAAAGGTGGCTCTACCAAATATTAGTGTGTGGGGTTGAATACTTATGCAAGCAAGATATTTCAGTTTTTATTTTTCTTAAAAATATTTCCCAACATAAAACCAATGTCACTTTACAATAATTGATTTTGAGTTTCAGTGTTTTAAAATAAAATATCAAACAGAACGAAATTTCAATGTACCATTTGTAATTCAGTAATATGAGAGAATTGGTCAGGGGTCTGAATACTTTTGCAAGGCATTGTAATATATATATATATATATATATATATATATATATATATATATATATATATATATATATATATATATAGTAAAATAATCAGTGCATACATACTGTTTTATTGGTGCTTTTCAAGAGTTTGATTCAAGATATTTAGATTGTCCAGATTCTGGAACCTTTTTTTTGTTGCACTTTCCAACTCCTCCAAGAGCTCTTCAGGTTCTTCTTCCATTAATGCAGGCAATCCTGCAATGAATAAGAGTAAATACAAAGCAAAGCATGTAATCCCACAAGTACTACTCCAAACGTACTTAATATTGATATTTTCCTATGAATGTACAGTATGTCATTTAACTAACTGCTGAACCATGATATACAAAGTGTGCCAGTAAGTTTAATAAATGATAGGTACAGAAGTGTATAAGTAGTAAATTAAAGAATACATCTTATTTACATTCTCTCTGTTGTTTATGTTTTAAAAAATGTCAGAAATGAAATATTAGGAATATAGTAACTCATTAGTTTATTATGCCGCTAAACTCAGATTGACTTACCTTGTTGTTTATTGATTTTGTTTTCAAGTGCATCAATTTTTTTATAAAGGCCATGAACTAAATCTTTCAGTTCTGCTATTTCAGAACCCATCTTATTTTTTTTCAGTTTTTAATCTTAAAATGTCCTCATCTTTTTGGTGCATTCATCACATTGAGTAGCAGATCTCTAGCATGAGAAAAGAAAATATGGTTTAAACCGTCTTTCAATGCTTTGCTTTTGCACATAAACTCTTTAAAGTATTATACAAACATTTATTTTCGTTACAAATACTGAAAAATGTCTCCTGCAAACTCTCTGAGGGTACACATTTTCTCTCAGTTTTGTAAAATATTGATGATGAGCTGGACCATTTTACAAAAGTGGTTACTGTGTCATATTGGTACTCTACTCATAAGTTAATGAAGGGCCACAATAACACTGACACATGCTAAAATTAGAAGTAAAGTGGTTATTTTGAAATCAACCAATAAATATACACTTAAAAAAAACAAAACAAAAAATTATTTGATCATTAAAACAGTTATCTGTAACTCATCCTACCTGTGTATTAATTTTGTCCTCCTTATATTTTTGTACAATCTTCTTTGCATTATTGCTCTTTGTATTCATAGCATTTCTTTTTGCTTCAAGCTTTGCAATCTTGCATTGAAACCCCTAAAGAAAAATTGGCTGATATTAGTATAAGTTGCTAAACCTTGACATTAAAAAAGTAATACATCAAAACATGTACCAACCTCATCCTCAGTCTCACTATCACTGTCTGTAAATTGTTTTACATGTTTATCACGAAATCCTCTGCCAAGAGAAGTTTCATCAGTTCTGAGTTCATCAGGGATTTTCAGTGAATTCTCTATTTTATTCAATTCTTTCATTAGTGTTCCCCGAGTTCCTGTGGACAAAGAAAGTCACCAATTAGTGTTGCAATTAGAAAAAAACAAACAACAAAATCAGTTCCATATAGTCAGCAGAAATAGGCTCGTTCTATCAAGACACACTCTTTCAGGTTTATACAGTATACATCTGAGACACATCTAGTAATAAAGAGGTAACAACAAATTAAATTCTCCCAAATCTTAATAAAATAAAATATTTAAATCGATAAAATATCCTATTAAAGCATTAGGAGAATAGTTCAAAAAATGTATACAGTAGCCACTAGAATTAATGTAATTGGTTTTAGCAAAATAAATGCAAGTGTACATTCAGTATTGTTGCATAAATAAATGAGACTAATAATTGCATATTTTTCTTAGTTTTAGGTGTTCAGATTTATTCACCTGTAAATTAAAATGCAGTTATTTTGGACAGACATGTTTTTGCGATATCCAATACTGTGTTTTACAATTTTTCATGTGTTTTTTTGCTAAAACCCACTTTCAGTTACACTGTATCAAGGGTATGAATAATTCTGGAGGCTACTGTATTTAGAAAGATAGGTCTACTCACCAATCTTGAGAATTTTTGCTGGACCACTTTCTGTTCCATAGGTCACATCGCAGATGTTGCCCACAATGCAGTTGCCATTTACAATTTTACAATAGGCAAAACATCCCACGTTGGGGGTCTTCAATCCACTGAATTAGCATATACTGTGCCATTCAAGTTTTTTTTTAAACTGAAAAAATATGAAAAAATCCAACCAACAACCACATTTACTATTGAAACAAAATACAATTTTAAAGATACTTTAAAAGAACAGATTAAAACTAAAGTGCAAGAATGAAGACAAATCGAATCAGGAAGAAGAAACAGAAAGGAGCGATTTCCAGGTAATTTATGTATATTATTAAATATAATCAAATGTCTCATTTTAGTTTTGTGTGTGTGTGTGTGTGTGTGCTGCGGCATATGCACAAGACAAAGATAAATAATTATTGTCTATTTTCTAATATGTGCAGGTAAAAGCAAAAGTTAGTCAAAGGCCTGGACCAAATCAAAGTTTGACATACCCGCTAATCGCAAATTCCAAACCTGGTACTGATGGCGCTTTTTTATGTTATTCCTTCTACCCCAGAGGGAACCCGCTTAATACTGGGTTTGTAATTTGCGATTAGCGGGTGGGTCAAAGTTCTGATTTGGTCCAAGCCGAAGTCAGTATTAGCTCATTCATCTTTTTAAAATATGTTTACCATCCCCAAACATTATACATTGTTTCAAACCTATGCACCGCAGTTTATGATACAACGGTGTTAATTGAAGCTGCAGGATGCACTCCAGTAGATACAAAGTCGCTATTCAGAACAGCAGATTTCCATAGCTCAGTTACCAGTGACGCCTAGCTGCAGCACGCGCAGACAATAAAAATGTAACGTCTTTTTTTAAAGGGATTCAAAACATTAAGGGATATCGGTAGGTATTTATATACGTGTATGTATATACATTTGTACCGTCCGTATGTGTATGTATTTTGCCTATAAATCTGTACCGTCCGTATGTGTATGTATTTAACCTATAAATCTGTACTGTTCGTATGTGTATGTATTTAGCCTATAAATTTGTACAGTTGGATAAATGTATACCTGAGATATATTAAACCGTTTAAATGTGTTAAGAACATGAGAAATCTTGAACGAGTCAGACAATAATTTATAGAAATAAATGGTGTTTTTGTTATAAATGTAGATTATTAATTTCTATAATAATCTAGATAGTATTTACTATAAAGTCCTGTTTTTAAAAAGTAAGAAATAATTATATAAACCTCACCACGCTAATCAGTTTGTCGACAGTCTGCAACAGTCAATTTGACTATCTGCACAGCAGACGTTACTGAGTGACGTCACTCCCATGTAAGGGTTCTACAGAGCGTGGCGGAGTCTATTGTTTAATAACCTCAAACTTGCTTAAAAACATCGCTGTCACTTCACGCTCTAGCTTCTCATCTTCAATGGCAATGACTTATTACATTTTTTTTTTTAAATTGGCAATTACAGTTCACTATGCTACAGTGACAGTTGCTCTGTCCCAGATTAACACTGAGTGTCATTTTCATCACTGCACTTATTTGTACCATACTAATTTATAGAAAGTTATTTTTATTTTCATAGTTTAAGTCAAAAAATATTTTAAAATTGCTTTACTAAATTATGATCTTGTGTATTCCCATTCAGTGGAAAGAGTGTGCAATGCAACAGAACAAGGACATTCATAATCGGAAGAAGGATGCAAGATTAAAAGCACCTTATAAAAGGTATGTGGTCACTTTGTAACATAAAAATGAATCAAGAAAACTGCCATATCTTTTTGTGCCCTAGGTCGAACTGGCAAGTGTGAAAAGCCCTATAGTAAATATGTAGTTTACTGGAGTTTACAGATCTGTAGACCTTAAATTTCATGCAGTGTTTCACGTGTTTAAACCAGTATTATAAGAAAAATACTGTATTTCAGTATTAATTTGATCACAATGAGCATTATCATTTTGAAATATTTTTTGTTTTCTAATTTTCTTATATATTTTATATATTCTAATATTATATCAATGTTTGTTTTGCACAGATTTCTGGATCCAGATTTTCAGGAATGTTCACTCCCAAAGACTAGTAGGTGGAGGAGAAAACTGTCTCATCATGACCACTGCGAAATTAATATTAATTCTGATAATCATGGTACAGACACAGATGAAAACATAAGTATGTATGATAATGGCCAAGGTGAAATCCAGCATAATGATAAGGAACATAGATTTTGCAGTGACAATGAAGGTAATCATGATGAACTTTTATTAGAATCAATGAAGACAGCCACAGTGACAGCCATGACAGTGATGAAGAGGACATATTAAACAATGTATACTACACTGGTGGACAAGAGAGTGGTTTAGGACAGAGTTTTAACAACTGCAGTAATGACAGTGAGCAAGCAAGTAGTGGGAACTTTGAGGATAATTTGGGGGATGAAAATGGTTTTGAAGGTGCTTCAGGTATTGAGTTTATGAAGCAAGTTCTTTTTCTGGGTCTGAATTAACAGTTGCACAGTCAGCAGTGCTTATTCTTTCATATGCACTCAGGTACAGTTTACCTGCCTGTGCATTGGAGGACCTGTTAAGATTAATTAGTCTACATCTGCCAAACAGCAACCTCATACCACAATCATTGTTCATGTTCAAAAGATGTTTAAAAATCCTTCAGACTCCCTAAATATACATTTTTATTGTAAAATGTGCAAGGCTTACCTGCCTTCTGAAAGCTCAGTGCTGTGAATGTAATGAGGAGTGGAATAGAGAAGGTAGCATGAAAGAGGGTCATTTCTTTGTAAGTTTATCACTCAAAGAGCAGATTGCTAATATATTAGAAAAAGAAGAATGTGTTAAATCTGATGGGGATGAAAGAAATGCTGCTAAGAGTGACATTTATAATGGAGCATATTATAAATCAATCCTCCAGTTCACAGAGAGTGACATTTCCTTACTATGGAACTGTGATGGGGTACCTGCATTTAAGTCATCTGCATATTCTTTGTGGCCAATTCGGTGCGTGATTAATGAATTACCACCAACTATTCGTTTCAAGCATGTGCTTCTTGCTTGTATCTGGTTTGGAAAGGAGAAGCCTGAAATGTCAACATTTTTAAAACAGTTTGTTGATGACATTGAACAGATAAATACAGAGGGTGTCAAATGGGTGCATCCACAAACTAAGAGCACATGTGTTTCAAAAGTGTACCCTATCATCTGTTCTTGCGATGCAGTGGCTCGATGTATGCTTCAAGGCATCCAACAATTCAATGGAGCCTATGGATGCAGCTATTGCTTAAACAAAGGTATAGTTGTACCTAAAGGAAGAGGGTTCACAAGGGTTTATCCACCTGATGAAGCTGCAGCAAGAACCCATGAGCATCTTATAGAATGTGGTGAGAGAGCCTTACAAAACAGAGAAACGCATGTACTTGGTGTTAAAACAGTATCACCATTAATTCTGTTAAATCCATCAACAGGATTTGATATGATAGAAAGCTTTCCTGTCGATTATATGCACTGTGCATTGTTAGGTGTCACTAAGCAGTTTCTTGATATGTGGTTGAATAGCAAGAACCATGAATTTCCATGGTACATTGGCACATCAAAAATCAGATAGACCAAAAGTTGCTCTCCATCAGACCACCTGCTGATATAACAAGGCTACCACGGAGTGTGACAGTAGCTCAGAAATGGAAAGCTTCAGAATGTCGTAGTTGGTTACTGTTCTACAGCCTGCCTGTGCTAGACAAAATACTACCAAAGCGATTCCTGAGACACTGGGTGCTTGTAGTCAGTGCCATATTTTGCTTTCTTAAAGAGACTGTATCTGAATATGATTTGGCAATGTCAACATCTAAAATTAGCAAATTTGTGAAAGACATTCCTGTAATGTATGGCATGTCATTCATGTCATACAATGTACATCAGCTTATACATCTGTGCAATGCTGTTAAGGTGCACGGTCCCCTTTGGTGTACTTCTGCCTTTCCTTTTGAAGGGCACAATCAGAAACTTAAAAGTTGTTCCATGGAACAAATTATATTCCTACACAGATTGCACATCAGTTTGTAACTTTGAAGTCTGTGCCTCAATTTTTGAGAAAATCTAAAACAGAGAATGACATTTCCCATGTAGTTGAAAGGTATGTCAATGAATGGGTGCATGGATATCCTTTAATTACAAATGCAAAAGTCTTGGAAAAAAACCTTGTACTACTTGGCAGTCCCACCCTAAGAACTCTGAACGCATCACAGAAACTAAGTTTGCTACCATTATGTAGTGCAGCTGCCAATGACAATGTTGTTGGAATGGAGTTCTTTGACAGAGCTATAATAAAAGGAAAGATTTTCTGCACAGAAAATTACGGGAAAGGGCACAAACACAATAGCTATACAGTTGAACTGAAAAATGGGAATATTGGTCTGATAAAGTCTATAGTGCATGTACCATACTACCAGGCAAATTTGTCTTTTATCTTGGTACAGTTGTATGAAACTGAGATTGCACCTTTTGGAGTGATGTTAGCACAGGAAGAGCAGCAGCATCTCATATCAAATTAGCTGTACTGAAAGAGACTATAATTGCTTTAAAGCCATGTGATATTGTAAGGAAAGTTGTCAATATTGGAAAAATTGATAGAAGTAACAAATGCTATGTCTCATTGCAACCCAATAGTATTGAGCTTGATTAACCCTTTGCAGTACATTGAGTCCTTGATTATTTTCTTTTTCTGTGCTCAGAAAGTATTATATGGACCAGAATAATTTAAATATTTATAACAAATATTTTTTTCCAGGCCCTGTCAAGGAACATCTCCATAATTATAGATAGTCAGTAGCAGTAAGAAAGCTATTTAAAAAAAAAAAAAGTTTATATATATATAAAATGTTTTGCAATGTGTGTGACTCCCTAATGTAAATGGAATGAATCTGATGAAGCTGCACCATTTAAAAATAAATTAATGTATATTTCTAAATCCTATGTTAAACATGATGTGTATGTGTACGGTAACGTTACAATGTGTAGGTTTGTGGTTGTGGTCAATTTTCAATGTGAAATAAATTATATCACCTTTATATCACCTTTACATGTGTTTAGTATTTTTGTTTGACTTTAACTTTATCAAATTGCAGACACTTTCACATATGTGTATGTATGTGTGTGTGTGTAAAAAAAAATATATATATATATATATAGGAATGTTCGGCTACACCTTTGAAAAGCCCCCACATACACATACTACCTAATTTAAATCTATACCTTTAAATCTAATGTTTAAATAATACCGCTTAAAAAATACTACTTTGTACTCTACTCACCTACTACTGAATTCCATTTAAATAATCCTATTGATATAAAGATCTTAAAGTAACCTTATAGCAAATCAAATAGAAACTAAAAGAATCAAATAGGATTATAGATATCCTATTGGACTGTACTGGAAAAAATTAAATCCTGTATGAACCTTATAGAAAATCCAATACAAACAAAAAGAATCCAATAGGATTATAGAAATCCTATTGGATTGTACTGGATAAAATGAAATCCTGTAGGAACCTTATAGAAAATCCAATACAAACAAAAAGAATCCAATAGGATTATAGAAATCCTATTGGATTGTACTGGATAAAATGAAATCCTGTAGGAACCTTATAGAAAATCCAATAGAAACTAAAATAATCCAATAGGATTATAGAAATCCTATTGGATTGTACTGGAAAAAAATGAAATCCTATAGGATTTTTTGACCAGGGAGGAATCCAAATCATGCAGATGTGTAAAGTTAAGAGGGTGCTTCAATTCGATATTGTTAAACATTGGTCTATGTCGAAGCTGTACACCTTCCCCCCCAATTCTAACACCATCGCTATCCCTATGGGGGGCCTGTAAACCAGAAGGACCAGCCACTTGATCATCATGTAATACACCACCCCCAGGGGCTTTTATGCTAAAAGAATCATCTTGGCAAGACCCCCTGTTTAAGCCTCCCCCTATCTGGTTTTCCATATCAACTACACTCTCTGTAGTAACATGATTTTCTCTAGACATTTCTTGCAAAAGCTTATCCAAAGAGTCAAAATTGATCTGAGTCAAGGTAGCATCGTTAATAAACCAGAGGCACTGGGAGTTATTAGTGTATATATTAGGGATGATGTCATTTATGGGGGGACTATCTGTAGAAATTTCATCAATCAGAGCCCTGATTGACGGTAAATTATATGAGTTATGATTTAAATCATTTAATAGTTTGTCTAGTTGGTCAAAATTCTCAAAACCTCCTAAATTATTTTGGGTTGGAGATATACTATGTGTATGGGAGCTTGTTGAGGGATTTGTATTTAAGGTATTTTGGGGAATGATTATAGAATTAAGCACAGAATTTGACACAGTTTGACTCAGATCAATTGAAACCTTTTTATTTTTTTGAACAACAGCCACATCATCATCATTGTCAGAATCAACATCAACAGTAAATTCCAAATGTTTCCTCTTACAAGTTTTTTTTTCGAAAGGGTTCCATTATTGCTCTACAAATACAAAGTTACTGTTTTAAAAAACCCAGAGTTTTCAACAGGGTTATTAAGGTTTGTATATTCTGAGCCACCTCAGGGTCAGAAACTAGGGCCCTTATAGCAGGGTGTCTGTGTATAAGCTGATCTATTGTCAGTTCTACATGTTTCAATAGCTCGACGCTGTGATACCTAGTAGTTGTAGGCGTTGGTTTTAGGCTTTGAGGTCCTTCTGAGACTGGTGAGGTAACTCTTGATTGCAGTGAAGTGTGAACCTTCTGGAAATTTTACGCGGCCTTTTAGACTTTGGTTCCCTGATGAATGATGTTTCGTCCTCGGTAGAATCGCTGTCCACAATAAGAGTAGGTCTAGTGGGTCGTTCTAAATGAAAATATATCAAAATATACAATCAGACCAAAATACATTAACAGATGTTTAATGAAATATTTAACATACATTTTTAAAAATGCTTCATTTTTAAATAGTTACTTACTTTTGAGAGGTCTTTTTTCAGATTTTTGTTGTTTATTGGGGGGGCCTAAGGGCGTCCTCGTCTGTACATCTATGCCCTCCCATGTACTGGCCACGTCTTTCCTTGGGGATTTTTCAGGCTTTTCTAAAATAATATAAATGGTTGAATATGAATGTTTTATTAACCTAAAATAATTAATATTACTTATAAACGAACAAGCATATTTTATTAATCTATAAAACAATACTGTTCTTACTTTTACACACGTCTGACGAAGGTCACTGAAAGATGTCATAAAGTATTCTTCCAGTTGTGCGGAATCTTCAACGTAGTCAGATTCTAAAACAGAATGAAACAGATATGTTTTTAAAATGAAATAATAAAATAATAACTTTTAAATTATGTCTATAAACTGCAATAATTATACATACATTGATATCAATATATATATATATATATATATATATATATATATATATATATATATATATATATATATATATATATATAATTACATTTCCATATTTGCTATTAATAAACAAAAAAAGACATAAATATACTTAGTATTAGTACACACAATATTACTCACTTTCAGGCGTATCTGCAGTCACTGAGAAGTTATTTAAAAAGTCCTCCGGAACGACTAGTGCGGTTGGTAACTCTAGGGGTATGTACTCTTCAGGTTTCGGTTCTGTAATTTAAAGGAGGTATGAATACTTAGAGAAAAAAAAACAAAAAAAAAACCCTTGTGATATTTTGGTCTAGCGACTGTAAAAACTCACCATCCTGAGTCTTGAGAAACCACGTGGGGGACAGAGGAATGAGCGTAGGAGGCTGATCAATCACTACCTCCTCGTGTGAAATTAAATGTTCTTCTATAAGTTCCTCGATATCTATAAAATATGAAAAATATATAATTTTAAATAAATAAATAAATAATAATAATAATAATAATAATAATAATAATAATAACAACAACATAAAATAATACATAAATAAAATTCTTGACGTTAAAGTATGTATTTATATTTGAGTTTATATCTCTGAGTTATAGACACCATCTTAACTCTTTTTTAAAATAAATCACATTTTTAAAAAATGTATACTGTAAACATGATACCTATTAGGATAACCCATGCTACGTCACAGACAAAACCGCTAGGGTCTTCATTCACATGCTAAAAAAAACGTTTTCTATAGAGTCATACAAACATTTCTAAACATAGCGGCTTACGCTCTGTGTTAAAACGCATTTCAAACATTTTTACATATTAACATTATACAGATAATTTTCAAAACGCCACATTTATAATCCCTAGAATTTAATTAACATCGTTTTTCGCACAGAGTTAAAACAGTATTTAAACATTAAACATCAGTACGTACCTTGTAAAAGATCATTGTTCTTGCTTGATTCTCCGTCCATTTATGGCGAAAGTGTGGCTTTACGGGATTTCGTTCTTGAGAGGGATCGTCCTTTTTCAGAAGTGAATACTTGGCTCTGGGGATGGTGTTTATATCCTCTAAGATACGTGGTTAATGCGGTTGTAACCACAGGGGTCCAGATCAGGAAAACGTATCCAGGTGGAGATCCCTAGACTATGCGACGCCTCAAATCACAACTCAACCTTGATTTTCGGTTTTAGTACAGGTTAAACTCTGTTGTTTTATTCATGTACACGTGTGTTTAATTTTCCTTCAATAGTTTCTTACAGAATCATAACATTTTGTTTTTATTCAGTTATATTCAATTCAATAAGCTTTATTGGTATGACAATGCAATTACCTATACCTGTTTGTTTGTTTATAGTTAAACGACGGCATGGTTATATCTGTTTCTTTAAGCGGTATTACAAGCAAAAAATATTCACGCATTATGAAAATGTTCAGGCCGTATATTTTTAAAACGTCTTTCATTTTAGCATTTTTAATTTTATTTGCTTCATGATAAAAAAAAAAAAAAATAAATTAAAAAACAAAAAAAAAAAAAAAAAACACAAACAATCAAACACGCTTAAACAGTTTTTGTTAATAGAATTGTTTCCACGTTTTAATCTTGACGAAAGTAAGCAATCTCCTTAATATATATATATATATATATATATATATATATATATATATATATATATATATATATATATATATATATATATTATGAGTTAACATTGTCTATATCTAAAAATATAAAAGGGTCATTACCTCAGGATGGGGCCACCATTCACCGATTTTAAAACACATAACGATATACTATGCTCACATAGTTTGAAATCTAAAACAGTAAAAACGTATTAATGATTTGTAACATCTTCAGAATAGTTTGACCATGTATGAGACTATTCAAAGCTATAGGGGCTTAGCCTAATCGGAGGCTATTCAAAAACTGTCGGTGATAAAACACTTACAATATTTTTCTCTTATTTATTTGCAATATAGCCCCTATTCCAATTTTATATATCTTTTTGACTGAAACTATATCCATTTTAAAAATATCACAAGGCTTGTCGACCCTACCAGACTACACGGCACCAGGGTGATCACCTTCTCTGCGGGATGTCTTCTTCTGTCGCAAATGTTATCTGAGCGTTACCATCTTAAGGGATCCCTATTGTTCGTAGCGTGTAAATTAAAATACAAATATTCTCAGTTTTTTACCCCCATATCTACATCTGCTGTTTATTTAATGTATACGCCGGTATTATATATATATATATATATATATATATATATATATATATATATATATATATATACAGGAAAACGTATTCAAGTTGAGATAACATCATGCTTTTCAACATCCGCAGACAGGCTTTTAACACCCAATTGCCCCACTCTGTTCATAACGTGTATAATCAATAAAAAATATATTTTTATTTGCAATATAACATGTATTTCGATTTTATTTTATTTTTTCTTAAAAACATGTTTTATTATCGTCTTTATGATTGCTGCGGTATATTCACGATGAAATAAAACACCCCAACTGTCGGTTCATGCCTAGACCCGAAGGCATCAAGATACACATATCAAAAAGTATTTCTGGTGTCATCATGCTCTTTGAGCTAATATATATATATATATATATATATATATATATATATATATATATATATATATATATATATATATGACTTGACTATATCTAAAATAGAACTTATAAAGGGGCATTACATCAGGATGTGTAAACATTAGTTTAAATAAATATCCCTCTTTCCATCCCGGCCCGACAAGACGCCTGCTACCGAAAGGTTTTTACACCTAACCATGCTTCTCTGCTGGGTGTCTTCCTCTGTTCATCTTTCTAATCTTTTTTGATTGAAAACTATATTCAGTTGCTTGCCTATCCTGCTGAGAGCAGACCTTAAGGCATCAAGATTCACACATTTCACAAGCCTTCTCTGTGGGGTGCCTTCCTCTAACAAACGGTATTGTGCTTTTAATACACCGAGGCTCCAATCTGTTCATAGCGTTTGTTTCTGTGTCTGTGGGAGTGTAGGGTGGGAGTGTCTCAGTGTCTGTGCTCATGTGTGCGCGCATGTGAGTCTCCCTATAGGTAGTTGCGCCCATGTTCGGGGCCAAAGGAAACGCCCCCTATTTAAATCACAGAGCGAGTTTTGCAGTCATTCTTCTGCTGAAGTTTGAAGAGTGGAGGTGTCTGCGAGGGAGAGAATTCTGGCTGTACTTAAGCGTTTGTCCAGGGGAGTTTTTTTGAAAACGGTAAGAGAGAGAGAGAGAGAGCTTTTTCAGAAATTTTGTTTTGTTTTTGTTCTTTTATAAATATTTAATTTAATATCTGTTTTGTTTTGTTTAGCGATACACTTTTAAAACGAATAACGCTCAGGTTGTACAGTTATTTATGTGTGCAATACTTGTTAAAACGCCTTTTAAAATGTCAAATAAGTTGTTTTCGGTATTTTTTTCTTTTGCTTTTGTGATATGCTACTTTCTCCGGTTTCAACTATTGGTTTTTATATGTAAAAATATCTTGCTTTTAACGGTGCCTGGTAAAAATATGTATACACCAAACCTATAAAATGTAAAATCACAGCGTCTCAAACCTTTGAACATCCTCATGCATCTTATTAAACAATGATTTTTGTAAATATGGACAATTGCAGTAAGTGTATATGTACATAAATATAACGATAAAACACTCAAAGTTTTACTATGATTTCTGTGTGTAATTTTTAAATGCTTTTAAATGGTGAATAAGTTGTTTTCTTTTTTGTTTTTCTTTTTTGCTTTTAATACCCTCTTTTAAACTTTCTTTTTTCATTAAGTGTCTTATGTAAAAAATATTAAGACTTTAATGTTGTCTGCACCAAGCATGAGTTAACATAAGCATTTATAAAACTTGGGTAACCCCCTGTCCCCTGATTACATAAATAACATATTAAACAATGATTTTGTACATATCTTATAAAAGACATTCAATAAGTTTATAGGCATATATAAGCCTATATTCAATAAGCATATGTGTCTTGTAACAACAATAAAATCCTCACCCCCCCCTCATTATATATTCATAAATTCATAAAACCACGCCCCTCATTATATATTCATATTTTCACACACATAAGGTCAAAAAAAGGTCAAAAGGATCATAAATCTGACTTTTGACATAAGCTATAGTAATATTACTACTTACATTGTTTCATTTCTCTGTCGTATTCAGACAGGAGGTTCCCAAATTAAACACAAACATGTTAGTTTGTTTATTCTGTGTTAGTTTGTTTATTCTGTTTATTTTATTTATTTATTTATTTATGCATATGGCACACAATGTAAAAACGAATTAATTTTTTTGAAGAAGAAAATGGGAAATGCATCAAGGTTTCTGTATTTGAAGTCACACTGCATAATATTAAAATCAAAACGGTTGCTTTGTTTGCTCGTTTTTCCTTACATGTTGTAAACTACCTAATTGTAAGATAGTGTGTTTGCTTGCCTTTGCACTGTAATTGCATTGTATCCATTTTGTATCAAATATAGCCTATGTAAATATATGAATATGTTAAATACATTTAAATACTTTTTTTATCATTGTAAGTAAGAAGAACAAAAAAAATATGCAAAAAATAAATGTTGTGAAACTGTGCAGCTATATATACATGTTATTTTTATTTTTTAATCACATATAACTGTTACAGGTAGGGGCTACCAGCAATTCTAAACAATTCTAGAGAGAGAGAGAGAGAGAGAGAGAAGATCATATACAAACATAATAAATACACCGTTTTATTACCCGGAATGGGCAATTAAAGGTCGGTTTGGTGGCTATTTTCAATAGTGTTATCATGTCCTCACTTAGTTGTATTGTGTGTATAATTTTCTTCGTCTTTGAACCTTCGGCCAGGATGCCATCCACATGAAACGTGATCTGCAACAGTAACGCCATCCCATCGCTACTAACATAGTAGCAATCACCGGCTGGTGGTGGGGGTTGGGGGTTGGGGTTGGGGGTTGGGGGTAGGTCGCTTGGAGCCCCACAGGAATGGGCTGCTGTTCTTACCTGTCACGTTCACTAAAATTTGCGCTTGTATATTAAGCAGGAGGAAGCGGGTCCTGTGTACACGGTGTGCTGTTCAAGCGCATATTGTGAGTGATCTCCAGAATCATACACCAGACCCCTTCACCCCGCCCTGCACGTGCATCTGCGAGCTCTTCTTGCATTAGATGCACGTCAAACTCACAAGTGCTGCTCAAGCTGAATCACGTCAACGCCTGTCAAACTTACCACATCTGACATACCTCATTATGAAACCTGAGTAAGTTGGATCCGATCAAATGTATACTGTTCATACACTGACGTTTATAAATAATTTACACAATTGGGATAACCACATAAAACACCAAACCTGAAGGCAAAAAAAAAATTATGTGGCCCTCTCACACATCTCTACACAAGGGTTGTGTTGGCTATGTTTTGGTTAGTGTTTATGATTGCATCGTTTTTGGTATAATGTGTATTCAAGTTGTTTTAGATAGTGTTATTAATTACTGATCGTTAGAAATGAAAGCGTTGGGAATTGTCATTTTAATTAGCTGTGACGGTGTGGAAGAGTTTGTGTTTGCCATATGGGACCGTGGTCCGCTGTACTTTCAATGAACTTGTCCTGTGGCACGCACTGTCTGCAGACAAACTGTATTGTAAATATAAAAGCAATTATGAACCCACAGCTTGGTGCCAGTATTACGACTCTTAACAGGATGCGGCCAGATGTCCTTGTTGGCTCGGAGAAGAGGCGAGGAAAAGAGACTAACCATTTTTACACACACACAGCTTGCTCAGCAATTGGTGGTGAGATGTGTGCGTCATCTAGTGACGAATTAAGATAATTGCAGACAGTTTAGACTGGCACATTGTAGTGCTGTTAGTGCATATCTGACCAAAACATTTCACTTACAAGTCACGTACAAAGATAGCTACTTAAACGACACAATTTAGCAAATTGAAGCTGTGTTTGTAAGCATCCTGCTAGAGTCCTGGCTTAAATAATACAGCATGTAAGCATGGAGGAGTCCAAATAATACAGCGTGTAAGCACGGAGTCCAAATAATACACCGTGTAAGCATTGAGTCCAAATAATACAGCGTGTAAGCATGTATTATTTGGGGCAGCAGTGTGGAGTAGTGGTTTGGGGCTCTGGACTCTTGACCGGAGGGAGAAGGGGTTGTAGCATTCTGTGACCCGTGGTCCGGACCACTCAGCGCTGTGACGTCACAGTGGTCTGGACCACTCGGACCACTCAGTCACAGTGGTCCGGACCACTCCAGCTGTCACTGTTATGTTATGATTTCAAAGTTTTCTTTTCATTTTCTTTATTGCCAGTTATGTTATTTTACAAATACATATGTTACAGTAATACATGCCAGTGTTAAGGTTTATAATAATCAGTACAGGGGACTACGTTGCTTTTCATTCAGCGCAATAACAGGGAATGATGCACTTGTCTGTGAAAATAAACAATAATAATATATACTACTAATTATAATAATCTTGATTTTATCTTGTATTTTGTCATACTTGTACTTGCTAGAACCGAAGTCTTTGTATTTTATCTTGTATTTTATCTCTTAATTGTATTAATACTTTTACTGTGATTCTTAATGTATTTTTGTTTACGACTGAAAGTCTCTCTGGATAAGGACGTCTGCTAAGAAAGAAATAAATAGTAATAATAATATATAGCGCCTTTCATAACCAAATATCTCAAAGCGCTTCACAAATAATGGAAAAACAGATAAAATAACACTAAAACAACCATGACATATACAAAGTAATCTACAAAATACTATCACAATTAGAAATAAAGAATATAATAACAGCAGGAAAAAAGGCAATTTAAATAAGTGGCTTTTTAAGCGAGGTTCAAAAACAGACAGCAACTCATAATCTCTGATCTCAATAGGAAGTGTTTCTATTTCTACACCTAGGTGCGTAGAACAATGTTACATGAGAAAAAAGTTCATGAATTCGAAAGGATTGTATAATAGTTATTAACCAATGATATTGATTGAAGTAAGAATAACATGTTTAAAGCGTTGCGAGTTTACAAAATTAATAATCACAGTGTATCTTCTTCCAATTATTTAACATTAAGAAACAAAAACAACACAAATACAATGTCTTTTGTGTGAGATTATGTCACCTACCAGCCCTACTGCTGCCTACCCCCGTGCACGCTACAATATATATATATATATATATATATATATATATATATATATATATATATATAAAAGATGTGTAAATAAAATATGTCAGCATTGTCTATTAGGAAATATCTGTTTTGCACTGTATTTCTAATTTTCTAAATACACATCATAATGGTAACGGGTCCCAAGCACATTATTATAAACTTAAACACCGGTATGAATTACTGAAAGATACGTATTTGGAAAATAACATAACTGCCAATAAAGAAAATGAAAAGGAAACTGTGAAATCATAACATAACAGCGACAGCTGGAGTGGTCCGGACCACTGTGACTGAGTGGTCCGAGTGGTCCGGACCCCTGTGACGTCAAAGCACTGAGTGTTCCGGACCACGGGCCACAGAATGCTACAACCCCTTCTGACCGGAGGGTCGTGGGTTCAATCCCAGATGGGGGGATACTGCGGCTGCACCCTTGAGCGTGAGCAGACGTGTGAGAGGAGAGCTCCTGCTCAGAGCTAAAAAACAGTGCTTTAAACTTTTTATTTTCAAAATCTTTTTATTTGATCTTATTTGTAAAGCAGCAGGGCACCCTTTTTGTTATTAAAACCTTTTATTTAGTGTTTTAAAACACACTTTTTTCTTTTTTTTCTCCTACACTTGCATTGTTTGCAAGTGTAGGAGGGCAGCCATTTTGGCTTGTTTTTTCCTTTGTTTTTTCTTTTAATTTTTTACTTCATTAAACTAGTTTCTTTTCTTTGCTTTTTAATTTTTTATTAAAGAGCACTTTCTTTAGTTTATTTTAAAATTATTTTAAATCACAACACTGTTTTAGTTTTTGTTTTAAAAATCCTTTTGTTTTAATCCCCTGCTTCTGCCTTGTGCAGAGTGGGGGAAGGGCAGGCAAGGAGCACATGCATGTGCTCCTTTGTTTGCCCTTAGTTTGGTTTTTGATTTTCTTTTAAGTTTAAAACTATTTTTTAGTTTTAAACTTTGATTTATTTTTGAATTTTTTTTTACCCCTGCACTATTGGAGTGCAGGGTGTGTCAATTTGTATTTGTTTATTTATTTAAAAAAATAAATAAATAAATACGTTTTGTTTGTATTAAAAAAAAAAAAAAAAAAATTTTAATTGCTTTTTTGTGTTATTTTGTTTTTGGTTGTATAAATAAATAATTTTTGTTTATTTTTGTTAGTTTGGTTTTGTTTGCCCCTGCACTATTGGAGTGCAGGGGTGTGTGAGTGTAATTTTATTTATTTCTTTTAAAAATAAATAAATAAATAAATTTGTTTGTTTGGTTTGTTTTAATTTCACTACTCCTGCAACTATTGGCAGTGCAGGGGTAGTTATTTTGTGTGTGTGTATTTAATTTATTTAAAAATAAATAAATAAATAAATAAATAATAAATAAAATAAATACCATGAGTGGGCAAGCTCCACAGGCCCCAAACAATGGGCACAGGTGGCTGCAGGGGAGGCTGCAGCCCCATTTAAAAACATGACCAGGAG
The DNA here is from genome assembly GCA_030684275.1 of Acipenser oxyrinchus oxyrinchus. Taxonomy (NCBI): domain Eukaryota; kingdom Metazoa; phylum Chordata; class Actinopteri; order Acipenseriformes; family Acipenseridae; genus Acipenser; species Acipenser oxyrinchus. The sequence continues at coordinate 23,117,345 of CM060258.1, read as the reverse complement.
GCACGGGGTCAGGTGCCTCCTCAGGAGACTCCTCTCGATAGAGGCCATGGTGAAAGCCATGGCCAAGGTGGTGGGACCATCTACCATCGTGGCGGCCTCCAAAGATGTACGGCAAGGCCGTGTTCTTTCCTAAAATCTGAGGCCGCCACGCACACCGCCATCGAGAGGGGTCTCAGCCGTCGGGGAATGTATTGTCCCCATAGAACCCTTGAGGGGTTGGGCAGCAGGGTCGCCCTGTCGAACGTCCCACCTTTCTTGAAGGACGACCTCCTGAAGCCCCATCTTCAGGCCCTAGGGGAGTTAAAACGGGATCCACCCCATCCCCTAGGGCTGCAAAGACCAGGCCCTCCGCCACATGCTGTCCTTCCGACGCCAGGTGACCATCCACCTGGCGGGAGGGACACCGTGGAGGGTAGTTTTGTGGTCCCCTTCGAGGGGACCAACTACGTCATTTTTATTCCTCGGAGGAGGTGCGGTGCTTTCACTGCAAGGAGCTGGGGCACCAGAAAAGAGGTGCCCCAAGCTCCAGCAGGGCGCAAAGCCACCGCGCCAGCACCGCGCCCCTCCGAGTCCACCTCGCCCCGGGCCCTCCAAGAGGCCCGCAGAGGGGGCAAGAGCACCCGCCCTCCCAGTAACATCCGGGGAAAGGGAGAGAAGGCCCCGAGGCGGCCGGACCCTCCGCGCCTCCCAAAGCGCCGGGGAGAAGGCCGCCGAGTGGACCGTGGTCGCCCGCCGAAGAAGAAGGCGGCGCCAGGTCCACCGGGAGGCCGAGCAGGGGCGACGAAGCCCACCGCCGCACCATCTGGCGGCGGGTCAGGGGAGGCCCTGAGAAAGGGACTCCCTCGACGGCACCCCGCGAGGCAGGGCGGCAAAGCCGCCCGAAAACAAAGCACCTCATCCCCACAGAGGGTGAGGAGAGAGGCGCTGCCGGAGGCGAGCTCCCGTCGCCGTGACAGGGCAGGGGACCTCCTCCGGCAGCATCAGGGGAAGAGGAAGGCGCAGCGCTTCCCACGCGTGCACGCAAGTGCACACGCCCCGCCTCATGGTGAGGGTCCCCGGGGCGAAAGAAGGCCCCCAAAACCAAAGCGACCGCCGGCGTCCCCTCTACCGGCAACGAGGGCTCCGGCCCTCGTAATGCCACAGAGGGGAGAAGGATCCATCCCCGAGGCGGTCCGGGCTCCGCAGAAGAAGCGGAGCCCATGGAAGAGGCCCCACCGAGAGGCAAATGGGGAGGGAGGAACCCGAGAGGGCAGAGGGAGGCCCTTCGGGTAGATCCCTCCCCGTCACTAAAGAGACCTCGGAAACCGCCCCGACTCTACCATCGAGGGGCCGGCAGCAGAGGAGGTCGCCGAGGGGCGCAGGAGGGGCCCCGAAAGAACAGCTGCCTCGGCACCGCCTTCCTCCGACAGCGACACGGGTCCTGAAACCTGTGTTGCCGAGGAGGGGCGGCGGAACCAGCTCCCGAGGCAGGCATGGCTCGCAGATAACGCGGAGCCCATGCAGGCGACCCCGCCGAGGGGCCGGAGGGGGAGAAGAGCCCCCACCCAGAAAAAGAGCTGCCTCAGGCTTCCTCTCTGCGGCGACGGGGTTCCGCCCTCGTGCTGCCGCGGAGGGGATGAGATAACACCCCTGAGGCAGACGCTGGCTCTGCGGAGCCCACGCTAGCAATGGCCTCCGGAGCGCAGAGGGAGGGGAAGAACCAGAGAGGGCAGAAGGTGGTGCCTCGAGGTAGATCCCTCCCCAAAGTGCAACGGGCCAAGAAACCGTCCCCGACCTAGCGCCGAGGGCCGGGTTCCAGTCACCGAGGGCGCGGGAGGAGCCCCGGAAGAACAACCGTGACTGATGCGGAGGGAGGGGAAGGACCCGAAAGGGTGTATCCCCTTTCTAGGGGAGGGAGGGAAGGACCCGAGAGGGTGGATCCCCTTCCTTCGAGGAAAGAGGACGGGCCTGAGACCGTGCCTCGACCTCAAAGGAGGGACCCAGAGCGGGACCAGACCATCGGGCTCGACGGTGTACGCCGAGCGTCCGCCTGCACCCCCAAAGTCCAGGGTGCAGACGGTCCCCGCCAGGGTCCTCCGCCGATCTTCTCCCGCCGCCCCTGGGGGGCGCTGGGAGAGTCGGTGAAAATCAAGATAAGACGCAACGCGCCACCCACCAACGTGAGTGCAGCAGCTTCTCCACCGCGAGGGGGCGGTGGAGAACCGGAGGAGAGGGAGGAGGACTCAGAGTCCACTTGCAGCGTGGCTCGGAGAGTCTGTCCGCCTCTTCTCCAGACATCCCTGTGGCGGAGCTCCTGGATTTCTTGGAGGCCACCATCCACCGCAGGGACAAGGTCCAGCTGGCCCTGGACAAATGGAGGGATTTCCAGAGGATCTTAAACTCTGTGAGATCCTTCCTCAGGGCCAGCCACGCCAGCAAAACTTCGGCTCGAACGCGCACATTCGGGCCCGCAAGTTACACGACCAGTTGGTGAGCTTCGAGAACTCAGGATCTCCCGTGAGCGCCGCCAACAACTCCTGACAGAGGATCATGTATCACATCGGTACTGTGAACGCCAACGGGTGTAGGGACCCTTTCCGCAGGGCCCAGGTAATCTCCTACCTGAAAAGGGGGTTACTCTGTGTGCTTCCTGCAGGAAACCCACACGACTCCAGAGGCCGAAGCCAACTGGCTTCTGGAGTGGGGGAGAGTGTCGCTCAGCCATCTCACCGCCACCTCTTGTGGGTGGCGACGCCTTCTCCGGTCCTTTCTTCCCACGGTACTCGATGTGGTAGACGCCGTGTCGGGCCGCCTGTTACACCACCGATCCGGACGGCGACAGTATCGCTCACCTGGTGAACGGTACGCCGCCGCCCACGGGTCCGGGCGAGGGTCCAGTTCTTTCGCCAGATGTCGACCTATATGAACAACATCAGCGCCGACGAGCTGCGTGGTCCTCGGGGTGATTTCAACTGCACCTCGAGGCCGCGGACAGGGTGGGGCGCGAGCACTACCTCTCTCGCCGGCAGCACTGAGAGAGCTGACCGCCGCCTCTCTGGTCGACATCTGGCGCTGGCATCACCCGACGCCCCGCCTTCACCTTCACCAGGGTGAGGGAGGGGCGGGTGTCTCAGTCCCGGATCGACAGGCTCTACGTCACCAGGAGCCACGCCACCGCGCTCGCCCTCCGACATAAGGCCGGGCGCCGCTCACGGACCACAACCTGGTGGCCGTGGCGGTGGCCCCGGTGCCAGTCGGGCACGCCCGCCTACTGGCACTTTAACAACGCCTTGTTGGAGGACGAGCGCTTTGAGCAGTCGCTCCGGGACTTTTGGACGGTCTGGCACGGCCGACGATCTCGCTTCCCACGTGGCGCCAGTGGTGGGACGTGGGGAAAGCGCAGATCAAGATCTTCTGTCAGGAGTACACGAGGGCGCGAGCAGGCGGAGGGACTCACGGATCGAGCGGCTGGAAAGGGAGCTGCTCGATCTGGAGAGCCGCCTGGCTCGCGGGGCCAACTCGAGCAGAGCGCTGCACGAGGAGAAGAAGTGCACCCTGCGGGACCTGCAGCTCCAGCGTCCCGGGGCCTACGGCGCCAAGGATCCAGTTCCTTCGGGAGATGGACCGCTGCTCACACTTCTTCTACGCTGCTGGAGAAAAAGAAGGGAGACCGCAGGAACATCACCTGCCTTCTGGCGGACGACGGCTCCTTCTGACGGATCCGAGAGCGTGAACGAGAGGGCCCGAGCCTTTACTCGACCTCTTCTCCGGATCCCGCCGACCCGACGCTGCAGGGTTCTTTGGGACGGGCTTCCCACGGTCGGCGAGGGCGCCAGGGAAGAGTTCGAGGGCCGACTGACCCTGGCCGAGCTCTCTGACGCCTTAGTCTGATGCCCTACAACAAATCGCCGGGCATCGACGGGCTGACCGTGGAGTTCTTCAGAAAGTTTTGGGACTTGCTGGGGCCCGCTTTGCGCTGGTCCTGGCGGAAGCCTACGAGACCGGGAGATGCCCTTTCGATGAGGCGGGCGGTGATCACGCCCTGCCCAAGAAAGGGGATCTCCGCTGCCTTAAGAACTGGCGCCCGGTCTCGCTGCTGTGCACGGACTACAAAATCGTGGCCAAGGCCGCCTCCCTGAGGCTCAAGTCCGTGCTGGCAGACGTGGTCCACCCCGACCAGTTCTACACGGTCCCGAACCGACGATCTTCGACAACATCTTCCTGGTTCGGGACCTGCTGCACTACTGCAGGAGGACCGGTCGGTCGGTCGCCTTCTTGTCTCTGACCAAGAGAAGGCGCTCGACCGGGTGGATCACGAGTATCTCTTTGAACCCCGCGAGCATTCGGATTCGGCCGAAGTTCGCCGGCCTCTTCCGATCGCTGTACGCTCTGCCGAGTGCCTTTGAAGGTGAACTGGTCCCTGACCGCACCTCTCGCTCAGGAGAGGAGTACGCCAAGGCTGCCCTCTGTCCGACAACTGTACGCGCTGTGCATCGAGCCCTTCCTCTGCCTCCTTCGCAGGAGGCTCACGGGATGGCGCCGGCGCCGGACACGAGGGTGGTCCTGTCGGCTCACGCCGACGACGTGCTCCTAGTGGCCTCCGATCCGTCGATCTGGAGAGGATGCGGAGCTGCCAGAGCGCTTACTCTGCCGCCCTCTGCCAGGATCAACTGGACCAAATGCTCCGGGTTGTTAGTAGGTCCCTGGCGGGTGGACTCCTCCCTGCCGCGCCCAGCAATTCCAGTGGAGCGGACAGCTTCAAATACCTGGGAGTCCACCTGAGCCCCGCTGGAGACCTCGGTCGCAGCCAACTGGGTGGAGTTGGAGGACAAGGTTGCTGCGAGACTGAGGTCGTGGTCGGGTCTGCTGAAAGTGCTTTCCTTCAGGGGCAGGGCTCTGGTCATCAACCAGCTGGTGGCGCCGATGCTCTGGCATCGACTCACCGCCCTGAGCCCGCCCCTGAGTTTGTGGCCAGGGTCCAGAGGAAGCTGACGGACTTCTTCTGGGCCGGAAAGCACTGGGTCTCTGCGGGTGCTGAGCCTCCCTCTGGCCGAGGGAGGACAAGGGTTGGTGTGCATCAGGACTCAGGTGCACACCTTCCGCCTCCAGACCCTGCAGAGATACCTGTACGCAGACCCGCCCCGCAGTGGTGCGCGCTGGCCTCCCTCCTCCTGCGCCAGCTGCACCACTTGGGCTACGACCGCAGCTGTTCTGGCTCGACCTCCCGGGATCCGCCTCCCGAGCTGCCGGTCTTTACAGGGACCTGCTCAAGACCCGAGCATGTTCGACATCGGCCGAGACGCTGTTCCGACCGAGGGGAGAGATTCCTTCTGGAGCCCCTGCTGCACAACCCCCATCTAGGTGCGCAGGCGTTGGAATCCTCGCGGTGCGGAGCCTGTTGATCTCGCCCAGGTGACCAGAGTCTGGGATCTCCTGGATCACCAACGCCGGGCGTGGCTGACTCCTCGAGTCGCTGGTCGCCAGGGCGACTCGGGGACCTCAGAACGGCCCGCCGAAGCGATCCGGGAGTGCAAAGCAGCTTTGCACCCAGACTCTGTCAGGTATCTCGAGGGGGTCCTCAGGACCGGGAGCCATCGTCCCTCCCTACCCCCGCTCTCCGGTCCTGCTGATAAGACCAAAGGACAGGGCTCCCCTCAGCCTCCCTCGAGAATCACCTGAGCAGGATCTCGCAGTTCTCCTCGACCCCCTTCGCTCCGTGTCGAGGAGGACCCTGTACGCGATGACGCCCACACCTCCACTTCTCGCCTCGCCTCCCGCCGAGACACCGCTATGGGAGCCCTCCAACCCCGGAGGGCGAGAGTCCCCAGTGGGAGGCTCTGTACTTCCCGCTGGTCCCCAGAGGTGCTGGGGACCTGGGATGGAGGGTGCTACACGGAGCGCCAGGCCAGGAGAGGTCCTGCGTCACTTCACCGACTCGACCCCGCATGCCCTTTCTGCGGTCAGTCCGAGTCGGTGTTCCACATTTATTTTCTTTGCGCCAGGCTGCAGCCGCTCTTTTGTTCTTGAAGAACCTCCTGCTGCAGTTCTGGCTGCATTTTTCCCCACCCTTTTATTTTTGGGCACCCTGTTCGTGGCTCCAGCAAGAAGAGAGACCTCCTGGTGAATCTGCTCCTGGCTCTTGGCAAACTTACCATCTACAAGACCAGGAAGCGTAAGATCACCGGGAGGGTCTTTGACTGCGGGCCATGTTCAGGGCCCTCCTCCGCTCCCGGTGGCGTTAGAGCACGCCGACGCTGAGTCCACTGGCGACATGACGGCTTTTGTCGACCAGTGGGCTCTGGGTGGCGTGCTCTGTACCACCCCCTTTGTTTTGAACATTTAATTTAGGGAAACCCCCATCACACCCACCACTGGGCTAGTTAACGGTCGGTTTTGTTGGCACCCCTTTGATTAGGGGTGCCAAACTGAATCTTTTCACCGGCTGCCTTTGGCAGTTGGTGCCGGCTGCCAATAGGCAGTCGGCGCATGTTTGTCACTGGCTTTTAAATAGGCTGCACCCTTGAGCAAGAGCAGCGTTGAGAGAGCTCCTGCTCCAGTAAAAACCAGTGTTTTAGCCTTTTATTTTCAAGTCTTTTATTTTCTTTTAAGTTTAAAACTACTTTTTAGTTTTAAACTTTTATTTAGTGTTTTGAACACTTTTTTTTTTACCTACACTGCACTATTGCAGTGCAGGGTGTGTCAATTTGTATTTGTTTATTTATTTAAAAATAATTAAATAAATACGTTTTGTTTGTTTTAAAAAAAAAAAAAAGAACACTTGTTTGTTAGTGTTTTGTTTTTGTGTTGTTTTATTTTTATTTTAAATGTAGTTTTGTTTAGCCCCTGCACTATTGGAGTGCAGGGGTGTTGTGAGTGTAATTTTTATTTATTTCTTTTTAAAAAAATAAATAAATCATTTTTGTTTATTTGGTTTGTTTTAATTTCACTACTCCTGCACTATTGGAGTGCAGGGTGTGTTATTTTTTGTTTATTTAATTTATTAAAAATAAATAAATAAATAAATAAAATAAATAAAATAAAACCATGAGTGGGCAAGCTCCACAGGCCCCCAAAAGTGGGCACAGGTGGCTGCAGGGGAGGCTGCAGCCCCTTTAAAAACATGACCAGGAGGCACGGGTCAGGTGCCTCCTGCAGGACTACCCTCTCGATAGAGGCCATGGTGAAAGCCATGGCCAAGGTGGTGGGACCATCGACCATCGTGGCGGCCTCAAAGATGTACGGCAAGGCCGTCTTCTTTCTAAAATCTGAGGCCGCCACGCACACCGCTATCGAGAGGGGTCTCAGCGTCGGGGAATGTTCATCCCCATAGAACCCTTGAGGGGTTGGGCAGCAGGGTCGCCCTGTCCAACGCCCCACCTTTCTTGAAGGACGACCTCCTGAAGCCCCATCTTCAGGCCCTAGGGGAGATTAAAACGGGCATCCACCCCATCCCCTAGGGCTGCAAAGACCAGCCCCTCCGCCACGTGCTGTCCTTCCGACGCCAGGTGACCATCCACCTGGCGGGAGGGACACCGTGGAGGGTAGTTTTGTGGTCCCCTTCGAGGGGACCAACTACGCCATTTTTATTCCTCGGAGGAGGTGCGGTGCTTTCACTGCAAGGAGCTGGGGCACCAGAAAAGAGGTGCCCCAAGCTCCAGCAGGGCGCAAAGCCACCCGCGCCAGCACCGCGCCTCCGAAGTCCACTCGCCTCGGGCCCTCCAAGAGGCCCGCAGAGGGGGCAAGAAGCACCCGCCCCTCCCAGTAACATCCGGGGAAAGGGAGAGAAGGCCCCGAGGCGGCCGGACCCTCCGCGCCTCCCGAAAGCGCCGGGGAGAAGGCCGCCGAGTGGACCGTGGTCGCCCGCCGAAAAGAAGGCGGCGGCCAGGTCCACCGGGCGGCCGAGCAGGGGCGACGAAGCCCACCGCCGCACCATCTGGCGGCGGGTCAGGGGAGGCCCTGAGAAAGGGACTCCTCGACGGCACCCCTCGCAGGCAGGGCGGCAAAGCCGCCCAGAAACAAAGCACCTCATCCCCACAGAGGGTGAGGAGAGAGGCGCTGTCGGAGGCGAGCTCCCGCCGCCGTGACAGGGCAGGGGCAGCCTCCGCAGCATCAGGGGAAGAGGAAGGCGCAAGCGCTTCCCACGCGTGCACGCAAGTGCACACGCCCCGCCTCATGGTGAGGGTCCCCGGGGCGAAAGAAGGCCCCCAAAACCAAAGCGACCGCCGGGCGCCCCTCTACCGGCAACGAGGGCTCCGCCCTCGTAATGCCACAGAGGGGAGAAGGATCCATCCCCGAGGCGGTCCGGGCTCCGCAGAAGAAGCGGAGCCCATGGAAGAGGCCCCCACCGAGAGGCAAATGGGGAGGGAGGAACCCGAGAGGGCAGAGGGAGGAGCCCTTCGGTAGATCCCTCCCCGCCACTAAAGAGACCTCGAAACCGCCCCGACTCTACCATCGAGGGGCCGGCCGCAGAGGAGGTCGCCGAGGGGCGCAGGAGGGGCCCCTGAAAGAGCACCTGCCTCGGCACCGCCTTCCTCCGACAGCGACACGGGTCCTGAAACCTGTGTTGCCGAGGAGGGGCGGCGGAACCAGCTCCCGAGGCAGAAGCGGGCTCCGCAGATAAAGCGGAGCCCATGCAGGCGACCTCCGCTGAAGGGCCGGAGGGGAGGAAGAACAGCCCCTCCCAGAAAAAGAGCTGCCTCTGGCTCCCGCCTCCGGAGGAGGAGGCGGACTCGCCCCCGAGGCAGGCGTGGCTCCGCGGACAACGCGGAGCCCATGCAGGCGACCCCGCCGAGGGGCCGGAGGGGGAGAAGAGCCCCCACCCAGAACAAGAACTGCCTCAGGCTTCCTCTCTGCGGCGACGGGGTTCCGCCCTCGTGCTGCCGCTGAGGGGATGAGATAACACCCCTGAGGCAGACGCTGGCTCTGTGGAGCCCGCGCTAGAATGGCCTCCGGAGCGCAGAGGGAGGGGAAGAACCAGAGAGGGCAGAAGGTGGTGCCTCGAGGTGGATCCCTCCCCAAAGTGCAACGGGCCAAGAAACCGTCCCCGACCCAGCGCCGAGGGGCCGGGTTCCAGTCACCGAGGGGCGCGGGAGGAGCCCCCGAAGAACAACCGTGACTGATGCGGAGGGAGGGGAAGGACCCGAAGGGTGTATCCCCTTTCTAGGGGAGGGAGGGAAGGACCCGAGAGGGTGGATCCCCTTCCTTCGAGGAAAGAGGACGGGCCTGAGACCGCGCTCGACCTCAAAAGAGGGACCCAGAGCGGGACCAGACCATCTGGCTCGACGGTGTACGCCGAGCGTCCGCCTGCACCCCCAAAGTCCAGGGTGCAGACGGTCCCCGCCAGGGTCCTCCGCCGATCTTCTCCCGCCGCCCCTGGGGCGCTGGGAGAGTCGGTGAAAATAAAGATAAGACGCAACGCGCCACCCACCAACGTGAGGCAGCAGCTTCTCCACCGCGAGGGGGCGGTGGAGAACCGGAGGAGAGGGAGGAGGACTCAGAGTCCGCTTGCAGCGTGGCTCGGAGAGTCTGTCCGCCTCTTCTCCGACATCCCTGCGGCGGAGCTCCTGGATTTCTTGGAGGCCACCATCCACCGCAGGGACAAGGTCCAGCTGGCCCTGGACAAATGGAGGGATTTCCAGAGGATCTTAAACTCTGTGAGATCCTTCCTCAGGGCCAGCCACGCCAGCAAGACTTGGCACGAAGGCACATTCGCGTCTCGAAAGCTTCACGACCAGTTGAGGAACTTCGAGATCTCAGGATCTCCCGTGAGTGTCGCCAACTACACCTGACAGAGGATCATGTATCGCATCGGGACCGTGAACGCCAACGGGTGTAAGGACCATTTCCGCAGGGCCCAGGTAATCTCCTTCCTGAAAAGGGGGTTACTCTGTGTGCTTCCTGCAGGAAACCCACTCCACTCCGCAGGCCGAGGCCAACTGGCTGCTGGAGTGGGGGAGAGTGTCGCTCAGCCACCTCACCGAGTCATCTTGTGGGTGGCGACGCCTTCTCCGGTCCTTCGCTCCCACGGTACTCGATGTGGTAGACGCCGTGCCGGGCCGCCTGTTACACCACCGATCCGGACGGCGACAGTATCGCTCACCTGGTGAACGGTACGCGCCGCCCACGGGTCCGGGCGAGGGTCCAGTTTTTCCGCCGGATGTCGGCCCACCTGAACACCGCCGGCGCCGACGAGCTCGTGGTCCTCGGGGATTTCAACTGCACCTCGAGGCCGCTGGACCGGTGGGGCGCGAGCCCTACCCGCCTCGCCGGCCGCCCTGAGAGAGCTGATCGCCGCTCTCTGGTCGACATCTGGCGGTGGCAACACCCGGACGCCCGCCTTCACCTTCACCAGGGTGAGGGAGGGGCGGGTGTCTCAGTCCCGGATCGACAGGTTCTACGTGTCGCGGAACCACGCCACTGCGCTCGCGCCCGACATCAGGCCGGGCGCCGCTCACGGACCACAACCTGGTGGCCGTGGACGGTGACCGTGGTGCCAGCTAGGCACGCCGCTGCCTACTGGCACTTCAACAACAGCCTGTTGGAGGACGAGCGCTTTGAGCGGTCTTTCCGGGACTTCTGGACGGTCTGGCACGGCCGGGCGATCTCGCTTCCCCACCTGGCGCCAGTGGTGGGACGGGGAAAGCGCAGATCAAGATCCTCTGTCAGGAGTACACGAGGGCGCGAGCAGGCGGAGGGACTCGCGGATCGAGCGGCTGGAAAGGGAGCTGCTCGATCTGGAGAGCCGCCTGGCTCAAGGGGACCAACTCGAGCAGAGCGCTGCACGAGGAGAAGAAGTGCACCCTGCGGGACCTGCAGCTCCAGCGTCCCGGGGTTTACGGCGCCAAGGGTCCAGTTCCTTCGGGAGATGGACCGCGCACACACTTCTTCTACGCTGCTGGAGAAAAAGAAGGGGACCGTAAAACATCACCTGCCTCCTGGCGGACGACGGCTCCTTCTGACGGATCCGAGAGCGTGAACGAGAGGGCCAGGGCCTTCTACTCTGCCCTCTTCTCCGGATCCCGCCGACCCGACGCTGCAGGGTTCTGTGGGACGGGCTTCCCACGGTCGGCGAGGGCGCCGGGACGAGTTCGAGGGCCAGCTGACCCTGGCCGAAGCTCTCCGACGCCTCAGTCAGATGCCTTATAACAAATCGCCGGGCATCGACGGGCTGACCGTGGAGTTCTTCAAAAGTTTTGGGACTTGCTGGGGCCCGCTTTGCGCTGGTCCTGGCGGAAGCCTACGAGACCGGGAGATGCCCTTTCGATGAGGCGGGCGATTATCACGCCCTGCCCAAGAAAGGGGATCTCCGCTGCCTAAAGAACTGGCGCCCGGTCTCGCTGCTGTGCACGGACTATAAAATCGTGGCCAAGGCCGCCTCCCTGAGGCTCAAGTCCGTGCTGGCAGACGTGATCCACCCCGACCAGTTCTACACGGTCCCGAACCGGACGATTTTTGACAACATCGCCTCTGAGTTCGGGACCTCCTGCACTACTGCAGGAGGATCGGTCGGTCGGTCGCCTTCCTCTCCCTGGATCAGGAGAAGGCGCTCGACCGGGTGGATCACGAGTATCTCTTCGAACCCCGCGAGCGCTCGATTCGGGCCGCGCCGCCGGCCTGTTCCGACGCTGTACGCTCTGCCGAGTGCCTCGTGAAGGTTAATTGGTCCCTGACCGCGCCTCGCTCAGGAGAGGAGTACGCCAGGGCTGCCCTCTGTCCGACAACTGTACGCGCTGTGCATCGAGCCCTTCCTCTGCCTCCTTCGCGGGAGGCTCACGGGTTGGCGCCGCGCGCCGGACACGAGGGTGGTCCTGTCGGCCTACGCCGACGACGTGCTCCTGGTGGCCTCCGACCCGCTGACCTGGAGAGGATGCGGAGCTGCCAGAGCGCCTACTCTGCCGCTTCCTCTGCCAGGATCAACTGGGACAAATGCTCCGGTTACTGGTGGGTCCCTGGCGGGTGGATTCTCTCCCGTCGCGCCCAGCAGTTCCAGTGGAGCGGACAGTTTTAAATATCTGGGAGTCCACCTGAGCCCCGCTGGAGACCTCGGTCGCAGCCAACTGGGTGGAGTTGGAGGACAAAGTGGCTGCTAGGCTGAGGTCGTGGTCGGGTCTGCTGAAACTGCTTTCCTTCAGGGGACGGGCTTTAGTGATTAACCACTGGTGGCGCCGATGCTTTGGCATCGACTCACCGCCCTGAGCCCGCCCCTGAGTTTGTGGCCAGGGTCCAGAGGAAGCTGACGGACTTCTTCTGGGCCGGAAAGCACTGGGTCTCTGCGGCGGTTCTGAGCCTCCCTCTGGCCGAGGGAGGGCAAGGGTTGGTGTGCATCAGGAGCCAGGTGCACACCTTCCGCCTCCAGACCCTGCAGAGATTCCTGCACGCAGACCCGCCCCGCAGTGGTGCACGCTGGCGCCCCTCCTTTGGCGCCAGCTGCACGACCTGGGCTACGACCGCAGCTCTTCTGGATCGACCTCCGGGAATCCGCCTCCCCGAGCTGCCGGTCTTCTACCAGGACCTGCTCAGGACCCGAGCATGTTTTCTGTCGGCCGAGACGCCGCTCCGACCGAGGGCTAAGGACTCCTGCTGGAGCCCCTGCTGCACAACCCCACCTGGGTGCGCAGGCGCTGGAGTCCCTCGGTGCGGCGCGCTGATCTCGCCAAGGTGACCAGAGTCTGGGATCTCCTGGATCGCGAAGCGGTCGGAGTGGCTGACGCCCGAGTCGCCGTCGCCAGGGCGGCTCGGGGACCGCCAGGACGGCCGGCCGAGTGATCCGGGAGTGCAAAGCAGCGTTGCACCCAGACTCTGTCAGGTATCTCGAGGGAGTTCTCAGGACCGGGAGCCATCTACCCCCTACCCCCAGCTCTCCGGTCCTGCTGATAGAACCCAAGGCCCGAGCCCCCTCGGCCTCCCTCGAGAACAACCTGAGCAGGATCTCGCAGTTCTCCTCGACCCCTCCGATCCGCGCCGAGGAGGACCCTGTACGCGATGACGCCCACACCTCCACTTCTCGCCTCGCCTCCCGCCGAGACACCGCTATGGGAGACCCTCCGACCACCGGAGGGCGAGAGTCCCCAGTGGGAGGCCCTGTACTCCCCGCTGGTCTCCAGGGGAGCCGGGACTTGGGGTGGAGGGTCCTGCACGGAGCGCCAAGGCCAGGAGAGATCCTGCGTCACTTTACCGACTCGACGCCGCATGCCCTTTCTGCGGTCAGTCCGAGTCGGTAAGTCACATTTATTTTCTTTGCGCCAGGCTGCAGCCGTTTTTCTTTTATTGAAGAACCTCCTGCTGCAGTTCTGGCTGCATTTTTCACCCACCCTCCTCATTTTCGGGCACCCTGTTCGTGGCTCCAGCAGGAAGAGGGACCTCCTCAGAATCTGCTCCTGGCTCTTGGTAAACTCGCCATCTACAAGACCAGGAAGCGTAAGATGATCGGGAGGGTCTCTTTGACTGTGGGGCCATGTTCAGGGCCCTTGTCCGATCAAGGGTTAATTTAGAGCACGCCCACGCTGAGTCCGCTGGCGACATGTCATCGTTTGTCGACCAGTGGGCTCTGGGGGCGTGCTCTGTACCACCTCCCTTTCATTTTGAATATTTAATTTACAGTCCTTTTTTACCGGTTTTTGTTTAATTAATTAAGGCCTAGTTTTGTTGGCACCCCTATTTTAGGGGTGCTAAATTGAATTTTTCTCCGCCGCCTTTGGGCGACCGGTGCACAGGCTGCCACTGGGCAGTCGGTGTAGTCCGGCCACTAGGCTTTTAAATAGGCTGCACCCTTGAGCAAGAGCAGACGTGCGCGAGGAGAGCTCCTGCTCACAGTTCAAAAACAGTGTATTACACTTTTTATTTTTCAAATCTTTTTACTTTATTTTATTTCTAAAGCAGCAGGGCACCTTTTTTGTTAATTAAACCTTTTATTTAGTGTTTTAAAACACACTTTTTTCTTTGTTTCTCCTACACTTGCATTGTTTGCAAGTGTAGGAGGGCAGCCATTTTGGCTTGGTTTTTCCTTTGTTTGTTTTTTCTTTTAATTTTTTCTTCATTTAAACTAGTTTCATTTATTTGCTTTTTAATTTTTTATTCAAGAGCACTTTCTTTAGTTTATTTTTAAATTATTTAAAATCAATACACTGTTTTAGTTTTTGTTTTAAAAATCCTTTTGTTTTAATCCCCTGCTTCTGCCTTGTGCAGAGTGGGGGAAGGGCAGGCAAGGAGCACAGGCCGTGTGCTCCTTTGTTTGCCCTTTGTTTGATTTTTTGATTTTTCTTTTAAGTTTAAAACTATTTTTAGTTTTAAACTTTGATTTATTTTTTGATTTTTTTACCCCTGCACTATTGGAGTGCAGGGTGTGTCAATTTGTATTTGTTTATTTATTTAAAAATAAATAAATACGTTTGTTTGTATTAAAAAAAAAAAAAAAACTTTTTCTGTTAGTTTGTTTTTATTTTGCCCTGTGCTATTGGGGTGTGTGTGTGTGTTTATTTTGTTTTATTTAATTTACAAATAAATAAATAATTTTTGTTTGGGAAAACAACCCTTTTTCTGTTAGTTTGGTTTTTGTTTTTATTTTTGCCCCTGTGCTATTGGAGTGCAGGGTGTGTGTGTGTGTAATTTTATTTTCTTTATTTAAAAATAAATAAATAAATAAATGAATAAATACTTTTCTTTGTTCTTTTGTGTACCCCTGCGCTGGTAACTGTTTGCAGTGCAGGGGTGTGTCTGTCATTGTGTGTGTGTGTGTTGTTTTTGTCTATTAAAAAATTTAAAATAGACAAGACAAAAACTAAATAAAATAAAATAAGAGGAATAAAATGAGCGGGCAGACACCACAGCCCCCAAGCAATGGGCAAAGGCGGCCGCGAGCAACGCAGCCCCCATTCAAAACATCACCAGGAGGCACGGGGTCAGGTGCCTCCTGCGAGACTCCCTCTCGATCGAGGGCTTCGTCAAGGCCATGGCAGGCGGTGGGACCATCTGCCATCGTGGCGGCCTCCAAAATGTACGGAAAGCAGTGTTTTTCCTGAAATCTGAGGCCGCCGCAACACCGCGATCGAGAGGGGTCTCAGCGTGGGGGATGTTCGTCCCCATTGAGCCACTCGTGGGGCTGGGCAGCAGGGTCATCCTGTCTAATGTTCCACCTTTTATACAGGATGCCCTGCTAATGCCCCATCTGCAAGCCCTGGGGGAGATCAAAACGGCCATCCACCCGATCCCCCTGGGCTGCAAGGACCAGGCCCTCCGCCACATCCTGTCCTTCCGCCGCCAGGTGACCATCCACCTGGCGGGTCGGGAGACGGTGGAGGGCAGCTTTGTGGTCCCCTTCGAGGGGACCAATTACGTCATTTTTTTCTCCTCGGAGGAGGTGCGGTGCTTTCACTGCAAGGAGCTGGGGCACCAGAAAAAGAGGTGCCCCAAGCTCCAGCAGGGCGCAAAGCCACCCGCCAGCACCGCGCCTCCGAGTCCACCTCGCCCGGGGCCCTCCAAGAGGCCCGCAGAGGGGGCAAAGCACCCGCCTCCCAGTAACATCCGGGGAAAGGGAGAGAAGGCCCCGAGGCGGCCGGACCCTCCGCCCTCCCAAAGCGCCGGGGAGAAGGCCGCCGAGTGGACCGTGGTCGCCCGCCGCAAGAGAAGGCGGCGGCCAGGTCCACCGGGAGGCCGAGCAGGGGCGACGAAGCCCACCGCCGCACCATCTGGCGGCGGGTCAGGGGAGGCCCTGAAAGGGACTCCTCGACGGCACCCCCGAGGCAGGCGGCAAAGCCGCCCGAAACAAACACCTCATCCCCACAGAGGCGAGGCGAGGCGCTGTCGGGCGCGAGCTCCCGTCGACTTCAACTGCACCCTCGAGGCCGCGGACGGGTGGGCGCGAGCCCTACCGCTCTCGTCGGCCGCCCTGAGAGAGCTGATCGCTCGGCTCTCTCTGGTCGACATCTGGCGGTGGCAACACCGGACGCCTCGGCCTTCACCTTCACCAGGGTGAGGGAGGCGGGTGTCTCAGTCCCGGATCGACAGGTTCTCGTGTCGCGGAACCACGCTCACTGCGTTCGCGCCTCCGACATCAGGCGGCGCCGTTCACGGACCACAACCTGGTGGCGTGGCGGTGACCGTGGTGCCAGCTAGGCACACCGCTGCCTACTGGCACTTCAACAACAACCTGTTGGAGGGCGGCGCTTTGGCGGTCTTTCGGGACTTCTGGGCGGTCTGGCACGGCGGCGATCTCGCTTCCCCACCTGGCGTCAGTGGTGGGGCGTGGGGAAAGCGCAGATCAAGATCCTCTGTCAGGAGTACACGAGGCGCGAGCAGGCGGAGGACTCGCGGATCGGCGGCTGGAAAGGAGCTGCTCGATCTGGAGAGCCGCCTGGCTCGCGAGGACCAACTCGAGCAGAAGCGTGCGAGGAGAAGAAGTGCACCCTGCGGGACCTGCAGCTCCAGCGGTCCGGGGGCCTACGTGCTTCGCGGGTCCAGTTCGCCGGAGATGGACGCGGCACACACTTCTTCTGGCGTTGGAGAAAAGAAGGGGACCGTAAAACATCACCTGCCTCCTGGCGGACGGCGGCTCCCTTCTGGCGGATCGGAGGCGTGAGCGAGAGGGCCAGGGCCTTCTACTCTGCCCTCTTCTCTCCGGATCCCGTCGACTCCGGCAGCGTGCAGGGTTCTGTGGGGCGGGCTTCCCACGGTCGGCGAGGCGTCGGGGCGAGTTCGAGGCCAGCTGACCCTGGCGAGCTCTCCGGCGCCCTCAGTCAGATGCCTTATAACAAATCGCCGGGCATCGGCGGGCTGACCGTGGAGTTCTTCAAAAGTTTTGGGACTTGCTGGGGCCCGCCTTTGCGCGGGTCCTGGCGGAAGCCTCTGAGACGGGGAGATGCCCCTTTCGATGAGGCGGGCGATTATCACGCTCCTGCCCAGAAAGGGGATCTCCGCTGCCCTAAGAACTGGCGCCCGGTCTCGCTGCTGTGCACGGACTATAAAATCGTGGCCAAGGCCGCCTCCCTGAGGCTCAAGTCCGTGCTGGCAGGCGTGATCCACCCGACCAGTCCTACGGTCCCGAACGGACGATTTTTGACAACATCGCCCTGGTTGGGACCTCCTACTACTGCAGGAGGACCGGTCGGTCGGTCGCCTTCCTCTCCCTGGATCAGGAGAAGGCGTTCGACCGGGTGGATCACGAGTATCTCTTCGGAACCCTGCGGCGTTCGGATTCGGGCGCGCCGTCGGCCTGTTCGGGCGCTATGCGCCTCTGCCGAGTGCCTTGTGAAGGTTAATTGGTCCCTGACCGCGCCCCTCGCGTTCAGGAGAGAATGCGTCAGGGCTGCCCTCTGTCCGGACAACTGTGCGCGCTGTGCATCGAGCCCTTCCTCTGCCTCCTTGGCGGGAGGCTCACGGGGTTGGCGCTCGGCGCGCCGGACACGAGGTGGTCCTGTCGGCCTACGCCCGACGGCGTGCTCCTGGTGGCCTCCGACCCGGTTGACCTGGAGAGGATGCGGAGCTGCCAGGCGTCTACTCTGCCGCTTCCTCTGCCAGGATCAACTGGGACAAATGCTCCGGGTTACTGGTGGGTCCCTGGCGGGTGGACTCCCTCCCTGTCGCGCTCCAGCAGTTCCAGTGGGCGCGGACAGTTTTAAATATCTGGGAGTCCACCTGAGCCCGCGGAGACCTCGGTCGCAGCCAACTGGAGTGGAGTTGGAGGACAAAGTGGCTGCTAGGCTGAGGTCGTGGTCGGGTCTGCTGAAACTGCTTTCCTTCAGGGGCGGGCTTTAGTGATTAACCAACTGGTGGCGTCGATGCTTTGGCATCGACTCACCGTCTGAGCCCGCCCCTGAGTTTGTGGCCAGGGTCCAGAGGAAGCTGGCGGACTTCTTCTGGGCGGAAAGCACTGGGTCTCTGCGGCGGTTCTGAGCCTCCCTCTGGCCGAGGGAGGGCAAGGGTTGGTGTGCATCAGGAGCCAGGTGCACACCTTCCGCCTCCAGACCCTGCAGAGATTCCTGTCGCAGACCCGGCCCGCAGTGGTGCAGCTGGCGTCCCTCCTTTGCGCCAGCTGCACGACCTGGGCTACGACCGGCAGCTCTTCTGGATCGACCTCCGGGGAATCCGTCTCCCGAGCTGCGGTCTTCTACCAGGACCTGCTCAGGACCGGAGCATGTTTTCTGTCGGCGAGGCGCCGTTCCGACCGAGGCGAAGGACTCCTGCTGGAGCCCCTGCTGCACAACCCCCACCTGGAGTGCGCAGGCGTTGGAGTCCCCTCGGTGCGGCGCGCTGATCTCGGCCAAGGTGACCAGAGTCTGGGATCTCCTGGATCGCGGCGGTCGGAGTGGCTGGCGCCGAGTCGCTCGTCGCCAGAGGCGGCTCGGGGACCGTCAGGGCGGCCGGCCGAGTGATCGGGAGTGCAAAGCAGCGTTGCACCCAGACTCTGTCAGGTATCTCGAGGAGTTCTCAGGACCGGGGAGCCATCTACCCCCTACCCCAGCTCTCGGTCCTGCTGATAGAACCCAAGGCCCGAGCCCCCTCGGCCTCCCTCGAGAACAACCTGAGCAGGATCTCGCAGTTCTCCTCGACCCCCCTCCGATCCGCGTCGAGGAGGACCCTGTCTGTGATGGCGCTCCACACCCTCCACTTCCCGCCCTCGTCTCCCGCCGAGACACCGCTTGGCGGGAGACCCTCCGACCACCGGGGCGAGAGTCCCCAGTGGGAGGCCCTGTACTCCCGCTGGTCTCCAGGGGCGGGGACTTGGGGTGGAGGGTCCTGCAGGCGCTTCGCGTCAGGAGAGATCCTGCGTCACTTTACCGACTTCGGACGCCGCATGCCCTTTCTGCGGTCAGTCGAGTCGGTAAATCCCATTATTTTCTTTGCGCCAGGCTGCAGCCGTTCTTTCTCTTCTTGAAGAACCTCCTGCTGCAGTTCTGGCTGCATTTTCACCCACCCTCCTCATTTTCGGGCACCCTGTTCGTGGCTCCACCAGGAAGAGGGACCTCCTCGTGAATCTGCTCCTGGCTCTTGGTAAACTCGCCATCTACAAGACCAGGAAGCGTAAGATGATCGGGGAGGGTCTCTTTGACTGTGGGGCCATGTTCAGGAGCCCTTGTCCGATCAGGGTTAATTTAGAGCACGCCCGCGGAGTCCGCTGGCGACATGCCATCGTTTGTCGACCAGTGGGCTCTGGGGCGTGCTCTGTACCACCTCCCTTTCGTTTTGTAATATTTAATTTACAGTCCTTTTTGAACCGGGTTTTGTTTAATTAATTAAGGCCTAGTCCTTGTTGGCACCCCTATTTTAGGGGTGCTAAATTGAATTTTTTCTCCGGCCGCCTTTGGGCGACCGGTGCACCGGCTGCCACTGGGCAGTCGGTGTAGTCCGGCCACTAGGCTTTTAAATAGGCTGCACCCTTGAGCGTGAGCAGACGTGTGTGTGGAGAGCTCCTGCTCAGTGTTAAAAAAACAGTGATTTAAACTTTTTATTTTCCAAATCTTTTTACTTTATTTTATTTATAAAGCAGCAGTGCACCTTTTTTGTTAATTAAACCTTTTATTTAGTGTTTTAAAACACACTTTTTTCTTTTGTTTCTCCTACACTTGCATTGTTTGCAAGTGTAGGAGGACAGCTCATTACAGCTTGTTTTTCCTTTGTTTTTTTTCTTTTAATTTTTACTTCATTTAAATTAGTTTCATTTATTTGCTTTTTAATTTTTTATTAAAGAGCACTTTCTTTAGTTTATTTTAAAATTATTTTAAATCACTACACTGTTTTAGTTTTTGTTTTAAAAATCCTTTTGTTTTAAATCCCCTGCTTCTGCCTTGTGCAGAGTGGGGAAAGAGCGAGCAGGGAGCACAGGCCGTGTGCTCCTTTGTTTGCCCTTTGTTTGATTTTGATTTTCTTTTAAGTTTAAAACTATTTTTTAGTTTTAAACTTTGATTTATTTTGAATTTTTCTTTTACCCCTGCACTATTGGAGTGCAGGGGTGTGTCAATTGTATTTGTTTATTTATTTAAAAATAAATAAATACGTTTGTTTGTATTAAAAAAAAAAAAACTTTTGTGTTTTTGGTTGTTTTATTTTTATTTTTGTGTGTGTGCCTGCACTATTGGAGTGCAGGGGTGTGTGTATTTTTATTTATTTGTTTTAAAAAATAAATAAATAATTTTTGTTTGTTTGTTTTGTTTTTAATTTCACTACTCCTGCACTATTGGAGTGCAGGGGTGTGTTATTTTCGTTTATTTAATTTATTAAAAATAAATAAATAAATAAATAAATAAATAAATAAATAAACCATGAGTGGGCAAGCTCCACAGGCCCCAAAAAGTGGGCACAGGTGGCTGCAGGGAGGCTGCAGCCCCTTTAAAAACATGACCAGGAGGCACGGGGTCAGGTGCCTCCTGAAGGACTCCCTCTCGATAGAGGCCATGGTGAAAGCCATGGCCAAGGTGGTGGGACCATCGACCATCGTGGCGGCCTCCAAGATGTGCGGCAAGGCCGTCTTCTTTCTAAAATCTGAGGCCGCCGCACACAGCTATCGAGAGGGTCTCGCGTGGGGGATGTTCATCCCCATAGAACCCTTGGAGGGTTGGGCAGCAGGGTCGTCCTTTCCAGCGTCCCACCTTTCTTGAAGGGCGACCTGCTGAAGCCCCATCTTGCAGGCCCTAGGGGAGATTAAAACGGCCATCCACCCCATCCCCTAGGGCTGCAAAGACCAGCCCCTCCGCCACATGCTGTCCTTCCGCCGCCAGGTGACCATCCACCTGGCGGGGAGGGACGCGGTGGAGGGCAGTTTGTGGTCCCCTTCGAGGGGACCAACTACGTCATTTTTATTCCTCGGAGGAGGTGCGGTGCTTTCACTGCAAGGAGCTGGGGCACCAGAAAAGAGGTGCCCCAAGCTCCAGCAGGCGCAAAGCCACCAGCGCCAGCACCGCGCCCCTCGAGTCCACCTCGCCCGGGGCCCTCCAAGAGGCCCGCAGAGGGGGCAAAAAGCACCCGCCCCCTCCCAGTAACATCCGGGGAAAGGGAGAAGGCCCCAGGCGGCGGACCCTCAGCGCCTCCCAGCGCCGGGGAGAAGGCCGCCCGAGTGGACCGTGGTCGCCCGCCGCAAAAGAAGGCGGCCAGGTCCACCGGGCAGGCCGAGCAGAGGCGGCGAAGCCCACCGCCGCACCATCTGGCGGCGGGTCAGGGGAGGCCCTGAAAGGGACTCCCTCGGCGGCACCCCAGCGAGGCAGGCGGCAAAGCCGCCCGTAAAACAAACACCTCATCCCCACAGAGGGTGAGGAGAGGCGCTGCGGGCGAGCTCCCGTCGCCGTGACAGGGCAGGGGCAGCCTCCGGCAGCATCAGGGGAAGAGGAAGGCGCAGCGCGCCTTCCCGTGTGCGCAAGTGCACCGTCCCGGCCTCTTGGTGAGGGTCCCGAGGCGAAGAAGGCCCCAAAACCAGCGACCGCCTCGGCGTCCCCTCTACCGGCAGCGAGGGCTCCGGCCCTCGTAATGCCACAGAGGGGTGAAGGATCCATCCCGAGGCGGTCCGGGGCTCCGCAGAAGCGGAGCCCATGGAAGAGCCCCACCGAGAGGCAAATGGGGAGGAGGAACCCGAGAGGGCAGAGGAGGAGCCCTTGGGTAGATCCCCTCCCGTCAATAAGAGACCTCGGAAGCCGGCCCGACTCTACCATCGAGGGGCGGCAGCAGAGAGGTCGCCGAGGGCGCAGGAGGGGCCCCGAAGAGCACCTGCCTCGGGCACCGCCTTCCTCCGACAGCGACACGGGTCCTGAAACCTGTGTTGCCGAGGAGGCGGCGGAACCAACTCCCGAGGCAGGCATGGGCTCCGCGAATAAGCGGAGCCCATGCAGGCGACCCCGCCGAGGGGCGGAGGGAGGAAGAACAGCCCCTCCCAGAAAAGAGCTGCCTCTGGCTCCCGTCTCGGGGGAGGCGGACTCGGCCCCGAGGCTGGCGTGGGCTCCGCGGACAGCGGAGCCCATGCAGGCGACCCGGCCGAGGGGCGGAGGGAGAAGAGCCCCCACCCAGAAAAAGAGCTGCCTCAGGCTTCCCTCTCTTGCGGCGGCGGGGTTCCGGCCCTCGTGCTGCAGCGGAGGGATGAGAAAACACCCCTGAGGCAGGCGTGGGCTCTGCGGAGCCAGCGCCTAGAATGGTCTCCGGGCGCAGAGGGAGGGAAGAACCAGAGAGGGCAGAAGGTGGTGCCCTCGAGGTAGATCCCCTCCCGAAGTGCAGCAGGGCCAAAAGCAGTCCCGACCCAGCGTCGAGGCGGTTCCAGTCACCGAGGGGCTCGGGAGGAGCCCCGGAAGAACAACCGCCTCGGGCTTCCCTTTCGGCGGCGGCGAGGGCTCCGGCCCTTGCGCGGCCGTCGAGAAGCGTCGCCCGGCGGTCCCGGTGACTGATGCGGAGGGAGGAAGGACCCGAAGGGTGTATCCCCTTTCTCTAGGGAGGAGGAAGGACCGAGAGGGTGGATCCCCTTCCTTCGAGGAAAGAGGGCGGGCCTGAGACCGTGCCTCGGACCTCAAAGGAGGGACCCAGGCGGGGACCAGACCATCTGGCTCGGCGGTGTGCGTCGGCGTCCGTCTGCACCCCAAAGTCCAGGGTGCAGGCGGTCCCCTCAGGGTCCCTCCGCCCGATCTCTCCCGCCCGCGTCCCTGGGGGGCTGGGAGAGTCGGTGAAAATCAAGATAAGGCATAGCAGCTCACCCACCAGCGTGAGTGCGTTGTGCTTCTCCATCGCGAGGCGGTGGAGAGCGGAGGAGAGGAGGAGGACTCAGAGTCCACTTGCAGCGTGGGCTCGGAGAGTCTGTCCGCCCCTTCTCCGGACATCCCTGTGGCGGAGCTCCTGGATTTCTTGGAGGCCACCATCCACCGCAGGGACAAGGTCCAGCTGGCCCTGGACAAATGGAGGGACTTTCAGAGGATCTTAAACTCTGTGAGATCCTTCCTCAGGGCCAGCCACGCCAGCAAGACTTGGGACTCGAGCGTGCACATTCGTGCCCGAAGCTTCACGACCAGTTGGTGAGCCGGGAGATCTCAGGATCTCCCGTGAGTGTCGCCAACTACACCTGACAGAGGATCATGTATCGCATCGGGACCGTGAGCGTCAGCGGGTGTAGGGACCATTTCCGCGGGGCCCAGGTAATCTCCTTCCTGAAAAAGGGGTTACTCTGTGTGCTTCCTGCAGGAAACCCACTCCACTCCGCAGGCGGAGGCCAACTGGCTGCTGGAGTGGGGGAGAGTGTCGTTCAGCCACCTCACCGCAGTCATCTTGTGGGGTGGCGGCGCTCTTCTCGGGTCCTTTCGTTCCCACGGTACTCGATGTGGTAGGCGTCGTGCCGGGCCGTCTGTTACACCACGGATCCGGGGCGGCGACAGTATCGTTCACCTGGTGAGCGTGTGCAGCGCCGTCCACGGGTCGGCGAGGTCCAGTTCTTTCGCCGGATGTCGGCCCACCTGAACACCGTCGGCGCCCGGCGAGCTGCGTGGTCCTCGGGGTGATTTCAACTGCACCCTCGAGGCCGCGGACGGGTGGGGCGCGAGCCCTACCCTCTCGTCGGCAGCCCTGAGAGAGCTGATCGCTCGGCTCTCTCTGGTCGACATCTGGCGGTGGCAACACCGGACGCCTCGGCCTTCACCTTCACCAGGGTGAGGGAGGCGGGTGTCTCAGTCCCGGATCGACAGGTTCTCGTGTCACCAGGAACCACGCTCACTGCGTTCGCGCCTCCGACATCAGGCGGCGCCGTTCACGGACCACAACCTGGTGGCGTGGCGGTGGCCGTGGTGCCAGCTAGGCACGCCGCTGCCTACTGGCACTTCAACAACAGCCTTGTTGGAGGGCGGCGCTTTGGCGGTCTTTCGGGACTTCTGGGCGGTCTGGCACGGCGGCGATCTCGCTTCCCCACCTGGCGTCAGTGGTGGGGCGTGGGGAAAGCGCAGATCAAGATCCTCTGTCAGGAGTACACGAGGCGCGAGCAGGCGGAGGACTCGCGGATCGGCGGCTGGAAAGGAGCTGCTCGATCTGGAGAGCCGCCTGGCTCGCGAGGGACCAACTTCGAGCAGAAGCGTGCGAGGAGAAGAAGTGCACCCTGCGGGACCTGCAGCTCCAGCGGTCCCGGGGGCCTACGTGCTTCGCGGGTCCAGTTCGCCGGAGATGGACCGCGGCACACACTTCTTCTGGCGTTGGAGAAAAAGAAGGGGACCGTAAGAACATCACCTGCCTTCTGGCGGACGGCGGCTCCCTTCTGGCGGATCCGAGGCGTGAGCGAGAGGGCCAGGGCCTTCTACTCTGCCCTCTTCTCTCCGGATCCCGTCGACTCCGGCAGCGTGCAGGGTTCTGTGGGGCGGGCTTCCCACGGTCGGCGAGGCGTCAGGGGCGAGTTCGAGGCCAGCTGACCCTGGCGAGCTCTCCGGCGCCCTCAGTCAGATGCCTTATAACAAATCGCCGGGCATCGGCGGGCTGACCGTGGAGTTCTTCAAAAGTTTTGGGACTTGCTGGGGCCCGCCTTTGCGCGGGTCCTGGCGGAAGCCTCTGAGACGGGGAGATGCCCCTTTCGATGAGGCGGGCGATTATCACGCTCCTGCCCAGAAAGGGGATCTCCGCTGCCTAAGAACTGGCGCCCGGTCTCGCTGCTGTGCACGGACTATAAAATCGTGGCCAAGGCCGCCTCCCTGAGGCTCAAGTCCGTGCTGGCAGGCGTGATCCACCCGACCAGTCCTACGGTCCCGAACGGACGATTTTTGACAACATCGCCCTGGTTGGGACCTCCTACTACTGCAGGAGGACCGGTCGGTCGGTCGCCTTCCTCTCCCTGGATCAGGAGAAGGCGTTCGACCGGGTGGATCACGAGTATCTCTTCGGAACCCTGCGGCGTTCGGATTCGGGCGCGCCGTCGGCCTGTTCGGACGCTATGCGCCTCTGCCGAGTGCCTTGTGAAGGTTAATTGGTCCCTGACCGCGCCCCTCGCGTTCAGGAGAGAATGCGTCAGGGCTGCCCTCTGTCCGGACAACTGTGCGCGCTGTGCATCGAGCCCTTCCTCTGCCTCCTTCGCGGGAGGCTCACGGGGTTGGCGCTCGGCGCCGGACACGAGGTGGTCCTGTCGGCCTACGCCCGACGGCGTGCTCCTGGTGGCCTCCGACCCGGTTGACCTGGAGAGGATGCGGAGCTGCCAGGCGTCTACTCTGCCGCTTCCTCTGCCAGGATCAACTGGGACAAATGCTCCGGGTTACTGGTGGGTCCCTGGCGGGTGGACTCCCTCCCTGTCGCGCTCCAGCAGTTCCAGTGGGCGCGGACAGTTTTAAATATCTGGGAGTCCACCTGAGCCCGCGGAGACCTCGGTCGCAGCCAACTGGAGTGGAGTTGGAGGACAAAGTGGCTGCTAGGCTGAGGTCGTGGTCGGGTCTGCTGAAACTGCTTTCCTTCAGGGGCGGGCTTTAGTGATTAACCAACTGGTGGCGTCGATGCTTTGGCATCGACTCACCGTCTGAGCCCGCCCCTGAGTTTGTGGCCAGGGTCCAGAGGAAGCTGGCGGACTTCTTCTGGGCGGAAAGCACTGGGTCTCTGCGGCGGTTCTGAGCCTCCCTCTGGCCGAGGGAGGGCAAGGGTTGGTGTGCATCAGGAGCCAGGTGCACACCTTCCGCCTCCAGACCCTGCAGAGATTCCTGTCGCAGACCCGGCCCGCAGTGGTGCAGCTGGCGTCCCTCCTTTGCGCCAGCTGCACGACCTGGGCTACGACCGGCAGCTCTTCTGGATCGACCTCCGGGGAATCCGTCTCCCGAGCTGCGGTCTTCTACCAGGACCTGCTCAGGACCCGGAGCATGTTTTCTGTCGGCCGAGGCGCCGTTCCGACCGAGGCGAAGGACTCCTGCTGGAGCCCCTGCTGCACAACCCCCACCTGGAGTGCGCAGGCGTTGGAGTCCCCTCGGTGCGGCGCTGATCTCGGCCAAGGTGACCAGAGTCTGGGATCTCCTGGATCGCGGCGGTCGGAGTGGCTGGCGCCGAGTCGCTCGTCGCCAGAGGCGGCTCGGGGACCGTCAGGGCGGCCGGCCGAGTGATCCGGGAGTGCAAAGCAGCGTTGCACCCAGACTCTGTCAGGTATCTCGAGGAGTTCTCAGGACGGGGAGCCATCTACCCCCTACCCCAGCTCTCGGTCCTGCTGATAGAACCCAAGGCCCGAGCCCCCTCGGCCTCCCCTCGAGAACAACCTGAGCAGGATCTCGCAGTTCTCCTCGACCCCCTCCGATCCGCGTCGAGGAGGACCCTGTCTGTGATGGCGCTCCACACCCTCCACTTCCCGCCCTCGTCTCCCGCCGAGACACCGCTTGGCGGGAGACCCTCCGACCACCGGAGGCGAGAGTCCCCAGTGGGAGGCCCTGTACTCCCGCTGGTCTCCAGGGGCGGGGACTTGGGGTGGAGGGTCCTGCAGGCGCTTCGCGTCAGGAGAGATCCTGCGTCACTTTACCGACTTCGGACGCCGCATGCCCTTTCTGCGGTCAGTCCGAGTCGGTGAAATCCCATTATTTTCTTTGCGCCAGGCTGCAGCCATTCTATCTGCTGCTCGAAGAACCTCCTGCTGCAGTTCTGGCTGCATTTTCACCTACCCTCCTCATTTTCGGGCACCCTGTCCGTGGCTCCACTAGGAAGAGGGACCTCCTCGTGAATCTGCTCCTGGCTCTTGCTAGACTCGCCATCTACAAGACCAGGAAGCGTAAGATGATCGGGGAGGGTCTCTTTGACTGTGGGGCCATGTTCAGAGCCCTTGTCCGATCAGGATTAATTTAGAGCACGCCACGCTGGAGTCTGCTGGCGACATGCCATCGTTTGTCGACCAGTGGGCTCTGGGGGGCGTGCTCTGTACCACCTCCCCTTTTGTTCTAAATATTTAATTTACAGTCCTTTTTGACCGGGTTTTTCGTTAATTTAATTAAGGCCTAGTCCTTGTTGGCACCCCTTTTTTAGGGGTGCTGAATTGAATTTTTTCTCCGGCCGCCTTTGGGCGGCCGGTGCACCGGCTGCCACTGGGCAGTCGGTGTAGTCCGGCCTACTAAGGCTTTTAAATAGGCCTGCACTATTGGAGTGCAGGGGTAGTTATTTTCGTTTATTTAATTTATAAAAAATAAAGAAATAAATAATTAAATAAACAAATAAAAATCATGAGTGGGCAAGCTCCACAGGCCCCAAAAAAGTGGGCACAGGTGGCTGCAGGTTGAGGCTGCAGCCCCCTTTAAAAACATTACCAGGAGGCACGGGGTCAGGTGCCTCCTGAAGGACTCCCTCTCGATTGAGGGTTTTGTCAAGGCCATGGCTAAGGTGGTGGGGCCATCGGCCATCGTGGCGGCCTCCAAGATGTACGGTAAAGCCGTCTTCTTCTTAAAATCGGAGGCCGCCGCGAATACGGCAATCGAGAGGGTCTCAGCGGTGGCGGGGATCTTCATCCCGTCGAACCTTCAGGGCCTGGGCACAAGGGTGCGTCCCTATCGAATGTCCTACCTTTTTGAAGGGCGACCTGCTCAGGCCCCACTTGCAGGCCCTGGGGAGATTAAAACTTCCATCCACCCCTCCCCTGGGCTGCAAGACCAGTCCCTCCGCCACATTCTATCTTTCCGCCGCCAGGTGACCATCCACCTGGCGGTCGGGAAGTGGCGGAGGTAGTTTCGTGGTCCCCTTCGAGGGGACCAATTATGTCATCTTTATTACTCGGAGGAGGTGCGGTGCTACCACTGCAAGAGCTGGGGCACCAGAAAAGAGGTGCCCCAAGCTCCAGCAGAGGCGCAAAGCCACCAGCGCCCGCACCAGCGCCCCTCCGAGTCCACCTGCCCCGGGTCCTTCAAAGAAGCCCGCAGAGGGGGCAAAAAGTACCCCACCCCTCCCAGTAACATCCGGGGAAAGGGAGAAGGCCCCGAGGTGGCGGATCCTCCGCACCTCCAGCGCCAGGGGAAGGCCGCCCGAGTGGACCGTGGTCGCCCGCCGCAAAAGGCGGCGGCGGCCAGGTCCACCGGGCAGCCGAGCATCGGGCGGCAAGCCCACCGCCGCACCATCTGGCGGTGGGTCAGAGGAGGCCCTAAAGGGACTCCTCGGCGGCACCCCTGCGAGGCAGGCGGCAAAGCCGCCCGTAAAACCAAACACCTCATCCCCATAGGGGTGAGGAGAAAAGCAATGCCGAGGCAAGCTCCCTGTCGCCGTGACAGGGCAGGGGCAGCCTCCGGCAGCATCAGGGGAAGAGGAAGGCAAGCCGCCTTCCCGTGTGCGCAAGTGCACCGTCCCGCCTCTTGGTGAGGGTCCCGAGGCGAAAAGTCCCCAAAACCAAAGCGACCGCCTCGGCGTCCCCTCTACCGGCAATGAGGGCTCCGGTCCTCGTAATGCCACAGAGGGGGAGAAGGATCCATCCTCCGAGGCGGTCCGGTGCTCCGCAGAAGAAGCGGAGCCCATGGAAGAGGCCCCCGCCTCTTCCCTCCGGATCCCTTCGACTCCGACGCGTGCAGGGTTCTTTGTGACGGGCTTCCCACGGTCGGCGAGGGTGTCAGGGAAGAGTTCGAGGGCCGACTGACCCTGGCCGAGCTCTCTGACGCTCTTAGTCTGATGCCCTACAACAAATCGCCGGGCATCGACGGGCTGACCGTGGAGTTCTTCAGAAAGTTTTGGGACTTGCTGGGGCCCGCCTTTGCGCGGGTCCTGGCGGAAGCCTCGAGACCGGGGAGATGCCCCTTTCGATGAGGCGGCGGTGATCACGCTGCTGCCCAAGAAGGGGATCTCCGCTGCCTTAAGAACTGGCGCCCGGTCTCGCTGCTGTGCACGGACTACAAAATCGTGGCCAAGGCCGCCTCTCTGAGGCTCAAGTCCGTGCTGGCAGGCGTGGTCCACCCGACCAGTCCTACGGTCCCGAACCGGACGATCTTCTACAACATCTTCCTGGTTCGGGACCTGTTGCACTACTGCAAGAGGACCGGTCGGTCGGTCGCCTTCTTGTCTCTCGACCAAGAGAAGGCGTTCGACCGGGTGGATCACGAGTATCTCTTTGGAACCCTGCGAGCATTCGGATTCGGACCGAAGTTCGTCGGCCTCTTCCGAATGCTGTACGCCTCTGCCGAGTGCCTTTTGAAGGTGAACTGGCACCCCTCGTGTTCAGGAGAGGAGTACGTCAAGGCTGCCCTCTGTCCGGACAACTGTACGCGCCGTGCATCGAGCCCTTCCTCTGCCTCCTTCGCAGGAGGCTCACGGGATGGCGTCGGCGCCGGACACGAGGGTGGTCCTGTCGACTTACGCCGACGGCGTGATCCTAGTGGCCTCCGATCCGGTCGATCTGGAGAGGATGCGGAGCTGCCAGGCGTTTACTCTGCCGCGTCCTCTGCCAGGATCAACTGGACCAAATGCTCCGGGTTGTTAGTAGGCCCCTGGCGGGTGGACTCCCTCCTGCCGCGCTCCAGCAATTCCAGTGGGCGCGGACAGCTTCAAATACCTGGGAGTCCACCTGAGCCCCATGGAGACCTCGGTCGCAGCCAACTGGAGTGGAGTTGGAGGACAAGGTTGCTGCGAGACTGAGGTCGTGGTCGGGTCTGCTGAAAGTGCTTTCCTTCAGGGGCAGGGCTCTGGTCATCAACCAGCTGGTGGCATCGATGCTCTGGCATCGACTCACCGTCCTGAGCCCGCCCCTGAGTTTATGGCCAGGGTCCAGAGGAAGCTGGCGGACTTCTTCTGGGCCGGAAAGCACTGGGTCTCTGCGGGGTGCTGAGCCTCCCTCTGGCCGAGGGAGGACAAGGGTTGGTGTGCATCAGGACTCAGGTGCACACCTTCCGCCTCCAGACCCTGCAGAGATACCTGTCGCAGACCCGGCCCCGCAGTGGTGGCGCTGGCCTCCCTCCTCCTGCGCCAGCTGCACCACTTGGGCTACGACCGGCAGCTGTTCTGGCTCAACCTCCCGGGGATCCGTCTCCCGAGCTGCCGGTCTTTACAGGGACCTGCTCAAGACCCGGAGCATGTTCGACATCGGCCGAGACGCGGTTCCGACCGAGGGAGAGATTCCTTCTGGAGCCCCTGCTGCACAACCCCCATCTAGGTGCGCAGGCGTTGGAATCCCAGCGGTGCGGAGCCTGTTGATCTCGGCCCAGGTGACCAGAGTCTGGGATCTCCTGGATCAACAACGCTCGGCATGGCTGACTCCCGAGTCGCTGGTCGCCAGAGGCGACTCGGGGACCCTCAGAGCGGCC
This sequence comes from Acipenser oxyrinchus oxyrinchus, assembly GCA_030684275.1. Classification (NCBI taxonomy): domain Eukaryota; kingdom Metazoa; phylum Chordata; class Actinopteri; order Acipenseriformes; family Acipenseridae; genus Acipenser; species Acipenser oxyrinchus. The sequence goes on along the minus strand of CM060258.1, from coordinate 23,087,211 downwards.
CGCCCGGCGATCCGGGAGTGCAAAGCAGCTTTGCACCCAGACTCTGTCAGGTACCTCGAGGGGTCCTCAGGACCGGGGAGCCATCGTCTCTCCCTACCCCGGCTCTCGGTCCTGCTGATAAGACCAAGGACAGGGCTCCCCTCAGCCTCCCTCGAGAATCACCTGAGCAGGATCTCGCAGTTCTCCTCGACCCCCTTCGTTCCGTGTCGAGGAGGACCCTGTCTGCGATGACGCTCCACACCCTCCACTTCCTCGCCCTCGTCTCCCGCCGAGACACCGCTTGGCGGGAGCCCTCCAACCCGGAGGCGAGAGTCCCCAGTGGGAGGCCTTGTACTCCCGCTGGTCCCCAGAGGTGCTGGGGACCTGGGATGGAGGGTGCTACACGGCGCTTCAGCGTCAGGAGAGGTCCTGCGTCACTTCACCGACTTCGGACCCGCATGCCCTTTCTGCGGTCAGTCCGAGTCGGTGTTCCCATTACTTCCATTGCGCCAGGCTGCAGCCGTTCTTTTTGTTCTTAAAGAACCTCCTGCTGCAGTTCTGGCTGCATTTTCCCCACCCTTTTTATTTTTGGGCACCTTGTTCGTGGCTCCAGCAAGAGAGACCTCCTGGTGAATCTGCTCCTGGCTCTTGACAAACTTACCATCTACAAGACCAGGAAGCGTAAGATCACCGGGAGGGTCTCTTTGACTGTGGGGCCATGTTCAGGGCCCTCCTTCGTTCCCGGGTGGCGTTAGAGCACGCCGAAGCGGAGTCCACTGGCGACATGACGGCTTTTGTCGACCAGTGGGCTCTAGGTGGCGTGCTCTGCACCACCCCCCCCTTTCTTTTGAACATTTAATTTACTGGGATAGTTAATGGCCGTTTTTTGTTGGCACCACCTTTTGATTAGGGGGTGCCAAACTGAATCTTTTCACCGGCTGCCTTTGGGCAGCAGGTGCGCCGGCTGCCAATAGGCAGCCGGCGCAGTTTATTATCGGCTTTTAAATAGGCTGTACCCTTGAGCAAGCGCAGTCGTGTGCGTGGAGAGCTCCTGCTCAAAGTTAAAAAACAGTGTTTTACGCTTTTTATTTTCAAAATCTTTTTACTTTATTTTATTACTAAAGCAGCAGGGCACCTTTTGTGTTAAAACAACCTTTTATTTAGTGTTTTAAAACACTCTTTTTTCTTTTGTTCTCCTACACTTGCTTTGTTTGCAAGTGTAGGAGGGCAGCCATTTTGGCTTGTTTTTTCCTTTGTTTGTTTTTTCTTTTAATTTTTACTTAATTTAAACTAGTTTCATTTCTTTGCTTTTTAATTTTTTATTAAGGAGGACTTTCTTTAGTTTATTTTAAAATTATTTTAAAGCACTACACTGTTTTAGTTTTTGTTTTAAAAATCCTTTTGTTTTAATCCCCTGCTTCTGCCTTGTGCAGAGTGGGGGAAGGGCAGACAGGGAGCACAGGCCGTGTGCTCCTTTGTTTGCCCTTTGTTTGATTTTTTGATTTTCTTTTTAGTTTAAAACTATTTTTTAGTTTTAAACTTTGAATTATTTTTGAATTTTTCTTTTACCCCTGCACTATTGGAGTGCAGGGGTGTCTCAATTTGTATTTGTTTATTTATTAAAAAAATAAATAAATACGTTTTGTTTGTATTATAAAAAAATAAAAAATAAAACCTTTTTCTTTTTGGTTCTTCTATTTTTATTTTTTTGTGCGTGTGTGCCCCTGCACTGTTGGAGTGCAGGGATGTGTGTGTGAATTTTTATTTGTTTATTTGTTTTAAAAATAAATTATTAATTTTGGTTGTTTTATTTTATATTTTTATTTTTACTACTCCTGCACTATTGGAGTGCAGGGGTGGTTATTTTGTTCGTTTATTTGTTAAAAATAAATAAATAAATAATTACTTATTTTTTGTTTTTGTGCGTGCCCCTACACTGATTACAGTGTAGGTGGTTGTTTGTCTTTTTGTGTACCCCTGCACTGGTAATTGTTTGCAGTGCAGGGGTGTGTCTGTCTTGAGTGTGTGTGTTTTGTTTTTCTATTTAGGAAAATTTAATAAAAATAGACAAACAAACACATAAAATAAATAAGATCAAATAACAAATAAAAATGAGCGGGCAGACACCACAGCCCCCCAAACAATGGGCAAAGGCGGCCGCGAGCAACGCAGCCCCCCCATTCAAAAACATCACCAGGAGGCACGGGGTCAGGTGCCTCCTGCGAGACTCCCTCTCGATCGAGGGCTTCGTCAAGGCCATGGCGAAGGCAGTGGGACCATCCGCAATCGTGGCGGCCTCCAAAATGTACGGGAAAGCAGTGTTTTTCCTGAAATCGGAGGCCGCCACATCCTGTCCTTCTGCCGCCAGGTGACCATCCACCTGGCGGGTCGGGAGACGGTGGAGGGCAGCTTTGTGGTCCCCTTCGAGGGGACCAATTACGTCATTTTTTTCTCCTCGGAGGAGGTGCGGTGCTTTCACTGCAAGGAGCTGGGGCACCAGAAAAAGAGGTGCCCCAAGCTCCAGCAGGGCGCAAAGCCACCCGTACCAGCACCGCGCCCCTTCGAGTCCACCTGCGCCCGGGGCCCTCCAAGAGGCCCGCAGAGGGGGCAAGAAGGCACCGCCCCCTCCCAGTAACATCCGGGGAAAGGAGAGAAGGCCCCGAGGCGGACGGACCCTCCAGCGCCTCCAGCGCGCCAGGGTAGAAGGCCGCCCGAGTGGACCATGGTCGCCGGCCGGAAGAAAAAGCGGCGGCCAGGTCCACCGGGCGGCCGAGCAGGAGGCGAAGAAACCCGCCGCCGCACCATCTGGCGGCGGGTCAGGGGAGGCCCTGAAAAGGACTCCTCGGCGGCACCCAGCGAGGCAGGCGGCAAAGCCGCCCGTAAAACAAAGCACCTCATCCCCACAGAGGGTGAGGCGGGCGCTGTCGGGGCGAGCTCCCCATCGCTGTGATGGGGCAGGGGACCTCCTCCAGCAGCATCAGGGGAAGAGGAAGGCGCAAGCGCGCCTTCCCGTGTGCCGCAAGTGCACACGTCCCGGCCTCATGGTGAGGGTCCCGGGAGGCGAAGAAGGCCCCAAAACCAAAGCGGCCGCCTCGGTGTCCCCCCTCTACCGGCAACGAGGGCTCCGGCCCTCGTAATGCCACAGAGGGGGTGAAGGATCCATCCCCTGAGGCGGTCCGGGGCTCCGCAGAAGAAGCGGAGCCCATGGAAGAGGCCCCCATCGAGGGGCAGAAGGGGAGGAAGGAACCCGAGAGGGCAGAGGGAGGAGCCCTTCGGGTAGATCCCCTCCCCGGCAATAAAGAGACCTCGGAAACTGGCCCCGACTCTACCACCGAGGGGCCGGCCGCAGAGGAGGTCGCCGAGGGTGCGCAGGAGGGGCCCCTGAAAGAGCAGCTGCCTCGGGCACCGCCTTCCTCCGACAGCGACACGGGTCATGAAACCTGTGTTGTCGAGGAGGGGGCGGCGGAAACAGCTCCCGAGGCAGGCATGGGCTCCACAGATAACGCGGAGCTCATGCAGGCAACCCCACCGAGGGGCGGAGGGAGGAAGAACTGCCCCTGCCAGAAAAAGAGCTGCCTCAGGCTTCCGAGGCAGGCGCCGCAGTCAATGCGGAGCCCATGCAGGTGACCTCCGGTGAAGGGCCGGAGGGGGTGGAAGAACTCCCCCTCCCAGAAAAAGAGCTGCCTCGGGCTCCCGTCTCCGGTGAGGAGGCGGACTCGGCCCCGAGGCTGGCGTGGGCTCCGCGGACACGCGGAGCCCATGCAGGCGACCCGGCTGAGGGGCGGAAGGGGAGAAGAGCCCCCACCCAGAACAAGAACTGCCTCAGGCTTCCCTCTCTTGCGGCGACGGGGTTCCGGCCCTCGTGCTGCCACGGAGGGATGAGATAACACCCCTGAGGCAGACGCGGGCTCTGTGGAGCCCGCGCCTAGAATGGCCTCTGGGCGCAGAGGGAGGGAAGGACCGGAGAGGGCAGAAGGTGGTGCCCTCGAGGTGGATCCCCTCCCAAAGTGCAACAGGGCCAAGAAACCAGTCCCGACCTGGCGTCGAGGGCGGTTCCAGTCACCGAGGGGCGGGAGGAGCCCCGAAGGAACAACCGGTGACTGATGCGGAGGGAGGGAAGGACCCGAAAGGGTGTATCCCCTTTCTCTAGGGAGGGAGGAAGGACCCGAGAGGGTGGATCCCCTTCCTTCGAGGAAAGAAGGGCGGGCCTGAGACCGTGCCTCGGACCTCAAAGAGGGACCCAGGCGGGGACGGCGAGGCCATCGGGCTCGGCGGTGTGCGTCGGCGTCCGTCTGCACCCCAAAGTCCAGGGTGCAGACGGTCCCCGCCAGGGTCCCTCCGCCGATCTCTCCCGCCCGCGTCCCCTGGGGGCTGGGAGAGTCGGTGAAAATAAAGATAAGGCATAGCACTCACCCACCAACGTGAGTGCATTGTGCTTCTCCACCGCGAGGGGGGCGGTGGAGAACCGGAGGAGAGGGAGGAGGACTCAGAGTCCGCATGCAGCGTGGGCTCGGAGAGTCTGTCCGCCCCTTCTCCGGACATCCCTGCGGCGGAGCTCCTGGAATTCTTGGAGGCCACCATCCACCACAGGGACAAGGTCCAGCTGGCCCTGGACAAATGGAGGGATTTCCAGAGGATCTTAAACTCGGTAATATCCTTCCTCAGGGCCAGCCACGCCAGCAAGACTTGAGACGCGGCGTGCACATTCGTGCCCAGCTTCACGACCAGTTGGTGAACCGGAGATCTCAGGATCTCCCGTGAGTGTCGCCAACTACACCTGACAGAGGATCATGTATCGCATCGGGACCGTGAGCGTCAGCGGGTGTAAGGACCATTTCCGCAGGGCCCAGGTAATCTCCTTCCTGAAAAAGGGGTTACTCTGTGTGCTTCCTGCAGGAAACCCACTCCACTCCGCAGGCCGAGGCCAACTGGCTGCTGGAGTGGGGGAAGTGTCGTTCAGCCACCTCACTGAGTCATCTTGTGGGGTGGCGGCGGCTCTTCTCGGGTCCGCCGTTCCCACGGTACTCGATGTGGTAGGCGTCGTGCCGGGCCGTCTGTTACACCACGGATCCGGGGCGGCGACAGTATCGTTCACCTGGTGAGCGTGTATGCGCCGTCCACGGGTCGGCGAGGTCCAGTTTTTCCGCCGGATGTCGGCCCACCTGAACACCGTCGGCGCCCGGCGAGCTCGTGGTCCTCGGGGGACTTCAACTGCACCCTCGAGGCCGCGGACGGGTGGGCGCGAGCCCTACCCGCTCGTCGGCCGCCCTGAGAGAGCTGATCGCTCGGCTCTCTCTGGTCGACATCTGGCGGTGGCAACACCGGACGCCTCGGCCTTCACCTTCACCAGGGTGAGGGAGGCGGGTGTCTCAGTCCCGGATCGACAGGTTCTACGTGTCGCGGAACCACGCTCATTGCGTTCGCGCCTCCGACATCAGGCGGCGCCGTTCACGGACCACAACCTGGTGGCGTGGCGGTGGCCGTGGTGCCAGCTAGGCACGCCGCTGCCTACTGGCATTTCAACAACAGCCTGTTGGAGGACGGCGCTTTGGCGGTCTTTCCGGGACTTCTGGGCGGTCTGGCACGGCGGCGATCTCGCTTCCCCACCTGGCGTCAGTGGTGGGGCGTGGGGAAGGCGCAGATCAAGATCCTCTGTCAGGAGTACACGAGGCGCGAGCAGGCGGAGGACTCGCGGATCGAGCGGCTGGAAAGGGAGCTGCTCGATCTGGAGAGCCGCCTGGCTCGCGGGGACCAACTTCGAGCAGAAGCGTGCGAGGAGAAGAAGTGCACCCTGCGGGACCTGCAGCTCCAGCGGTCCGGGGGCCTACGTCTTCGCGGGTCCAGTTCCTTCAGGAGATGGACGCGGCACACACTTCTTCTGGCGTTGGAGAAAAAGAAGGGGACCGTAAAACATCACCTGCCTCTTGGCGGACGGCGGCTCCCTTCTGGCGGATCGGAGGCGTGAGCGAGAGGGCCAGGGCCTTCTACTCTGCCCTCTTCTCTCCGGATCCCGTCGACTCCGGCGCGTGCAGGGTTCTGTGGGATGGGCTTCCCACGGTCGGCGAGGCGTCGGGGATGAGTTCGAGGCCAGCTGACCCTGGCCGAGCTCTCCGGCGCCCTCAGTCAGATGCCTTATAACAAGTCGCCGGGCATCGGCGGGCTGACCGTGGAGTTCTTCAAAAGTTTTGGGACTTGCTGGGGCCCGCCTTTGCGCGGGTCCTGGCGGAAGCCTACTGAGACTGGGGAGATGCCCTTTCGATGAGGCGGGCGGTTATCACGCTCCTGCCCAAGAAGGGGATCTCTGCTGCCCTAAAGAACTGGCGCCCGGTCTGCGCTGCTGTGCACGGACTATAAAATCGTGGCCAAGGCCGCCTCCCTGAGGCTCAAGTCCGTGCTGGCAGGCGTGATCCACCCGACCAGTCCTACGGTCCCGAACCGGACGATTTTTGACAACATCGCCCTGGTTGGGACCTCCTGCACTACTGCAGGAGGACCGGTCGGTCGGTCGCCTTCCTCTCCATGGATCAGGAGAAGGCGTTCGACCGGGTGGATCACGAGTATCTCTTCGGAACCCTGCGGCGTTCGGATTCGGGCGCGCTTCGTCGGCCTGTTCGGACGCTATGCGCCTCTGCCGAGTGCCTCGTGAAGGTTAATTGGTCCCTGACCGCGCCCTCGCGTTCAGGAGAGAATGCGTCAGGGCTGCCCTCTGTCCGGACAACTGTGCGCGCTGTGCATCGAGCCCTTCCTCTGCCTCCTTCGGCGGGAGGCTCACGGGGTTGGCGCTCGGCGCGCCCGGACACGAGGTGGTCCTGTCGGCCTACGCCCGACGACGTGCTCCTGGTGGCCTCCGACCCGGTTGACCTGGAATGGATGCGGAGCTGCCAGAGCGTCTACTCTGCCGCTTCCTCTGCCAGGATCAACTGGGACAAATGCTCCGGGTTACTGGTGGGTCCCTGGCGGGTGGACTCCCTCCCCGTCGCGCTCCAGCAGTTCAAGTGGAGCGCGGACGGCTTTAAATATCTGGGAGTCCACCTGAGCCCCGCGGAGACCTCGGTCGCAGCCAACTGGGTGGAGTTGGAGGACAAAGTGGCTGCTAGGCTGAGGTCTGCTGAGACTGCTTTCCTTCAGGGGACGGGCTTTAGTGATTAACCAACTGGTGGCGTCGATGCTTTGGCATCGACTCACCGTCCTGAGCCCGCCCCCTGAGTTTGTGGCCAGGGTCCAGAGGAAGCTGACGGACTTCTTCTGGGCCGGAAAGCACTGGGTCTCTGCGGCGGTTCTGAGCCTCCCTCTGGCCGAGGGAGGGCAGGGGTTGGTGTGCATCAGGAGCCAGGTGCACACCTTCTGCCTCCAGACCCTGCAGAGATTCCTGTACGCAGACCCGGCCCCGCAGTGGTGCACGCTGGCGTCCCTCCTTTGCGCCAGCTGCACGACCTGGGCTACGACCGGCAGCTCTTCTGGATCGACCTCCGGGAATCCGTCTCCCGAGCTGCGGTCTTCTACCAGGACCTGCTCAGGACCGGAGCATGTTTTCTGTCGGCCGAGGCGCCGTTCCGACCGAGGCGAAGGACTCCTGCTGGAGCCCCTGCTGCACAACCCCCACCTGGAGTGCGCAGGCGTTGGAGTCCCCTCGGTGCGGCGCGCTGATCTCGGCCAAGGTGACCAGAGTCTGGGATCTCCTGGATCGCGGCGGTCGGAGTGGCTGGCGCCGAGTCGCTCGTCGCCAGGGCGGCTCGGGGGACCGTCAGGACGGCCGGCCGAGTGATCCGGGAGTGCAAAGCAGCGTTGCACCCAGACTCTGTCAGGTATCTCGAGGAGTTCTCAGGACCGGGGAGCCATCTACCCCCTACCCCCAGCTCTCGGTCCTGCTGATAGAACCCAAGGCCCGAGCCCCCTCGGCCTCCCTCGAGAACAACCTGAGCAGGATCTCGCAGTTCTCCTCGACCCCCTCCGATCCGCGTCGAGGAGGACCCTGTCTGTGATGGCGCTCCACACCCTCCACTTCCCGCCCTCGTCTCCCGCCGAGACACCGCTTGGCGGGAGACCCTCCACCACCGGAGGCGAGAGTCCCCAGTGGGAGGCCCTGTACTCCCGCTGGTCTCCAGGGGCCGGGGACTTGGGGTGGAGGGTCCTGCACGGCGCTTCGCGTCAGGAGAGATCCTGCGTCACTTTACCGACTTCGGACGCCGCATGCCCTTTCTGCGGTCAGTCCGAGTCGGTAAATCACATTATTTTCTTTGCGCCAGGCTGCAGCCTTTCTTCATCTTCTTGAAGAATCTCCTGCTGCAGTTCTGGCTGCACTTTTCACCTACCCTCCTCATTTTCGGCACCCTGTTCGTGGCTCCACCAGGAAGAGGGACCTCCTCGTGAATCTGCTCCTGGCTCTTGATAAACTCGCCATTTACAAGACCAGGAAGCGTAAGATGATCGGGGAGGGTCTCTTTGACTGTGGGGGCCATGTTCAGGGCCCTGGTCCGTTCCCGGGTTCAGTTGGAGCACGCCCACACGGAGTCCGCTGGCGACATGGCCACTTTTGTCGACCAGTGGGCTCTGGGGCGTGCTCTGTACCCTCCCGTTGGTTTTGTTAATTTAATTTACAGTCTTTTTGAACCAGGGTTTTTTTTTTTTTTTAATTAACTAAGGCCTAGTCCTTGTTGGCACCCCTTTTTTAGGGGTGCTAAATTGAATTTTTTCTCCGGCCGCCTTTGGGCAGTCGGTGTAGTCCGGCCACTAGGCCCTTAAATAGGCTGTACCCTTGAGCAAGGTACTTTATCTAGATTGCTCCAGTAAAAACCCAACTGTATAATTGTATGTAAAAATAATGTTTAAAAAAAAAATTGATTGTATGTAAAAATAATGTGATATCTTGTAACAATTGTAAGTTGCCCTGGATAAGGGCGTCTGCTAAGAAATATATAGAAGCATGGAGGAGTCAAGAAAAAAACTCCTTCGTTAAGCTGTGTTTTAAGACAACTAGCTTCACAATCCCTCACTTTAAATGTGCTCACATTGAACTGAAACAAATCATATTACAGCAAGTCAGTGCTGAGAGTTCTCCAGCCCTGTCGGCCTGTCTCTCTGCTGTGCCCCAGCTCAGGGAAGATGCTTGAGCTCTGCTTCTACCGCTCTTCTCCAAGTCGTCTTTGGGCTCCCTCTCTTTCTGTGGCCTCTGTATTTACGTCCGACTTAAAACTAGGAATAAACCAGACGTATAATGTATGCCTGTTGCATCACCAGGACGTACATGTCTTTTAGTTACACCTGGGCTTAAATCCCACGCCTTACTGTAACACCTGCTACGCCACCGAGGGAATTGCACACTCAGAATTAAAGTTCTTTATTTCTGAGGGCAAATCAGGGAAGAGAGCAACCAGGACACAGTTGTTGTCAATTAAAATAATGTTTTATTGCGCAGAATTAAGAATTAGCAGCAGATCATTACAATAGCCGTAGGTGCTTTGTACAAAACCCCCCCAAAAAAAACACACAACCAAACAAGGGTTTTGTTTAAAATCACAATAAAGATCCGAAGCATAAAAACAACCGGTATAAAAACAAACACAAAGCACAAAACGCCGGTGAGTGCAGAGGAGGGAACATCGATAAACATTATTCCCAACTTCATAATCATCATAGTCTTCGTAGCAGCAGCAACAACTACTAGGTTTACCATTTATTTTCATTTTCTTTCAGTCTCAGGTCCGACGGGACGGGACGGTGGATGGCCATTCTAGAAAACAAAAAATCAAGGGGTATTTGTAGTCAGGTGCGTATTAGTTTCCATTGCCAGGTAATTAATTAATTAGCTGAGTGGGTGTTATATATGTTATGGCGAATCTGCTGATGCAAATTAATGCTAATTCTATGTACACCTCCTTGTGGTTGATTGTTGAATCTACACAAGTGAACTTTACAAGAATGTAACAGATAAAAGATATCTGAAGTTTAACGGAACTCCTGCCCCTCTGTGTTTAATTAACAACACATCTTAGTTGTAGTACAAAACACAACAATTGGCGACGAGGATAGATATGTTTTTTCAGTGTTTTGGGAGGACGCAGGGCCTTGAAAACAAGTGGACGACAGCGCAGTGAGTAGACTTGCAAAACAAATGACAGGCTGTATTGGAAAAAATTTATGTTTTCGACAGAAATACAGAAGAATGGTGATGTATGCTGAGCGGATTGAGCAATAGTTTGCTGTAAATGATATTGCAGATGAGAAGCGCGTCCCAGCCTTGTTAAGCGCTATGGGGGGAAAAGCGTATAGTTTATTAAGTAGTTTGACTGTGTGTGACAGTCTGGCTCGCAGTGGTGAGGTGTGGTGACGTCACGGACCAGGAAGTAACTGAATCAAAACAGTGGATGGGCGGGTGAAGCTGAATGCTACGGCACTCAGCGTGTTTAATTAACAAACAAAACAAAAGCAAAAGATTTAAACAATCAACAAAACACAAACCAAAGGGCACGAGGGCCAAACGAAAATAAACAGACAAACAAGTAAGTGTCGTGCTGGCTAATCCAGCACGTTTTAGCAATTGTTATTTTCTGTCTCCTCTCTATCTCCCCGTACCTCCTCTCTGTACACCCCTCCAACCAACCCCGCAGCACGGACAGCTGCCGGTTCTTATACTCTGGCCGAGGGGTTAACTAGTTGTTAATTATCTTATTACCCCTCGGCCACCATCTGCACGCATTTGGTAAGGATGCATGACTGTCAGCTAGTTACCTAATCAGTAGCTGATCAGTCATGCATCCTCACGGGGTTTTTAAATATAAATATAAAAAACAATAACAAAAGGCATGGCGCTTTTATCCGCGCCGCAAACAAATACAAATAATAATAAATAGGGCGGGACACTCCGCCACACATGCCCCTGTGCGTAGCACACATGGCCTTTCGGCCACCTCCCCTTATTCCCTAAAGTCCCGGCTAGCAGTCCCGGTGCAGGAACAGGAGCAGCAACGGGCCAAGGTGGCGACCACGGTGGGATGTCCTCCTCCCACCCAAACAGCCGTAGCGTTCCAATGGCCAGCGCACAGGCCGGCTCCTCTGGCCAAAAATTTTTTGGGGTGGTCTCCAGACCTGCCCCCTTCTTCATGGCCGGCAGCTCCCCTCCGTGGGGCTCCAGCCACCCTCTCTCCTGCAGCGAAATTGCTGCGGGGGAGCTGGTCTCCTGACCTCCCCCTTCTTCATGGCTGGCAGCTGCCCTTCATGGGGCTCCAGCCACAGTATTTCCTGCCGAAAGTGCGGCTGGGGAGCTGGTCTTCTGACCTCCCCCCCCTTCTTCGTGGCCGGCAGCTGCCCTTCATGGGGCTCCAGCCACAATATTTCCTGCCGTGAAAGTGCGGCTGGGGGAGCTGGTCTCCTGACCTCCCCCCCCTTTTCCGTGGTCGGCAGCTCTCCTTCATGGGGCTCCAGCCACAGTATTTCCTGCCGCATGGCAGGACCCTCGAGAGGCGAAGGTAGCAGCTGCAGACCTTCGGAAGGCAACGGCAGCAGCAGCGGACCCTCGGGGGGCGACGGCAGCCGCAGCGGACCCTTGGGAGGCAACGGCAGCAGCAGCGGACCCTCGGGAGGCGACGGCAGCAGCAGCAGACCCTCGGGAGGCGATGGCAGCAGCAGCTTAGGACCCTCGGGAGGCGACGGCAGCAGCAGCAGCGGACCCTCGGGAGGCGAACTCGGGAGGGGAGCCCCTGGCCATGGAGGTGGCAGCGGGAGCTCCACTTATCCCTCGTACCCTGTAACTGGTGGCTCTCCAGGCAATGCGGAGCAACAGGCAGCCCCAGGCGATGCGGAGCAACAGGCAACCCCAGGCGATGCGGAGCAACAGGCATCCTTGGGCGGTGCGAAGCAACAGGCATCCTTGGGCAGTGTGAGGCAGGGCAGGAGCAGTCCTTCCCATGACGGTGGATGTGGAACCAGCAGGTATTCACCCTCTGCTGGTGGAGGTGGGAGGGGCAAGCAGTCCTCCCACGGCGGCTGAGGCGGAACCAGCAGGCATTCACCCTCTGCTGGTGGAGCTGGGAGCGGCAAGCAGTCCTCCCACGGCGGTTGAGGCGGAACCAGCAGGTATTCACCCTCTGCTGCTGGAGGCGGGAGGGGCAAGCAATCTTCCCACGGCGGTTGAGGCGGAACCAGCAGGAATTCACCCTCTGCTGGTGGAGGTGGGAGGGGCAAGCAGTCCTCCCACGGCGGCTGAGGCAGAACCAGCAGGCATTCACCCTCTGCTGGTGGAGCTGGGAGCAGTAAGCAGTCCTCCCACGCGGTTGAGGCGGAACCAGCAGGCATTCACCCTCTGCTGGTGGAGGTGGGAGGGGCAAGCAGTCCTCCCACTGTGGTGGAGACAGAGGCAGCTCCTGCTGCTCTGCTCCTGGCGGTGGAGACAGAGGCAGCTCCTGCTGCTCTGCTCCTGGCGGTGGAGACAGAGGCAGCTCCTGCTGCTCTGCTCCTGGCGGTGGAGACAGAGGCAGCTCCTGCTGCTCTGCCCCTAGCGGTGGTGGAGACAGAGGCAGCTCCTGCTGCTCTGCTCCTGGTGGTGGAGGCAGAGGCAGCAGGTATTCTTCCTCTGCTGCTGGAGGCCTGGGCGCTGGATGCACGGGCTCCCCCCCTCTGGGCGCTGGATGCACGGGTTCCCCCCCTCTAGGCGCTGGATGCACGGGCTCCTCCCCTCTGGGCGCTGGATGCATGCGCTCCCCCCCTTCTGGGCGCTGGATGCTCGCGCTCCCCCTTCTGGCGCTGGATGCTCGCGCTCCCCCCTTCTGGGCGCTGGATGCTTGCGCTCCCCCCTTCTGGGCGCTGGATGCTCGCGCTCCCCCCTTCTGGGCGCTGGACACAACGGGACTTCGGGCTCATCCCTTTCCTCATCTGTGTCCCGGTCGACCTCTGGGCAGCTTTCCTCCTCATGCCCAAATCGATGGCAGTACGTACACCACTCCTCCATGGAGTCCTCCCTGTGTACCCACCATGCGAGATCCCATGGCCGGAGCTCAGGATCCATCCTCTGGCTTCCACTGTCCCTCTGTTGTGGGGCTGGCCATTCCTCTCTCCTCCCTTTTTCTTCCCATTTTTTTCCCTTCACAAAAACACTTTTTGAAAAACCAAAAAACGTCCTTTTCCTGGTCCGGCTCCTGGAGGCGTTGTTTGTCCCACGCAGGACACCATATGTGACAGTCTGGCTCGCAGTGGTGAGGTGTGGTGACGTCACGGACCAGGAAGTAACTGAATCAAAACAGTGGATGGGCGGGTGAAGCTGAATGCTACGACACTCAGCGTGTTTAATTAACAAACAAAACAAAAACAAAAGATTTAAACAATCAACAAAACACAAACCAAAGGGCACGAGGGCCAAACGAATAAACAGACAAACAAGTAAGTGTCGTGCTGGCTAATCCAGCACGTTTTAGCAATTGTTATTTTCTGTCTCCTCTCTATCTCCCCGTACCTCCTCTCTGTACACCCCTCCAACCAACTCCGCAGCACGGACAGCTGCCGGTTCTTATACTCTGGCCGAGGGGTTAACTAGTTGTTAATTATCTTATTACCCCTCGGCCACAGTCTGCACGCGTTTGGTAAGGATGCATGCCTGTCAGCTAGTTACCTAATCAGTAGCTGATCAGTCATGCATCCTCACGGGGTTTTTAAATATAAATATAAAAAACAATAACAAAGACGGCGCTTTTATCCGCGCCGCAAACAAATACAAATAATAATAAATAGGGGTGGGACACTCCGCCACACTGCGCCTGAGAAGCCAGCAAATAAAACATTCGCCGAAATAGTAAAAATCATGCAGGACCATTTGTCGCCGAAGCCGCTGCTAATAGCTGAACGGTTTAGCTTTCACAAGCGAAACCAGCTCGAAGGTGAAACAATCGCCATTTATGTAGTAGAGCTTAAGAAGCTTTCTGAACATTGCCAGTTTGGAGAGGGTCTAAACGATGCGTTACGCGATAGACTGGTCTGTGGCATTTTGCAAGAGAGCACACAAAAGAGGTTGCTAACGGAAGCAAACCTTACTTTCAACACGCAATAGAACTTGCAGTTTCAATGGAAACGGCTGCTAGAGACGGAACTGAATTACAGTCAGGAGCTGCTGCTAATGTACACAAAATTAGCAGAGCTGTAAAAAAAGGCCAAATAAAAGAGACTATATCACAAGCAGATACATGCTATCGCTGTGGCAGAGGTTCACATATTGCCTCAGAATGTAGATTTAAGAATGAAACGTGCAGACAATGTAACAAGCACGGGTACATTCAAAGAGTTTGCCGTGCATGGAAAAACAAAGATAATGTGGCAGAAAGTCACTGTGTTACTTACCGTAAGAAAAGCAGAAGTGTACATGCAGTTGAAGTCACATCAGGTTCTGAAAGCGAAAGTGGATTGGCTAACCTAAAAATCTTCAATATAAATGGTGGTGATAAAAATGCGATTTGGCTCAACCCGAAATAAATGGGAAGCCTGTGAAGATGGAGCTGGATACAGGCTCTGCAGTCTCAGTCATGTCTCAGCTTGAGTGGAAAAAGCAGTTTAAGGACATAAAGTTGCACAAAACCACACTGTCACTGAAAACACCGGCGAAAGAATAAATCCCTTAGGAGTGACACCAGTGACCGTCTCATACAACAACCAAGAGTGTGTACTGGACTTGTATGTTGTTCAAAAAGGGGGACCTGCCCTCTGGGGACGTGATTGGCTACGAAAACTGAAAGTGGATTGGAAATCTATACATAGCCTATGTCTCTCTCAGCCCACCTCACAGTCAACTGAAGCCAAACTGAGTAAGATCCTGGAACAAGCAGCTCCAGTGTTTCAAGATGGAATCAGCACTCTCAAACAGATTAAAGGAAAAATTGTTATTACAGAAGGAGCTATGACTAAATTCCACAAAGCTCGCTCTGTTCTATATGCTATTCGACCTAAAGTGGAGATGGAACTGAACAGGCTAGAAGATGCTGGAATTCTGTCCAAAGTGGATTGGAGCCCCTGGGCAACACCAGTTGTGCCTGTGGCTAATAAAAATGGTGCTGTGAGAGTCTGTGGTGATTTTAAAGTCACTGTTAACCCTGTATTACAGGCAGAACAGTATCCGTTGCCACACATTTTTGCAAACCTATCAGGAGGACGTCGTTTTAGCAAGGTGGACCTCGCAGAAGCGTACCTTCAAATGGAAATGGAAGAAGACTCGAAGGTGTTCCTGACCATTAACACACACAAGGGTCTATATTGCTACAACAGACTTGTTTTTGGTGTGGCTCCACAACCACATGACATATCGCAGCAACGTTCGTTTTTGGGTTTTGTAAATTATTACAACCGATTCCTATCAAATTTAGCGACGGTGCTACACCCGCTAAACCAGTTGCTACAGATTGGACATCGATGGCTGTGGACAAATGAGTGTAAACAAGCTTTTCAAGAGGCTAAACGTTTGGTAACATCCGACACCGTGCTGACCCATTACAACCCAGCTTTGCCTGTGAAGTTAGCTTGCGATGCCTCACCATATGGCATTGGTACCATAATTTCACATGTCATGACAGATGGCAGTGAAAGGCCTTCACCTCCCGATCACTATCGGCTGCAGAACGAAATTATGTGCAGATTGACCGAGAAGCGCTGAGTCTCGTCTGGGGCGTGAAGAGATTCAATCAGTATCTCTATGGTAAGAGATTCACACTAGTGACAGACCACCAGCCGCTCATCTCCATATTTAATCCACGGAAGGGCATTCCTACAACTGCTGCTGCGTGCATACAGCGATGGGCCTTATTTCTGAGTGGACACAGCTATGACATTGAATTTAAACGAAGTCTCAGTCACGCAAATGCTGACGGACTTTCTCGCTTGCCACTGCAGAATGCCACATCAACTATAGTGGATAGTGACCCACTGGATGTTTTCACTCTGACACAAATTGAAAGCCTTCCAGTAACATCAGCAATGATACAGAAGGAGACTAGGAGAGATGCTCTGCTGGCAAAAGTATTTGATGCCACACAACATGGCTGGTCACATCAACAGAAACACCAGTTGTTGCCATACTACCAATGACGGAATGAGCTGTCTCTGTCTTAGTTCTGTTTGCCTCCTGTGGGGCATGAGGATTATCGTTCCTACAAAGCTATGGGCGCAAGTACTGGAGGAGCTGCATGTTGGACACTTGGGAGTGGTAAAAATGAAGTCATTGGCCAGAAGCTATGTTTGGTGGCCAGGAATAGATCAACAAATCGAAGAGCTCATAAAAGGCTGCTCAGGTTGCCAGCACATACAGAATGCACCTAGAGCTGCACCTCTGCACTCCTCGGAATGGCCAACCATTCCATGGCAAAGAATCCATATCGACTTTGCTGGTCCGTTCATGGGACAGATGTTCCTGGTCGTGGTCGATGCCTGCTCCAAGTGGCCAGAAGTATTCCTCATGAACACCACCACTGTGACACGCACAATTGATGTCCTATGGAGCCTTTTTGCCAGAACGGGTGTTCCAGAACAACTTGTGAGTGATAACGGACCACAATTCACAGCGGAGGAGTTTCAAATATTCTTGAAAAAGAATGGCATTAGACACATCATTTCAGCTCCTTACCATCCAGCCACAAATGGCTTGGCTGAAAGGTTCGTACAAACGCTCAAACAAGCATTTTGGGCAATGTCAGCGGAAGCAGGCTCATTGCAATATAAACTTGCCAACTTCCTATTAGCGTATAGAAATGCTGCACACCTGACCACTAACCAGACCCCTGCAATGATGTTCATGGGTCGAAACCTCAGATCTAGATTGGATTTGTTAAAGCCGAACATCCGAAGATTAGTTCAGGATCGACAAGTGATGCAAGGAAGAAGTCATCACAATAACAATACAAGACAGTTGCAGATTGGTCAATGTGTCATGGCACGGAACTACTGAGGAGAGCAGAAGTGGATCACCAGTACTGTCAAAGAAAGAAAGGGTCCGCTGTCCTACATAGTGGAGGTAGCTCCGCATGTTACCTGGCATCGTCACATTGACCAGCTTCAGGACTCAGCTGTTGTTTCTGTTGGAGAACCACCTACCCCTGTCGCTGTTCCATGTGGGCCTTCCGAACATTGTTACATCAGAAGACAAGACACTGGAAAAACAAAACATTGAACCACCAGGCATTGGTCCCAGAGACCCGCTACCCACAACGCCTGCGTAAACCACCAAAGAGACTGGACCTGTAGGAAGGACTGTGTTATGTAACAACAACAAAAAATTCTATTACTAATGCAAAGCATAAGTTGAGAAACCCTAAAAGTGTTTTAAATCTAGAAGGGAGGAATTGTTGTGGCGAATCTGCTGATGCAAATTAATGCTAATTCTATGTACACCTCCTAGTGGTTGATTGCTGAATCTACACAAGTGAATGCAAGTGTATTTGTACTTTACAAGAACGTAACAGATAAAAAGATATGTGAAGTTTAACGGAACTCCTGCCCCTGTGTGTTTAATTAACAACACATCTTAGTTGTAGTACAAAACACAACAGTTGGGAAGGAACAATAAAGTGCTACAAAATCAATCAAAGTGCCCTATCAAAGGAAACGTGCACAAATCAAAATATACAAATAATAAATAAAATAAAGAGTGCAAAATAAAAATGTGAAATACTGGTCATTTGGACCCCGTTACATTACGAACGGTAGACGTAAAAAATTTGTCTTAGGTGTATCTCCATGGACGCTAATTTCTCCGCCATAAAGACCAAAGGGCCAGCCCCTGCATCCTTAGACAGCGCAGCTATACACGTTAAAATGTAACCAAAAACCATCATTGAAGTTTGAATACCGGCACATCTCTAGTTCATTTTGCCATTGTGACTCAGTCAGCAACCATATACGCCGCTATTCTGCGCACTTTTTAACAGGCTATCCGGAATAGTTTTTGTTTAGTTTAATGTAAATACATAACAATCCTATGTATGAAAAACTCTAAAATGGGAGTGACATACTGTGACACGAGAAGTGTTCTATGTCATTATTGGCTATCTATACGATAAATTACTGTTTTTTTTATTTATTTAACACAAACACCAACACAGCCAATTCTGGTTTTAATTAACTTTAGGTAGGTATGAAACAGGTATGAAACAGAGACTAACAAGTAGATTGGAGTAAAATAGTGAAAACATCCACAGAAAAAGGATGGCTGTTTTTTTGAAAATGTAGTACTAGAGGCGCAAAACAATTACATCCCAAAAGTAGACAAATCTAAATCTAAAACAAATGGCCAAAATGGTTTAATAGATTGTGGCAGAGCAGGGCTCTGCCCTTGGAAATACTGGCAGGGTTGATTGCGTCAGGTGGGAGCAATCAAACAATTAATTATTCAATTATCACTCAGCCACCTGGCATAAAAGGAAGCCTCAGCCTCCCAGGGGGGGAGAGTTCTAGAAGGACAGGAAGCAAGAGTGGTTTTTTGTGTGTGCTGTTCTTTTTATTTTGAATCCAGTGAAGGCAACGACCCAGCCTGGAAGCCTTATTCTTGTAAGTTTAATTTTGTGTTGATTTTGTGTCAGAAACCTGTTTTGTTTGGCCCTCGTGCCGGTTTATTTTGTATTTTTGTATATTAAAGAGCTTTATTTTTGAACTTTTCACACTGTCTCTGAGTCTCAACCTCTGTCATCCTGTCACATAGATCAATTAAAAAAAAATTCAGCAAAAAAGGCACTTTTCAGAGCCTTTAAAAGGGACCAAAAACAAAGTACACAGAAAGAGTACTTGGAACTGCAAACACAAGTCAAAAAGGAAGTTAGAAAGGCCAAGAGAGAGATAGAAATCAATATTGCTAAGGGGGCTAAAACCAATTCCAAAATGTTTTTCCAATATTATAACAGCAAGAGAACATTCAAAGAGGATGTTAAATGTCTAAGAGACACAAATGGCAAAATCATAGATGAAGAAAAAAAGAGCAAATATTTTAAATGATTACTTTTCACAGGTTTTTACAAAGGAGGACACGGACAACATGCCCCACATGGCGACCTGTTCCTATCCCGTTTTAAATAACTTTCGCATAACAGAGGCAGAAGTGTTAAAGGGACTAGGAGCTCTTAAAATAAACAAATCCCCTGGGCCGGATGAGATCCTCCCAATAATACTCAAAGAAATGAAAGAAGTTATTTACAAACCGCTAACCAAGATCATGCAACAGTCTCTTGACACAGGGGTTGTACCGACAGACTGGAAAATTGCAAACGTAATACAGATCCACAAAAAGGGAGACAAAACCGAACCAGGTAACTACAGACCAATAAGCCTGACTTCTCTTATATGTAAACTTATGGAAACTACAATAAGATCTAAAATGGAAAATTACCTACATGGTAACAATATCCTGGGAGACAGTCAGCATGGTTTTAGGAAAGGGAGATTGTGTCTTACTAACCTGCGTGACTTTTTTTGAGGATGCAACATTGACAATGGATATTTGCAAAGCATACGACATGGTTTAGTTAGATTTCCAAAAAGCTTTTGACAAAGTCCTGCATAAAAGATTAATTCTCAAACTGAACGCAGTAGGGATTCAAGGAAATGCATGCACATGGATTAGGGAGTGGGTAAAATGTAGAAAACAGAAAGTACTGATTAGAGGAGAAACCTCAAAATGGAGCGAGGTAACCAGTGGTGTACCACGGGGATTGATATTTGGTCCTCTGCTATTCCTAATCTTCATTAACGATTTAGATTCTGGTATAGTAAGCAAACTTGTTAAATTTGCAGACGACACAAAAATAGGAGGATTGGCAAACACTGTTGCAGCAGCAAAGGTCATTCAAAATGATCTAGACAGCATTCAGAACTGGGCAGACACATGGCAAATGAAATTTAATAGAGAAAAGTGTAAAGTATTGCATGCAGGCAATAAAAATGTGCATTATAAATATCATATGGGAAATACTGAAATTGAAGAAGGGAACTATGAAAAAGACCTAGGAGTTTATGTTGACTCAGAAATGTCTTCATCTAGACAATGTGGGGAAGCTATTAAAAAAGCCCAACAAGATGCTCGGATATATTGTGAGAAGTGTTGAATTTAAATCATGGGAAGTAATGTTAAAACTTTACGATGCATTAGTAAGACCTCACCTAGCTATAAAAAGGATATTGCTGCTCCAGAAAAAGTGCAAAGAAGAGCAATCAGAATTATGCCGGGTTTAAAAGGCATGTCATATGCAGACAGGCTAAAATAATTTAATCGATTCAGTCTTGAACAAAGAAGACTACGCGGCGATCTGATTCAAACATTCAAAATCCTAAAAGGTATAGACAATGTCGAGCCAGGGGACTTCTTTGACCTGAAAAAAGAAACAAGGACCAGGGGTCACAAATGGAGATTAGATAAAGGGGTATTCAGAACAGAAAATAGGAGGCACTTTTTTACATAGAGAATTGTGAGGGTCTGGAACCAACTCCCCAGTAATGTTGTTTAAGCTGACACCCTGGGATCCTTCAAGAAGCTGCTTGATGAGATTCTGGGATCAATAAGCTATTAACAACCAAACGAGCAAGATGGGCTGAATGGCCTCCTCTCGTTTGTAAACTTTCTTATGTTCTTAAGTCTAACATAGCAGCAGCTGATAGTCAAGGTTTGCATTCTTTTAATTGGAGATTTTAATGTTTTAAACTCAAGACACTTGGTACAGACATTTCAGAAGCTGTGCTTGTACATCCAGCTGTATAAAATTAATAATGCAATAAGGTTTTTAAAATGTTAACTTTACAATATATACATGGTCTCACATTATTATTATTTTATTTTGTTTGTTTGTTTATTTATTTATTTATTTATTTATTTGTATTGGGTTAAGTGTGTACATTTCTTAAACAGGTTGTTCCTTATTTTAAACATTTTGTCTTTTTTCAACAGACGCGCTTCTCTGTTTAAGACCATCCTGTGTCGCGTTACTTCTGTATAGGTCTATTTAGCTCTGTACATACAGCATCTGATCCTTGTTCATTTTAAAACACTTTGTCTTTTTTTTAACAGACACACTTCTCTGTTTAAAGCCATCCTGTGTTGCTTCCTTCTGTGTCGGGGCAATGTAGCTCTGGACATGCAGCCTCTACATGTGTTAACAATTCACATTTCTCCCCTTTTAAATTGTTTTTCATTTTTAAGTAGCTGCATTGCAACCTTGTTTTTAACATTTGTTGCAAAGATTCGCCATTGGTTCTGGACCGTTTCTTATCTTCGAACAAACGTACCAGCAACACCCTTAGCACATGACCAGCGATGCTGAGGCCCCCTAGTTTCTTATCTTTGAGCGACGCCCTTAGCTGCATGCGGGGCACAGTTTAGTGAACAACAGTGTACTCTTTCCCTCAGACACAGACAAACATAGTCTCATTTAAGGTTTGTTGCATTTTATTTAAAACATGTTTTTTCTTTAAGACAATACATTGTAACGATGTTGTAAGTCTAACATCGCCGCAGCAGCAGCAGCAGGTAGTCAAGGTTTGTATTCTTTTGTATCGGTTTTTAAATGTTTTAAACTCAAGGCACTTTGTAGTGCATTTCAGAAGAGCCGTGTGTTTCTTTTACAAGTGCTTTGGCCTCAAGCTGTGTAAAACAAGGTTTTTTAAAAATGCTAACTTAGCCGTGTGTACAGGTTCTCACATTTAGTTCTATTTATTTATTTATTTATTTATATTTATTTGTGTTGGTTAAGAAGTTTTTAGTCTTTTTTCAACAAACATCCTTCTCTGTTCTTGGCAGGTTTTAACAATTCACATTTCTCTGCTTTTAAACTGTTCATTTTTAGGTACACGCATTGTAACCTTGTTTTTAACATTTTAATGCTCATTTTATTTTCAAAACTTGAAAGCTTTAAAGCTTTATTTTTCAACACTTTGTACATTTTTGTTTTCCCTTTTTACTCATTTTATTTTTCAACACTTTGTACCCTTTTTGTTTTCACCCATTTTACTGCTCATTTTATTTTCTGAAACAAAGAATAACAAACAGTATATCCCCGTTTTCAAACTTATTTTTATTTTTCTAAAAAGTCTGTTATTTTGTTTTTCCCCATTTTTACCAACCCATTTATTTTTCTGAAATAAAGAATATAACAAACTGTATACCCCTGTTTTCTAACTTATTTTATTTTCTGAAATAACACATATAACAAAACAAAGTATTCCCCTTGTTTTTCCCCATTTCAGTCTTAAATACATTTAAATTAAAAAAATAATACCCCAAACCTTTGTTTAATTCCCCATTTTAATGGGATAAACTACAATCATGGAACATGGTTTCCAAAAGTGCATTAAAAACTACATACACGTGACAGGATGGGAGGAGGGATTTCCATATTTGCATTAAAACTAAAAATATGTAACAGGATTGGAGGGTGGGACTTCTGGAATTGCTTAAAGACTACAAACAGGTGACCGGAACTAGGAGGCGGGGCTTCCGTTCGATTCTGATAGGCTAAGGGGGCCTGTCAAAACCAAATGCTGCATTCTCATTGGTTAAAAATTAACACAGTGATAGCGCATATAGCGTATACTACTACTGCCCACTGACTAAACCATCTGCTGAAGCACCAAATGCCCCGCTCTCATGTCACCAGATACCAGAAGGTAGTCCCTTGTTACCAGTTGCCTGACTGTACCAGTCTAGCGCAGTCTGCTAATGTTTTTTGCCCCACTGGATTGCACGTACTTTTTTTTTGTTGCAGTTACCCATATTGTAAAGCATATTATTCAGGCCTCTTTACGGTGGCCCTGAAATGCAAAACGCAAACACAAAAAGAAAAACGCAAACACAAATCAAGAAACACAAACACAAAAAGAAAAACGCAAACACAAATCAAGAAACACAAACACAAAAAGAAAAACGCAAACACAAAAAGAAAAATGCAAACACAAAAAGAAAAACGCAAACACAAAACGAGAAACAAAAACAAAAAGCATGACGCAAACGCAAAAAGAAAAACGCAAACACAAATCAAGAAGCACAAAACAAAAGCATAACGCAAAACACAAAAGAAAAACAAAAACAAAAAAGCATGACGCAAACACAAAACGAGAAACAAAAACAAAAAGCAGAACACAAACGCAAAAAGACCACTCATTAGCAAAAGGCATAAGTTTGCAACTAAAAGCGCCTGTCAGGCAGCCCCTCACAGGCAGATAACAACAAAAGAACACAACTTTTACTGATGTCACACATCTAAGCCGCCCTGCCACTCCTACAGCTACGCCATTTCCTCTCTGTATTGGAGTTTGAAAGCCCGCCGGATAGTTTGAAGTTGGGTAGTTAGGAACGGTAAGTAACGGCGCGCTTAAATTTACAAAAAAAGTTTTGTTTTAAGCCCGGACGTATGTACGTGCATACAGCAGATATTTATAAATGGACGTATGTACGTGCATACAGTAGGTATTTATAAACGAGCATATTTAAAGTTACATTTTTATTTGTTTTGGTATTTATAAACGAGCATATTTAAAGTTACATTTTTATTCGTTTTTCTATTATAACCTCTAGCACTGTCCTTATATTAATGTAGCAGGTAAGACAACTGCTACTAACAACCTAATTGCGTGTTAATTGTAACCAGTTTAATGTACCTTATAAAAGCTGTGTTCCATTGACTGCTCTTGACCACAACACTGTTTTTCGATCAGGACTGCCAGCTAGTTCCTTTGTTAATCTTCAGAGAAGGTAAGCCCCACACTATTCGCAAGTTCTCTCTCCCAGTGTGATCTTCTTTTTGTGTTTTGTTATTTATTTTGCCGGTTTACTTTATATGTTTGTACCTCTGTAGGGCGAGCAGGGAAACTCTGTCCACGGTAATTCAACTCGCTGAGGAAAAGCAACCCGGAAGTTTTTTTTAATTGAACAAAATGTTTTGTGGCATGCTTTTAATATGTGTGTGTTTTTTGTTTTAGGAGTGTGACCGCCACTGTTTCTTGTATGTTTGTTTTATCACGATTTGATTAAAGCGTTTCGCTTAGTTTAGCTCTTTTTTTTACTGTGTCTGCGGTTTTGACCTGTAGTTATTCAAACCGCATTTTGTGTAGTACTAAACTGATTTAGCTCTTGCTTCTGTTGCCCATACTGCCGTTTTATACGTACTGCAATATTACTAACCATAGCCAACACTAAGGAATTCTCCCTGGGTCTCTGCCAGCGTGGTAGGTTAATTTGGAGGGGTGAGTTGTTTTGTTTGGAATTATATTTAGTTTTTTACGTTTATTGCATAATTATGGTTTGTTTTGTATTCACCTTGTTTTGTATTTTCTTTTTGTTATAGAGAATTACTTTGTTGTAATTATATGTTTGGTTTTGATATATATGTGCACTAGTAGTTTAATTCTATTTTTCTTTTTTTATTTTGCCCCTCTGTGAGCACACGCTGGGAGAGATCCAGTGGTTTAAAATTAAGGCGTGCCTTGTAGTTATCATCTATTGTATTAGTACAGGGGTGTCAAACACAAGGCCCGCGGGCCAAATACGGCCCGCCTTTGTATTTTATCCGGCCCACACAAAGTTTATTCATTATAATGTAAAATGGCCCGACCCGGTTTGCGCTGTCAGCTGATTGTAATAAAGCCAATTCCCATCAGACTTTCTAAAATTACAGGGAAATAAACAGAAAACGGCGAGAGCGTGACTGTTGATCATATGATCATAGATATCCACTAAGGCAGTATATTTTGGGATGTGCATATGATCGTGCACTGTGCTCGTCACATCCTGTTTTCTGCAACAGTCATACAGTGTTCAGAAACGTGTGAAGCTCCAGCTCTCAAAATGTCAAAAAAAAGAAAGATCGAAAAGGAAGGCACACTGTTTCAAGAACGGTGGGAGTCAGAATATTTTTTTGTCGAGCACAAAGGAAAAACCAATTTGCTTGGTATGTAAAGAAAGTATGGCGGTGATGAAGGAGTTCAATATAAGGCGCCACTATGAAACTAAACATAAAGAAAAGTATGGCAAGTTAGAAGGAACTGACAGGCAGGAAAAAGTAGACGAATTACAATGAAGCCTTGATTTTCAGCAAAACATGTTTAAAAGAGCAAAATGTGAAAGTGATGCGGCAGTAAAGGCGAGTTACGTTGTGACAGAATTAATTGCAAAGTCATCAAAGTCGTTTTCTGAGGGAGCATTTGTAAAATATTGTATGCTTAAAGTTACAGAAATCGTATGCCCTGAGAAGAAACGCGCGTTTGCTAATATCAGCCTTTCTAGAAATACAGTAGCTGAACGAGTGAATGACCTGACTGCCAATCTTCAAGATCAACTCGTTGAATTTCGTAGCTTTTTCTCTTGCAATCGACGAGAGTACACATATTACCGATACTGCACAGTTATCAATTTTCATCCGGGGTGTGACTGCAGACTTAACCATTACTGAAGAACTTTTGAAAGTTGCCGCTATGCACGGCACCACTACAGCAAAAGATATATTTCAACAGCTTGAGAAGTGTATGAACAGCATGAAATTAACTTGGGAAAAATTAGTTGGCTTGACAACAGACGATGTGTGGTGAAAAAAATGGGCGTGTTGCTTTAGTGCGCAAAAAACTAGAGGAGTTGAATTGCCCGGGGACACTTACAATTTACCACTGTATTCTATACCAGGAAGCCTTATGCGGGAAGGTTTTGAAAATGGACAACGTCATGGCCACAGTTGTGAAAATTGTCAATTTCATCAGATCAAGAGGTTTGAATCACAGGCAGTTCCAGATGTTGCTAGAGGAGCTTAAGACACAACACAGAGATTTGCCATACCACACTGAGGTTCGCTGGCTTAGTCGGGGTGCAGTACTTAAAAGATTCTTCGAGCTACGTCAAGAAATAGAACTGTTCATGCGCAATAAAGGGAGAGAAATGCCAGAGCTTTCAGATACACAATGGCTGTGTGATTTTGGATTTCTCTGCGATATAACTGAACACCTCGACACTTTGAATGTTAAAATACAAGGCTGTAAACAAGTCATCACAGAAATGTATGACAGCGTAAAGGCGTTTCAGCTAAAGTTACGTCTTTGGGAAAAGCAGATGCAAGAAGGAAATCTTTCTCATTTCCCAACATGCCAAGCTGTTTCTGCGGGTGTGACTTTTCCTGGAGATGCATTTGCTGCAAAACTGAACCTGCTGCACGTGGAATTTGAGCGCCGCTTTTCCGATTTTAGAAAGCAGCAATTCCAGTTCCAGCTTTTCTCAAATCCATTTATCGTGGACGTGGAAGCTGCACCAGAACACATGCAAATGGAACTGATTGCACTACAGTGCAGTAGCGCACTGAAAGCGAAGTTTGATTCTGCCGGGACTGAGCAATTGTACCGTCTCCTTCCAGTCACATTCCCACAGCTCCGCCTTCAGGCCGCACGAGTCCTGTCAATGTTTGGAAGTACATACTTGTGCGAGCGGCTGTTTTCATTAATGAAGATCAAT
Organism: Acipenser oxyrinchus oxyrinchus; assembly: GCA_030684275.1. Classification (NCBI taxonomy): domain Eukaryota; kingdom Metazoa; phylum Chordata; class Actinopteri; order Acipenseriformes; family Acipenseridae; genus Acipenser; species Acipenser oxyrinchus. Next base: position 23,060,801 of record CM060258.1, on the reverse strand, counting down.
AAATCACCTCAAAGATCCCGGGTGAATGATGAACATTTACATTCCATCCTTAAGATAGCTTCAGCACAAGACATGACTCCTGACATCGATAAACTGGTCTCACAAAAACGGTGTCAGGTTTCTTCAACAAATGAGCACTCTCAGTACAGCAAATGGGTAAGATAAAATGTGTTTCATCTTAATAATTTATATATATATAGTATCCACTAAAATGCATGTTTATATGTAAAAATGATGCATATATTTTGTGGCCCGGGAAGCAAACATGAAATTGAGATGTGGCCCATGGTAAAATTGAGTTTGACACCCCTGTATTAGTAGAATCCTTAAGCATATGATTGTTAGCCATCGTGTGGCAGTTTTCGGTATTGCACCCCCTCCTGCTCCAACCCCTACACCCACTGCATCCCCTACTAACTCACCCTCCTTCTCCACCTTCTTGCCCCTCTCAGACTCTGACCTCTCCTCCCTGCTCCAGGGTCACAAACCCACCACGTGTGCCCTGGACCCCCTCCCCACTCACCTCTTTCAAGCTGCTGCTCCTGCTCTACTTCCCTTCATCTCCTCCCTTCTCAACACCTCTCTACTTTCTGGTCTCTTTCCCTCTGCCTTCAAAAAGCCTCTATCACTCCCATCCTCAAAAACCTACTCTCGACCCCACCTCCTCCAGAGCTACCGTCCTGTCTCCCTCCTACCCTTCCTCTCCAAAACCCTCGAGCGGACTGTACACCGCCAGCTCTCTGCTTTCCTGTCCAACCACTCTCTGCTCGACCCTCTCCAATCTGGCTTCCGCTCTGCTCACTCCACTGAAACCGCCCTCCTGTCTGTCATCAACTCACTTAAGTCTGCCCGAGCTGCCTCTCTCTCCTCTGTCCTAATTCTCCTCGACCTCTCTGCTGCCTTTGACACTGTTGATCACTCTATTCTACTATCATCTCTTGCTGACCTGGGGATCTCTGGCACTGCTCTGGCCTGGTTCTCCTCCTACCTCTCCAACCGCACTTACCAGGTAACCTGGCGTGGAGCAACCTCCACACCTCACCTTCTCTTAACAGGAGTCCCCCAAGGGTCAGTCTTGGGTCCTCTCCTGTTCTCTCTCTACACCCGCTCCCTGGGCCCCTCATCGCATCCTATGGTTTCTCATACCATTTCTATGCTGATGATGCTCAGATTTTCCTCTCCTTCCCCACCTCTGACTCCACCATCTCCTCCCGTATCTCTACCTGTCTGTCTGCTATTTCCTCCTGGATGCACTCGCATCACCTCAAACTCAACCTCTCTAAATCTGACCTCCTTTTCTTTCCCTCCTCCTCCCCCTCCTCTGATCTCTCTATCTCTGTTCCTCTGGAATCTACCACACTCTCTCCCTCTTCCTCCGCTAAGAACCTCGGCGTCACCCTGGACCCCAGCACATCTCCACTCTGGCACGCACTTACCGATTCTTCCTGAGCAACATCCAAAGAATCCGACCCTTCCTCACCAACTACACCACCCAGCTCCTGGTCCAGGCCTTGGTACTCTCCCGCCTAGACTACTGCAACTCCCTCCTGGCTGGCCTCCCTGCGTCCGCCACCCGTCCGCTCCAGCTCATCCAGAACTCCGCTGCCCGCCTGGTGTTCTCTCTGCCTCGCTTCTCCCACGCAACTCCACTACTCCGCTCACTCCACTGGCTACCGATCACCGCTTCGCATCAAGTTCAAGACTCTTGTACTAGCCTACAGATGCCTTGACCAGACTGCACCCAGCTACCTCCAGACCCTCATCTCTCCCTACACCCCCACTCGACCTCTCCGCTCCGCCTGCACTAGAAGACTGGCTCTACCTCCTCTACGCTCCCCTGCCTCCAGAGCCCGCTCCTTCTCCACCCTCGCTCCGCAGTGGTGGAATGACCTACCTACAGATGTCAGGACCGCCCAGTCCCTGACCACATTCCGGCGCCTCCTTAAGACTCACCTCTTCAGACAGCACTTGTAGAACTCCTCTGTTTCTCCCCTGGGACACTTTCACCCTTCCTTAAATGTGCTTTACTTACTCTTATCTGCTCCCTATTTTACTGCATTTAATCCTGTACTTCAGAGTACTGTAACCTGCCAAGTGTTTAATCTGTAGTATTTGGTATTTAATCATATCTTGATGTAACTATCACTGTCACTTTTATCTGCTGTATTATTGAATTGTATTTTGTCACACTTGTACTTGCTTGAACTAGTCATTGTATTTATCTTGCTCTTATTGTATTATTACTTGTACTGTATTATTATTACTTGTACTGTAACACTTGAAATGTATTTGCTTACGATTGTAAGTCGCCCTGGATAAGGGCGTCTGCTAAGAAATAAATAATAATAATAATCTATCAGTCATTTTCTATGCATAGTACTGCATTCATTGTTGAACTTATTTTGTTTAATATTTCTTTTGTAATAAAACATTTTAAACTGCATTCTTGTCTGCTTGCTCATTTAATTGAGGGGGGCCTGTTGTAGAAACTTGGTAACATTTGCTTGTGTGTCTAGTCCTATAGGGTATCCCTCTAGCTCTATAATATATAACTCTATATTAGGGGGTGGCATAGTCAGATTAGCTTGTAGGGGTGCAGTGAGGGGGGAAGAGAGTCCCAGTCACAGTGCGTCCGCTACATTAAATTAAACCAATATCGTTGAAGTGCATTGTGTTTAGACCAAAGCGTTAGAAAAAGGGTGATTTTTGTGAAATGCACGTCCGCTGTTTTTGTAATTACTGGTTTAAGGCTAAGCAAATTGCATATAAGATTAAGTAAATTGCATAACAGTCGGTTCTGCTGTTGATTCTCATACAGCTACAAAATACTGAGCATAACCCTTCATAAAGAAGTTTCAACGTTGACTTCAGCGAGCAGATCATTGCATTATATACCGGTACTTTACATGTAGATTGCAGTCAGTGCAGTCTAGCTGCCTTCCAGGCAGGTGTCAGTGCAGTCCATAGCTGCCTTCCAGGCAGGTGTCAGTGCAGCCTATAGCTGCCTTCCAGGCAGGTGTCAGTGCAGCCTATTGCTTGCCTGGAAGGCAGGTTTAAGTGTTATCTGCCTGGAAGGCGGGTTTGTGTTGTCTGCCTGGGAGGCAGGTCTATAATGGGGACAGTTGCTTGTCAGGCAGGTTTACAAAGGGCACAGGTGCCTGCAGGCTGGTTTATAATAATGGGCACATGCCTCTCTCAACTACAACATTACTAAGGTATGCAACAAAGTACTGCATGTAATAAAAGCTTTTCTATTGAAAAGCATTATAAAATAATACCTTGGAGTGTTTGCTAAACTGTAGTATTGTATTGGTGTTGTGTTTGTTGGCCAGATGTCTTTGTGATTGATAAAAATAATTTTATCAGCAGTACTATTGTCATAATTTCATACTGTTTATTTTTTTCTCAGAGAAATGCCTCAGCTTAAAACGCATAAGCTGCACTGGTAAATATGAATTATTATTTTTGAATAATTAAGTTTGATCAAATTACTGAATAGTTTATTTAAAGCAAGTAAAGTAGTGCTATTTAGAAGTAAGGTCTCATATTTTTTCCTTCAGTGAAAAATGTTGCTGAAAAAGCTACATCAGCAACCCTTGATGCCTCATGTAGTGCACCAGCATCTTTAGAAGAGGCTGCTTCCCCGCTACCACAGGCATGCCTCCTCCCTCAAGCACAGTGCCTGTGATGATCACCGTCGAGCCCTCTTGAGGTGTCGTGGGCTAGTCGACGAAACACCGAGGATGGAAGGTGCCCACTTGAAGACCCCAGAGATGTACCCTACTTAGCTCAATCCAGACGGTTGTCATGCTGATGCGCTGGGGAGACCGCACTATGGTTGATCCCCGGAGCCAGCATCGCAGCCGCTGTGTGTGCTGATGCTTAGGAGGCAATAAGCTGATCCCTGGAGCCAGCATTACACTTCAGCCATCAACACCAGACAGAAGGATATCTACATCATCATATGGAAGGAAGCGCAAATGGATGGAGACACATATGGATCACATTAGTTTACTGTGAAGCTACGTCTTAGTTGGTGCTTATCTTGGCGAGAGCCAAGTTCAAATCAGCATGAAGTTTTAACATCTACTCTCATGTAATGGAAATCATGCCCTATGACATGGATACTTTTGCTGAAGTTGAGAGCCTTCTCCCACTTTCATTTAATAAAAAAAAAAGAAAAGGTAATAAAAAATAAACGGGAATGTGATATTCTCAAGTTCATTCCAAAGGCTTAATGCAGTAAATTCTGAATTAAATATATACCTTTTGTGGTTTAATTAAATGTCAAGTTGTGTACCACTGATTTTGTAATGTTGGTCATATTTTGTATTTTATTATTCTTATACCTTTCCCCCAAAGATACAAAGTCACAGCAGAGGAGATCAGGAGAAGGATCGGGCCACCAGGGAATATGTCGACCAATTCATTAAAATATAACGTATAAAATATGGTATAATATACAGACCACAGACAACCTTATCTCAAAATGATATGGGAAGCCTTGTGTTAAATCTGTCTATCTATCTATATAATGATTTGTTACCATTCTAAGTTGTCTTGCATTCAGGCCTTAGCTAAATTCACATGTTATATTATGCATTATTTATCATTAAAGAAATCCATTGAGATTATAGAAAAATTTAATGGCATTCTTGGTGTAAATTAAAAATTGATTGTTTCAATACTAGTAACACTTTTTTGTGTGTTCAGGAGAAGCCTGTGATTTGGTTGTAGGGACTGGCAAACTGGCAGCGCAGATGATCCCTTTTGAAAAAATCTCAGTTTTGGAAGGCTCAATCGCCAACAAAGACATTGCAATTGGAAAACTGCTGGACTTTAAGTATGTTTCCTTACAGTTTTAAACGCAGGTGTAGTATGTAACCAAAACATTAAATTACATTGAATCTGTAACACACATCTCTATAAAACAACTACAGTATCATAAGAAGTGTATACAACATGAATATGAAATAGAAAATTATACAAAGTCTCTCAGTAAACTTAAAATCGGAGCAAAACATTTCTCATTATAAAACAAGCAAGGTAACAGAGGGATCAGCCAGGGAAAGATATGATTGCAGTCAGGTGCCAAGTTATGGAGCATCAAGTCAACAGAAAACTCAATTAAACTACTGTCTATATTTTACCTCTAGTTTTGTATGTATGCCACTCATGAAGACAGAAGCATATATAAGCACAGTTTTTTTTAATCCCGAAAATATGATTGCAGCTGCCTGCAATGTTATTTGATAGTGTATTTTGTTTTTTAAAACTGTAAATCTACAAATTAAAGCAACTAGATACACTTTTGAAGTTTCTTATACATTTACCCAGGATGTTCTATATATATACAGTACTGTGCAAAAGTTTTAGGCAGGTGTGAAAAAATGCTATAAAGTAAGAATGCTTTCAAAAATAGACATGTTAATAGTTTATATTTATCAATTAACAAAATGCAAAGTGAGTGAACAGAAGAAAAATCTACATCAAATCAATATTTGGTGTGACCACCCTTTGCCTTCAAAACAGCATCAATTCTTCTAGGTACACTTGCACACAGTTTTTGAAGGAACTCGGCAGGTAGGTTGGCCCAAACATCTTGGAGAACTAACCACAGTTCTTCTGTGGATTTAGGCAGCCTCAGTTGCTTCTCTCTCTTCATGTAATCCCAGACAGACTCGATGATGTTGAGATCAGGGCTCTGTGGGGCCATACCATCACTTCCAGGACTCCTTGTTCTTCTTTACGCTGAGGATAGTTCTTAATGACTTTCGCTGTATGTTTGGGGTCGCTGCCATGCTGCAGAATAAATTTAGCCAATCAGATGCCTCCTGATGGTATTGCATGATGAATAAGTATCTGCCTGTACTTCTCAGCATTGAGGAGACCATTAATTCTGACCAAATCCCCAACTCCATTTGCAGAAATGCAGCCCCAAACTTGCAAGGAACCTCCACCATGCTTCACTGTTGCCTGCAGACACTCATTCGTGTACCGCTCTCCAGCCCTTCGGGCGAACAAACTGCCTTCTGCTACAGCCAAATATTTCAAATTTTGACTCATCAGTCCAGAGCACCTGCTGCCATTTTTCTGCACCCCAGTTCCTGTGTTTTCGTGCATAGTTGAGTCGCTTGGCCTTGTTTCCACGTCGGAGGTATGGCTTTTTGGCCGCAAGTCTTCCATGAAGGCCACTTCTGACCAGACTTCTCCGGACAGTAGATGGGTGTACCAGGGTCCCACTGTTTTCTGCCAATTCTGAGCTGATGGCACTGCTGGACATCTTCCGATTGGGAGCATATGTAACTGGTTAGAAACCCTTTTGGCGGCGGGAAGCATCTCACCTGTCCTGGTTCCATCTTCTACCATTCCTCATGTCAGCCTTAACTGTTTTGCTTGAGTGTTGTTGTTTTAAGTAATATGTTTTAGGATTTGTTATTGCTCAGATCTTGTAGGTTGGTGGCATTAAAAAAGTATTATTTTTCAGGATACTTAATGGTTTATTTTGTACAATAGTCTGTTTTCAGCACAATGGTTAAATTGATTTGTTTGGTACATAGATGAACTGCACAAAGTTGGAATGTAAAAGATAATGGGGATTGTTCTGTTCCTTCGGAACACACTGAGGGCAAGTTTTACAGTGTTAGCCTCACATTCTTAACCTGTAACTGCCCTTTTGCTTTACTTGGAAATGTGTATAAACACATTGCATTTGCCAAGAGCGTTGGTGCAAAGTTAGGTGTTGATGTGTTAGCTATCTGTAAAAAACAAAGCCAGTTAATTATTGAAAACAAAAGTTATACAGAGGAACGTGACTATCTGGTTGTGCATTGTGTTGATGGTCAACTCAGCATTGTTTGCAATGGTTAGTGCAGCTGTAGGGCAAATAGTTTTGGTGAAACATGTGTATGCTTACTAGTTCAGCAATTCTTGCACGACACTGAAAGCAAAAAGCTTGAAACTCCAATTATGGAGGCTCAGTCTTCAGATCCTGTGCCAGAGACAACAAGAAGCAACCAACTGTCCACATCTCAAATAGCAGATAGCAGACTTAAATGCCTGGTCAAACAGTCCTAATTTTAAAGACACAATGGAATTGCACTGTGCTGTATAAAAAAAGCACATAGAATGGTATTTTCTTGTTTTGTTTCAAACCAGACAAAAAGAAAAATGTATCCATTGCACAGGTACCACTCTAATTGTGAGAAAGAGATAAAAAAAAATCTGGATCATTTGTATGCTAAATATTCTAAAAGACCTAATAAAATTCTTAATTCTAAGTCTGCTGATAGCAGCTTTACCTCAGTTTCTAATAGAAGATATATGTGCAAAACAAAATCAAGAGCACAATCCATGAAATTTGTCTTTAAAAAAAAAATTGAGAATAAGTGAAAGATAAAAAAAATTCAGGAGCTACAATTGATATTTTGATACACAAAACTAAAAAGCTAAATACAGTCAAACCTGCTCACCTTTATTTAGAGACCACCTGCTCATGTGGTCCACTTTTAATTCCTCCCAATGATATCTGTGCTTTTATTTACCTGGATTAAGAGACTACCTGTCTAACGCGACCAGTGACCAAAATTCTCTTACCCAGCAGTGGACTTACACCTGAATTAAGCAACCTGTTAGTTGGCTTTTATCTGTAATCAATAAACATTCTGTTAAAACAAAGGATGAGAGAATTAAAGTTACTGAGGTGTCAGAAAAGTGTCTAAATGAATGTCATTTTCCTAAATGAATGCACTTTCTTTTGTTCATATGCCATCTTTGAGTGTATTCTACAGTGTATCTTAAACATAAATACAGAATTACAAGAAGGCATATTAGAGACAGAAAATGTATGGGTCCGTTTTAAGAGACCATCTGTGTTGAGGCCACTATTTGACTGTCCCTTGAATGTTCTCTTAATACATGTATGACTAAATATTTTTATTTTTATGGTGTATTTTGCTTCTTCAAGTAACTAAAGTTCACTAAATTAACTGTAGTTGAAGTGGTAACTAACCCAGTCAACATCTTATTTTTTCTTGTTGTAATTTGTAAGAATTCTTCACAATGGATTGAAGTTATAAAAAATAAATAAACTACACTTCAGAAACATCAACTTCTTTTAAGTTCTTTTAAGTGATGTTTGAATGATGTAAAATACAATATATAATTTTAAATTTGTTTATTTTCATGTCATGTAAGAAATAATTATTCTACGAGTTTTTGTATCTGTGCAGATACATAATGTTCAACAATAGAAGTATAGACATTAAGCATTTGGAATCCCAGTCCATCGGTGGCTTTGTTGAAGTTCTCAGAATGCTCCTGAATGTGCACCATTGTAGTCCTGAGGGTTTCCCTGTAATGAAAAAAGATGTTTTAGGAATCTTAAATAAATGATAGGAGGGTTTAAGTGGTTCACACTATTTGCTTATGCAGAGCACCTTGAAGTATGGGAAATCGAAATCTGAACTGTAGTATACGCAAGATGGGGTCAGTCCAGCCTCTCTCATGATATTTGATGTTTCTATATACCAAGAATTATCTGACCAAGAACTGTTTTTAATTTATTGAATTGGTTGTATTCCACGGAGATTCTGATGATGGAATATCAAATTAAATCAATATTAATATATTTAATCGGGCTAATGTGGTAATATTAGCCTGATTAAAGATAATGTGTGTGTCCTAATGTTAGGATTAGCTATAAAAATATATGTGACATTCTAAAAGTGTTCAGTAAAATAAACAAAAAGTCACAAGGAAAAGAAGACATCTGAGTCTTAGCTGGGACCCCATGTTAATGTGTGGACATGTAAAAAAAAAAAAAATGCTGAACTTTTGATACAATATTATTCATGGCTTTTCATGACTGAACGGTAAGAACCAAAACAGCTCATCTTTGCACTTTATAGCTACGGCTGTTGTTTGGCCTGCCAAGTGTCAGCATTTATTTCCAGAAACCATGTTGTTCCATTAAAACACTATTGCATTCAAATGTATTCTGCTGATTTAAAATACAATTGCAAGCAAATCTAAAAAGTTGTCAAAGTTGTGAATATATATTTTTTTTAAATCATTGCTGGTGTACCCAATTCAGCTTGAGTCCTTGGGCATGTAACCAGATTTCCAAAGCTTTAAATGTCACTGATTAAAATAAAAATAACATCCTGGTATACTATTATAGCTCCAGAGTGGCGCATCCAGTAAAAGCACTCACGTAGAGTGCAGGATGCGCCCTATAGTCTGGACGTCGTCGGTTCGAGTCCAGGTTATTCCTTTGCCGACTGACGACGGGAGCTCCCAGGGGGCGGAGCACAATTGGCCGAGCGCCGCCTGTTAGTTCAGCCAGGGTGTCCTCGGCTCACCGTGCACCAGCAACCCCTGTGGTCTGGCCGGGCGCCTGCGGGCTTGCCTGTAAGCTGCCCAGGGCTGCATCCTCCTCCGACGCTGTAGCTCTGGGTGGCTGCATGGTGAATCTACAGTGTGTAAAAAAAGCAGTCGGCTGACGGCACACGCTTCGACAGCGTGTGTTCGTCTTCGCCTCCCGAAGTCAGCGCAGGGGTGGTAGTGGTGAGCTGAGCTAAAACAAAATAATTGAACACTACTAAATTGGGGAGAATATAATAAAAAATAACTAATTGGCGACTACTATATATATATATATATATATATATATATATATATATATATATATATATATATATATATATATATATATATATATATATATATATATATATATATATATATATATATATATATATATATATTGTGAAATGATTTCACCACTCACGGGTTCGTGCCCCTTTAAAAACTACGACCCAGCACACAGAAATGGATTTTCAAGCGCGGTTGCGCTATTTTTAATTACACACAAAATGAACAAACAAAAACAAACAAACACCTAACTCCGATTTGGAGCACTTACTACACAGGTAATTTCCCTGACTAACTTGCAGGACGGCTAAGCCGTTTACCTGGCATACAAACAAAAAAAAAAAAACCCACAGGTTTTCACAGCACTTACTTCTTTATTGACTGCTCGGAAGCAGAGCACTCTCTTCTGCTTCCTTCTACTCAGCAGCCCAGAGCAGACTAACTGCTTTCTAATACCCTGCACCTGGCTCTAATTTAATAATAAGCACCAGGTGCAGGGAATGATTCATACAAAACAATTACCACATCAATTACCCAATAAAGTAAAACAATTAAACAATACAAAGGTGCATTTTTTTCCTTCAGGGAGGTTTTAACCCCTCCCTGCTGTCTCACACATCCCGCTGCCTTACTATATATATATATATATATATATATATATATATATATATATATATATATATATATATATATATATATATATATACACTACCGGTCAAAAGTTTTAGAACACCCCCATTTTTCCAGTTTTATTGAAATTTAAGCAGTTCAAGTCCAGTGAATAACCTGAAATGGTACAAAGGTAAGCGGTAAGAGCTTAAAAAAAGTTTAGGTTACCAAAAACTGAAAAATAATGTACATTTCAGAGTTATACAAAAAGGCCTTTTCAGGGAACAAGTAATGGGTTAACAACTTACAGCTGTTCTGCAGCAATGGAAGTAAATTAAGCCTTGAAAGTTGATGCTAACAATTCCTACAGGTGTCCCAACTTTTGTTGATTACTTACAAACCCTCTGTCTGTATAAAAGCAGTGTTGGAACAGACTGTGTTACTACACCCTCTTAAGCATTATTTGGACAGTATTGTACTGCAGGAAGTAGTATATTGCTATCATAATGGCGAGAAAAAGGCAATTAACAAAGGAAGACAGACATACCATTATAACCCTTAAAAGTGTAGGTCTTTCCTTTAGAGAAATTGCAAAGAAAGCTAAGGTGTCAGTGAGTACAGTTTCCTACACCATCAAAAGGCACTTGGAAACTGGAGGAAACTCTGACAGGAAGAGGTCTGGCAGACCCAAAGCCACAACAGAATCAGAAGACAAGTTTCTGAGAGTCAACAGCTTGCGTGATAGACGGCTCACAGGACAACAGCTTCAAGCACAGCTTAACACTGGTCGAAGTCAGCAAGACTCAGTTTCAACTGTGAAGAGAAGACTTCAAGCTGCAGGTTTGACAGGTCGAGTGGCAGTAAGAAAGCCATTGCTAAGATGGCAAAATAAGAAAAAGAGGCTTGCCTGGGCCATGAAGCACAGCCAGTGGACTACTGAAGACTGGAAGAAGGTCTTATGGACAGATGAATCAAAATTTGAAACCTTCGGTTCATCACACAGGGTTTTTGTACGCCGTCGAGTAGGCGAAAGGATGGTTCCTCGGTGTGTGACACCAACTGTCAAACATGGAGGAGGAAGCGTGATGGTCTGGGGCTCTTTTGCTGGATCCAGAGTCGACGACTTGCACAGAGTGAGTGGCACCCTGAACCAAAACGGCTACCACAGCATTTTTGCAGCGCCATGCAATACCCTCTGGTATACGCCTAGTTGGTCAAGGGTTCATCCTACAGCAAGATAATGACCCAAAACATACCTCCAGGCTATGTCAGAACTACCTTAGAAGAAAAGAACAAGACGGTAGGCTTCAAATCATGGAATGGCCAGCACAGTCTCCAGACTTAAACCCCATTGAGCTGGTTTGGGATGAACTGGACAGAAGGGTGAAAGCAAAGCAACCTACAAGTGCAACACATTTGTGGGAACTTCTGCAACAGTGTTGGGAAGAACTTTCCGAACAATATTTGATTTCCATTGTAGAAAGAATGCCACGAGTGTGTTCGGCTATTATATCTGCAAAAGGTGGCTACTTTGATGAGTCAAAAATTTAGATTAAATTTTGTTAAACAAAACGATTCCATGATTTCGTTTTATCTCCAATTGTTTATTTGTTCTATGCTTTAATTTCAGAGTACATTGAGGCATTAAACTGCATAAATTTCAATAAAAACTGGAAAAATGGAGGTGTTCTAAAACTTTTGACCGGTAGTGTATATATATTCCACAGACCCCTGTATTTCACAAGCGCTTATAAACATTAAATATTTATAAATGTAAAGAGTTTGAAATAAAAATAATTACTGTTGGTAGGATTCGAACCCACGCTGACAATTGAGTCAAATGGATCTTAAGTCCATCGCCTTAACCACTCGGCCACAACAGTTTTTCTTAAAACATTAATAAATAAAATAAGAATTAAGCTTACCGGGGTTCTGAGAATCATGATGGTTATGTGTTTGAGCAAATGGTTGAAATGATCGAAGCTACGAAGGTTTTTTTTTTTAAAAGGGCAAGTCTGGGCATGTTTTCAGACCTCATAAAAGGAGGAAAATATTTGTGCAGTTTATTAGAGTGTTACACAAGATGTCTCATGCCTGCGTTAGTTTCTGCTCTGAGAAAGTGGCTCTTGAGGACCGGCAAATGTCTGAACTTATAAAAGCCTTTAAAAAATGCACATTAGCCCTTCCTCAGAGGCTAAAGAAACCACGGACTGCAAAAAGGTTCAAGAGAGTCCAAGCAAGGGGCCTTTAAGCATCTGTCCCAAGGATCCTCTGCGCCCTGTACATACTCCTCTGTGGACTGAACTGAAAATAGACCAAAATGAGAGAGAGGGGCGGATGTTTGGGGTAACTCAGAAAACGCCCCTAGGGGCGGTGCCCCTTGGACCCCATTCATGGATCTCTGATAGGCTGTCTCAAAGGATCCCCATGGGGCCAGAGGTGTCCTCACCCGTCATAGGCTGTCACCTGATCTTAGGGAACATACTAAAGGGGCCCCCACACACCTTTTATGATTGAAGGAGTCTGACGCCATGTCTTCTGCAAACTTTAGATACTTCTCTGAAAATGCCGTTCTTGAAACTAATGATCTTGAGATGGATTGGACCAATGAAGAAATGACCAAGCTTATAAAAGACTTTGAAAATGTTCCCCTCCTCAACCCTGCAGAGTCTGACGACGTCGACGGTCCTTTAGGCATCTCTTTTGAAAAAGTATTAAAGATCTCTAGGGGTCTCCTGGCTTCTCTATTGGAAGTGATCATTGACCGTGATATGGTGAAAAATTGCGCGGTTGCGAAGTTGACCACCGAGCCAGCTGAGACACAGTTGCCTTTATGAAGCGGACCCGATTATTTCGATCAACATTTTGAAGAAATACTAGAAAAATACACGTCCCGTGGCTGAAGCTTCTGGTGGCTAAAGCTCTAGCTTGTTTCAATTTCCATCCGTCTTTGACAAAACTTCAGAAACTGGTGGAAGATATTTTAACAGAGCTAAGACCTGAACACAGCATTAGGCGTAAACTGAGCCATCTACAAGAAGCCCTGGATGACAAGACCCGAGACATTGTCAACAAAATAACCAAAGCTTTCTACCATCGTAGTTTTACTAACCCCCAAGCTCCTTTAGCTTATTACGGAGCCTATGACTTTGAAAATGGGGAACGTCCAGACTCCGGCAAAACTGAGGAAAACCATGGAGGGGCTGTTGTTTGAGTTAATAGCCGAGAAAGTGGCTTGTAAGAGACTCTTTCAAAACCTGATCCCGTAAATGTTAAAATGTTCAACAATTTAAAAAGTGTAACTGATTTAATCCATAAAGATGTTGATGCTCAAGAATGGCATGAGTTGGTAGATACACATGTAAAACACTGTAGCCCCTTAAATACATTTTTAATGAATATATTACCAAAAATGTTTGACGAATATAGAAGACTGCAAATGTATACATATCATTGTTTTGTATGCTTATGTAACTGATGTCTGTTTTATAACCTGGCTAGGTTTTTAAGAGATGAAGATATATCAAACGTTGTACAAAATGTAGTGGATTACTTAGTGACTAACCATGAATGTTTGTGTAAAAACTTTATATGTCTTCTAAAATGTCCTAATCTTCTTGATAAAATGTGAATAAAACTTTTGAACTTCACACGTGTCTCAGAGGTGTTATGATAAAATTTGAATAAAAAACCTTTTGAACTACAGACTTGGTGCAGTTGTGTTATTTTGGTTAAAGATGTCACTTCAGCGTATGAAAAAAATATACTACGATCCCTCAAATCCTGGGGGTTTAGGGGGTTTACAAACTCTTCAAAGGGCTCTGGGGCCTGACGGTCCTAAAGTCTCTGAGAGGGCTCTAACAGACTTTTTATCAGAGCAAGACTCATATACGTTACATAAGCCCTCTAGAATAAACTTTAAAAGAAACACCGTATTTGTATCTAATATCGATACTCAGTGGCAAGCTGATTTAGTGGATATGTCTAACTTGTCAAAAGAAAATGGAGGTTACAAGTACATGTTAACATGTATAGATATCTTATCCAAATATGCCTGGGTAGTACCACTGAAAAATAAGTCATCTAAGACGGTGACCGAGGCATTCAAGAGGATCCTCAGCACAGGTAGGAAACCTAAAAACTACAAACTGATAAAGGGACTGAATTTCTAAACAGAGCATTTCAGAGCATGCTAAAAGAACATAATATTCTACACTTTACCACGGGGAGTGAACTAAAAGCCTCTATTGTTGAGAGATACAACAGGACTCTGAAAACAAAAATGTGGAAATATTTCACCGCCTTTAACACTCACAAGTATATGGATAAACTACAAGAAATGGTACAGTCATATAACAACTCCTTTCACCGTAGTATTCAAATGAAACCTTCAGAAGTTAATGAAGACAATTCATTTAAAGTGTTTAAAACTTTATACTCTAAGAAGAAAAGCCCTAAACATATAAAGTTTAAGTTTACAGTCGGTGATAACGTCAGAATTTCAAAGTTAAGAGCTCCCTTTATAAAAGGCTATGAACAGGCGTTTACGACAGAGATTTTACTATAACAGAATGTATACCAAGATTTCCACCGGTGTATAAACTATGTGATTATGATGGAGAGGTTATAAACGGCACCTTTTATGAACCAGAATTGCAAAAATAAATGTCAAGACTGATAGGTTGTTTAGGATAGAGAAGATAGTTGCTGAGAAAAAGGAAAATGGTAAAAGTCTTATCTCATAAAATGGGCGGCTGGCCTGAAAAATTTAACAGTTGGGTCGCTGGGCATCAGGTGGTGGATCTAAAGATTTAACAAGTCCTGCGTGTATTTAATTACACTTAAAACATTATTCAAGATGTCTCAAGACTCTTTTTATGTGACTCTGCCTAGTAACGCTTCACAGGATGTTTTCCCTAAAAACGCTATAGCCGATTTTACTACCAAGTTGGTTAAAACAATGAATCTACCAGGAAAATGGGAAGTTTGCTTAGCAGAGATTCAATACCCCCATACCTGGGATAATATCAACCTTAATGACAGCAGTTTTATTACTTTCGAAATAGAAAAGGCCATAAAACGTGATTATACTATCCCTAAAGGATATTATGAGACCCTTCAGGATGTAATAACGACCATGAGCGATGCCCTGCTCGGAAAAGGACTAGATCATAAAGGTGACAATGCTCCCGATGAACAATATAAAAATGATTTGAAATTAGTATATAAACCTATAGAAAGAAGAATTTATATAAAAGTACTACTCCATTTGTGATTTTTGCCCAAGAACATCTCGGACAAATGTTGGGATTTCGTGAGACTATAAAAGGTGAAACTATTGGACTATTGGGGCCTATTGAGGCTAAACTGTATACCGCTCATTTGAGGACCCTCTATCCCGCCGATATCCGAGCAGGTTTTACACCATGTATGTCTATACAGATATCATTACACATCAAGCCGTTGGAGATAGTTATGTGCCTCTTCTAAGGTGTGTCCCTATTAAAGGCAAAAACAACGATATAATCACTGTAACTTATGACAGACCTCATTACGTACCCCTCAGCAAGACCAGCTTCGATACTATAACTATACAAATTAAGACGGATCAAAACAAGTTAGTGCCATTCCGTTTTGGGAAGGTTGTAGTGAAGTTGCATTTCCGACCTGTAAAGCCTCTTTTTACACCTAATTGAAAAGAAAAATGAGACCTCATGGATATGTCAATCCTTATATTAATTATTACAAAAATCAAGCTGGTAATGGTTTGCCTGGATTTTCTGGAGCTCCTGTGATGTATGGAGCGGGTATAGGGGTATTTTTCGAAGTCTTTTCAGAAAAGCTTTACCTTTACTTAGAAGGGGTTTTGAAATAGTTAAACCTCATTTTAAATCAGCTGCTAAAAATATTGTTAGTGACGTAGTGTCAAATGTCCTAACAAGTCATAACCCTCCTAGCCACAACAACAGCCAGTCAGGGGAGGGATTGATGGTGATGTCCAGAGGCTACAAGAGAAAACGTAGCAAACCCCGGGATCTCGCCATCATCATCACAAAAGGCTAAACCCCATACATACAGGTCATTTAGTAGCGGCAACCGGAGAAGGAGCAAGAAACCAAAGACTCACGGTACAAAGAAAAACAGAAACATCTTTTAAATCATGACTCTGGTACATCATATGTCTCAAGAATGTGTGAAATCAGAATTGGATCTGTTTACCATCCCTATACCCAAACAAGTATTGAAAAAACCTTTATGTGGAAATTCCCCCTGTCTGCCTTGTCTGACACAGCTCCGCTCGAATTTTACATAGCGGGGAATGGGGAAGATTATCTTGATTTGAATAATACTCTTTTAAGACTTTCATGCAAAATTACTAAGGCTGATGGCACTGATTTAGCTGCAGACAGCGTAGCTGGTATTATCAATTACCCGTAGCTACCATGTTTTCACAAGTGGATGTAACTTTAGGAGACCGCCTAATTAGTCAAAGCAGTAATACTTATCCTTACCGTAGCATTATAGAAGCAATGCTAAACTTTAGTAAGGACACCCTAGAATCTCAATTCACAGCCGGCTTGTTTTACAAAGATACCCCAGGACACATGGATGAGACTGATCCTGCAGGGGATAATGAAGGTTTAGTTAAACGACATGCTTTTACCAGATTAAGCCATACAGTTGAACTTTTAGGACCATTGCATTCGGATATATTTTTTCAAGAAAAACTCATGTTAAATGGAATTGACCTGAAAATTAAAATGGTGAGGGCCAGTAACACTTTTTGTTTAATGTCTGATGCTGCAGAGGCGTTCAAACTTAAAATTTTAGAAGCCTCTCTCTATATTAAAAAGTTAAAATAGCCCGGAGGTAAGAATCGCTCACGCTCAGGCGTTGATGGCCTCTAATGCAAAATATCCTATAGATAGAGTAGCTATGAAAGTTTTAGTGTTCCTAGAGGGAGCAGGGTATGTAATCAGGAGAATTTGTTTCTGGGGCAGTTACCAAAGTTTGTAGTTATTGGTTTAACAGATAATGACGCTTTTAGTGGCTCCTACGCTAAAACCCTTTTAACTTTAAACACTTTGCTGGGAACTTTATAGCTATGTGCGTCGATGGTGAACAAGTCCCCTCAAAACCTTTACAACCCGACTATACAGCAGGACACAACCCGTCCGGGAATATTACAGTCTAATACAAGCCACGGGTAGACATCTCAAAGACAAACCGCTGATAATTGATCGGTCAGACTTTATTAGAGGCTATGCGCTCTATGCCTTTGATTTGACCCCTGACCAAGAATGTGGAGATCATTTTTCCTTAGTAAAAATGGTAATATGCGTCTTGAAATGCGTTTTGCCAATGCTCTGCCAGAGACTGTGAATATGATTGTTTATGCTGTTTTTGAGAACGTGATTGAGGTTTCCCACCAAAGAGCAGTTCTCTTTGATTACTGAAAAGTTTGATACAACTTTGATCCTTTTTAAAATGAATACCACCCAGCTTACAGCTTTGCTATCCAGCAACCCTTCGACTGAAAAGTATTTTTATGGGGTTCTAGCTAGTGATCAACTACCTAAAGGAAAAATAAAAAACTTCCTGCGATGTTTATTGTCAACACCGACCCCAAAATTATCCTGGAGAACACTGGCTGGGAATTTATCTAAAAGAAGAGGGTTATGGAGAGTTTTTGATTCTTACGGTAACCCTCCAGATTTTACTTATTTTCCTAAAACTATCTCAAACTTTTTATACAACAACGCTAAACAAACAGTGTACAATAATCAACCTCTACAAGGTCTTATGACCACTACCTGCGGCCATCACTGTGTTTTCTTCTTACATCATCGAGCCAAAGGACTTACTTACCCTGAGGTTATGGCTCTCTACAGCTCTGATTTAAACAAGAATGATCTGATGGTGTCCCGATTTATACATTGCATGTCTAACCCTAAAAACAGAACTGTATAAATATATTTTCATGCGTGCAGTGTGTCAAGACTCACCATGATTTTAAAAATGTTATGAATGTTAGTCTTCAAAAACTTACGACAATGTAGATGTTGAATAAATATTTTTATTGTTGTAAAGACTTATACAGACATATATATATCAGACATTGATTATACACCATTTGCATGAATATACAACAAATGTATCAGACAATGATTATACAACATATGCATGAATATACAACAAAATGTAAAAATGTGTGAAACTCAATAAAAACAGTAACACCTTAATAAGTTTCCCATAACTGTTGTCTTTTTTCTGCTTCTTATTCATAGGGGTCTCTAAGGGTCTTTTTATAGGCTTCTATGAGTTGTCGTGTTTGAGAATTAGGTACTGTAGAATAAGGGACATTTATCACAGCCAAACCTTTGATGAATTCAACCCATCCTACAGGTAGCCTATGTTCAGGGATGTTGGTATTCCCAGTAGCGGCCCTGATTAAATCAACCATATGCGACCCTCTAATGTTCTTGCCCCTAAGAATGAATTCCCCTTGATCATTCCATGAGGTAACCAAAGCATTCTGAGACATTGCGTTTAAAATAAATTTAGCATTTTTCTTAGATCTGGAGGGATGCTACTCATAACATCAGTCACAACCTTAGATTCAGATTCTGCATCAGTTTGTGCCATTTCCACAGAGGAGGTGTAATCAAAGTCAGGGTATTAAGCTCTTTTTCACTCTGTTTAATCAAGGCTAGATATCTCTGTAAGGAGCTGGTGTATAGTTTAACTTTCTCATTGTCACTGATGTCAGTTCTAAGTAGAATGCTTTTCATTTCAGAGTCAAGTCTGCTTTCAACTGCTTTTTAATAGGTTCGGGTGTTGTGGCTCAGGCTGTCGAAGTCTATCGAGTTGATGTTGCGGTACCAGAAACATTTTCTGGGAGTGAGTCATTTTACAAATTAACTTTGAGGTGTTAAGAGTCCTGATAAAAAGGCAGAGCAATCCTTATTAAAGCACCAATAAAACCACCACTCTGATTCACAGTTTTTTCTTCTTTTTAATTGAATGGTTCTTATTACATAGGCTCTTTATAACACGCCGCTGCTTTTTGAGAGTGTTTAACTGACTCGAGGTCAAGGGATGTTACCCTTTAAAGGCGTTTAAGGCAATTTCAACAATAGATTTGATAAAATCGTCAGAGGCGTCTCGTAAAACTGCTCTTCTCTGAGGAGCAGAGCCATGAACTATGCTCTTTAAGAGATGGAGGTTACGTTTTATTCTAGCGGACATGATGCGTTGTTGAAGAGTCTAGATAAATAAAAGTTTTAGAGCAATAACAAGTCGTTTATAAGTGTTTTGTCTTGGTATTTCTCATGATATAAGCAACTGGCCAATCAGGAGTAAATAAACCAGTTCTTAGACGGTATGCTTGGGGTTTGTGCTTTTAAGTCTATTAAAAGATAACCATAGGGTTTTTGTGGCATCTTCAAGCGCTTCTAAGAAAAACTTGGAGTTACCGGGGTACATCTGTCGGGCTAGCGTGTTGATTTGAAGTTTATCTCTGGGGTTTTAAACAGAATAATGTAATTGGCATTCAAGTTAATGGTGCGGCTCATTTTTCCTTGAAAAAATAAATTTTGAACCAAATACAGCACGCATAAATTCCTATGATGAGCGTATTTTGTAAAAGCTTTCTGTATTTCATCATTTTCGCTAGCTGCCTCCATCAAGTCATCTATAATGATTAAATTGATTTTGTTAGGAGGCATTAAATTATCATCGGTTAATGAAGGCGGTATGCCTTCAATAAATTTTAAATTTTTAAATTTAAGTGCCAATTCGTTGTATAATGGTTGCCAGCAGCTATAGCACCATATGATATTCTCAGGGGTTTGGGAAAAGATCTGTTGAGAGTTTTCTAAAAGCTGCTTCACAAAGTAACTTTTGCCTGAATTGGAGGGCCCTGATATTATAGCGGCAAAAGGTGCGGTTAGCCTAATATCAAAGCCGTCTTCAGTAGCCATAAGGAAGAGATGTGTAATCAGACAGCAAGACTCTCTTATTGTAGACTATTTGAAAAGTTTTCTGGAGTGGTTTGTTTTCCAATTGAAATTCTTTTTATTACGGTGAATCTGGGAGCCTCGAATCATGATATGCTCTGCAGGGGTGTTTCTATCAGGATTCACAAAGTTTTGAACTAGGTCTTTTAATGAAGCGAGGTTAATTAATTTGGAATTCTCGTAGTTTAGGGTAATACCCTTTACTTTGAGACATGTTTTTCCTCTGTTTGTGACGTATCCATATGTTTTAGGCCCTCCTGACACAAACTCTGTAATGTATTCCCCGGGTTCAACTCGCTAGTTAAATCTCCAAGATAATCGCCAAGTTCTGGGCGCCAAGCATGGGGTCTACTGACAAAGATCACAGAGTCCGTATCATGATACAGACAACGACTCTGCAGGCGATCCATGAGGTTATAGAGCTCTAGCGGGCGTAGCGGTTGTAAACGCTGCTATGAAGACATTTACATTACCTGGGGTGTATAGGTTTCAGAAGCATAACGCCACTGAACCAGCGCCACCGTATCACTTACAAAACAAAAATGAGAAACATGATATCTTTTTGAAAAGAGATAATGGAAAAACAGGTCAGGATCTTTAACCAAGCTCGTAGAGAGTTGGTTAGGTTTCTGTCCAAATTTCCCCCAAAGTGAATTTAAGGATAGTTTGGAGATTTGTCTTTTAGCAGGGTTAACATTAATGTTTTGAGGATCTAATTGAATCCCCTCTTTCTGAAAATATTCATCAATATAACGCTCTTTACTCACCTCATCGGTACAATGAGAGGGGTAACCTGAACTTTCCTGTTTCCCCTTGAGATGGCTATTAATGTAGCCTGTAAAGAGAGTGTCAGATTTCTGAGGAAAATGCCAAACTTCGTGTATTTTAGACACTTTGTAACCTTTCTCAAGAGCTTTGACTACCTCTACACTGCACCATGTTCCTGTCAAGGCTCTTTCTCCAGAGGTATGGTTACATACACCTGTCTGGTTTAGTGTTTCAGCGCAAGAACGGCAGAGGGTAAACATTAATTTGCCACAGATTCTTGCAGGCAGTACGGGAAAAAAGACCCTAGGAGGCAGAACAGTTAATTTGAACAAGCCAAAGTACTGCCTCAAGTCCTGAAAATTATGGTAGATTACGGTTGGGTGATCTACAGGGTACACTTTTGTTTTGTTGACAAAGGGATACAAGCTAGTGAAATCAAAGTATTCCAACCTTTCATTTTCCTGGGCCACATAATGTAATGTAATGGCATTTGTACGACCCCAAACAGAGCCTCACGAGGATTGATACGTTCTGGAAAATCAGAGCGAACCAAAAATCGTGAACTTGAGGCTGTTTTTCAGAGCGTTCCATTCATGCTCCCAAATAACTCTGACTTCCAACCCGTAAACCTTTTGCAATGTTTCAATCTTTTCATCAAAGTGATGATACATCGTACCGCAGGATACTTTGCTTAAGGGGTTTACATCGGCGGAATCATAGCATTGGGGCAACCATGAAAAAACACCCTGCAAATTCAAAAGCTGTGCGCTTACCATTAATTACAGCATACCCGTCCAAGAAAAAGGGCCCTATTTTAAGCTCTCCATAGTTTAAAGCGTGTTGAATGAAAACATTTTCAGTTTCAGATACATACATTAACCATTGTATTGATGCATTTGAAAAGCTTTTTTGTTGGTCACTGTAATTGTCTGGAGGAACGATAGCTATTGTGTCTTTAGGCATAAATTTACTTCTATACATAGCCATGCACAGTGAAGCAATTGTAGTACATTGGAAGGGGTCTATCTGTCCTATAGCATAAACCTCTGTACGGAATCTGATACAGGCCTCTTTCAAAATTTCAACATCATTTTTGCAGTAGAAAGACTATCTCATTCTCTGAAATTAAAAATGCCATTCTTAATCGAATCGTACCATTTGTAAAAGTCATCACGTTCTTTAGACATCATTTGCTGAACACCGTAGTAACGTGGTTCAGGAAAGGGCCCGACATAATTCTGGTTTTCAACAGTATTGAAAAAATAAGGAAAATATCATTTTCTGGCTTCAAATCCCATAGCTGAAGGCATTGCACTTAACTTCATAGGCATAAAGTTAAAGGAATCAATGTAGCGCATCTTAAAAGCCTAGTCTGTAAAACACATTAACTTGCTACCCTGAGCTATGATATGAGGGTTAACACCGTTGGTAACTAAATAATTCATCAATAAATAGATGTCATACGACTTTGCGTTGTGTGCCAAGAAAGTATAGCCTGCGTAACTGGGCCTGCGATACCTTTCAAAAAACTTTTTCACACAATCCTCGCCCTCCCAAAACCATGATTCACCATCCATGTGCATGCAGTACAAATAATTCGGAATGTGCAAGCCATCTTCCTGCCGACATTCAAAATCATAAAACACATATTTATCTGTGGGCTCATAAGGTTTTGGCACTTGAATGAAGCATTTGTGATCAGTGTGAGGTAACAACACAGCCTTACATATCTTACAGTAGGGACTAGGACATTTATGAGCCGTAGTTTTAGTAGGGTCACATTTATAGAGAGAATAGCAACTTGTACACAGTTTTAAGATGTCACACATAGAGACCTGTTTTTCACTGTTGGTTTTATCTCGAAGAATCTTACGCTCATCATAACAGATCGGTTACTGTAGGCTGTGTAACAGTAATTGCACATATAGGCGGCGCCCAGAAAACCTTTCAAGTTAACAATACCGTAGAAATGGTTCTCATGAAGAAACAGAAATACAGTTTTGTTTTTTGGTCGAGTATCTGTTTGGTGTTTCAGGAACACGTCCCTTTGAGGACATCTGTACCACGCCACAATTTTAACATCTAGAGCCTGTTCAAATTGATCTATGTCAGCAAACGAAACCCTCTGATGTTCACTTAACCCCACACTCTGTTGAAGTTTTAAAGCCTCAGCCATACACACATCATAGGCACCCCTGAATTCTGGAAATACCAAGCTCAGAACGCTGTAAGCAAAGCATAATTGATTGTCTCTGTTGTAACATATAATCAGATGCTTGGCTTTTTTTCTAATAAGCTCACTTTTCATTAAGGTCTGCAAACCTCTCCTTAGACCCCCTCCTTCAGGACACCTAATAACTTGTACAATCAACATCAAAGAGCCATCAGCCAAAATTTCACTATGACTTTGAAGGAGAGCTTCAATCTGACTGAGAAAATCGTCTAGACTTAAATTGTCTCCAGTCATTTTTACATACACTGGTATATCTAAGGATCCTGCTCTTAATTCCAGCTGCACAATGTCTGCGGGCCTTAACATTCTAGAAATCTCATTTAACATATTCTCTAACGTTTCATGCAGTACGGTAAAAACTTCAGAGTAGGAATCCAAATCAAACAGGTGTGTAAAGTTTAGAGGTTGTTTCAATTCGATATTGTTAAACATAGGTCTATGTCTAAGCTGTACAGATTCCCCCCCAATTATAGCTCCGTCGCTAACCCTGTTAGGGTTCTGTAAACCAGAGGGACCCGCCACTTGGTCATCATGTACTACACCATTCCCCGGGACTTTTATGCTAAAAGAGTTATCCTGACAAGACCCCCGTTTAAACCTTCCCTATTTGGTTTTCCATAGCATCTACACTCTCTGTATTAACATGATTTTCTCTAGACATTTCTTGCAAAAGCTTATCCAAAGAGTCAAAATTGATCTGAGTCAATTTAGCATCATTAATAATCCCTGGGTGCATGGGGGTATTGTTGTTTATATTAGGGGTGTTGTCATTTATAGAGGGACTATCTGTAGAAATGTCATCAATCAGAGCCCTGATTGACGGTAAATTACATGAGTCATAATTTAAATCATTTAATAGTTTGTCTAGATAGTCAAAGTTCTCAAAAGCTCCTAAATTTGTGGGGTGAACAGTGCTTGGTCTTACATCTAGGGCTGGAGACTTAGTATGTGTAGGGGATCTTGTTGAGTAGTCGAAGATGAGGCTTGCGCTGGTTTTGGCCTTTACCGATATTTAGGTATAGCGTCAGTAAATACCGCTATAACATACCGTTATAGCCCCGAGCCTCTAGAAGCCATGTGGGGGAAAGGGGGAAAATAGTCGTCTGGTCGTTGTGCGGCTCAGTCACTAACTCTTCATATGAATTTAACTGTTCTTCTATAAGCTCCTCGATATCTGTAAATATGAAAAATATATCATTAAAAAATAATAATAATAATAATAATAATAATAATAATAATAATAATAATAATAATAATAAATAATAATAATAAATAATAATATAAAATAAAAATAATAATACTCAACTAAATTTATTCATGTTAAAATATTACAAAATTCCCAATGTTAAAGTATGTATTTTTATAATCGAGTTTATATCTCTGAGTTATAGGCACCATCTTAACTCTTTTTTAAAATAAATCACATTTTTAAAAAATGTATACTGTAAACATGATACCTATTAGGATAACCCATGCTGCGTCACAGACAAAACCGCTAGGGTCTTCATTCACAACCTAAAAAACACCATTTTTCCATAAGGCGTAACGACACTACATTCCCCAGAATACATTTCTAAACATAGAGGCTTACGCTCTGAGTTAAAACGCATTTCAAATATTTTTTTACAGAGTATCTATTAGCGTTTTACATACGATTTTTCAAAACGTTACATTTATAATACATACATTTTAATTAGATTTCCCCCAAAAAAAATTATGGCTAAAGAAACATCTTTTTTCACTCTGAGTTAAGACGCCATTTAAGCATTAAACATAGAGTTACGTACCGTGTAACAGATCAGTGTTCTTAATCGGTGCGTTGTCCATTTATCTTGATAGTGTGCTTGCTTGCTTCCTTCTTGACGGAGTCAGACTTTTTTTCAGAAGTGCAGACAGGTCCTGAGAGACAGTTTATATACAGTATAGTTCCATGGTCTTGACGGTGTAACCCCCAGGGGACCGGGTCAGGAAAACAGATGCCATAAAAAATCGATTTTCACGATGTTGTGACAACTGCCCCAATAACCCTACTTCAGGGTTAACTTCCTCTGACAAATGCTGTCTGCGTTTCAACACCCAATTGTCCATAACGTGTTCATAACGTGTAAATTCGAATAAAAAATATTTCTCCCAAAGATTCTTATATATTTCTCCCAAAGGAACATAGACGAAATCTAGATAATATAACTTATATCACCAGGCTTTCCGAACCCTGTCCCCAGACGTCCCTTAAAGTGTGAAATCATAAAAAAATCTCACCAAAAGGTTTACACCTATCAAATGATTCTCAGGGTTAACTTCCTATGTAAATGTTGCCTGCGTTTCAACACCCAATTGTTCCACTCTGTTCATAACGTGTAAAATCGAATAAAAAATATTTCTCCCAAAGATTCTTATATATTTCTCCCAAAGGAACATAGATGAAATCTAAATAATATATATAGTGAGATAACATAGACGAAATCTAGATAATATAACTTATAAACGGGTCATTACCTCAGGATGGGGCAAACAATCGCTGATTTTTAAAAAACATAACGCTGCACTAAGCTCATATATAGTTTAAAAAAATCTAAACAGTAAAACTTTTTAATAATTTGCAAAAACCATCAGAATAGTTTGGTCGTGTATGAGGCTATTCAAATCTGTTAGTGATAAAAGCACTTACAATATTTTTCTCTTTCATTTTTATTTGCAATATAACACGTATTTCGATTTTATATATCTTTTTTAAAAACATTTATTTTCTAATCTTTTTGATTGAAACTCTATATTAATTTGAAATATCACCAGGCTAGCCGATCCTGCT
The DNA here is from genome assembly GCA_030684275.1 of Acipenser oxyrinchus oxyrinchus. NCBI lineage: Eukaryota > Metazoa > Chordata > Actinopteri > Acipenseriformes > Acipenseridae > Acipenser > Acipenser oxyrinchus. Next base: position 23,034,709 of record CM060258.1, on the reverse strand, counting down.
CAGACCAGACGGCATCAAGATTCACACATTTTTCAAAAAGCATTCTCCGCGTGGGGTTCTGTGTGTGTCTGTGTGTCTGTGTGTGTGGGTGTGTGTGTGTGTCTGTGTGTTCGCGTGCATGTTTGGTGTAAAGGAACCACCCCTATTTAAGTCAACTACTGAAGGGTTTTGAAGTCATTCCTCAGCTGAAGTTTGAAGAGAAGCAGGAGAGAGAATTCAGGCAGGGCTTGTGTGTGTGTGTGTGTGTGTGTGTGTGTGTGTGTGTGTGTGTGTGTGTGTGTGTGTGTGTGTGTGTGTGTGTGTGTGTGTGTGTGTGTGTGTTTGTTTGTCCGGGGAGTTTTTTGAAAATGGTAAGAGAGAGCTTTTTTCAGAAATTGTACTCATAGATTTTGTTTTGTTTTTTGTTCTTTTATAAATATTTAATTTGATATCTATTTTATTTTGTTTTTAACGATACACTTTTAAAACGACTGACGCTCAAGTTGTACTGTGATTTATGTGTGTAATACTTGTTTAAACGCATTTTAAATGTCGAATAAGTTGTTTTTCTGCATTTTTCTTTTGCTTTTGTGATACACTATTTTAAACTTTCTCCTGTTTCAATTATTGGTTATTGTATGTGAAAATATCTTTTGGTTTTAACGTTTGCCTGGTAAAAAAATATGTATACACCAAGCCTATAAAATGTAAAAATCACAGCGCCTCAAACCTTTGAACATCCTCATGCGTCTTATTAAACAATGATTTTGTAAATATGGACAAATGCAATAAGTGTATATATATATATATATATATATATATATATATATATATATATATATATATATATATATATATATATATATATATATATATATATATATATATATATATATATATATATATATATATATATATATATATATATATATCCCTTAAGCATATATGTCTGTGACCCATTTTAAAATGACAAAACACTCAAAGTTTTACTTTGATTTCTGTGTGTAATGTTTAAATGCTTTTAAATGTCGAATAAGTTGTTTTCTTTTTTGTTTTGTTTTTCTTTTTGCTTTTAATACCCTATTTTAAACTTTCTCCTTTTTCATTAAGTGTCTTATGTAAAAAATACTAAGACTTTAATGTTGTCTGCACCAAGCATAAGTTAACATAAGCATTTATAAAACTTGGGTAACCCACTGTCCCCTGATTACATAAATAACATATTAAACACTGATTTTTGTACATATCTTATAAAAGACATTCAATAAGTTTATAGGCATATATGTGCCTATATTCAATAAGCATATATAAAATCCACACACCCTCATTATATATTCATAAATTCATAAATCCACGCCCCTCATTATATATTCATAAATTCATACATATACGGTCAAAGAGTCAAAAGGGTCATGAATCAGACTTTTGACATAAGCTATAGTAATATTACTACTTGCGTGTGTGTGTGTCGTGTTTTCTCAGGTGAATGTTGGTGTTGATTGTTCACATTTGGAATGTGGGGGTGTTGAGTAATTGAATCATGTCACCAGTATATAGGGGAGAAATGTGCACTGTTAGTGGAGCGAGTGGAGAGCGAGAGTAGTGTTGAGTTTTGTTTCATTGTGTTGTGTTGAAAATAAAAAGCATTTAAAAACTTCATTTTGCTTCCGGGTCTGTCACAAGGTGATGCAGAATGATTCTCAATTAAGTAATGTTTATTTTAAATAAATCAGAGTCCTGGGATAATTAAATTAAAACACCTGTTATATATATATATATATATATATATATATATATATATACATACAGTGCCTTGCAAAAGTATTCAGACCCCTGACCAATTCTCTCATATTAATGAATTACAAATGGTACATTGAAATTTTGTTCTGTTTGATATTTTATTTTAAAACACTGAAACTCAAAATCAATTATTGTAAGGTGACATTGGTTTTATGTTGGGAAATATTTTTAAGAAATATAAAAAACTGAAATATCTTGCTTGCATAAGTATTCAAGCCCTGTGCTGTGGAAGCTCCCAGTTTACACCGATGAAAGAAATTGCCCTAACGAGGACACAATTACCTTACCATTGGCCTCCACCTGTGAACCATTAAAGTTGCTGTCACATTTTCTGTATAAAAACCCCACTGTTGAAGGATCATTGGTCAGGCTGTGAATCTGAAGGAAAATGAAGACCAAAGAGCATTCTACAGAAGTTAGAGATAAAGTAATACAAATGCATAGATTAGGGAAAGGGTACAAAATAATATCCAAGTGTTTGGATATCCCAGTGAGCACAGTTGGATCAATAATCAGGAAGTGGAAGCTGCATCACACTACCCAGGCACTGCCAAGAAAAGGCCGTCCCTCAAAACTCAGCTCTCAAACAAGAAGAAGACTTGTGAGAAAAGCCACAGAGAGGCCAACAATCACTTTGAAGGAGCTACAGAGTTCAGTGGCTGGGAGTGGAGTAATGGTGCACCAGTCAACCATATCAAGAGCTCTGCATAACACTGGCCTGTATGGGAGGGTGACAAGAAGGAAGCTGTTACTCAAAAAGTACCATCTGAAAGCACGTCTGGAGTTTGCCAGAAAGCATGAGAGGGACCCAGCTGCGATGTGGGAAAAGGTTTTGTGGTCAGATGAGACCAAGATAGAGCTTTTTGGCCAAAACTCAAAGCGCTATGTGTGGCACAAACTTAACACTGCCCATGCCTCAAGACACACCATCCCTACAGTGAAGTATGCTGTGGGGATGCTTCTCATCAGCAGGGACTGGGCATCTTGTTAAAATTGAAGAAAGAATGGATGGAGCAAAATGCAGGGAAATACTGCAAGAGAACCTGCTTCAGTCCACTAAAAAACTGAAGCTTGGGAGGAAATTCACCTTTCAGCAGGACAATGATCCCAAGCACAAGGCCAAAGCAACATTGGAGTGGCTCAAGAACAAAAAGGTGAATGTCCTACAGTGGCCCAGTCAAAGTCCTGATCTCAATCCCATTGAGAATCTGTGGCAGTATTTGAAAATTGCCGTCCACAAGCGTCATCCAACCAACCTGAACAACCAGGAACAAATCTGCCAAGAAGAATGGGCCAAAATCACTCCGACACTGTGTGCAAAGCTGGTACATACTTACCCCAAAAGACTTAAAGCTGTTATTGCAGCGAAAGGTGACTCTACCAAATATTAATGTGTGGGGGTTGAATACTTATGCAAGCAAGATATTTCAGTTTTTTATTTTTCTTAAAAATATTTCCCAACATAAAACCAATGTCACCTTACAATAATTGATTTTGAGTTTCAGTGTTTTAAAATAAAATATGAAAACAGAACGAAATTTCAATGTACCATTTGTAATTCAGTAATATGAGAGAATTGGTCAGGGGTCTGAATACTTTTGCAAGTACTGTATATATATATATATATATATATATATATATATATATATACAGTACTGTGCAAAAGTTTTAGGCAGGTGTGAAAAAATGCTGTAAAGTAAGAATGCTTTCAAAAATAGACATGTTAATAGATTATATTTATCAATTAACTAAATGCAAAGTGAGTGAACAGAAGAAAAATCTAAATCAAATCCATATTTGGTGTGACCACCCTTTGCCTTCAAAACAGCATCAAGCATCAATTCTTCTAGGTACACTTGCACACAGTTTTTGAAGGAACTCGGCAGGTAGGTTGGCCCAAACATCTTGGAGAACTAACCACAGTTCTTCTGTGGATTTAGGCAGCCTCAGTTGCTTCTCTCTCTTCATGTAATCCCAGACAGACTCGATGATGTTGAGATCAGGGCTCTGTGGGGGCCATACCATCACCTCCAGGACTCCTTGTTCTTCTTTCACGCTGAAGATAGTTCTTAATGACTTTCGCTGTATGTTTGTGGTCGTTGTCATGCTGCAGAATAAATTTGGGGCCAATCAGATGCCTCCCTGATGGTATTGCATGATGGACAAGTATCTGCCTGTACTTCTCAGCATTGAGGAGACCATTAATTCTGACCAAATCCCCAACTCCATTTGCAGAAATGCAGCCCCAAACTTGCAAGGAACCTCCACCATGCTTCACTGTTGCCTGCAGACACTCATTCGTGTATGCTCTCCAGCCCTTCGGCGAACAAACTGCCTTCTGCTACAGCCAAATATTTCAAATTTTGACTCATCAGTCCAGAGCACCTGCTGCCATTTTCTGCACCCATTTCCTGTGTTTTCGTGCATAGTTGAGTCGCTTGGCCTTGTTTCCACGTCGGAGGTATGGCTTTTGGCGCAAGTCTTCCATGAAGGCCACTTCTGACCAGACTTCTCCGGACAGTAGATGGGTGTACCAGGGTCCCACTGTTTTCTGCCAGTTCTGAGCTGATGGCACTGCTGGACATCTTCCGATTGCGAAGGAAGTAAGCATGATGTGCCTTTCATCTGCTGCAGTAAGTTTCCTTGGCCGACCACTGCGTCTCGGTCCTCAACGTTGCCCATTTCTTTGTGCTTCTTCAAAGAGCTTGGACAGCACATCTGGAAACCGTTGTCTGCCTTGAAATTTCTGCCTGGGAGAGACCTTGCTGATGCAATATAACTACCTTGTGTCTTGTTGCTGTGCTCAGTCTTGCCATGGTGTATGACTTTTGACAGTAAACTGTCTTCAGCAACCTCACCTTGTTAGCTGAGTTTGGCTGTTCCTCACCCAGTTTTATTCCTCCTACACAGCTGTTTCTGTTTCAGTTAATGATTGTGTTTCAACCTACATATTGAATTGATGATCATTAGCACCTGTTTGGTATAATTGTTTAATCATACACCTGACTATATGCCTACAAAATCCCTGACTTTGTGCAAGTGTACCTAGAAGAATTGATGCTGTTTTGAAGGCAAAGGGTGGTCACACCAAATATGGATTTGATGTAGATTTTTCTTCTGTTCACTCACTTTGCATTTAGTTAATTGATAAATATAATCTATTAACATGTCTATTTTTGAAAGCATTCTTACTTTACAGCATTTTTTCACACCCGCCTAAAACTTTTGCACAGTACTGTATATACCTTTCTGATAAATTATTTGTTTCACTATTTCCGTGATACATCTGTCGACCAAATTGTGACCACATATTTCCAATAGGAAGCATGTGTGTCCCTTGTCACATCACAGAGATGCTTAAGCACATTTTCTGCTTCTGTGGAAAACTCTCCCTGCTGAATAAGACATTTCACATCTTGATATCAAAGCAATACTTCAACACTGTACTTGTACAAGCTGAAAATGAAGCTGTGAAAATGATTTTGGGTTAAACGGTTCTGAATAGCAAAATAAAGATCGCTGAGATTTAGATAGATTAGGGAGTGGGTGGTGAGGACTATTGTGCTTATTTTTTGTGCTGCCGTAGGGTAATTGCACATTATACATGATTATGTACACACGCACACACACACAGTTATCAATCCTTTATTCAATTCCAGTCCACAACGTGTTTCTGGTTTTTGTTGCAATCAAGCTGTCTGTTAGTTAATCTGCTAATTATTTGATTATCAGGTACTGCATCTTGAAATAAGGGCATCATTTAAATCATCAAATAAAAATACCCCTACAAATGTCTCTTAAAACTTTCAATATTTTAAAATGCACAAATAATTAGATCAATCAAGCAATTAAGACCAGAAGTGAAAACCAAAAACACTTTGGCCCTCGAGGACTGAGATTGAATACCTCTACCCTATATGAATGTGGGATTGAATACCCCTACCCTATATGAATGTGGGATTGAATACCCCTACCCTATATGAATGTTATGGTTGCCAATTTTTATTTTTTTTTATTTTTTAAGTCAACCGTTGTGTTAAGAGCACAATTCAAGGAGCATACATTTTGTTAAAATACTGCAGCTTAAAATAAAAACACGCAGTTCTAAAATAACATACTTACTGTAGTACATTGCTTCAACTTAATCATGGACCTGACAACTTCATTCCTCTGTGAAACATTCAAGTTCCCTCCATCCTTCTGGACCAACCATCTATGGACTGCCTATAAAAGGAGCATCTATTTATGTGCTGATCTCTCCCTGGGTTTATATTACAGGTAAAAGTTACTAATAGGAATAAAACCTTATGAATACCTGCAAAACATGAAACCAAAAGAGCAGGATGACAGCATTTGGGAAAACATCTCTCACAGCATTCATTTCCTTCATGTCCTTGTCTATCATTATACATCTGTAAGAGAATTAGATCAATTAGATCAGCACTAGGTTTCTAATTTGCGATTAGCGGGTGGGTCAAAGTTTTGATTTGGGCCAGGCCTTAGTGCTCAAAGGCATTGAACAACTGAAAGATGAAACATAAAACTGAGTCACTCTGCATCAGCAGTTGTTGAAGTATAATTTACCCCTAATCTCTTGGATAATAGCACCTGATAAATGACTAATTAAAAACAATTACCTTGGTGTGAACTCATTTAGGGCATCTTTTACCTTCTGCAGACACAATCCAAGATTCTGACTGTTTTCTTCACTTAAAATAAAGAATGCAACAGGTACACGACGACCTGCTTCACTCCTAACAATTAGGGCATACAATGCAAATGCATATGCAGCCACGCCTTTATATGTAGCATCTAAAAAAATAATGTCTTTCCCATGTTTCTGTAGCTGTTGAAGCTGCCACTCCATGGATAGGACGATCATGAGTGGTTGTGAAACACTGCGAGCTAAAGGCTGATAGAACAACACGTGGTCTTTAAGATCTGTTTTGAGAAGTTTATCTACGCTAGAAGAATCATCATTATCCAGATATAGTCTAGCGAGATACTGTTCTTAATCACTTTCACATCGTGGGGTGTGACAAAATATCTACGGTCACACAAATCGTCAAAACCTTGCTGTTTTGCCCACTCTGCTGCCCTAACAGCTATATCAGTTGGTCGAAGATCTTGGGCCAAATATGTTTCAATTAACCTGAGAATTTCAGGATTATGAATGGGCTGAATATGAACAACACATCCTTTGAAAGCAGAGTCACTTATAAAATTAAAACTAACATATGCCCTACAACCGTTGGCTCTTGTTTTCCAGGGAATTCCAAGTGATTTTCCTTTTGGTTTATTTGCTCTTTCACATCTATAATATACTGAGTCTTCAGCTTGACGTCTTCCTGTAAAGAATCCATCTTCATTACAACTAAGTTCTTCCAAAACTTCATGGATGAAATCTGATGTTTGGGTCCACCTCTCTCTTTAACGAATCTTCAATGGATTTAATCCAATATTGGTCCATCTGTATGAAATACAATTTGATGTTTTTGTTTTGGTAATGTATAATTTTACAAAATTAATGATATTAAGAAGAGCAGATACACACAAAACTGTACCTGCCTTCCAGGAAGATAACACATAAACCTGCCTTCCAGGAAGATAACACATAAGCCTGCCTTCCAGGCAGATAACACATAAACCTGCCTTCCAGGCAAGCTATAGGCTGCACTGACTGACACCTGCCTTGAAGGCAGCTATGGACTGCACTGACACCTGCCTGGAAGGCAGCTAGACTGCACTGACACCTGCCTGGAAGGCAGCTATGAACTCTTGAATGAATTATTTAGTTCAAGTTGTTATCAGTTTCAAATTTTACCCAGTTATGTCTCTTTATATGAATAGGAGTTGACGTATTCCTGCTCAATCAGTTGAACGTGATTGGCTTTACTCTGGGTTATGTATTTTAATACAAAATACTGTTCATAGACTTTCAGTAACAGGATTCTGTGTTTTTTTAGATTGCCATGTATTGCCCATTTTGCAGAAGCAATCTGGGTGCAGTGAAATGTTTTTGCTGTGCTTGTGGAAAGTCCGTGCAGTTCCTGCATGAAACAAGCGCAGGTGTAGAAAGCACACCAGGCACTAGCAGTGTTCCCGAGGATTCACCAGGTAAGAGAAATTACTGTTCCAATGTAGTTTAACAAGGCATCTACAAACTCTTTGTGTGTTTTGTTTTTATTTTAGTATTCACTTTTAAACGATGTTTGTGTGAAGCCAGGAACAGACATTTAAATCTTACTCCAATGAGATATAATTTTAAATTGAAAAGAAGTATACAATGCATAAATAATGTGAAATCCGTAGTTACTCCAGTTGGTTACTCTTGGTTGTTTATTTACTATCTATTTGGATAATTTAAGGTAAAGCTTTAATCTCAATGTTTTACAATTACTAATTAGTACTCCATGTTTTTCTAATCCATATATACAGTGACTTGCAAAAGTATTCAGACCCCTGACCAATTCTCTCATATTACTGAATTACAAATGGTACATTGAAATTTCGTTCTGTTTCTATTTATGTAAACTGTAATTAAATCTAAATCTGATTATAACATACATTTAACACTTATTTCAGATCACAGTTTTGGACGGATCTATTGAATGATCTGCGAGTGAGGTCTTTTGGCAGCCATGAACACATGTGCTTGCTTCATTTCACGTTCATGGAAACGGACCTTGAGGAGTGCAAACAGATGTGGAACACGCACACTATCCGAGCTTCATGACAGTCCCATTGTCCATCAGGCATACCGCATGTGTTGTACAATCTACCTCACAGGTTTGTACTGTATGTCCGGTCACATAATCTCTAGGCACAGCATTGTACTTTTCTTCTCCTACAGGAGGGATTGGCAGCTTTAGTCCTCAAGGGCCACAGGGTCTTCTGGTTTTCATTTCACCTCAGATCTTAATTACTGAACTAATTATTTAGATAATTGTAACATTACCTTTTATTTTTGATCTGAAGCATTTGGTATTTGAAAGATACTCATAAAACCTGCATCAATCTGTCTCTCGCTGATTGGAGCCTATTGGTGACGGGCAGGAAAGACATTTTATAAAATAATAGGTTTATTTGGAATTTAAACAAAAGACTGGCATGAGAACCAAACACACACTGTATTCCAATTCATCTGAACAGACATAGAATGCAAACAGGGAATAGACAACCCAATCAACTTTGTGCATATTTGCACACAGTCCCGCACAATTTTAGCTATAGCACAATAAAGGGGGATTGAATGACTTCTTGATGTAGGACAAAAAAAGAAATGTCACAACAGTCTGCACATCCATACTGTTAAGTTTAGTATCATGTTGTATTTTGCTATAGGACCTTTAACATGTTGCTATTGCTGGTTTGATGGAAGGAATTGTGGATTTCCTGTTTCAGTGGAGATATTACAAGAGTTTGCATCAGAAGAGTATTTCAGAGAAATACAAAGCCAGCACAACATACCACAACTTGACAGCTGGAAATCAGCAGTGGACAACTATGTACAAGAAATTGCTAATGTTTGAGTCTCTCATCACCTTCTGCCACCTCAAAAAATACCAAACAACTACTTAATTCTTGGGGGCCTGGGGGCCTTAATTAAAAAGGGTGAAGAGCCTGTTGCTATCTTGATTATGTTCTTATGTTCATTTTTATTTTCACTAATCAAAGTAACCAAATAACAGTTTCTCTTATTACATGTATTCCATGTCAGCACAACAGCATCCAAGACACCATAATGTTGCTATGTATAACTACAGCTTTTATGTTAAGGGAAGCAACACAAAAAGTCACATAGCATGTCTGCAGCAAAAAGTGAAGAATACAACAGATTATACAATAAAAACTGTATTCTCTTTTATAAAGTGTACAACAAAAGTACTTGTGCGTGTGAGATATCTACCATTGAGCTATAGGTAGTTTACTATATGTTTGATAAAGTATTAGCATCAGCTCAAGTACTGTGGAAAGGTTTATACTACTTTTATGAACTGAAATTGTGCTTTGGATAATTAACATCAATATTACTGACAACTATTTTTAGTCAAGGTTTTCAGGGACCCTAGTTTTAAAAAAACAAAACTATATTGCTAAATGGTATAAAATAAAACAGCATGTACAATTACAAGACGAAGACTGAATTTTCAGTTTGTAGTCTTCAGTAGAACAAACTGTGGCTGATAAAAAAAAAAAAAAAGGATTGCATGTGTTAGTTCTTTATTCTTGACCCAAGATGCTCAACCTGCTGTCCTTCCAATCCATTACATTGCTGAATTTTGTGAAAACCAGTTCAATTACCAGATATAATTAGCTGGATCTACATAACAACTTAGGCGCTGGTTGTTTCAAATGAGTGCAACTGAATGGATTGGATGGGCCGCATGTTGAGTAACCTGGATTTAACCAAATTAATAACCTGAACTTAAGCAAATGAAAAACATGTTCAAAAGCAGAAAACCTTCAGACAGTTTTTAACCCTTGTGACAAAGACGACTGAGCGGTGACGTCACGGCAGAGCCAGGAAACACAGTACAGACAGAGACTTGGGGTTTTGGTGAAGCTGGCGCGTGATCGGCTCAGCGTTTAATAATCAAACAGAAAATAAAAGGTTTGTACACAAAACAGAAACACGAAACAGGACACGGCACTTGCGCCAAAATAAATAGACGAACAAAAGCGGACTATCAATTAAACAAGCGGTGGGCGGACAGACACACAAACACGGTGAGTAAATAACTAAACAAGTATCGTGCTGGTCCTCCAGCACGCGATAGCAATTGTTTTAAATACTCTCCTTCTCTCTCTCTCTCTCTCCGTTCTCCACTCAACGAACACACAACCCGAGTGAGTGAAAACATACAGCTTTTATGCAGTTGTACCGAGACTTCGATTGCTAGTCAATCATTCAATTGGAATCTCGGTACAACTGCACGTGAAATAATTAAAGTGCAATTCCCGTGCTCACATATTATTACTTTTTACTTGCACGTGATGTGATTTGTGCCCTCCTCGTGCCTAAATACAAATCTACAATTTAAACACATGTGAAACACAGACCAGCTTATATCCCGTGTACCAATGCCTATACACCAACATTTACACACAACACGTAACACAAAATACACACGGGGGCACTTTGCCACATATACCCCCTTGTGCAAAGCACACATGGCCTCAATGGCCACCTCCCCCTCAGTCCCAAAGTCCCGGAAGAGGGAAGCAAGTTGTTTCTGGGGGTGGCCATGGTGAAATGTCTGGCACCCCCAATTCTTCAGTGGCTGGCAGCTCCCTCTTCGGGGCTTCAGCCACACTATCTCCTGCCGCGAAAGTGCAGCTGGGGAGCTGGTCTCCTGACCTCCCCCTTCTTCATGGCCGGCAGTTCCCCTCCGTGGGGCTCCGACCACACAATCTCCGGCAGCGAAACTGCTGCGGGGAAGCTGGTCTCCTGACCTCCCCCTTCTTCATGGCGGCAGTTCCCCTCCGTGGGGCTCCGACCACACAATCTCCGGCAGCGAAACTGCTGCGGGGAAGCTGGTCTCCTGACCTCCCCCTTCTTCATGGCGGCAGTTCCCCTCCGTGGGCGCCGGCCACCCAATTCCGGCAGCGAAACTGCTGCGAGGGAGCTGGTCTCCTGACCTCCCCTCCTCCGTGGCCGCTAGCTCCCCTCCGTGGGGCTCTGGCCACCGTGTTTCCTGCCACGGAAATGCGGCTGGGGAGCTGGTCTCCTGACCTCCCCCTTTCTTCATGGCCGACAGCTCCCCTTCATGGGGTTCTGGCCATAGTGTAGCGACCCCAGGCGAAGCAGGACCCTCGACTACCCCAGGCGAAGCAGGATCCCTGGCGACCCCAGGCGGCGGCAGCGGACCCTCGGGGAGGCGGCGGCAGCAGCAGCGGACCCTCGGGAGGCGAACTTCGGGAGGAGCCCCTGGCCATAGAGGCGGCAGCGGGAGCTCCACTTCTCCCTCGTACCCTGTACCCTGTGTGGAGCAAAAGGCAGCCCCAGGCGTCGCGGGCGACAGGCAGCCCAGGCGTGCGGGCGGCTGGCAACCCCAGGCGATGCGGGCGGCTGGCAACCCAAGCGTCGCGGGCGGCTGGCAACCCAAGCGTGCGGGCGGCTGGCAACCCAAGCGTGCGGGCGGCTGGCAACCCAAGGCGATCGCGGGCGGCTGGCAACCCAAGCGTCGCGGGCGGCTGGCAACCCCAGGCGATGCAAGGCAAGCATCCTTGGGCAGCGAGGCAGGCATCCTTGGGCGGCGAGGCAGGCATCCTTGGGCGGCGAGGCAGGCATCCTTGGGCGGCGAGGCAGGCATCCTTGGGCGGCGAGGCAGGCATCCTTGGGCGGCGAGGCAGGCATCCTTGGGCGGCGAGGCAGGCATCCTTGGGCGGCGAGGCAGGCATCCTTGGGCGGCGAGGCAGGCATCCTTGGGCGGCGAGGCAGGCATCCTTGGGCGGCGGGGCAGGCATCCTTGGGCGGCGGGGCAGGCATCCTTGGGCGGCGGGGCAGGCATCCTTGGGCGGCGGGGCAGGCATCCTTGGGCAAGCGGGGCAGGCATCCTTGGGCGGCGGGGCAGGGAGTCAGGACTAGCTGGGGTGCAGGTGTTGGCCCTCTTCTCGGCCTCTGCGGCGGGCGGTTCTTCCCGTGCTTCCCTCAGCAGCCTATGCAAGGGCTGCCGAGGACCGCCAGCATCTAGTCCGGGTCCTTCTGGTGAAGGGAGAGGCAGCTCCTGCTCCTCTCCTCGTGGCGGTGGGGAAGTGATACCAGCAGGCATTCATCCTCTGCTGGTTGGGGAAGTGTTACCAGCAGGCATTCATCCTCTGCTGGTGGGGAAAGTGATACCAGCAGGCATTCCTCCTCTGCTGGTTGGGGAAGTGTTACCAGCAGGCATTCATCCTCTGCTGGTGGGGAAAGTGATACCAGCAGGCATTCCTCCTCTGCTGGTGGGGTTGGCGGAGGCAGAGGCAGCTCCTGCTGCTCTGCTCCTGCCAGTGAAGGTGGCGGAGGCAGAGGCAGCTCCTGCTGCTCTGCTCCTGCCAGTGGAGGTGGGGCGGCGTGTAGTCTCCTGGCGGCGGAGGTGGGGCGGCGTGTAGTCTACCCTTGTTTCAGGGGACTGGTGCGGCCCTCCCTCTCTTGCAGGGGACTGGTGCGGCTCCACCTCGGAAGGGGAGACCAGCAGGCATTCACCCTCTGCTGGTGGACAGGGACCCAGCAGGCATTCACCCTCTGCTGGTGGACAGGGACCCAGCAGGCATTCACCCTCTGCTGGTGGACAGGGACCCAGCAGGCATTCACCCTCTGCTGGTGGACAGGGACCCAGCAGGCATTCACGCTCTGCTGGTGGACAGGGACCCAGCAGGCATTCACGCTCTGCTGGTGGACAGGGACCCAGCAGGCATTCACCCTCTGCTGGTGGAGGAGGCAGAGGCAGCTCCTGCTGCTCTGCTCCTGGCGGTGGAGGTGGCGGAGGCAGAGACAGCTCCTGCTGCTCTGCTCCTGCCGATGGAGGTGGCGGCGGGACCAGCAGGAATTCACCCTCTGCTGGTGGAGGTGGGAGCTGCAAGCAGTCCTCCCATGGCAATGGAGGTGGAACCAGCAGGAATTCACCCTCTGCTGGTGGAGGTGGGAGCTGCAAGCAGTCCTCCCATGGCAATGGAGGTGGAACCAGCAGGAATTCACCCTCTGCTAGTGGAGACTGGGGCTGTGGGCGCTCTACCTTCCCCTTTTGGGCTGTGGGCGCACCGACTCCTCCCTTTTGGGCTGTGGGCGCACCGACTCCTCCCTCTTGGGCTGTGGGCGCACCGACTCCTCCCTCTTGGGCTGTGGGCGCACCGACTCCTCCCTCTTGGGCTGTGGGCGCACCGACTCCTCCCTCTTGGGCTGTGGACGCACCGACTCCTCCCACTCAGGCGTGGGACGTTCGGGCTCCTCCCACTCAGGCGTGGGACGTTCGGGCTCCTCCCACTCAGGCGTGGGACGTTCGGGCTCCTCCCACTCAGGCGTGGGACGTTCGGGCTCCTCCCACTCAGGCGTGGGACGTTCGGGCTCCTCCCACTCAGGCGTAGGGACGTTCGGGCTCCTCCCACTCAGGCGTGGGACGTTCGGGCTCCTCCCACTCAGGCGTGGGACGTTCGGGCTCCTCCCACTCAGGCGTGGGGCGTTCGGGCTCCTCCCACTCAGGTACTGGAGAGGGCAGCGACTGCTCCTCTCCCTCTTGCTCACTGGAAGGCACCCCTCCCATGTCTGCAGCTAGGTACCCCAGCACCACCGCGGCAAGGTCACGAACTGATGCCGGGTTGTGCTGTTGCTCCCAGTCCTCCCATCGTTCCCCATCTCGCATCCGCAGTGTGTTAATAACCCAGGGGAGGTCACTGGCGAAGTTCCCCTCGGGGTGCACCAGCCAGTCCCATATTTCCCGGGACGGTGGGGAACCCGGTGGCAGTGGGGGTAGAGGGGTGGCTACTGATGCTTGGGGTGACAGCTGCTGCTTTCCCTGAGCCCACGTATCACGGGCACCCTGCCCGTTGTGGCTGTCCTCCTCCCAGCCCGGCATGCAGGGCGAGTGCTGCAGCTGTTGTTGTTGTTGCTGCTGCTGCTGCTTCCTGCAGCTCTTTCTCCCCATCCTCGTTTTACTGCAGCAACAAAACAAAAAACAAAAAAACCCTACTGGCAAAACTGGAAAAAAACTGCGGTACCCGCTCTGGCCTGAGTCCTGGAGGCGCTGTTATCCCGGTTCTGACACCACGTGTGACAAAGGCGACTGGCGGTGGCGTCACGGCAGAGCCAGGAAACACAGTACAGACAGAGACTTGGGGTTTTGGTGAAGCTGGCGCGTGATCGCGCTCAGCGTTTAATAATCAAACAGAAAAATAAAAGCGGTTGTACACAAAACAGAAACACAGGACACGGCACTTTCGCCAAAATAAATAGACATAAACAAAAGCGGACTAACAACTAAACAAGCGGTGGACGGACAGACACACAAACACGGTGAGTAAATAACTAAACAAGTATCGTGCTGGTCCTACCAGCACGCGATAGCAATTGTTTTAAATATCTCTCTCTCTCTCTCTCTCTCTCCGTTCTCCACTCACGAACACCCAACCCGAGTGAGTGAAAACATACAGCTTTTATGCAGTTGTACGAGACTTCGATTGCTAGTCAATCATTCAATTGGAATCTCGGTACAACTGCACGTGAATTAATTAAAGTGCAATTCCCGTGCTCACATATTATTACTTTTACTTGCACGTGATGTGATTTGTGCCCTCCTCGTGCCTAAATACAAATCTACAATTTAAACACATGTGAAACACAGACCGCTTATATCCCGTGTACCAATGCCTATACACCAACATTTACACACAACACGTAACACAAAATACACACGGGGGCACTTTGCCACATATACCCCCTTGTGCAAAGCACACATGGCCTCAATGGCCACCTCCCCCTCAGTCCCAAAGTCCCGGAAGAGGGGAAGCAAGTTGTTTCTGGGGATGGCCATGGTGAAATGTCTGGCACCCCCAATTCTTCGTGGCTGGCAGCTCCCTCTTCCGGGGCTTCAGCCACACTATCTCCTGCCGCAAAGTGCAGCTGGGGAGCTGGTCTCCTGACCTCCCCCTTCTTCATGGCCGGCAGTTCCCCTCCGTGGGGCTCCGACCACACAATCTCCGGCAGCGAAACTGCTGCGGGGAAGCTGGTCTCCTGACCTCCCCCTTCTTCATGGCGGCAGTTCCCCTCCGTGGGGCTCCGACCACACAATCTCCGCAGCGAAACTGCTGCGGGGAAGCTGGTCTCCTGACCTCCCCCTTCTTCATGGCGGCAGTTCCCCTCCGTGGGCCGGCCACCCAATTCCGGCAGCGAAACTGCTGCGAGGGAGCTGGTCTCCTGACCTCCCCTCCTTCGTGGCCGCTAGCTCCCCTCCGTGGGGCTCTGGCCACCGTGTTTCCTGCCACGGAAATGCGGCTGGGGGAGCTGGTCTCCTGACCTCCCCCCCTTTCTTCATGGCCGACAGCTCCCCTTCATGGGGTTCTGGCCATAGTGTAGCGACCCCAGGCGAAGCAGGACCCTCGACTACCCCAGGCGAAGCAGGATCCCTGGCGACCCCAGGCGACGGCAGCAGCAGCGGACCCTCGGGAGGCGAACTCGGGAGGGGAGCCCCTGGCCATAGAGGCGGCAGCGGGAGCTCCACTTCTCCCTCGTACCCTGTACCCTGTGTGGAGCAAAAGGCAGCCCCAGGCGATGCGGAGCGACAGGCAGCCCCAGGCGTGCGGGCGGCTGGCAACCCCAGGCGATGCGGGCGGCTGGCAACCCCAGGCGTCGCGGGCGGCTGGCAACCCCAGGCGATCGCGGAGCGGCTGGCAACCCCAAGCGATGCGGAGCGGCTGGCAACCCCAGGCGTGCGGGCGGCTGGCAACCCCAGGCGTGCGGGCGGCTGGCAACCCAAGCGATGCAAGGCAAGCATCCTTGGCGGCGAGGCAGGCATCCTTGGGCGAAGCGAGGCAGGCATCCTTGGGCGGCGAGGCAGGCATCCTTGGGCGGCGAGGCAGGCATCCTTGGGCGGCGAGGCAGGCATCCCTGGGCGGCGAGGCAGGCATCCTTGGGCGGCGAGGCAGGCATCCTTGGGCGAAGCGAGGCAGGCATCCTTGGGCGGCGAGGCAGGCATCCTTGGGCGAAGCGAGGCAGGCATCCTTGGGCTAA
Organism: Acipenser oxyrinchus oxyrinchus; assembly: GCA_030684275.1. Taxonomy (NCBI): domain Eukaryota; kingdom Metazoa; phylum Chordata; class Actinopteri; order Acipenseriformes; family Acipenseridae; genus Acipenser; species Acipenser oxyrinchus. The sequence continues at coordinate 23,018,226 of CM060258.1, read as the reverse complement.
GCGGGGCAGGCATCCTTGGGCGGCGGGGCAGGCATCCTTGGGCGAAGCGGGGCAGGCATCCTTGGGCAGGCGGGCAGGCATCCTTGGGCAAAGCGGGCAGGCATCCTTGGGCAGCGGGGCAGGGAGTCAGGACTAGCTGGGGTGCAGGTGTTGGCCCTCTTCTCGGCCTCTGCGGCGGGCGGTTCTTCCCGTGCTTCCCTCAGCAGCCTATGCAAGGGCTGCCGAGGACCGCCAGCATCTAGTCCGGGTCCTTCTGGTGAAGGGAGAGGCAGCTCCTGCTCCTCTCCTCGTGGACGGTGGGGAAGTGATACCAGCAGGCATTCATCCTCTGCTGGTTGGGAAGTGTTACCAGCAGGCATTCATCCTCTGCTGGTGGGGAAAGTGATACCAGCAGGCATTCCTCCTCTGCTGGTTGGGAAGTGTTACCAGCAGGCATTCATCCTCTGCTGGTGGGGAAAGTGATACCAGCAGGCATTCCTCCTCTGCTGGTGGGGTTGGCGGAGGCAGAGGCAGCTCCTGCTGCTCTGCTCCTGCCAGTGAAGGTGGCGGAGGCAGAGGCAGCTCCTGCTGCTCTGCTCCTGCCAGTGGAGGTGGGAGCGGCGTGTAGTCTCCTGGCGGCGGAGGTGGGAGCGGCGTGTAGTCTACCCTTGTTTCAGGGGACTGGTGCGGCCCTCCCTCTCTTGCAGGGGACTGGTGCGGCTCCACCTCGGAAGGGGAGACCAGCAGGCATTCACCCTCTGCTGGTGGACAGGGACCCAGCAGGCATTCACCCTCTGCTGGTGGACAGGGACCCAGCAGGCATTCACCCTCTGCTGGTGGACAGGGACCCAGCAGGCATTCACCCTCTGCTGGTGGACAGGGACCCAGCAGGCATTCACGCTCTGCTGGTGGACAGGGACCCAGCAGGCATTCACGCTCTGCTGGTGGACAGGGACCCAGCAGGCATTCACCCTCTGCTGGTGGACAGGGACCCAGCAGGCATTCACCCTCTGCTGGTGGAGGAGGCAGAGGCAGCTCCTGCTGCTCTGCTCCTGGCGGTGGAGGTGGCGGAGGCAGAGACAGCTCCTGCTGCTCTGCTCCTGCCGATGGAGGTGGCGAAGGCGGGACCAGCAGGAATTCACCCTCTGCTGGTGGAGGTGGGAGCTGCAAGCAGTCCTCCCATGGCAATGGAGGTGGAACCAGCAGGAATTCACCCTCTGCTGGTGGAGGTGGGAGCTGCAAGCAGTCCTCCCATGGCAATGGAGGTGGAACCAGCAGGAATTCACCCTCTGCTAGTGGAGACTGGGGCTGTGGACGCTCTACCTTCCCCTTTTGGGCTGTGGACGCACCGACTCCTCCCTTTTGGGCTGTGGACGCACCGACTCCTCCCTCTTGGGCTGTGGACGCACCGACTCCTCCCTCTTGGGCTGTGGACGCACCGACTCCTCCCTCTTGGGCTGTGGACGCACCGACTCCTCCCTCTTGGGCTGTGGGCGCACCGACTCCTCCCACTCAGGCTGTAGGACGTTCGGGCTCCTCCCACTCAGGCGTGGGACGTTCGGGCTCCTCCCACTCAGGCGTAGGACGTTCGGGCTCCTCCCACTCAGGCGTAGGGACGTTCGGGCTCCTCCCACTCAGGCGTAGGGACGTTCGGGCTCCTCCCACTCAGGCGTAGGACGTTCGGGCTCCTCCCACTCAGGCGTGGGACGTTCGGGCTCCTCCCACTCAGGCGTAGGGACGTTCGGGCTCCTCCCACTCAGGCGTAGGGACGTTCGGGCTCCTCCCACTCAGGTACTGGAGAGGGCAGCGACTGCTCCTCTCCCTCTTGCTCACTGGAAGGCACCCCTCCCATGTCTGCAGCTAGGTACCCCAGCACCACCGCGGCAAGGTCACGAACTGATGCCGGGTTGTGCTGTTGCTCCCAGTCCTCCCATCGTTCCCCATCTCGCATCCGCAGTGTGTTAATAACCCAGGGAGGTCACTGGCGAAGTTCCCCTCGGGTGCACCAGCCAGTCCCATATTTCCCGGGACGGTGGGGAACCCGGTGGCAGTGGGGGTAGAGGGGTGGCTACTGATGCTTGGGGTGACAGCTGCTGCTTTCCCTGAGCCCACGTATACGGGCACCCTGCCCCGTTGTGGCTGTCCTCCTCCCAGCCCGGCATGCAGGACGAGTGCTGCAGCTGTTGTTGTTGTTGCTGCTGCTGCTGCTTCCTGCAGCTCTTTCTCCCCATCCTCGTTTTACTGCAGCAACAAAACAAAAAACAAAAAACCCTACTGGCAAAACTGGAAAAAAAAACTGCGGTACCCGCTCTGGCCTGAGTCCTGGAGGCGCTGTTATCCCGGTTCTGACACCACGTGTGACAAAGACGACTGAGCGGTGACGTCACGGCAGAGCCAGGAAACACAGTACAGACAGAGACTTGGGGTTTTGGTGAAGCTGAGCGCGTGATCGCTCAGCGTTTAATAATCAAACAGAAAAATAAAAGGTTTGTACACAAAACAGAAACACGAAACAGGACACGGCACTTGCGCCAAAATAAATAGACGTAAACAAAAACGGACTATCAATTAAACAAACGGTGGACGGACAGACACACAAACACGGTGAGTAAATAACTAAACAAGTATCGTGCTGGTCCTACCAGCACGCGATAGCAATTGTTTTAAATACTCTCCTCTCTCTCTCTCTCTCTCCGTTCTCCACTCAACGAACACACAACCCCGAAAGTGAGTGAAAACATACAGCTTTTATGCAGTTGTACCGAGACTCGATTGCTAGTCAATCATTCAATTGGAATCTCGGTACAACTGCACGTGAATTAATTAAAGTGCAATTCCCCGTGCTCACATATTATTACTTTTTACTTGCACGTGATGTGATTTGTGCCCTCCTCGTGCCTAAATACAAATCTACAATTTAAACACATGTGAAACACAGACCCGCTTATATCCCGTGTACCAATGCCTATACACCAACATTTACACACAACACGTAACACAAAATACACACGGGGGGGCACTTTGCCACAACCCTGCAAAATAAAATTGAGCAAATGGTGATACATAAAATTTAAACATGTGTTTATGTGCAACCAAATCCAGGTGAATTCTGAATTCCAAAATCCATATTGGTTTTGAATTCTTCATAAGTGTTGAGCACAGGAAGCCTAATACCATTTGCACATGTGTTTGACATTGGGAAAGGCGATGACCTGTCAAAGTCAATATATGCGCGTGGCTGAATTCCTGCTGGTGGAAGTGATCAGAGTCCTGTGGTAAACAGGAGGATATCCTGGAGGGACACACCATCGTCTTGTTCTGGAATCATTAATAAACAATGCTTTAGAACTCAATTTTTAGTTACCTAATAATTCTAATCACTACAACTCCTTATTTTAAATCGGGATATAAAATATATTCTGTAATAATTTAACTCGAGACTTTTCACAAAAAATAAGTAGGATACTAATAAGAGATTGTTCTCACATTTTTTTTTTCAGCATTACATGTTGCTTTAATTACTTAGGTCTGTAACCCCTAGATATGCATGTACTCTATAAACTCACAAATGTTTATATAACCTTCAGAGTCTAGCAGGTAGTCTGCCCAGTAACCAATGATTCTGGTCTCATCCTGTCGTCTGTTGCTACCGACCGAACTTAGTTGCACATGGGAGAGATTTTGTAGCACGGCAGCTATTAACGTCTCCTCACTGTAGCACATGAACTCTGTAAATATTGTTGGGTGCTGTTCCAGGGCATCCAGAACATTCAGTGTTGCTAGTCCTTCCCTGAATCTAAAGCACAAATTCAATAGGCAGGCAGTCTTCCCAGCGACAGCGTGTGGAAGCGACATCGTGGGAGAAGTACAGTCATGGACAAGTACAGCGCAGTTAGAAGCAGAAAGGAGGAATTACATCTTTAAATTAAATCTGGAGTTGCTTCAATCAGAAAACACTGCAGCTTAAAGCTTTACAGCTGCGTGTATTTTTCTGATAAGCTGAAACTCGGAGCAGCCGATTCAAATTCTGTGGCGTTCTGAGACACGGGAGGAGGGGCGGAGCCCGCAGCACAAGCACAAACAAACAAAAGGCAAGCAGTCTTCCCAGTGACAGCGCGTGGATGCGACATCGTGGGAGAAGTACAGTCGTGGACAAGTACAGCGCAGTTAGAAGCAGTTGAAAGCAGGTTGACAGCTACAGAAGCTAAACTAAACTTCCAAAACCAAAAAACCAAAAAAAAAAAAAACCATGGTCTTCAAGCCAGTAATCTGTAACAACTGCATGATGTGGGAAATCCGAGAAAACCCAACAGAGCTCAACCAAGTTTGTGTAAAGTGCTGCACGATCCAACGATTAAGCCTGCTAGAAAAGGAGCTGGAGGAAATGAGACAGCAACAGGAGCTTGAGGAGCTGACATACCCACAATTCATGGAAGACTGCACCCCTAGCAGACTGAAAGCCACCAGGGAGATGGAAGAGAGTCGAAACAGCTGGGTTCAGATAGGCAGAAGCAGGGAAAAAAAGAAACTTCGTCAAACACAACCACCAGAAATCCAGACACCCAACAAATTTGAGCCACTTCAACATTTAGATGACCAAAACCAACATCAAGGGAATGAAAGAAACATCCAGGACGCTATAAACAGTGCTGACGAGGCAGCAAAAAGAAGGGAGGTCATGATTGTTGGGGACTCCATATTGAGAAACACAGCAAGTTCAGTTTGCAGTTTGGACCCCCTTACTACAACAGTGTGCTGCCTTCCAGGAGCCTCGGTCAAGCACATCACTGAGACAGTGGACAGGCTCCTAGAACGAACAGGAGACGACCCGGTAGTAGTCATCCAGATCAGTAAAAACAACAGAGACAGACCAAGATCCCTGTAAAACAAATTCAGAGAGCTAGGAAGGAAATTAAAAGACCAAAACTGTGGTATTTTCTGGGATACTGTCAGCACCTTGCAAAAGGACCATATGGACAGCTGGAAATACAAAATCAAAATGCATGGCTAAAATCGTGGTGCACACAGGAAGGCTTCACCTTTCTTGAACATGGGAACACATTCTACAACAAGGACTATCTATATAGGTGGGACGTACTGCACTTAAACAGAAAGGGAACCAATCTACTTGGAGAAAGGATCCTTGAGGAGGTCCAGAAGCATTTAAACTAGAAAGGAAGGGGGGAGAAAACAAAAGGGAGACCACATCAAAACAAGGGCAACAACTCAGGTAAGACAACTATTAAATGTATTTATCTTAATGCTAGAAGTATCAGAAACAAAATGTTAGAACTTGAAGCTACTGCACTAACAAGTAACTACGATGGGATAGGTGTCACAGAAACTTGGTTGTCAGAGTGATGGAGACGAATATAATATTAGTGGGTACACACTGTATAGGAAAGACAGGCAGGACAGAAGAGGCGGGGGGTAGCGCTATACATAAGAAATAGTCTTGAAGCCCAGGTGTTCAATCAGGACAAAGAAAACAATGCAGAATCAATATGGGTCAGAATAATGGACAAAAATTCAAAGGGCATAAGGAGCATGCTATAGACCGGCAAATTCAGACGCTGAGCAAAATAATCTGATATACAATGACATTAGAAATGTGTGTAGAAAAGGAGAAGCCATACTAATGGGGGATTTCAACTTCCCCCGTATAAAATGGGAGAACCCGATGGGGAGCACGACGAACGAAATTGAAATGGTGGAAATGACAAATGACTGCATCCTAACGCAATTTGTCAAGGCACCGACTAGAGGCGAGGCATGCCTTGATTAGTCTTTTCAAATAATGAAGACAGAATAACTAAAACAGAGGTCAAAGAGCCATTGGAAACTCAGACCAAAACATGGGCTCATTTGAAGTATTTTTTAAAACCCCAAAAGTAATGACTAAAGCTGAGGTTTACAATTTTAGAAAAGCAAACTATGAAGGTATGAAACAGAGACTAACAGAAATAGATTGGAGTAAAATAGAGAAAACATCCACAGAAAAAGGAAGGCTGTTTTTTAAAAATGTAGTACTAGAGGCGCAAAACAAACAATTACATCCCAAAAGTAGACAAATCTAAATCTAAAACAAAATGGCCAAAATGGTTTAATAGATCAATTAAAAAAAAAATATTCAGTGAAAAAAGGCACTTTACAGAGCGTTTAAAAGGGACCGGAAACAAAGTACAGAGAAAGAGTACTGGGAACTGCAAACACAAGTCAAAAAGGAAGTTAGAAAGGCCAAGAGAGAAATCGAAATCAATATTGCTAAGGGGGCTAAAACCAATTCCAAAATGTTTTTCCAATATTATAACAGCAAGAGAACATTCATCAAAGAGGAGGTTAAATGACACAAATGGCAAAATCATAGATGAAGGAAAAAAAAATAGCAAATATATTAAATAATTACTTTTCACAGGTTTTTACAAAGGAGGACACGGACAACATGCCCCACATGTCGACCTGTTCCTATCCAATTTTAAATAACTTTAGCATAACAGAGGCAGAAGTGTTAAAGGGACTAGGAGCTCTTAAAATAAACAAATCCCCTGGGCTGGATGAGATCCTCCCAATAGTACTCAAAGAAATGAAAGAAGTTATTTACAAACCGCTAACCAAGATCATGCAACAGTCTCTTGACACAGGGGTTGTACCGACAGACTGGAAAATAGCAACCGTAATACTGATCCACAAAAAGGGAGACAAAACCGAACCAGGTAACTGCAGATCAATAAGCCTGACTTCTATTATATGTAAACTTATGGAAACTATAAGAAGATCTAAAATGGAAAATTACCTATATGGTAACAATATCCTGGGAGACAGTCAGCATGGTTTTAGGTAAGGGAGATCGTGTCTAACTAACCTACTTGACTTTTTTGAGGATGCAACATTGAAAATGGATAATTGCAAAGCATACGACATGGTTTATTTAGATTTCCAGAAAGCTTTTGACAAAGTCCCGCATAAAAGATAAATTCTCCAACTGAACGTAGTAGGGATTCAAGGAAATGCATGTACATGGATTAGAGTGGTTAACATGTAGAAAACAGAAAGTACTGATTAGAGGAGAAACCTCAAAATGGAGCGAGGTAACCAGTGGTGTACAACAGGGATCATTATTAGGTCCTCTGCTATTCCTAATCTACATTAATGATTTAGATTCTGGTATAGTAAGCAAACTCGTTAAATTTGCAGACGACACGTAAAGTATTGCATGCAGGTAATAAAAATGTTATTATAAATATCATATGGGAGATACTGAAATTGAAGAAGGGAACTATGAAAAAGACCTAGGAGTTTATGTTGACAAATGTGGGGAAGCTATAAAAAAGGCCAACAAGATACTCGGATATATTGTGAGAAGTGTTGAATTTAAATCAAGGGAAGTAATGTTAAAACTTTACAATGCATTAGTAAGACCTCACCTAGAATATTGTGTTCAGTTCTGGTCACCTTGTTACAAAAAGGATATTGCTGCTCTAGAAAGAGTGCAAAGAAGAGCAACCAGAATTATCCCAGGTTTAAAAGGTATGTTGTATGCAGACAGGCTAATAGAGTTGAATCTATTCAGTTTTGAACAAAGAAGACTACGTGGCGATCTGATTCAAACATTCAAAATCTTAAAAGGAATAGACAATGTCGACCCAGGGGACTTTTTTGACCTGAAAAAAGAAACAAGGACCAGGGGTCACAAATGGAGATTAGATAAAGGGGCATTCAGAACAGAAAATAGGAGGCACTTTTTTACACAGAGAATTGTGAGGGTCTGGAACCAACTCCCTAGTAATGTTGTTGAAGCTGACACCCTGGGATCCTTCAAGAAGCTGCTTGATGAGATTCTGGGATCAATAAGCTACTAACAACCAAATGAGCAAGATGGGCTGAATGGCCTCCTCTCGTTTGTAAACTTTTTTATGTTCTTAATACCATTGTATTTCTCATTCACTAAAAGTCAAAATGATGTTAGTAGGTATATTACTATAATGGAAAAAACAAATAGAATATTTTTACACAAAAAAATAGTTGCCTACCTTTGAATTGAGAAATGATTTCGGTAAATAATGTACCATTGCAAGTAATCTTTTATGATCCTTTCTTTTGCACCTAAACTCTGACGGTACCGGAAACATCCAGCAGTCTGCAACATGGTACTGTGCTTTTGTACCAAGTCTCTCAGTTCACTCAAAGATTCAGCTTCGTCTAGCTGTTAAAAAAAAAAAAATTTGGTTGTAATGTGTTACGACAACACTGATTACAGCAGCAGTGCAGTATTGCAGTTCAAGTACCTATTACATTTTGAAAGCCACTGTTTGGAAACATCTTACTTTATACTATTTAAACAAAATTAGTTTAGATAATAAACCTTTACCATAAATAACTACTATTGGGCACATTATCTTTTTACCTCATGAAGTGAGGTTTTGATCTTTATCCACAATGACTTCAATTGTGGCTGTAAAATCAGGGTGATTGGCTGTGTGGTGGAAAAGGTCTCGAGAGAAAACGTGGACCTGGACCCCCATGAACCACAGAGACTGCAATCATCTTCCCAGCTTGGTAGTATTCGTCATCCCTGGCAGCTGTGTGAACCACACAAATTAACACAGGTTAATCATTTCAGCATGCTTCTAGTATTATTATTAGTATTATTATTAGTATTATTATTATTAATTTGGCTGACACCTTTATCCAAGGCGACTAACATATAAGTGCTGTATATACAATGAAGTATCATAGATTCACAAGTAACTGTAACTAAGCTACATAGTTTAATAAGACTGATCTAATGAAGTTAGGAATACATCACCTAAAAGAAATAAGAAGTACAATGCAAAGTGCGCAATGAGCCAACGAAGAGCAAGATAATTATGATTAGACAATCATGACTTAAGAACATGTAGCAAATCCATGAATATATGGAAAGATGCTTCTGTAGAAGATGTGTAACAGTACAATTCTGATTACAAAATGAAGGTTTCAAATTAGAAAAAATATATACAAAATAGGAAAGAAAACTGAAGAACATTTACCTGCACTGTCAAAAGTGAGATACTTGGTGCTCCCGAGTGGCGCATCCAGTAAAAGCACTTGCGTAGAGTGCCGGATGCGCCCTATAGTCTGGACGTCGCGAGTTCGAGTCAAGGCTATTCCTTTGCCGACCGAGGACGGGAGCTCCAAGGGGCTGCACTCACTGGCTGCTGCCGCCCGGGGAGGGAGGGTTAGGTCGGCCAGGGGGTCCTTGGCTCACCGCGCACCAGCGACCCCTGTAGTCTGGCCGGGCGCCTGAGGGCTTGCCTGTAAGCTGCCCGAGAGCTGCGTTGTCCTCCGACGCTGTAGCTCTTGGGTGGCTGCATGGTGAGTCCGCAATGTGAAAAAAAAAAAAAACGGTCGGCTGACGGCACACGCTACGGAGGACAGTGTGTGTTCGTCTTCGCCCTCCCAAGTCAGCGCAGGGGTGGTAGCGGTGAGTAATTGGCCATTCCAAATTGGGAGAAAATAATAAAAATAATTGGCAAAGACTAAATTTAAAAAAAATAAAATAAAAAAAATAAAAAAAAGTGAGATACTTGCTGTTTGGTGGACCGTCAAATATTCTTCTTCCTTTGAGGCAAGGAGTGACAAAAATTCCCTTTTGGGGCCACCAGTGTCAATAGCTTCCTCAGATTGCCCTGCATCATCTGTAAACATTACCAACATGTCAACTGCTGGATCATATGTTGAGCGTTTAAAACCAAGTAAGGCTCCATCCCACACATTGGCTCTGTTGAACCTGCAGCAGACAGTTCATCTGCTCTGTAAAATATGAAAAACAGAAAACAAAGAATATTTACCTGCACTGTCAAAATGAAACACTTGGTATTTGTTAGACCATTAAATAATTTACAAGCACTGCCATACACAATGTCTGTGCAAATAAATTAGCTTTTAAATGAGATCGTCAATAACATACATACTTCTTAGACGTGAAATTTCCAGTTTATTCAGTAATTTATGAATGATAGTGACGTTTCTAAACATTATGAGCGGATGAATCCTTCAAACAAATAAAAAAAAGGTCTGTGCAGAATGACATTCAATTACTTGATAAATGTAAATTCCCATTTGCTGTGGCCACATCAATGTCTTCTTCTGATTCAGAACTGCTGCTATCTATTACAACTGGAGCATACACATTTGTGTAATCACTGTAAAGAAACAGTTAGTGGAATGAACACATGAAAATTAAATACAGAGAAAAAAACTATTTAAAATATTTGGTTGTGCAAGGTATAGAAAACTAAGTTTGTTTTTTTTTTTTTTTTTTTTTTTTAAACATTACTTTTTAAATGTTTGACCAAGAAAAAGCAAGCTAAAATAGGCTATGTAAATCATTTTACCTGTAGAAGTTGTGTTTTACACCAGTTGACGGTTCCGATATTCTTGCATACTCCTTCAATTTAAAACAAGGTTAGATGTATCACATGCAAAGGGTGTTTAAACAACCCAGGACTTATTAGTCATATTAAATGCATAAATGTTTTAGTGAATTTTAATTCCCACCATAATTAAATGCTACAGAAATCTAGCTGTTCACCACTGCTAAGTGCCTATACCAACAACACATACCTTTACACTTTCCGTTCCTGTTTCAAGGGAAATTCTGGAAAATAAATATCAAAATTTGAATTCACTTAAGACTTTAAAGAATGTGCAATATATTTGTGTTTGTCAAATATGCAGTATGGAGCTGCATACCCATCAGTAATTCAAAAAACAGTGTAGTAGCATTGCCTTCGATGAAGGTGTCTGCTAAATGTCTGCAATAACAATAACACTGTATTGATAAATAATGTATAAAAACATACCTTTCTACAGTTCCTTTTGTTTACTGAATTGGTGTACTCGAATCCTTAGGATTTTCTAATGGCTACAGAGAAATAAAATATACAAAACTAATCAGTGTTAGAGAAAATTAATGTACAGTACCATATCCAATTTTATAAACCTACCAGGGTATCTGAGGTTGTGAGGTCTTCTGTTTGACATGTACGATTTATAATGACTTCAGAGTCGTCAGCACCATTCCCTATAAAATTATTTCACGTTCAGTTTGAATACATTATCTCCTTTTAAAATACTTAAAGAAATTTGGCTTTCATCAGAATTAAATACTTTTCATCACCATATTTTGGAAATTTAAAAGCATGGGCTTTGTATTCCAGATTTTGTATTTGAGCATAATTCACTGGTCACTTACAAAGGCTTGATTAGTGCAGAATAAGGGGGATTTAATTTAAGGAACGGGGGTGCTTGTGTACACAGAATTAGAGACAAAGCTGGAAGCTTGAGATGAGTAGAGCTGGACAAGACAACGACATATAACACTCTGAACTCTCATGTCTCACCGGGTCAGGCAGCAACTGGCTGCTGGCCTTCTAAAGAATGAGAGACAGAACAAATAAGGACAAAGCTCTCAGTCCAGGTCGGAACCAGGCAGCGTCTCTTAGCTGCTGGACGAACAAGGAGAATGAGAAGACAAACATAAAAGACACTCTCGATGAGAGACATAAAAGACAAAGGGATAGATCCGTCACTACTCAGTGCAGCATCCCCAGGCAGTGTGGCTGGCAACTGGGCGGCGTGGAGAGTTAGGATAAAAAGTCTTGGGTCCGCGTTGGAGACACGAAAATAGAGAACCCCCCACCCCCCCCGTGGCGGGGCCCGGCTCGGCAGGTGGGGACTTGGCCAGCCAGAAAGGGCAGAAAGGTGCTTGGACCTGAAAAGAAACAAGGTAGATGGGATAGCAAGGTTGTGGCCTTGGTGAGGCTAGCGCATGAGCTGCGACAGAATAGCTGTGGCCGGGGGTCCCCTCTAGCCGGCGAGGGATCCCTGTGCGGACGGAGCGGTATTAGAAATAAGAGGAAGTGGAGGAGGAGGAGGACAAAAACAAACACAGACGAAGGGCGGAAGCAGTGCTAGGTGTATAAATAGAAAAGAAGGAGAGATTGACATGCAAGCTATCTAACGGGATTGCCCATACCGCTATGGTCACGCCCTATTTTACCTGACCAGTGACTTGGGCAGGAGGCGTGAAAATCACTCCCCCCCCCCCAAAAGGACCCCCGGCTCCCCGCAGCACCGCACCGTGAAGATAGGGAAGAGACCGCTGAGCTGCACATAGATAAGAGGAAGCTGTAAGAAAGAGAAAATACAGGGAGAGGCTAGTAATGACGACTAGGGATTGGAGGCCATCCGTGCTGTGGAAAGGAAACCCCCTAGTGGGGAAACCTTGGTGGACCTGGCGGAGAGGGCGCCCCCACTCCGGGCATACTAACGAAGGACTTTTGAGCTGCTGCAATGCCTGAAGGGACTGAAGGCGGAACTGATACTGGATGTCTGATAGGTAGTTCCTGAGGAGGAAGGAGCCAGGTTGAGAGACAGACTCAGATACGTGATAAAGGCCAGCAGGTGCTGAAGATGGAGTGAGAAATACGATTCTGGGCATAGAAGGGGTGACGGAGGACCAGGCAGTAGAGTAAGCTGAGTGTGTGGATGGGGCTAGAGCACTCTCCATAAAACAGCGGGCCGACTGGAGGAGACCAGAGAGAGTGGAGTTTAGTTGAATATTAGCTGGCTGAACGAAGGCACCTGCTGTGGGCTGGGATCTGCTCCTGGAATTAGGTGGTGGAACTTCAGGACCTGCCGGTGAGATAAAGCTTAGAGGCGTTAAGGGACCCGGGGATGTGGCGGGCCCGAATAATGACGTTATTGGACACAGAGATCCAGACCAGGTGACGAAGAAGCTGCATGATTAAGTGGGGTGATGAGCGCCCTTTTTTTTTTCTCGCAGATTTGAGAGAGATCGGAGCGCTTGAGGCCTAGAGCTGGGAAGCTGGAAGTTGATGGAGTTGAGAATTCTGCACAGCGAAGAAATCCAAAGGCGGCGGTCAGGCACAGGGTTTCCATGACAATGTCGTCGAATGGGTTGAAGCATCCTTGCCGGAGAAGGTCTGTTGAGATTGGTTGTCTTGATGGAGAGGTGGGGGGCAGGCTTTTCTCCATGCCTCTGAGCATTAGGCGGATCTCTGGAACGGACGAGAGAGGAGGAGAGGAGATCGATTGAAGGCGAAATTGATACTGAATGCCCGCTAGGTAGCATCTAAATAGATGAGGGGGCTAAACGTAGAGACAGCCTAAGGTGAGTGATGAAGGAGAGGAGGTGCTGTAGGTTGCAAGAGGTATGAGAGATCCGATTTTGCGCGCAAAAGTGAGTAACTGAAGGCCAGACAGTCGAGTAGGAGGAACGGGTAGATGGGGTGAGAGCATTCTCCATGAAGCCACGTGGTGATTGAAGGAGGCCGGAGAGAGAGTTATTCAGTTGAATATTGTCTTGCTGAAGGGGGGGCTGGAGGCGGAACTGGTGCTGGATACCTGTGAGATCATTCCTGATCGATGAAGGGGCCAGGTTAAGGGATAGCCTGAGGTCTGCGATAAAGGCAAGGAGGTGCTGAAGGTTATAGGAGGTGAGAGAGATCCGATTCTGGGCACAGAATGTGGAAAGGAAGACCAGGCAGTAGAATAAGAAGAGTGAGTGGAAAGGGCGAATGCATGCTCCCTCAAGCTGCGGGCCGACTGGAGGAGGCCGGAGAGTGTGGAGTGTAGGGAACACCAGTTGATTGAAAGGAGAAACTTGCCGCGGGTTGGGGTCTGCTTCTGGGACCAGGCTGTGAAACTTGTGGACCATCACACAACCTCCACCATGTTTAACACTGGGCATGTGTTTTTTTTTTTTTACTGCAAGGTGTAGTATTCTGTAGTAAAATACTACAGCTGGCCAAAGTCCAGTATCTGGGTGCATGGAATGGTTCACAAGACCTCATGGTTGATATGGCTTGACGCTCCAAGTCTATCCATTGTATTACCCTTGATGTCCTGGTAACTGTTGCCTTTTTTTTTTTTTTCCCCCCACTGGTAAATTGACTGATGCTGTCATGGTAAGTTTACAGGGTGCACTCTGTTCCTTTAGGAGTCCTGCAGAGGAAGTGCTTCACGAGAGCAGTAGACATAGTACTTCCATGGTCAGGTCATTGACTAGACAGAGCAGCCTTTTCTGAGGGTAGAGATTAAAGAGTGAAGGATGACTATTGATATAGGGAACCAGGAGGGAGCAACAGGGGGGGGCTCTTGAGGATCTATGAGTGTCAAGCAAACTGAAGGGACGGAGATGAGGCGGCAGAAATACTGAATTCTGGAGATGTAGCCTTTAGCGGTAGTGGGAGCTAAGTGAAGAGAATCCCTTGCATGGGCGATGGAGGCTACAATCCGTTGTTCATTAAATCGGAATGGGATGTATTTTGTTTTGAGTGCAGAAAGTTGTAAATGTTTTCCATCCAGTGGTAAATGAAGATTTGGTAGCTGGGGCTAAGGGTGTGGCCATGTAGTGATGAGCAGATTGCAGAAGGTTGGAGAGTGTTGTATTTAGTTGAACGGCAAATTTTGGTGTTGCAGAATTTGATGAGGGCTGAGGTGGCAGCTGGACCTGAACAAATATATGACAGACTGCTGAGTTGTTTCTGGAAATGAAGGCAGAAAGATGAGATGCCGACCATCCTGTGTTAGTTAATACGGGATCGATCGACGGTTTGCTAAGAAATAAATAATGTCCGTTTCGAATGGAAAAGGTGAACTTGTAATCAGAGGTTTGGGTTTCACAACTCCAGTCATTCTCCTAATAGTGGAACTCCTTAAATTATAAATCAAAGCAGATTTCCAGTCTCGTACCGTGTATTAAAGCTTGTAGTATCTGAGAGGATGAGCGGAGAGACTAAATTGCTGAGGAAATCAAGCCGCCGTGTGTGTATTTTTTTTTATTTTTTAGATCCAGGTATTGGAGGAAAGCTGGAGCGTTGGAAGCTCTGGAAGAGAACAGTTGCAGATTTGAACAGTAAACTAAAGCAACTTTGTATGCTGCAATAGGAGCAGATCTGAAGAGGGAGCTGAGATTTGCTGTAATGAGGGGATATTAACAGTAGAGGCAAGATCTGCTGAACGGGCAGAGATCTGAGGGAGTAAACGATGGAATGCTGTCAGTAGTGTGCAGTGGCCTGCTGTAGAGAGCAGAGAGCTGCTGAAAGCAGTGGAAATTGGTATATGAGAGTTAAGGCGTTTTAAGATGATGTCGGAGATGGGGCTGCCATTGGGCAGAGATGAAGAATGCGTAGATCTGAGGCTGCTGCAGAACCTGAGAGGAAGAGAATGCGTTGCTCGGAGGCTGCTGCAAAACCTATTGATTTGATCAGGAGCAGTCTAAGAGCAGTCTATTGTGGTGTAGGAGGACGCTTTGACTGAAATGTTGATAATCGTAGGACATAGTTTCCGTATGTGCCTGGAAGCTCAAATTGAATGAAATGGACTTTGAAAATTGTATTAGCCTTGATGAAGTTGGGGACAAATGAGGAAGTGCAAATTCGTGAACAAGAAGGTTGCAGGAATGGCCTGATGCGGGGAAGCTGGAAATTAATGTGACAGTGGATTCTTAACATCTCAGAAAGCTGATAAGCTTGGCTTCATGACGAGGTCCTCAAGGGGAGGGGCTTGGATTTGAAAAATTCAAGTTAATATAATGTAGCAAAAGAGGTTGAGGCAGGAGGGTACTGAGAATCCCTTGGAATAACTACGAACTGCAGGAATTGATAAAGTTTGGAGTGTGCGAGATTCGCAGCAATAGCAAATCAGCTTAAATTATGTAGAGCTTGTGGTGTTATGCTGCCTTGAAACTATTGGCTTCAGTGAAGCAGGGTAGCATTAAAATCCTCATCTATGTATAAAACATTTGCTTTAGAACAGTTACTGATGATATAAGTAAGTTAACGTAGGTATAGAAGATGAGCCTGGAGTATTTAGAGGTCACAAATCGGCGAGTTGAAGCTCTCATGTTGCAAAAGCGCAGCAGCAGGAGCCAGAAGATTGCAGTAGTGAGGCACAGGCTCGCATTGCCTGTTAAAGCTGCCTGGTCGCCGTAGCAACTTACCACTCCCAGTAGTCACTCGATGAGGCGTTGCCGTCTTAACCATGGTCTGTGAGGCGCCGAGTTGCAGTGCAGCAGTGACGTTGGAACAGTCTTTCTGATGAAAACGCAGACCAAGTTGAGAATGTTGCTGTGCTTTGAACGGCGCAGACTGAGCAGGTAGGAAAATAGCTGATACTATCTTGCGAGCGCTGAGGAGAGAAATGCCCTGCAGTGAAAGGAGCGAACAACAAAAACAAACACTGACCCAAAAACAAACACAGACGAAGGGCGGAAGCAGTGCTGGGTGTATAAATAGAAAAGAAGGAGAGATTGACATGCAAGCTATCCAACGGGATTGCCCATACCGCTATGGTCACGCCCTATTTTACCTGACCAGAGCAGTGCAAGCTATTGGCAGAGAGACTGGAACTTGAGAAACTGAACTGCCCCACCCCACCCCCACCCCCACCACCTGGAGTAATTTGCATGGCTAATCCCGACCCCAGAGAGCTGCCAGGGGGCTAGAGAAGCCAAATACAAACATACAAATTGGAAGCTCAGCGAGGAAGCGCCCTCTACAGCGTCCACCGAATTACACCTAAAGGTTAACATTTAATTAATTTACTCTAAATGGAATTTAAGAAACTTCCCTTTTTAAACATTTTGTATGTAATATTTAAACATAGACATACCATTCATGCACAAATCTTCACAAATCAGGGTACAAATATACAGTGCAATTCGTTTGTAGGGCTTTCCAACTGCCTCCTTGTATCTTTGGATAGTGAAAGGTGTGTCCGTTCCTGGAATATTCACAATTTTACTTCCATCAGGATACAGAAGTACGTATGGGTCATCAGACAGATCCTTGTATACAGTATGGCACAAATAACTAAATGTTATCTTGTACAATATATATTTTTTTCAGTAGCTGTAAAAGTAATACAGTGCCATGGCAGAATAAAATGAGCACCTGTCAAATTAATATATATATATATATATATATATATATATATATATATATATATATATATATATATATATAAACACAGGACACCTATTTGGGCTGTTGGTGCAAGTGTGATCTGGCTTGCTCATTAAATATTTAGTGAGAAAGCTGTGCACAGCTCCACAAGGTGGACAGTAATTTCCAATCTGATCCAAGTGAGCTCCACAAAACGGACAATACATCACCAGTCTGGAGTTCTACATGCACAAAGGCATTTGTATAAATTACATTTAAGTAACATATATATATATGGATTAGAAAAACATGGAGTACAAATGGTACTAATTAGTAATTGTAAAACATTGAGATTAAAGCTTTACCTTAAATTATCCAAATAGATAGTAAATAAACAACCAAGAGTAACCAACTGGAGTAACTACGGATTTCACATTATTTATGCATTGTATACTTCTTTTCAATTTAAATTTATATCTCATTGGAGTAAGATTTAAATGTCTGTTCCTGGCTTCACACAAACATCGTTTAAAAGTGAATACTAAAATAAAAACAAAACACACAAAGAGTTTGTAGATGCCTTGTTAAACTACATTGGAACAGTAATTTCTCTTACCTGGTGAATAATATCGTTATGGCGGCCGTTTAAGACATCATCGCCTAGGGGTTGCAGGCCCTGACCACAAATTGTCTTCGCTATTACTCCAAACCAAATCAACAACCGAGGTATGACACAGGCCCGGTTTTTGGGAAGGAACCGCATAACAGTCTCGCGTTTTGATTGGTCCATGTCTGTCACATGAATATGTCGTCACACGAGTGGAAAAGCTTGCAGGCATTTTTAACATTGTGATCAGAGAGAGAGAGAGTGATCTGCTTTCCACAACCTTTCCATTAAAATATAATGTGGTATTACGCTGTACTGATATAACAAACTATGGGCGATTACTTTATATGAATTATCATGTTATGCACAAATGTAAGAATTGGCTTTCTGTGGTGGTGTACTTTTTTCTTTCAAGTAGCATATATCTATAATCGGTTTTGCGATATATTTTAATATAAAATGTATACACTGTTGCAGTTTTGTTAGAGGATACATTAGTTTATCTCTAATGTAATCACAGTTTTACATATAGACTGCCCCTGTTTTCATTTACGTCGCAAATTCTGGGCCGCTTTGGTTTTTAGATAACGTCCCAAATTCTGGGCCGCTTTGCATTTTCGAATTCAGCCCAGTTTTGGGGACTCAGCTGACAGCAGAGTTTCTAAGTCATCCATGCACAGTTTACTATAAACTGGATCGTGAATTCATTTGAGAGTAACCCTTAGTACATGAATCAAAGTTAATGTATTTTTTACTCTCCCCAGAAAACATTTAGGAACATGGTATACCAAAAAAAAAAGGACATCTCATTTGCTTATGTAATGTCCATCAATATATAGTGAGGCGTAGGGGTTTATCAGAACTTCTGGGAGTGCCCTTCAACAACTTCAAATAAATCCTATTGTATTGTATTAGTCAACATTTCCCTTATCTATTCCTGATAGTTTATACTGTAGGTCAGGGGTTTTCAACCTTTTTTTGAAACTGTACCCCTTCTATCTGGAGGTTTCAGCTCGAGTACCCCTTTACAATTTTCGCTCATCTGAACGGTACCTCAGTTGCAATAAAATGGAGAATAATCTGATGAACCCCCCCCTGTTTATTTAATAAATTTGGCTGACAAACTGCTGGTTTAGGACACAACAACAAACAGTAGGCTTAATTCTTAAAACTTTTAACTACAAGTATTTGGATGCACAGAATTAAAAAGACAAGTATTGGGTTAGGAGCACACCTATTTTTTTGTAACTTTGACGGCCTTTTTTAAATTTTGACAGCCTTTTGTAAAAGTGAAGGCCTTTTGATACCCAGCATACACTGCAATACCCAGCAAAGTTATACACTGATATTCTGATAGCACAGCAATTCAAATGAAGTTTGTAATTGGTTGTGTTCCTCAAATACACAATAAAAAGTGATATTTATAGGATATACAGTTATACAGCGATACAGTGGTTTCGGACATCTAAGAACAGGTACTGCGAGCATCTGGATTCATACCCAGAGGTACTCTGTAGCCTCCTAGGACATTCACAGCTTGTTTGACACCCTCTTGTAGTTGCCCGTTTCTGCATATAAAGCAAAATGCTGTTTGTCAATCTCTCTTTTTTCTTATAAATCAGTCTTTGCAGGAATCATTCCAAAAGCACTTGAATCAATTAGGGACTACCAGTCTGACACTACAGGCCTTTAAATTGCAGTACCAATTTGCAAGTTGCTAAGTGGTTGCGTTCCTCAAATTTGCACTGCAAAGTGATATTTTAAAGAATAGGGTATATAGTGCTTTTTTTCGCCTCTGCTCGCGTTTGGTGCAAAACTATGCTCCGATGCACTCAAGCTGATACTGTGATCACAAAACACTTGGAATGGACTTAAATTGGTGCTTCTGTTGCACAAATACACTACAAAATGTGCACATTTCAGGTCTTATATATAATGGACATTTTTTGTATGTATTTTGCTCTAGGAAATCGCGGTCGGGGGTCCTCCTGTCGTACCCCATGAGTCCACAAATCCTGGGTCAACAAACTCGCTAGTACTCTCTTTTAGATGCACAACAGTCTTAACTAAAGAAAATGGGTTCCTTCGAGTTCGTATGACCCACGACCGCCATTGGTCGAGCCTTTTTATAATGGGATTTGCCATAGGAAAGGGGGTGGTCTCTTAACGTACCCATATCTCCACGACCCCTGGGCCAACGAACTCAGAAGGGCACTCTTTGCGTGCACAAGAGTCTTAGCTAAAGAAAAACATTGGCCACGGGTTCATACGCCACCCCACTGCCAGATGGTGGGCGTTGCCCCAAAGGGATTTTATAATGGGATTTCCCATAGACATTTTTCAGGGTGCTATATCTCGGGTTCCGGGGGTCCCCGAGACTTGAAAATCGGTCCACCTCGGGGCCCCCTTCGATCCCTCCAAGCGATGTGTCCCCAGCTAGAAAGGACACCAGTTTAGACTTTTTTTGCCAACCTGGAGCTCAAAAGCTACCTTGACATGCCATCATGCTGAAAATGTGTACATTTGTTGAAAATGTAGCATTTGAAAACGGGTGGCTCCCTGTGAAAGAGGGCCCCCAGACATGACCCTAGGAAGTTCAACCCGGTTTCTAGGCCCCGGGGTCATGGAGATATGGACATTTTTGGACATTTGTGGGGTTAGGAACTTGATATTTTTTTATGCGGCGGGGCCCCATGGGGCCCCGCACTAGGAGTCACCATTTTCATGGTTCAGATGCCAGGATGGCTTGGCAAAGTGAATTTTTTCGTTATGACATGAGTTTTTGGGTGAACCACCACACCTTTTAGGGGGTGGTTTGGGGTGCTCCCCTGAGTCTATATCACTTTGAATGGTGGTTCTACATGCTCGGGTTCGAGAGATATGCCTGAAATGTGCTTTTCAACCCTGCCGTAGACATGAATGAGGCTGAACGCCCTGAATGCCCTGAAAATATTTTTTGCAAAAAATTGCTACGAAACTGGGCATGTTACATTCAGGCTGGTCTAGAACCATTCGAACGGTGGTTGTAGGTGCTCTGGTTCGAGAGATATGACTGAAAATGTGTTTTTTAACACTGCCATAGACATGAATGGGGCTGAATACCCGAAAATATATTTTGCAAAGGGTGAAAGCGTGCTGGGGTTGCATGGTGGTGTGTGCATGTAGGGGTTGCATGGTGGTGTGTGCCTGCAGGGGTTGCATGGTGGTGTGTGTGTGCAGGGGTCTTATGGTGGTGTGTGCGTGCAGGGGTTGCATGACGGGTGTATGCGTGCAGGGGTTGCATGGTGGTGTGTGCGCGCGGGGGTTGCATGGTTTTACACGTGTGTAGAGGGGAATTGGAGTGCAGGTTTTGCGCAAAAGAGGGGCGGGGAAAAGACTGGGAAGGTTAGGGTAAAAGAAAAATTACTACAATCATTTATTCTCACTTTCGACTCCCAGTCTCCTTTCCCCCACTTTATGATTTTATTTTGTGATTATTTAATTATTGTCAAAATAAACGGCCTTCATCTACTCACAGTTGCAGTCTCATTTCTGTCCAAAAAGAACCTGAAACACTACAATATATTGATGGACGTTACATAAGAAAATGAGATGTCCTTTTTTCGGAATACCATGTTCCTTCCCAAAAATGTGTTTTAATATTAGCCTTTAATAAAGGAAAATGACTGCTTTAATTTTCATGTATCTATTTCAGTGCAATGTAGTTTCTTCATGTATACGTTTTTTTAACATTTACATTTTATTTCTGTTTTTTCATAAAAAATAAAAAAAAAAGATTTCTGGGGAGAGTAAAAAATACATTAACTTTGATTCATGTACTAAGGGTTACTCTCAAATGAATTCACGATCCAGTTTATGGTAAACTGTGCATGGATGACTTAGATACTCGGCTGTCAGCTGAGTCACCAAAACTGGGCTGAATTCGAAAATGCAAAGCGGCCCAGAATTTGGGACGTTATCTAAAAACCAAGGCGACCCAGAATTTGGCACGTTATCTAAAAACCAAAGCTGCATAGAATTTCGGACGTTTGCGTGCTTTTTGTTTTTGTGTTTCTCGTTTTGTGTTGGGTCACACGCAAAAAAAAAAACACTCATATAATAATAGACGTATTCCTGCAACTCAACTCAGACGCACGAAAAGCACAGCGTGTGGTTTTCACTAACTCTACTGCGCATAAATGATTTTTTTTTTCTATGTGTAAATATCGGGACTTTCTTCCTATGCATTGGGACGCGGGACATTTGCTAGGAAATCGAGACTGTCCGGACCATATAGGGACTGCTGGCATGTATGCACTTGTAAATCTGCTTCGCGGTAACAAGAATATATTTAACAAAGGATTTCCGCTCAAAAAATCGTTAGTATTACTTTCACTCACTTTTCACTTTCACTTGTCCTAAACCATTTTCCCAGGACTATTTTCAACATTTGCTTAAACGGTAACCACTTTATGGGGCACTACACCATTTAAATAAAAACACATGTCAACTTTTTTCACATAAAAAAGGCTTTTGCTTTTTATTAAAAAAAGACATGGTAATACAATATTATGAGTTGATGTGTCTATACATAAGAACATAAGAAAGTTTACAAACGAGAGGAGGCCATTCAGCCCATCTTGCTCGTTTGGTTGTTAGTAGCTTATTGATCCCAGAATCTCATCAAGCAGCTTCTTGAAGGATCCCAGGGTGTCAGCTTCAACAACATTACTGGGGAGTTGGTTCCAGACCCTCACAATTCTTTGTGTAAAAAAGTGCCTCCTATCTTCTGTTCTGAATGCCCCTTTATCTAATCTCCATTTGTGACCCCTGGTCCTTGTTTATTTTTTCAGGTCAAAAAAGTCCCCTGGGTCGACATATACCTTTTAGGAGTTTGAATGTTTGAAGCAGATCGCCGCGTAGTCTTCTTTGTTGAAGACTGAATAGATCAATTATTTTAGCCTGTCTGCATACGACATGCCTTTTAAACCCGGGAGAGCAACGAAGTGAAACTGTTCAAATGTATAGCAGACTAATAAACCAGTGTCAGCAATTGCACGTCTTTTTCATTAATATGATCTACTACAGTTATTATTCTTGTTTAAAAATAGTTTTTTTTTTAATCATTGTATATCAAGCAATAAAGTATGAGTCAATTTTAGCCGGAAAGTTTTAGCCTTCATACTGGCATTAACTTTGGCCAGTATGTAAATATAAGAATGATTGAAATTTCCCTGATTTCCGGGCGTTTTCTCCCTTTTTAATTAATTTTCCTTCCCCTTTAAAAAAGTGAGCGCAGAAAACATCGAGAGCCATGTTGCTTGGAATCAGGTAGCAACAATCTCTAAGGAAGTGAGTGTCAGTAACGAAACCACTAAAGACCCGTATTGTGTTGGGATACGGGACCTGCGCCATACGAGCGTGTTGACAAGGTTTCATAGTGTATCATTAAAAATGGATTTTGAGGAATTATTTGATGAGAGGACTTTCTCCTTTTCCGACTTCCAAGAGTTTACGGTATGTACAATAAAACAAATTACTAAAAACTTTTGAAAACAAGTAGACTAGGTTACGAGTGTTGCCTTAGCCGCCATCACCTTAGTTCCGTTTTAACTTTTCCGAATATGTGCTGTCACTTATATTCTTAATTTTTATTTTGGTGATGTCATCATAAAATATCTTCCAGCATTATTGATTTAAAAATAATGTCTTCTGATATGCTGGTGAATGTAGACATGGTGAGAAACTGTAAACAATGTTCTCTATAAAGCATGTAATACAAATGGAAAACAGTAGTATAATTCAAATGGAATATGGTATATTTTCGCTGACCCTCTAAAGTAGTAGACCCTGGCGTGATCCCTGCTCTTTCCCTGGTACCTTGCAGAGTTGCGAGCGCTGTATCTCTGAAGCAGACTGTACTCGATACCGCCGCTCTGACGGGGCCCGCTGCCGTGCATTTGCAAAGCAGTGAAGCTGGGCCTACCACCAACTCTGTACTGGTTATAATGAAAGCTGTCAGTTTCAACAACTGCCATGTCATTCACTAGTGCTTCCAAATTGTGATTTACAAACATGTTAAATAGTTAACTGTCAAATCGTACCGTAAACCTGGCCGTTGTGTATGGCATACTGACCTATCCTCGCAGGAATACACTGTCATTGTGTATCGCATACTGACCTATCCTCGCAGGAATGCACTATGATTTAAATGGTGGCCGTCAAATGTGCTCTTAATGTAATAATGAAATGATGGCATGTATATATTGTGTAGGTACATTGATTAGACTTCACCATTGTGTTAATATTTGAATACTTTACCCTGCAAAAGAGCTATTTACAGCAGTACTTATACTGCCGTGATTTGCACCACTAGAAACCAATCTATATTATTGTGACCGTCTCTTCATTGTCATTTAAAGTAGGAGGCTAGAAATCCCAAGTAGAAGGCAGTGAGGTATGGGGGTCCTCCCCCAGTGCTGGTGCAGGGGGGTATGGGGGTCCTCCCCCAGCACAGGTGTAGAGGGCAACGCCCCCCACCGAAAACAAATTTCAGGGGTTGCAAGGGTCTAAATCCTGCTTATCCTGGGCCTAAATATGTGCCTTAATAGGGACCCAAAATTCAAAATAAGTGTATAACTTTGTTAATTTTTTTAAATTATTATTTTAGGCGTCGATTTAAAGAGCAAGTAAAAGTACTTGTGTCTATGAAAAATAATTACAAAATAATCTATTTATATTAGAATTTTAAAACCATAAACTTGTCATAGCACACAGTAGATTTTAATTTTAAGCACAGAAAGTGGTGCGAGAAAGTCTGAACCAGACACCAATGAAACAGAGAAATTGAATTTCAGGCACAAAAACAAACAATATTACATTATATAGATACCATAATACCAAGTGAGATAGAAGAGAAAAATGTAAAGCAATTTAAATGTAAAGCAATTTCTAAATTAAAAACATAAGGTAAGAATCAGTATTAATTAGTGCTGGGACAAATATCAGAATATTCAAACTAATATTTTTTTTACATAAAAATTAGATGTTCATATTCCCTAGAAATGATACCTTGCACTTATTTACCGTCTTTGAAACTGCGACAGTTTCAAAAAATGGCAAATGAAAAAAAGCTCTGTGTGATATGCGAGATGAAAATATATACATATAAAAACACAGGATCAACACGGCAGCTCTTGAGCCTCTATTTAAAAGTTGAGGTGGAATTTCAAGTTGTGTTGGTAAAGTTCAATGTTCTCCACTAAAATCACGGAATCCGTGACACCCGTGACTTAACCCCACCCAGCCTTACTAAAAAGCAACCAAGTAAACGTGCGATTGATAATGATAGCAAGTCAACATTTGTGATGCCGTTTCTGAAGGACCCCTAAACTGGTTACTAAGCAACCCGGCTCAGGTCTTTTGTATGTTGGTTAAAATGCCACAATAAACTACAGTATTATTTAAGAACCACTAATTCATTAAAAAAATTAAATCGGAAAACACACACATGGTATTGAAATAATATTTCATAAACATTCAGGGAGTATCCATCATTTGTTTATTTAATAAAAATCGTAGTGTTATACCCCTTTGACGTAGCACCGTAGCAGAACCTCCAAAATAATAGCTGCTACTGCCAAATCATAGCAGTTAGCATCTCCTATCTAGCTATCTATATATAAAAATGAAACTATCCTGAGATTTTTGGAGTAGAGTTCTTGTTCATCACAAAGGCTGCATCCACACTGGACAGAGCGATACGAGCGAAGTCGCTGAATGTCAATCCACACCAGACGTGACTTAGACACGATCCAAAAGACCTGAAATAAATACATGACCCCACCCGTGCATTCCTATTGGTCATACTAGAGATGGGCTGTCCCATTACAGAACAGGTCTTGACCTCCAGCAACTCCGTTGTAAAATAAAGGTTGGACTTGTAAAATCTATAGATCAGAGCTACTGAATATCCCTATATATCCAACAGTGTTATTGTTATCATCATTAGTTGTTGTAGTAGTAATTGTACAATTGCAGTCGTAGTATTTTTTTTCGTGGTACCAGTAGTAGTAGTAGTAGTAGTAGGCACATAATGGTGACTACACCATACACCAGCTGTCAAAAGACAGCTGGAAAAAAATTCTAATTAGCACCCTTAAATACTGCAAATTAAATGTTCAAAACAAATGGGCGTGTGGTACAGAGCACGCCCACTAGAGCCCATAGGGCCCACTGGTCGACAAAAGCTGACATGTCACCAGCGGACTCCGCCTGGGCATGCTCTAAATTAACTCTGAACCGGACTAGTCGTCTGATTTGAAGCCTGGTACATCTGTCAGAAGACAGCTGGGCAATAGTAGTATAGTTGAACTGATATTTTCAACAAAATTATTTTATTGTTATACATTTTATATATACACTACCGGTCAAAAGTTTTAGAACACCCCCATTTTTCCAGTTTTTATTGAAATTTAAGCAGTTCAAGTCCAGTGAATAACCTGAAATGGTACAAAGGTAAGCAGTAAACTGCCAGAGGTTAAAAAAAATGTTTAGGTTACCAAAAACTGAAAAATAATGTACATTTCAGAGTTATACAAAAAGGCCTTTTTCAGGGAACAAGTAATGGGTTAACAACTTACAGCTGTTCTGCAGCAATGGAAGTAAATTAAGCCTTGAAAGTTGATGCTAACAATTCCTACAGGTGTCCCAACTTTTGTTGATTACTTACAAACCCTCTGTCTTTATAAAAGCAGTGTTGGAACAGACTGTGTTACTACACCCTCTTAAGCATTATTTGGACAGTATTGTACTGCAGGAAGTAGTATATTGCTATCATAATGGCGAGAAAAAGGCAATTAACAAAGGAAGACAGACAGACCATTATAACCCTTAAAAGTGTAGGTCTTTCCTTTAGAGAAATTGCAAAGAAAGCCAAGGTGTCAGTGAGTACAGTTTCCTACACCATCAAAAGGCACTTGGAAACTGGAGGAAACTGACAGGAAGAGGTCTGGCAGACCCAAAGCCACAACAGAATCAGAAGACAAGTTTCTGAGAGTCAACAGCTTGCGTGATAGGCGGCTCACAGGACAACAGCTTCAAGCACAGCTTAACACTGGTCGAAGTAAGCAAGTCTCTGTTTCAACTGTGAAGAGAAGACTTCGAGCTGCAGGTTTGACAGGTCGAGTGGCAGTAAGAAAGCCATTGCTAAGATGGCAAAATAAGAAAAAGAGGCTTGCCTGGGCCATGAAGCACCGCCAGTGGACTACTGAAGACTGGAAGAAGGTCTTCTGGACCAATGAATCAAAATTTGAAATTTTCAGTTCATCACGCAGGGTTTTTGTACGCCGTCGAGTAGGCGAAAGGATGGTTCCTCGGTGTGTGACACCAACTGTCAAACATGGAGGAGAAAGCGTGATGGTCTGGGGCTCTTTTGCTGGATCCAGAGTCGGCGACTTGTACAGAGTGAGTGGCACCCTGAACCAAAACGGCTACCACAGCATTTTGCAGCGCCATGCAATACCCTCTGGTATATACGCCTAGTTGGTCAGGGGTTCATCCTACAGCAAGATAATGACCCAAAACATACATCCAGGCTATGTCAGAACTACCTTAGAAGAAAAGAACAAGACGGTAGGCTTCAAATCATGGAATGGCCAGCACAGTCTCCAGACTTAAACCCCATCGAGCTGGTTTGGGATGAACTGGACAGAAGGGTGAAAGCAAAGCAACCTACAAGTGCAACACATTTGTGGGAACTTCTGCAACACTGTTGGGAAGAACTTTCCGAACAATATTTGATTTCCATTGTAGAAAGAATGCCACGAGTGTGTTCGGCTGTTATATCTGCAAAAGGCGGCTACTTTGATGAGTCAAAAATTTAGATTAAATTTTGTTAAACAAAATGATTCCATGATTTCTTTTTTATCTCCAATTGTTTATTTGCTCTATGCTTTAATTTCAGAGTACATTGAGACATTAAACTGCGTAAATTTCAATAAAAACTGGAAAAATGGAGGTGTTCTAAAACTTTTGACTGGTAGTGTGTATATATATATATATATATATATATATATATATATATATATATATATATACATACATACATACATACATACATACATACATACAGTGCCTATTGAAAGTCTACACCTTCTTTCAAAATGTTCACCTTTTGTTGCCTTATAGCCTGGAATTAAAATAGTGTTTTTTTTCATTTACCTACACATCCTACCCCACAACTTCTAAGTGAAAAAAATATTCTACAAATTTGTAGAAAATTAATTAAAAATAAAAAGTGAAATAGCTTGATTGGATAAGTGTCCACCCCCCTTGTAATAGCAATCCTAAATTAGCTCAGGTGTAAACAATCACCTTCAAAATCACACTAAGTTAAGTGGCCTCCACCTGTGTTAAATTGTAATGATTCACATGATTTCAGGATAAATTCAGCAGTTCCTGTAGGTTCCCTCTGCTGGGTAATGCATTTCAAAGCAAAGACTCAACCATGAGCACCAAGGCGCTTTCAAAAGAACTCGGGATGGGTATAAAAAAATATCAAAGGCCTTGAATATCCCTTGGAGCATGGTCAAGACGATTATTAAGAAGTGGAAGGTGTATGGCACCACCAAGACCCTGCGTAGAAAAGGCCGTCTCTCCAAACGGGATGACCGAGCAAGAAGGAGACTGATCAGAGAGGCTACCAAGAGGCCAGTGGCAACTTTGCAAGAGCTACAGGCTTTTATGGCCAAGACTGGTCAAAGTGTGCATGTGACAACAATATCCCAAGCACTCCACAAATCTGGCCTGTATGGTAGGGTGGCAAAAAGGAAGCCATTACTCAAGAAAGCCCACCTTGAATCCCGTTTGAAGTATGCAAAAAAACACTCAGGAGATTCTGTAGCCATGTGGCAAAAAGTTTTGTGGTCTGACGAAACTAAAATGGCCTAAAACTTTTTGGCCTAAATGCAAAGCATTATGTTTGGCGCAAACCCAACACAGCACATCACCGAAAGAACACCATCCCTATTGTGAAGCATGGTTGTGGGGATGTTTCTCATTGGCAGGGACTGGGGCACTTGGCAGGATAGAAGGGAAAATGAGTGTTGCAAAGTACAGAGAAGTCCTTGAGGAAAACCTGCTGCCCTCTGCAAGAAAGCTGAAACTGGTACGGAAGTTCACCTTTCAGCATGACACGACCCAAAGCACACAGCCAAAGCTACACTGGAGTGGCTAAGGAACAAACAGGTAAATGTCCTTGTTTGGCCCAGTCAGATCCCCGACCTAAATCCAATCGAAAATTTGTGGCATGACTTGAAGATTGCTGCCCATTAATGCTCCCTAAGGAACTTGACAGAGCTTGAACAGTTTTGTAAAGAATGGTCAAATATTGCCAAATCTAGGCGTGCAAAGTTGATAGAGACCTATCCCAACAGACTCACAGCTGTAATTGCTGCCAAAGGTGCTTCCACCAAGTATTAACTCAGGGGTGGAGACTTATCCAATTATGATCTTTCAGTTGATTTATATAATTTTTTTCTCCATAAAAATTGTGTTTCTTTACAAATTCCTCCTTTGATCCTTTTTATTAACTTTAACCCTTAGCGGTCCATTTATCAGCGCCTGTCAGGCGCATCCGGTCCAATTTATTTTCACCCGCGCTGTTTCTTTTACACGCGCTGTTTAAAAGTAATTTTATTCAAAGTAAAACAGGTTTAAAAGGCACTGCATATCAACAGGACACTCAGTACTGCATCTCCAGCCCCGCCCCACACCTTGTTTGCTGTATTTATCACATACCTCTTTATTATTATTATTATTATTATTATTATTATTATTATTATTATTATTATTATTATTATTTATTTATTAGCATATGTGAAAGCTATAGCGAATGAAAGGGTGGGGCGTGGCTGGAGATGCCTAGTGAGTGCTTTGTTGATATGCAGGGCCTTTTAAACCTGTTTGACTGTGGAAAAAAATACTTTTAAACAGCGCGTCTAAAATTAACTGCGCGTGTGAAAATAAATTGGACCTGACGCCCCTGACACGCACTTAATAAATGGACTGCAAAGGGTTAAAGTGTTCAGAACTAGTTGATGACAGATGCAAGCCAGGAAGGCGGGACATTGCCCAGCAGCACTGACAAATGTATTTAGGCTTCCAAGCCGTAGGCTGGGTAAGCCTATTTTTGTTAGGAATATTATTAGGCTTCCAAGCCAAAGGCTGGGAAGCTTATTGTTATTGCTGTGTTTATTATTATTATTATTATTATTATTATTATTATTATTATTCCGCACAAACAACATCACAGAGTTATGAAATCGCAAACGTAAGTAGATGCCTATGGCTGGACAACCAGACCGGCATCCCCACATGAAAAAGTCACATGGTTCGACCGCCATATTGGATCTCATGGAAAATTTGGTAATTTTTCAAAACTCTTACGGTTAAAATCAACTTATGGTGGAACTATGACAATGGCAGCAGATAGTGCAGCAATGGCCTATAAAAAACATATGTTCAATCGAAGTCGATTGAACACTTACTTTGCCCGCTACGCTGGATTGGCGCCAAATATTCAACAATCTTCTTGTCTTAAACCGCAACGTCAATCGACACCTAAATTGGCACGCATGTTCATGAACAAGTCCTTTCTACCGTTTGTAAAATCCATGCTTTTCACTAAAAACATGGCACAGGCAGCAAATAACCGCTTCACGACGGCTCTTTTCATACATTCGTGCATAAATCCAAGGTGCAATACACTACAGTCATGAAACTTTATATGACCATAGAGACTCACGTGAAGTACTGGTGATATGAAAATGACACACTTTGGTCACATGGTTTGGCGGCCATATTGATAATTGTAAAAAAACTTTTGCAACCCATAACAAGAACACCATTGCACTTATGCTCTTCAATGTCAACACAATTGTACAGACCATTGGAAAGTAATAACTGCTGAAGATTGAAACAGATTGGTCACACGGCGCGGCGGCCATATTGGAATTTACGTTGGAATTTTAACTCCTAGGGTGTGCCGACAGGGTCATATTTATAATGGAACACGTATGGGAGGTCATATGTGCTCTATGAAAAAACCTCTCCTAAAGGTCAGACGTGATGCATGACATCATCAAAATATGCAACTGGCAATAAAACTGCCTATAACTTATCGGCTGCACCAAAACGCACAGAATTTGACACGGATGTAGAGGACAATGGAATGTTGTGCCATGGTCAATATGGCGGCCTTTGGTCACATGGTGTGGCAGCCATCACGACGGCTCTATTTTCATAAATTCGTGCATAAATCCAAGGTGCAATACACTACAGTCATGAAACTTTATATGACCATAGAGACTCACGTGAAGTACTGGTGATATGAAAATGACACATTTTGGTCACATGGTTTGGCGGCCATATTGATAATTGTAAAAAAACTTTTGCAACCCATAACAAGAACATCATTGCACTTATGCTCTTCAATGTCAACACAATTGCACAGATCATTGGAAAGTAATAACTGCTGAAGTTTGAAACAGATTGCTCACATGGCGCATGGCCATATTGGAATTAACGTTGACATTTTAACTCCTTAGGGAATGCCGATATGGTCATAGTTATAATGGAACACGTATGGGAAGTCATATGTGCTCTATGAAAAAATGTCATCGCCCGTGACCTCTGACCTCTCCTAAAGGTCAAACGTGAACATTACTGGTAATAATGCTTTAGACCACTGACAGCTGCCATGCCACTGCAATTTTACCACTGCAATTACACATTCCGACCACTGCTGACAGCTGCCATGGCAACCATGGGAAAGTGAGCACAAAATATTTCTTCAAGTCAGCCATTGTTACACGCTGGAGGTAAGCTGAGACACTACTCATCTCAATACATAAATTATGTTTAATACGATATTCGTTTGGTTATTTGCATGTTTTATAGTGTTACACACAGTAAGTATTACAAAAAATGACTTCTCAGGTTGTACAACAATGTACTGTAAACCTATTTAAAAAAAAAAAAAAACGCTACTGCAGCTAAACAGAAGGTGCTCAAAAAAAAAAAAAAGATTGCACGGTTATTCACACACACACTAAGTATTAGAAAAAATGGCTAATCTCGGATTGTACACAAATATACTGTAAATCTATTTATTTATTTTTCAACGCTACTGCACCTAAACAGAAGCCAAAAAAAAAAAAATCGAAAAAAAAAGATTGCACGGTTATTCAGACACACACACACACTAATTATTAGAAAAAAATGACTAATCTCATATTGTGCAAAAGCTACTGCCCAGTCTGACCTTAAGTTAAAGGACCTGTGGTGTATTGTGTTCGTGATTTGTTTTGTTTATATTTGATTTTTGCTCTGTGAGCAAAGTGTTTGTTTAACCTTTTATTTTACTATTTAAAAAATTAGCACTCCGCGTCTTTTGCCTGCAATACTGCCTCTTTGTTTTTTTGTATGTGTTTGTAGTATAAACCTACTGCCACAATGTGTTGACAAGTCAATAGGAAAATTCAAAGTCTCGAAGTTATACGCAGTTTGTAAAACTTATGAACAAATTCTTTTTATTAAAGCTACCATGAATATAATTTCGGCAGAATGTTAATATATGACAGATGTCAGTTATGTTCTACTGTTTATTTTAATTATATTAAGGTGTATTTATAGGGCTGTGTTTACAGATATATCGGCTCTGATTCAGTAGTATCTACGTTTGGAATTCAAGTGAATGGGTATACTGTACTGACAAAAATACTTACTAATGTGGCATCTGTTGTTTTTTTTTTCTTCATAACTACATTCATAGTTATAATAAAGACTAAACTGATAAAAACCACAATCGCAAATCCTCAATAGGTGGCAACGAAGCAGCCAGTGTATTTAAAAGACGTATGGAGTTTTTTTTTTTTTCACTGATAACAATATACATGATTAACCAAGGTGTGCAATATAACTAGCTTATGTATAATGTATAATTAAGGTGTGAAATAAAACTGGGCTACTATTGATGTGCAATAATTACTATTTATGTGCAAACTATAATAAGTTTTTTTGATTCAGCCAGATAGAATGTTTGTTGGGCCAGATGGTTAGCTATTGAGTGCTATCATATAACTTTGGATTTATTTATTATGAAATAATTTGTTCTGTATTTGAGCCAACTCTCCAAAAGGTCTATTACCTGCAGAGCACAATAAATGCTCTATTTCTACTGTCTCTCTGGGTTCTGTTCCAGCTTCTTCTCTCCTCTGTCCTGTTTATAATTCCTCGGCATAGGATTCGAGTGGTGTTACTCATGAATCGTGCACATGTTATGTCCTAGTAGCGGTTTGCTGACAATTACATATGGTGAATTGTGTATTTGCCAAGCACCCCTGATAGCCAATCGTTACACTATTATCACTTTCTATTGCACATTAAATGATAGTGCCATTAAAATATACAAAAAACCAATACATGCTGTATACTTTATTTTATATTGCAAAATTAAAAATAGGGCACCACACGCTCACACACGCACACAAACTCAAACCAAGAGCGATCTAGAATTTAGAACAATGTTAGCCTCTTATATGCATTATTTTCAAAGTCTATATGACTGCATACTATTTAGAATTTTGTGTGCATCCAAATAAAATTTAAATTGCCTGCTAACCAATAATTCCAATATGTGTGCCAAAATTGACACAGTTAGCACAGTTGTGTTAACGCTTCATTTATAATAACCAATGCGCTTAAATTTCACGATAACTGCTTGGAAGCCGTAAAGTTGCTCGCAACTCTAGTTATTATTATTTTTGTAGTAGGTTTTATTTTTTTTAATGTGAAAAGTGTAAAGTCAACGTGAATAGATTAACTATTTCCATAGTTTTTACTGTGTTTTCCAGTGTTTATTGGCTATCCACCGATTTCTTTTTTTTGTATGGGGGGTGTTTTATCAGGTTTTATCAGTTAAAACCAAAAATCAGAAGCCCTAGTTATATACCTCCGATTCTCAGCGCTGCTCTAAAACCCTTTCACCGTGGTTACCGCTGTACTCCTCTTGTGCATTCAGGTCTAGGTTATATGCCTCCGATTCTCAGCGCTGCTTTAAAACCCTTTCATCACTGCTGCTGGTACAGGCAGTGCAGTTCACTCAACCCACATGTTCCCCCAGATCTTGGATAAAACTTAAACAGACCCTAAGTCATATATGTTTGAAAACTTGGTTTTACATTTGTTCATTTTCTTTGCAATCTACGAAAACAGCAAGTTTTATAACACAGAGATGTATGTGTACAATTGCATTATCTGAGAATTGTTTCTGATAAATATCATGTTTCTTTTGTTCTCTAGTTTCTTCCTGGTCACCAGAAACTAACAGAACGGGTACGGAAGCGTTTGTATTATGGACTGGATGCAGACTGTACCCTAGATGCACTTTCAGGTCCTGTTACTGGTAGGTTTTTAAAACACTTATTTTTTCTTCTTCTTCTACTCTTTGGAATGGCATGCTTTATTTCCAACATTTAAAACTAGTTCTGTCGCATGACGCTTTTGTTGGATTATGTCTTAACTGTTATGGCTATGTGGCGGGAGAGATTTTCATATAACAAATGATTGCAATAAAATACTGTCGGCTAACTGAAACTGCCTCTGTTGAGCCACATATTAATACATTTGTGCTAGGACGAATGGGGTATTTCATATTAATATATACATTTGTGCTGGGACGAACTGGGTATTTCATTAATATATACATTTGTGCTGGGACGAACTGGGTATTTTCATGTTTGGCTATCTGTTCAAAATTAATTTTTTCTTGTATCTCTTTCAGCCAGAAACAATACTTTAATGTAAACATCGCCTTTCTTTAAAATACATGCTGTCATTTTCATTTTCAGAAAGTAATAGCATTACTGAGCCTGAAATGCTTTTTTTAGTTGAACAAGTTAAAACTGTTATTTAACCTAAATCAACACTTGCAATAAATCAAATAGGGAAAATGGTCAATTGTATTTGGGGCGGGAATAAATACAAAATATATTCCACTAGGGATGCAACAGTTATGACATTTGCATACAATTTCAAACCAAACAATGCTACAAAAGATAAAACAGAACCGAAACTGAATTTTTACAAGTGTGGTCAGTCTCCGCCCTAAGCCAGTGTCATTTCACTTTGCTGCATATGTAGATGGTTCATATCAACATCCGTTGATGTTGTTATTAAAAGACTTGCCTGATTGGTTCTGATGGCCCTCAGTAGGGATAACTGTGGCTTCATACTTAGTCTGGGTGTTTGTTGATGAAAGGTGCTGTGCTAGTAGCAGCAGGCACATGGAAACACTTACAGCTTTGAAAAAAAAAAAAAAAAAAGAAAAGAAGAAAAGGCCTCTTCAGAAATGAAAAGCTGAAGGTGGAAGTTTGAGTAAAAAAATAAAAATGTTGTGTCACATCTGAAATTACTCTGTGTAGACAGAAGTAAAAAGTAAATAATGCCAAACTGATTACTTTTGGCTGTTTATTACCATTCATCCCACAATGACTAAATAAAATTCCTGTTTACAGTACATGCAATGTCAAAGTAACAAGATTCACACAGGATTGCTGTGGTAATGTAGAATGAGCGGCACATGGAGATTTCAAGTATGGTCTGTGTTGGTAGTGTTAGTGAGCATTAAGAGGCATGTGGAGCACTGGCTCTGAGGTGGATGAGCATTGAGGGGGCATGTGGAGCACTGGCTGAGCTGGGTGAGCATTGATGGGGCGTGTGGAGCACTGGCTCTGAGGTGGGTGAGCATTGAGGGGGAGTGTGGAGCACTGGCTGAGCTGGGTGAGCAGTGAGAGGGCGTGTGAAACACTGGCTCTGAGGTGGGTGAGCACTGAGGGGGCGTGTGGAGCACTGGCTGAGGTGGGTGAGCATTGAGGGGGAGTGTGGAGCACTGGCTCTGAGGTGGGTGAGCATTGAGGGGGAGTGTGGAGCACTGGCTCCGAGGTGGGTGAGCATTGAGAGGGCGTGTGAAGCACTGGCTCTGAGGTGGGTGAGCATTGAGGGGGCGTGTGGAGCACTGGCTGAGGTGGGTGAGCATTGAGGGGCGTGTGGAGCACTGGCTGAGCTGGGTGAGCATTGAGGGAGCGTGTGGAGCACTGGCTGAGCTGGGTGAGCATTGAGAGGGCGTGTGAAGCACTGGCTCTGAGGTGGGTGAGCATTGAGGGGGCGTGTGGAGCACTGGCTGAGGTGGGTGAGCATTGAGGGGGCGTGTGGAGCACTGGCTGAGCTGGGTGAGCATTGAGAGGGCGTGTGGAGCACTGGCTCTGGGACATCGTCAATAGGAGGCTGCGGTTCAGAACCGGCTGACAAGCCGCAAGGGTTGAACCAAGCCTGTAGAGGGCACATATGCAAAAGACCCAGTAGGAGGGTGTTTGCTGCTGCCATCAAGCCCAGAATCCTCTGGAAGACCACTACTGGTAGTGCCCTCTGAGCTGATACAGCTTTAAGCAGGCGGTTACTCTCCGCAATCTGTCGTCCAACAGAGTTGCCAACATGCGTCCTGAATCCAGGCACACCCCCAGATAGGTCACTATGTGGTTGGGTACTAGCTGGCTCTTTTTGCATGGCTTACCTTCAGGCCCAACTGATGTAGATGGTTGGTGACAAGCTCTGTGTGTTTGAGTCTTAACGGGGCTAGTATAGCCTCCTTGCATTTTGTAAAAACGCATGGGACTAGAGAGAGACCCAACGGTAGAACATAGACCTGGTACACTGTTCCCTGACAGGCAAACCTAAGGTATTTCTTGTGCGCTGGAAATAGGCATCCTTCCTGTCCACTGGATAGCTGCACTAAAACAGCAACAAGCTGCTAAAGTAGGCACGCCCACAATAGCTGTTCGGGTTTCAATACTCACCTCCCTGTGAGAAAATGAAACGCAGTATATGATACAACCGATAGCTAACGCGGTTTAAACACACAGTAAACAATACTGTAATTTAATAATTAAACAATTATTATAATTATATTAACAGTAATATTCTTAATATAAAAATCCAGCTGAACAAGTCGGAGACTTGGTGCGCTAAGATCCCGGGAAGGATGGAAGGGAGCTGCAGGCTTTCCTCGGCACACAGGGCTTAACCAGCGCTAGCTGGTTATGCAGAAACACGGCTTGAAATAATACAAAATTATTTTAGCGATTCCGTAAATAATTCTGCACTTAAGCAAATGCTTAAAAAAGCGCGGAACTATACAGGAGAATATCAACTCTCTGATGTTAATCGGGTTAGGTTGAAAAGGAAAATGACGATACGGTCAGGAAAGGACGAATCGCCCCCTGCTGGTGAGAGACTGGGAGACAGTGTTGTGCTTAGGCTGATGGAGCCATACTTGGGCAAAGGACGAAATGTCACCTCTGACAATTTTTTTAATTTCGCTCCATTTGGCCAGGGAGTTGAAGAAAACAAAAAAAACCCACCTTGGTAGGGACTGTGAACAAGGCAAGACGAGAGTTACAAGCTGTGCGAGCCCCCCTGCACTCCACTACACTCCTCAGGCAGAACGACTGTGCTACCCTGTGCTTATTCCAAGCTCTCTGCACAAATTGGTGACCATCGGGACTGATGCTAAACAAAGCCAGAGACTGTTGCATTTTACAACGCAACGAAGTACAGTGTGGATATACTGGATCAAATGGCACGGCTGTATTCTGTCAAAGGTGGTACTCGCTGGTGGCCTGTGGCTGTTCTTTATAATGTTTTGGACCTGGCAGTCATCAACGCTTTGGTTTTGTACAAGGAGTGCACTGGCAACACAATCACTCAGAGGGACTTCATTTTGCAACTAGCCCTGGAGCTACGGCAGAAACATTTTGATTTTGAACTTTGACCCATTCGACTCCTCGACCATCGCTTTCAATTCAAACACAAAATGTCTCGTTTTCAGTCACACGACAACACCCACAGTACAGAAATGTTCATTAATGATCAACAGAATGAGAATATGTTAAAAAAAATCTCAGTATCTCAGAGAAACTGGAAAGGAACGGGACATAGAACATCTGTACAACCTCTTCTTTAATATATAATATAATACAATATCTGCTGAACCTCTTTAATATAAGCATCACAAGGTTTCATCTCGGGTTTCTGTGACAGTTTATAAATTTATAATTTTAAGTTTATAATTTCTGACATTGCATGATTATTTTCCTGTAACTCACTGAAGCCCATCTAATACAAATATTTTTTTATGTATATATTCGGATACAAAATTCAGATGTTCATATTCTCTAGAAATTACAAAACTACCTTGCACTTATTTACCGCCTTGCCAAAAGTTGCGCTACAGTTTCAAACATGGCAAATAAAAAAGAGCTCAGTTTGATTATATATATATATATATATATATATATATATATATATATATATATATATATATATATATATATATATATAAATTAAAAAAAAACACAGGATCAACACAGCAGCTCTTGATAGTCTATTAAAAAGTTTTAGACAGCAAAAAGTAAATAAACTAGATTATGTGCGTGCAAGCATAGTGCTCTCTATGGAAAGCTGTCTGGGTCAAAATAGCATTGTGCTGCTTTAGCATGAATGAGAATCTCATGACAGAAATTAAAGAGAAAAATACCTCTAGAGTCTGTGAGAGCGGGGGCGGAAGATGACTCAACGTTGGACAACACGGTTAAGGACTTAGGAACGGAAACGGATATGAGTATGGAGAGTACTTCACAAAAGACTAGTTCAAGATCTGCAGTTAGCAAAGACATGGAACTCCAGGTTTGTGTCTGCGGCTGAAGCAAGGCGACAACGGTCAGGGGTTTGAAGATTCATCAAGGGAGAATGAAATGCTTGAGGGAGAAGGGACAAGGGCCTCGCATTGATCAGTACTTCTTACGAAGTCAGTCAAGTCAGTCGAATGAAATCCAGCGACAGGAAGCAAACCACAGTTCGCAGGATATCAGCACCCCTGTCATAGATGTGAGGAGGACTTGCATGGACACAGTTAGTGATGAACCCAATGATCCTTGTGAACCCGGTCAGACAAACCAGCGTAAGAGAGAAAAGAACCTCAACGGGCACAAGCCTGGAGTTAAATGGCCAAGAGCTTGTGAGAACTGCATGGGACACAGTAAACACAGATCTCTGCTTTGCATTGGAAAGGTTAAGTGGAACAGTTGAAAAGAAACTGGGTAAATTTGGGGACATCATCTACGCATATGGAAGCCAGAGGTTTGGAGTTGAAAAAAGGAAGGAAAAAGTACAAACTATTCCTGGAAAGTCTAGACTGCAGCAGGAGATTGAACGCTTAGTTAGAGAAAGGAGACAGCTGAGGAAGCAATGGAGAAGAGCAGAAGAAAGTCAGAAGGAGGGACTCAATCTCTTACAAAGGGTCATAAAAGATAAGCTTGCAACATTGCGCAGAGCTGAGCGCCTACGGAAACGCTACAAAAAGAAGGAGCGTGCGAGAACTAACTTTATAAAGACCATTCAAATTTGTAAAGAAGTTCTTCACCAGTGAGAGAAATGGCACACTAAAAGCTTCTAAGTTTGAGCTGGAGAGATATTTGGAGGAAACACATACAGATTCAAAAGGCAGGAGCCTATGTCAATTCCGTCAGACATCCCACCTATCAATCCACCAGAATACCAAATGGAGGACTGTGCACCAAAGTGGAAACAAGTAGAGCAAGCTGTGAAAAAGCAAGGGCTTCATCATCTCCAGGGCCTAATGGAGTTCCGTGACAGAGTGTACAAGAGTGCTTCAGGAGTTCTACTGAATCCTGTGGAAATTGATGAAAGTAGCATGGGAAAAACAGGTTGTACCAAGAGCATGGCGCCGAGCAGGTGGAGTCTTTATACCTAAAGAAAAAGATTCTAGCAGCATCAGTCAGTTTCAGCCCTATTTCCTATTAAACGTAGAAGGCAAGATTTTCTTCAGCATTATTGCTCAGAGATTGTCAACTTACCTATTAAAGAACTGCTTCATTGACACTTCAATACAAAAGCGGGCATTCCAGGTTTCCCAGGATGCTTAGAACACATCAATGTGATCTGGCAACAAATTCAATCAGCTAAAAAGGAGAGGAAGGAGCTCCATGTGACATTCCTGGATTTGGCTAATGCATATGGTTCAGTGCCACATGAACTTCTTTGGGCAGCATTTGATTTTTCAGTGTACCGATGACAATAACAAATCTAGTGAAAGCCTACTTTGGAGATTTGCAATTTAGTTTTTCAACTTCAGAATTCAGCACTACATGGCAATGCCTAGAAGTTGGAATAATGGCAGGATGCA
This sequence comes from Acipenser oxyrinchus oxyrinchus, assembly GCA_030684275.1. Lineage (NCBI taxonomy): Eukaryota > Metazoa > Chordata > Actinopteri > Acipenseriformes > Acipenseridae > Acipenser > Acipenser oxyrinchus. The sequence continues at coordinate 22,978,388 of CM060258.1, read as the reverse complement.
CCATTTCTCTACTGGCTTTTACCATGGCAATGGAAGTAATCATTAGGGCATCAAAATGGGTAGTGGGAGGAGAGCTTGGCTTCTGGAATGCGACTACCACCAATTCGAGCATACATGGATGACATGACAACCATGACTACAACAGTAGCCTGCACTAATCGGTTATTGGGCAAATTAACCAATAACATTGAATGGGCACAAATGCAATTCAAGCCCACTAAATCAAGGAGCATCTCTATAATTAAAGGTAAAGTAGTAGATAAAACGTTCTTCATTAATGGTGAGGCAAGACCAACAGTGTCTGAGAAGCCAGTGAAGAGCCTTGGGAGATGGTACGACGGGGATCTAAAGGACACAGTTCGTGTGGGAGAAGTTAGACAACAAGCTGTGGAAGGGTTGAAGAGCATAGACAGCAGCGCTTTACCAGGCAAACTAAAACTCTGGTGCTTTCAGTTTGGTCTACTGCCAAGGTTGCTGTGGCCACTGACTGTGTACGAGGTTTCTTTGACAACAGTAGAGAAGCTGGAAGCTTTAATCAGTTCACACATCAGGAAATGGTTGGGAGTTCCACGCTGCCTCAGCAGAGTGGGACTTTATGGTAAAGGAATACTGCAGCTACCTGTCTCCGCTCTAACCGAGGAGTTTAAGTGCGCCAAGGTCCGACTGGAAATGACATTAGTAGAGTCACGCGACAAATGCGTAAGGGAGGCAGCACCTGTGTTGAAAACTGGAAGAAAGTGGGCGACAAAGAAAGCTGTGGAGGATGCAAAGGCTGCCCTTTGAATTGGTGATATCATGGGGCAAGTTCAGCATGGAAGAGGGTGTCTTGGTCTCAGTTCAGCTCCTCCTACATGGCACAAGGCAGCCCCAGCTCAACGGAGGAAGCTGGTAGTCAACGAGGTGCAAAAGCAGGAGGAGAGGATGAGGTGTATAAAGGCCATTTCCCAGGCCAAGCAGGGAGAATGGATGAGATGGGAGAGTGTGGAACAACGCAAGATTGGCTGGCAAGACCTATGGTCAATGGAACAGAGCAGGATCAGTTTCCTTATAAGGTCAACATATGATGTTCTTGCTCTTATTGTATTACCTGTACTGTAACACTTGAAATGTATTTGCTTGCAATTGTAAGTCGCCCTGGATAAGGGCGTCTGCTAAGAAATAAATAATAATAATAATAATAATGTTCTCCCATCACCACAGAACCTAAACCTTTGGGTAGGAGAGGATCCCTCATGTCCTTTGTGTTCATCACCTGCAACATTAAGACACATTTTGACAGGATGTAAGGTGGCTCTTAGCCAAGGACGGTTTACTTGGCGCCATGACCAGGTGCTGCGATGTTTGGCCTTAGCATTGGAAGACAAGCGTAACATGACAAATAAGTTGCCACCTGTTCCATCAAAACATTACACACAAAAGACAACATTCCTCCGCCCAGGAGAGCAACCAACAAGAAAAGGTGTTAAAACCAATCCTCGCCCAGGACAACTGGAAGCTGCTAGAGACTGGAAAATGCTAGCAGATGTTGGTCAACGGCTTATTTTTCCACCTGAGATTGCCACCACTAACCTTCGACCAGATATTGTCTTGTGGTCTGGATCAGCACGCCTTGTTCACCTGGTAGAGTTAACAGTGCCATGGGAGGATTCTGTAGATGAGGCGTATGAGAGGAAGAAACTGCGGTATGCTCAACTAGCCACTGAAGCGGAACAGCGAGGATGGAGAGTCTGGGTTTACCCAGTGGAAGTGGGTTGTCGAGGATTTGTGGCACACTCTACAACCCGGTTTCTCAGAGATGTCGGATTCAATGGCCAAGAGTTGCGTCGCACAGTGAAGAACTTATCTGAAGCAGCAGAGAGGAGCAGCAACTGGCTGTGGTTGAGACGGAAAGATTCTGGCTGGGGATCTCAAGCACAATAGAAAGAAAGAAACGCTGATGTACAGGTAAGTAAGCTGGGCTGAGTTGAGTGGGGACGGAGGGGGTGATGCTGGGACGCCAGAATCACCGTCGAGCCCTCTTGAGGTGTCGTGGGCTAGTCGACGAAACACCGAGGATGGAAGGTGCCCACTTGAAGACCCCAGAGATGTACCCTACTTAGCTCAATCCAGACGGTTGTCATACTGATGCGCTGGGGAGACCGCACTATGGTTGATCCCGGAGCCAGCATCGCAGCCGTTGTGTGTGCTGATGCGCTAGGGAGGCAATAAGCTGATCCCTGGAGCCAGCATTACACTTCAGCCATCAACACCAGACAGAAGGATATCTACATCATCATATGGAAGGAAGCGCAAATGGATGGAGACACATATGGATCACATTAGTTTACTGTGAAGCTACGTCTTAGTTGGTGCTTATCTTGGCGAGAGCCAAGTTCAAATCAGCATGAAGTTTTAACATCTACTCTCATGTAATGGAAATCAAACAGGAAAGAGGAAAGCATGTCATTTTGAAATGCCTCGCCTAAACAGTGCCCAGCTTGCTGTAAATGTTTTGTAGTGATTTTTATATAGATTGTATATACTATGTATTTGTTGTTGCGACTTTTATGTGGAATGTAATAAACAAGAACCAAAATGGTGTTTAAAGTTAAATTTCATTTTTTGTTTGTTTTCTTTCAGCTACAAGTGAACTCATGTTAGTACATTATGATAATGTGTCTGGTCGCTGTTTACTGTAAAGAGACCGCAATGGCATAAAATGCGACAGAGGTCGCGTAGCCTTTAAAAATGTGCATTTCTAAAAAGCATACCAACTCAAAATCTGCGTTTTCAACCTTGACATCTGCATATTACATCAACATAGTTACACTGGAAAATAATATAACTATTTCAGATTAACGAAGTTAACATGCACAACAGTACACAGTATAAATAATGGTAGTAGAAAGAGATATAGACAAGCTTACCATGGATCTTTTAAAAATCCTCCATTCACAACGTAACAATCAGTGTAATAGAATATGTTCCAATGTCTCTATGGTAGCTGTCAACATCAGAACTATTTACAGTTTTGCTGTTTTGCATCAGCCTAGCCGTAATCCTTTTTAAAGTGTTGCTGGAAATAACAAAATATTTTATCTATAAAGCTTCTAATTAACTTAATGCTGATTTGATATTTATAATCTAATTTCCTTTCTCCTTGTTTGTCAATTTGTTGTTTTCAGATATTGCTGTGGAACTGCTTCACAAATCTGCACCAAGTCCAATCCGCAAACTCCACAAGAAGTATGCAGCACACGTGGCAAGGTCTGTTCTTAGCAAAGGCATTTTCAGTCTCCTCCTCCTAGTGCCCGGCTTGTCGTCCTGTACAGTGGGAGCCGCAACCAGCTACTGTTGCGGTGCAACAACGCAAAAAATGCAGCAGCTTTGCAATCCTGTTTTTTCTGACTGCATTAAATCAGCTGCACTTCATTTAGTCATGCTACCAGGTGGTAAAATGGTAGCAGAAGATGCATGCTTACAATTGTAAGTAGCCCTGGATAAGGGCGTCTGCTAAGAAATAAATAAATAAATAAAAATTAAACAAACCAGCAGGAAGTGCCGAGGCCAATCGTGCATTTTGTCAGAGCGTTGCTAAAAGGCACGTGGTTTGGAGTTCTGCTCTGACGTCAGTTGGTTGTTCACGCTCATTCGGGAGGAGTTATAGTTATTGAACTAAAATCAATATAGCAGGCTGTATAAAAACTGTTTACAAGTATAAATACCCCACAAAACACTCTCCCTTTTTTAAGCGTACCAGAGATGATCAGTCCAGCAAGAATCTCAAATGATCTACAGCGTCCTTATTATAATAATTTAAATGTGTATGTATACTACCTGCACATTTCTCAATTTAATGATTCAACTCTGTACCACTATTATAAGTCCTGTTCATTTTGTATTCAATATTGCATGAAGGTGAATGAAAACATTATTAATAAAGGATGCAAGAAAAAGCAATAAAAAAAAGAAACATAGAATAATAAAATAAGGCAGAGAATAAAAATACATTAATTTTAGCATAATAAACACTACATTATAAAACTGTGTTTTTTTAATCTTGTTTTAAAAGCAGTGACACTTGGTGCTTCCCTTACAGAGCTAGGCAGATAATTCCACAGTTTTGGGGCCCTATAACAATGCTGTACCACCTGTGTTTATTTTTTTATTTGTGGGACAGTAAGTAACCTGGCATTCTGTGATCTGAGTGGGCTTCTAGGAATATATGGCATTAAAAGATCATTTAAATACGATGGTGCAAGGCCATTTAATGCCTTTAAGTTAAAAGCAACACCTTAAAATCTATCCTGATTTGGACCGAAGCCAGTACAGAGATGCTAGCACAGGAATACTGTGATAAGAACATAAGAACATAAGAAAGTTTACAAACGAGAGGAGGCCATTCAGCCCATCTTGCTCGTTTGGTTGTTAGTAGCTTATTGATCTCATCAAGCAGCTTCTTGAAGGATCCCAGGGTGTCAGCTTCAACAACATTACTGGGGAGTTGGTTCCAGACCCTTACAATTCTCTTTGTAAAAAAGTGCCTCCTATTTTCTGTTCTGAATGCCCCTTTATCTAATCTCCATTTGTGACCCCTGGTCCTTGTTTCTTTTTTCAGGTCAAAGAAGTCCCCTGGGTCGACATTGTCTATACCTTTTTAGGATTTTGAATGTTTGAATCAGATCGCCGCGTAGTCTTCTTTGTTCAAGACTGAATAGATTCAATTCTTTTAGCCTGTCTGCATATGACATACCTTTTAAACACTGGATAATTCTGGTTGCTCTTCTTTGCACCCTTTCTAGAGCAGCAATATCCTTTTTGTAACGAGGTGACCAGAACGGAACACAATATTCTAGGTGAGGTCTTACTAATGCATTGTAAAGTTTTAACATTACTTCCCTTGATTTAAATTCAACGCTTCTCACAATATATCCAAGCATCTTGTTGGCCTTTTTATAGCTTCCCACATTGTCTAGAGGAAGACATTTCTGAGTCAACATAAACTCCTAGGTCTTTTTCATAGTTCCCTTCTTCAATTTCAGTATCTCCCATATGATATTCATAATGCACATTTTTATTACCTGCATGCAATACTTTACACTTTTCTCTATTAAATTTCATTTGCCATGTGACTGCCCAGTTCTGAATGCTGTCTAGATCATTTTGAATGACCTTTGCTGCTGCAACAGTGTTTGCCACTCCTCCTATTTTTGTGTCGCCTGCAAATTTAACGAGTTTGCTTACTATACCAGAATCTAAATCATTAATGTAGATTAGGAACAGCAGAGGACCTAATACTGATCCTTGTGGTACACCACTGGTTACCTCGCTCCATTTTGAGGTTTCTCCTCTAATCAGTACTTTCTGTTTTCTACATGTTAACCACTCCCTAATCCATGTGCATGCATTTCCTTGAATCCTTACTGCGTTCAGTTTGAGAATTTATCTTTTATGCGGACTTTGTCAAAAGCTTTCTGGAAATCTAAATAAACCATGTCGTATGCTTTGCAATTATCCATTTTCAATGTTGCATCCTCAAAAAGTCAAGTAGGTTAGTTAGACACGATCTCCCTTTCCTAAAACCATGCTGACTGTCTCCCAGGATATTGTTACCATAGAGGTAATTTTCCATTTTGGATCTTATTATAGTTTCCATAAGTTTACATATAATAGAAGTCAGGCTTATTGGTCTGTAGTTACCTGGTTCGGTTTTGTCTCCCTTTTGTGGATCGGTATTACGCTTGCTATTTTCCAGTCTGTCGGTACAACCCCTGTGTCAAGAGACTGTTGCATGATCTTGGTTAGCGGTTTGTAAATAACTTCTTTCATTTCTTTGAGTACTATTGGGAGGATCTCATCCGCCCAGGGATTTGTTTATTTTAAGAGCTCCTAGTCCCTTTAACACTTCTACCTCTGATATGCTAAAGTTATTTAAAATTGATAGGAACAGGTCGACATGTGGGGCATGTTGTCCGTGTCCTCCTTTGTAAAAACCTGTGAAAAGTAATCATTTAATATATTTGCTATTTTTTTCTTCATCTATGATTTTGCCATTTGTGTCTCTTAGACATTTAACCTCCTCTTTGAATGTTCTCTTGCTGTTATAATATTGGAAAAACATTTTGGAATTGGTTTTAGCCCCTTAGCAATATTGATTTCTGTCTCTCTTTTGGCCTTTCTAACTTCCTTTTGACTTGTGTTTGTAGTTCCAAGTACTCTTTCTGTGTACTTTGTTTTTGGTCCCTTTTAAACGCTCTGTTAAGTGCCTTTTTTTGCTGAATATTTTTTAATTGATCTATTAAACCATTTTGGCCACTTTGATTTAGATTTGTCTACTTTTGGGATGCAATTGTTTTGCCGCTAGTACTACATTTTTAAAAACAGCCATCCTTTTTCTGTGGATGTTTTCTCTATTTTACTCCAATCTACTTCTGTTAGTCTCTGTTTCATACCTTCATAGTTTGCTTTTCTAAAATTATAAACCTTAGCTTTAGTCATTACTTTTGGGGTTTTAAAAATACTTAAAATGAGACCATGTTGTGGTCTGAGTTTGCCAATGGCTCTCTGACCTCTGTTTTAGTTATTCTGTCTTCATTATTTGAAAAGACTAAATCAAGGCATGCCTCCCTCTAGTCGGTGCCTTGACAAATTGGGTTAGGAAGCAGTCATTTGTCATTTCCACCATTTCAATTTCGTCCGTCGTGCCCCCATCGGTTTTCCCATTTTATATGGGGGAAGTTGAAATCCCCCATTAGTATGGCCTCTCCTTTTCTACACACATTTCGAATGTCATTGTATAACAGATTATTTTGCTCTGCGTCTGAATTTGGCGGTCTATAGCACGCTCCTATTATTATGCCCTTTGAATTTGTGTCCATTATTCTGACCCATATTGATTCTGCATTGTTTTCTTTGTCCTGATTTAACACCTGGGCTTCAAGACTATTTCTTATGTATAGCGCTACCCCTCCGCCTCTTCTGTCCTGCCTGTCTTTCCTATACAGTGTGTACCCACTAATATTATATTCGTCTCCATCACTCTGACAACCAAGTTTCTTTAACACCTATCACATCGTAGTTACTTGTTAGTGCAGTAGCTTCAAGTTCTAACATTTTGTTTCTGATACTTCTAGCATTAAGATAAATACATTTAATAGTTGTCTTACCCGAGTTGTTGCCCTTGTTTTGATGTGTTTTCCCTTCTGTTTTTTTCTCCCCTTCCTTTCTAGTTTAAATGCTTCTGGACCTCTTCAAGGATCCTTTCTCCGAGTAGATTGGTTCCCTTTCTGTTTAAGTGCAGTCCTTCCCACCTGTATAGATAGTCCTTGTTGTAGAATGTGCTCCAATGTTCAAGAAAGGTGAAGCCTTCCTGTGTGCACCACGATTTCAGCCATGCATTTTGATTTTGTATTTCCAGCTGTCCATATGGTCCTTTGCAAGGTGCCGGCAGTATCCCAGAAAATACCACAGTTTTGGTCTTGTCTTAATTTCCTTCCTAGCTCTCTGAATTTGTTTTGCAGGGATCTTGGTCTGTCTCTTCCAATGTTGTTTGTACCGATGTGGATGACTATTACCGGGTCGTCTCCTGTTCGTTCTAGGAGACTGTCCACATTCTCAGTGATGTGCTTGACAGAGGCTCATGGAAGGCAGCACACTGTTGTAGTAAGGGGTCCAAACTGCGATGAACTTGCTGTGTTTCTCAATATGGAGTCCCCAACAATCATGACCTCCCTTCTTTTTGCTGCCTGGCCAGCACTGTTTATAGGGTCCTGGATGTTTCTTTCATTCGCTTGATGTTGGTTTTGGTCATCTAAATGTTGAAGTGGCTCAAATTTGTTGGATGTCTGGATTTCTGGTGGTTGTGTTTGACGAAGTTTCTTTTTTCCCTGCTTCTGCCTATCTGAACCCAGCTGTTTCGGCTCTCTTCCATCTCCCTGGTGGCTTTCAGTCTGCTAGGGGTGCAGACTTCCATGAATTGTGGGTGTGTCAGCTCCTCAAGCTCCTGTTGCTGTCTCATTTCCTCCAGCTCCTTTTCTAGCAGGCTTAATCGCTGAAGCAAGTCCTGGATCGTGCGGCACTTTACACAAGTGTGATCTGGTCTCTTAGTCCCGGTTAAAATTCTAGCTGCAGCATTTTATAGAAGATGCAGTCAAGATGTAACATGGCTATGAGTGCCAGAGACTAGGGCATTACAATAATAAATTCTAGAAGATACAAAAGCATACATCAATCTCTCAGTATCTGAGTGGGAAAGAATACTTCTCAATTTGGTGATATTTCTTAGATGATAAAAATAATGTTTTGTAATATTCCTGATGTGTGTCTCGAAAGAAAGATTTGAAGATCACACCCAAACTTCACATTTCTTCTGTAAGTTCATAAGAGAAGCCTCAAAGGAGTAAATCAGACATTGCTTTGTTGCTTCTGAGACCCCAGAATCATCACTTCTGTTTTATCTGAGTTTAGCATTAAAAATTTTAAGCATCCGTTTTTATGTTAGCAAGACAGGTGCTCAAAATATTTACAGCCGAGGATAAATACAGCTGTGTATCATCAGCGTAACAATGAGAATGAACCCCATAGCGATGCAGAATATTGCCCAGAGGCAGCATATACAAAGAAAACAGAGTTGGGCCAAGAATTGAGCCCTGTGGGACCCCGCATCTAACCTTCGACAAAAAAGAAAAAAAAAAAAAACTCCTATTTTAACAAATTGCAACCGGTTTGAGAGAAACCAAGACAGGACACAACCTGACAGACCTACCAGATTTTCAAGGTGATCAATTAAAACAGTGATCAATAGTGTTAAACGCAGCACTGAAATCTAATTGTATAAGAACCAAAGGTGTGCCCGTGTCAGAGGATAACAGCACATCATTAACCACTCTGATAAGTGCTGTCTCGTTCTATGATAACATCATATCATTTAACCACTCTAATAAGTGCTGTCTCGGTGCTATGATAAGGCTGAAATCCAGACTGAAATTTCTCATATATGTTATGAACTGCAAGAAATTAGTTAAGTTGCTCGGCAACTACTCTTTCTGAAACAGTTTATATAGTCTTTAGATGGCAGCGCCGCAGATCTTGCCATTTAATTGGGGTGTGGAAAATCAGTCATACAGTATATGTTATGCACATTTGTCATAACTTGTCCAATGAAAATACAGTAGGTCAGTGATTTTATTCCTTTATTCTGCCTTTAGTCGTGGCGTGTTTTAATGTGTCCGTTGCCTCTTGGGCAGGTCGGGAAAAATGTAAAATACAGGGTACTGGAGGCTACCGAAATGACAGCCTGTAGAAAGTGAAACTGAGTTCCCAAGCGCATAGTGATTTTGATGTGAATCAATTCAGTCCTGCTAAGAGCTGAATGTACTGTTTTAAATGTTTGTGTGTCTGTATGTGTTTCTTCTTGGGTCCATATAGCAGGGGTAGTCAATTATTTTTTATCAAGGTCCAAATTTCTTGGTCAAGGTTCAGACTCCAGAGAAGCATTTTTCACACCACAAGTGTCCCTGTCCAACAAACACATACATTAATATACCCCATTGCTTATATTTGTAGTGCATTAAATAAAAAATAAAATCAAACCACTGTATAACCTAAAAATATCCTCCAAGAAAGATGTAATAAATTACATCTGAGACTGAGAAAGTACATAGATAAACTGTCAGGTGGGTGCAAATATTTGCATTAAAACACTTTCAGGCAACTGTTTTAAGTTTTGAATTTGTTTTGAGTTTACAAACAGTTAACTTTGGTTTTGTCAAATAAAATTATTGTAAGCAGGTATGTATATAGATAGATAAACATATTAGACATTTTCAAGCCTTTAGTGGCTTACTTAATATTAGTATTAGAGTTTTTTAAAGAAAATAATACTTGGTACACTTGAACTCTCTATCTTAGCTTTATGATTCAAGTCTTTCCAATAACAAATGCACAACCACACACACACACACACAACCATGTGTATTAAGCAAAAGAATCATGAATAATTACTGTGAAATACCTGTTAAGTGTAGTATCACTACTGAAAATGTAATTTTATACAGCAATACAAATTTAAAATATAGGTGAATAATGTATAATTATAATACTCACCATCAGTGGGAAGTGTGACATGTTCTCTGCTGGACAAGGGCCTTGAAGTTTGGAGTGAGTTCAGTCAAGGCAAGACGGAGGCAATTGCACAGGTGATCGTCAAACCGGAGCGATTATGCAATTTAACGTTCATTGTTGAGAATGCTGACTGTCACACATATGTCGAGCCAAACGTAGTCAAGATGTTAAATGCTACCTTCCTTAAGTGTGGATACTTAGAGTCCAGCACAAGGGTTGTCCAGAAAGTTTCAGATGTATTTTCAGTGTGCCGCACCTTTAGAACTTCATCCTCTTAAATCAATAAGCTCCAGCTGTATTTTGCTGCTTCAACATCTGGAAAGGATGCTTTTGCGTGATCTGACCAAGTGCCATTTGCTTTTACCACAAATGGGTTCCTTACAAACAGGACACTTACAAACACTTTGAAATTACTGGAACCTCTGCTGGAAGTTTTGAAGAAGCCTGTCCAGAGATGACACCAATTGATTCACATCTGCAGTGTCTCAGCAGCTTAGCAGCATCGGGAAATGCAGCATCTCCCCAGTTTTTTCACTTTTGAAGAGACTATGTTGGTTTTGAAGTGAAGCTACACTGCTGTGGAGATCCACTACATTGAGATTTCACCCCAGTAGCTTTAAGCTGAAATCATTTAAGTGGCCTGTCAAATTAACAAGGAAGGCCAGGATGCTCATTCAAATTCAAAAAATTCAAATTCAAAAAACTTTCTCTCTTCAGCTTACACCATGGCTCAGTACAAAAGAAACATACAACGATGTACACACAGCATCAATAAATAACAATCAATAATAAAACGGTAATCCGTGCTAGCATAAATACCACAGCAGCAGCTCTTTGTTGACCAGCAACATACCATACTCGCATACAAGCACACACCTACACACATACATACACAACGTGTACACACCTACACACATGCACACACGGTGTACTCATGCTTATGGCATCCCTCCAAAATGCGTGTAGCTCTTCTGCCTTTTTCCCTGGAATTTTATGTAGATATTGGCTGGAAAACACACAGATATCTACGTCATTTTCTGTGACATTCACCATTGTTGTTCTGCTCAGGAGAAATCCATCAATGATGGCATCAGTTAGCCATTGTCCAGCCCATGTCTGCCACATTGAAGGAACTGTTCTTCACTGTCACAGCTTTGAACTGGCGGATAGTCAGCTACACTTTTCCAAGGACCTGTCTCTCCTATGAATTTCGTTGGCCTGCTAGTAAGAAGAGGTTCTTCAAAAGAATGAATCTCCTCTTTCCAAGGACCTGTCTCTCGTGTGAATTTCTTTGCTATTGAGAAGCAGTTCTTCAAAAGAATGAATCTCCTCTTTTCAAGACCTGTCTCTCCTGTGAAATTTCTTTTGCTAGTAAGAAGCGGTTCTTCAAAAGAATGAATCTCCTCTTTCCAAGGACCTGTCTCTCCTGTGAATTTCTTTGCTAGTAAGAAGAGGTTCTCCAAAAGAATGAATCTCCTCTTTTCCTATTCCTTGCAATAAGGTTACCCCCAATGTTTCATCCTGCTTCTCCAATGAGTCTGGAGCTGCTGTGGTCTCCAGTGTATGCTGAACTATACACTTTCTTTTGTGCCTTCACGCCAATTGACAGTTTTGCAGCTAAAATATGGTTACATGAACATTTTTGTTAGGAAAATGATTGACTGCATAATCCTTATCTCTGAGCCCTTTAACAGTAAAGTTAACTGACTGTGCACAAAGAAAGTTTTCTTTTGAAATCTTCTCCACTAATCCCTGTAACGTTTTGGCTCTTTGATTCCTGGTTTCTCATCATCGCAGCTTGATTTCCTATAGCTGTCTTGTAAGACTATTATAATGTCCTCTGGTGCAACATAGACATGGAGAAACTCAGTCTCTGCAGGGTCCATCTCCATATGGGAATGTTCATTTCTTAGATGGTAGTATCCACTTCCACAGCGTCCTCTTAAAACTTCCCTGTGATAAAACGTTTGCAGAAAATAGAACGCATGAACAATGGTATTATTGTTGCTTTCCTTCCATTTGCGTGAGTCGCTTGAGCACAGCATTCATGCTTTGTGACACTTGTTGTTACACCACTAGTTGCAGTGTAAACACCCAAATCATCCAACAGCCACCTGCCACATTTTCCAATTATGTCATTCTTTAAGTTCTTTTCAAAGTACTGCAGAAAGCCTAAACTCTGTTTCAGTATCCAGTTGCTCCAATAGGTTTACAAAACCATCCTCTGTTTTGCTTTCCAGTAAGCATTTAAATATACAGCTATGTCTGCCTTCACTCTTTCATGTGTTGTAAACCCAGTGTTCCACGTCCTTCAATAAATGGTTCCAACAAATTCAATGTTTTACATATGGAAGTGCATTTGTTATGGTCTTCACAATTCCAATCTCTCTGTCGGTTACCACAACACAATTGTGCAGCTGAGGGATAGCATCCAACATTGTAGAGAACAATAACCTGTACTCCTTGACTCCTTTCTTGTGGATAAGTGCTGCCACTGGTATTGCTGGGTTTTCCTCAAAGAATGTGCATCTGAAGACCAGGGTAGATATGTAAAAGTCTCCCAATTGAAGCGTGGTGTCATACGAAAGGAGCGTAATGGGAGTCTTTGCCAAGGAATGTTGATAACCTCTCGAAGAGCTAAAACAACAACAACAAAATCAGAATGAGACTATAATTGTGAATAAACCCTCTAGAACAAAAATTCTGTTCATACACATTGTACAGGTCATCCTGGCTGATGTTCATTACACATTGTATAGGTCATCCTGTCTGATGTTCATACACATTGTACAGGGCATCCTGGCTGATGTTCAAACACATTTGTAACAGGGCGAGGAGCCCTGTAATATATTTATTTATTTCTGTGTTACTTTGTATTTGTTTGTTTTATGATTTATGTATTATTATAGAGGACGAGTGAGGTGCCGTCCTTCAGTATTTTGTATTTGTTTTGTTGTATTTGTTATGATTTACAGCTAAGCCGCGGGTTTTGGTATTGTTTTGTTATTTATTTATGACGGCGTAGCCGTGTATTTTGTTTAGTAGCGTGGATGGGAAACCCCATCCACAGTAATTAATAAACTCGTGCAGATTGTGGCCGAGGGGTAATTAGAATAATTACTATCCAGTTAAACCCCTCAGCCATGATATAAAAGGCTGCAGCGCTCTGCACTCCGGGTGGGTATATGAGAGGAGCTGAGAGAGCGAGGAGAGAGAAAAACAAAACTTAAAAAATATACAGGAACAGTGACAGCGACTGCCCAGCCTGACCTGTATTTATTATTTTGTGTTTGTGGTTTGTTTTATTTAAACCTTTTATTTTCGCTCTGTGAGCAAGTCTTTTTGTGTTTAACCCTTTTTATTTATTTTTGTATTATTTAAATAAAACTGCACCGCCGCGTCTCTTTCTGTTTAAATCTGCAGTATTTGGTGTCAGTTTTTAGTTCCTGCTTCTGACCTGATCGTCGCCGCCAGCCACCCTGTCACAACATTGTATAGGCATCGTGGCTGATTCTCATTTTCAGTTTTTCAAATTTCAATATGTTTCTGATTTGTTCCGTGTCCTTTGGTAGACTTAACTTTCACGCATGCACCCCAACACACAGCTTTATGCTTTTCTTGTAAATCTCACCAGGAGTTTGATTCTTACAAGTTGCAATTCCTTGAAGGTATTGTTCGCATGTGGCTTCTGCTGGGATTTCTCTTCATAGTGCATCTTTTCCAGCAACATCATTGGCACCAACATATTGCACCAGCACGATTTTCATACTCCCATTCTCCATTTCATACCCATATCTGTGAAAATTCACTGTCCTTCGGCTAATTGTTCCCTGATGGTATGCCTTCATCAATACCAGAGTTATCCGAGGAATCGGTTGCCTTCCCTTATGGCTCCATCGGCACTGGTCAGCACACCAGTGGTTGCATGCATCTGGTCGTCCTTTGTAGTCAAAAAAGTAAAGCTGACCATGCTTTGGGCTAGCTGTTGGAAGCCTCGAAATCCTGTAGGCCTATTTGTCTAGATATTGCAGTATATTCAATGATTGATCAAACGTAAGCCGCGTTCTCTTTTCCTCGTAGATGGTTGCAGCCTCCATTCCTGTCAGTTTCTGCGGTATGGGTGACTTGGCAACCTATTTATGCATGTAAATGTAATCAAGATACATACTCTGCATTTGCACTTGACAGAATGCATTTGATCGATTTGAATAATCAAATGGAATTAACAAGTGTTAGTATTTAACCGACTCCAAGTGCAATTGATGACACAGCTGTTAGTAATACATTGTTAAATTAATCACAGGGGGAATTGAGAATTTACTGAAGTGCCTGAAGTAATGTACACCACAATCGTTTGCAAAGTATTTGCACTTGATAATGTATTTGATTGATTTAAAATGCATTTGAATAATCTATCAAATGCATTTATCATGGTTAATTGAGAACTTACAAGTGTTGGAAGTAATTTCAGAATACATAATGAATTACAAGTGTTTGAAGCAATTTCAGAATGCATAATGAATTAGGAACATGATTTAAAGTTTATTATAACAGGGAGTAGTTTGAATTCATAGAGAAAAGCTTCCATGCTTGCAATTATTGGTGAGGAGTCTACATATATATTTGTAGTGCTGGCAAAAATAAAGAGAATTGTATTATACTTTTCATTACGTTGTGTAACCTATGCCACATTTTCTTTTGTTTTCTTAACTAGGTAATGAGTAAAGTCTGGGCTATGCAGGAAGCCCACCAATCATTCTCATTACGCATTTGATTAACAACTCCTGCACTCATGTGTTTTAGCCTTCATAATCCCTGCAGGCAGCAGTTACTGGGAGATAGAGCGAGAGACTGACCTCCTGAGGGGGGAAGCACATTTGGAGTTTGTTACTCTTCTGAGCTAAGTACAAAGAAATGTATGTTGTTCTGGTGAGAAGCTAGAGGTCCTGTTTCTTTGGTCACTGCTTAGTTTTGTCTCCGTCCGACTTTTACCCACTCCTCATATAATATAATGTAATGCACTCACTAGTAGTCCTGAATTGTAATTCTTACTGTAAATTGTCAACTTGGGAAATAATGCGTTGTTGACAAAACCCATTCAACACTTCTCAGTCTTAAACATGCACACAGCTGCACGGTAAGTGAAAATAAATGATGAACATGTATTTACTGTAGGTTTCATAAATACACACAAAAATTAAACATCGGATAAGAGTGAGATTTATTTATTTGGTCTGCTTAACACCGTCGAAGCAGTTAACAAAACTGCAGATCGCATTGACTTCAGTTTTACCGCAGAGAGTACCATATTTCAACATTTTTATAGCTGGCTTTGGCTACCACTGTATATTTGTTTTGAAAGAACTCGGGGTCATCACCCATTTTACTTCTCGTGTACAAACTATTGTAACAGATAAGTCATTGCACATCTATTATGCTCCCGGGATGCTTTCTTTTTGTGTAAATGGCAAGTGTTGATGTATGTATTATTCAGTATTACCTGTTTCTCTTAGGGAAGCGTGTATTTCTCCCTGTGCCATGATGCTGGCTTTGGTTTACATTGAAAGGCTGAGACACAGAAACCCTGAGTACCTTCAACAAATTTCCTCATCAGACCTCTTTTTGATCTCAATGGTGAGTAGATGGAGCGAATCACACATTCAGTACCTTTCCAACCTGCACAGCAATATTACATTTACTATAAGGACACCTGTAAACGATGACTAGAAAACATGTTTGTAACCAGAGTACTCGTTTCTGATGTTTAGACCTCAAAAAAACAATTTATTGTATATAGTAGTTCTCTAAATAAGGTAATGTTGAACTGATTTAAATAACACATTTCTAGTACTGTAGTACAGTAGTGTTATTGTGAACGTTTAATTATTTCTTTTTAGCACTTTTAAAACTTTACTGCTGAGGTTTTTCATGTTTTATACTAACCTTATTGTGTTGAAACTAAAACATGCAATACAGAGAGCACATTTCTGTGAATGCGAGTGCCAATAGATTGAATTGACATGAAGAGATAAGAAATGAATTGGCATTGTTAGTGTGGGATCAGTGAGTGCATTCTGCAAATGCCAACAGATTGAATTGATAAGAAATGAATTGGCAGTGTTAGTGTGGGATCAGTGAGTGCATTCTGCAAATGCCAACAGATTGAATTGATAAGAAATGAATTAGCAGTGTTAGTGTGGGATCAGTAAGTACATGCCCTGCATTGAGTCCCATCTTGCTTGTTGTGTTTGACTCCAGATGGTTGCCAGCAAGTACCTGTATGATGAGGGAGAGGAGGAGGAGGTGTTAACAGCCTGGAGATGAACTTCCTCAAAGCCATTGTTATTATTATTATTATTATTATTATTATTATTATTACCTCCACCACATGCACATGCAGTACAATCAAAGTTTTTTTTTTTTTAGGGTTCTCCTTCAAAAATGGGGAACCTTCTGTGCTTTTAAACTCTACAACTCTGCCAAGCGCACTACCTAGAGTTTTAGGATTGAGACATAATCCAATCAAAGAAACTACAAAATGATATTGCAAGTGTCTAGTGGAAGCCATAATAGCAGGACAGCATTTCATGCTGGATTTTGAAATGTAGTTTTTCTATTTGTCAGTTTGTTAAGTATGTGGAAAACTGCAAAGCGGCATGCAATTCAATATATTAACGTAACGTTATTCAGAGGTTTCATTCGACTTTAGAAAGCACATTCTAAAGGGTGATGCAAAACTTTTGGCCATAGCTGTACATGGTGAGCATAACTGGCTTGATTATGCACCAATCTTGACTAAGCTAGTATCATACGCTCCACTCCTTTCTGATTGCATTTCACTAGAATCTGATTTTTGTCTTCTGTCTTCTATTCATTAATAATATGTGTATACAGTTGTATTGCATTGTATATACGCTGTCCTTTGCTAGGTTGGTTCTTGCTAACTGCGACTGTGCTTTTGTTTTAGGACTGGAGTCTCTACGCTGATCCCAGTGAGTTTTTTGAAATCTTAATCCGACTGGAAACCTGGTAAGTTTACCCGTCTCTGTGAGGGATCGTTCAAGCTTACGTAATAGCATTTTTTAAGTTTGTCTGCCAACTTTTAGTATCAGTAATTATTTAATGGTTTGATTTCTATATATAGAAATATATTCACATGTTTAAAGGTAGTACACACCAGAAAGCTCTTGTCTGGTATACACAAGATTTGGAGAAATACTGTGAACAGTTTCAAAAGCAAAGTGAAGTAAAACATCCATAATCTCTCAATTGAACTTCAGTTTTATTTTTACTTTTATGTTTTTAAAAAGAATTATAAATCTGTGTCAACTAAAAATTCAGTTTAATTTAGACCTAAATAAATACAACTGTCTTTCCCAGCCTGCTTTGCATTTGCTTTGTTCTAAAGACTGGCTCCCTCATGGTTTTGAAGTATTTGTTCTTTAAATTCAGCTGATTGGCTTTGAGCTTGAACAATAGGATAGGATATCCACATGCTTTGTAGACAACAATTACAATGTTATTTAAAAAAAAAAAGTGCTGCTTGTTCTGTAATGCTATGTTTGGTCTGGAGGCAAGGTAGGATTTTCCACAGGAAATTTAGTTCCAATACATGGTAAAATGGATTCCATAGCATACCAAAAAATACTGGCCAATCATCTGAAACCCTCCGCTACCAAACTTGGTTTAAAGTGCAACTGGACGTTCCAACACGACAACGATTCAAAGCACACATCAAAATCTTGAGCAACCTTTTTGCAAAACTCCAAAAATGCTAATTCAAAAGTATTCATACCCTGACAAGGAAAATTAAATTAATAGCTAGTTGAGGCACCTTTATCAATAATAACCTCTTTCAGACGATTAGGATATTTGTCAATGAGCTTTTAGCATGATTCTTTATTGATTTTTGACTATTCTTCAACGCAGAAATTGTTCCATTTTTTC
Source organism: Acipenser oxyrinchus oxyrinchus (assembly GCA_030684275.1). Lineage (NCBI taxonomy): Eukaryota > Metazoa > Chordata > Actinopteri > Acipenseriformes > Acipenseridae > Acipenser > Acipenser oxyrinchus. The sequence goes on along the minus strand of CM060258.1, from coordinate 22,960,340 downwards.
CGAGGACTTCCCTTGTGCACAGCCTTCTTCAACTCATACCAAAGATTCTCAATTGGATTTAGATCTGGACTTTGACTAGGCCATTCCAGAACCTTGATTTTATTCTCCTTTAACCATTCTGAAGTAGATTTAATTTAGACATCTATTTCTTGTAACTTTTTTTTTCCTCATCCACAAAAGCAAAAGTTTTGCTGTGAAAGATTTTTTGCACAGATGTTTTGGACTCCTATAAGTGGATTGTTAGTGTACTGGGCTTGCAATGTATCCAGACAACTTTTTAAATAATCAGGTTGTACCTGTAGTTTAGTGTTCTACCTACGGTATATCATGATACCAAAATCCTACCATACCTAATATTGGGGTAAAATAAAAATATCCAAGTGTCACGGTTTTTCGATACTGTTTTTTTTTGTTTTTTTTAAGGTTTTAAAACAAAACTGTAATTGTGTGCTTTAAGAACAATATGAACTAAGTTTACTCATTTCCACTTGGTGGAAGTGACCAACTACCCTGCACTTTCTGGGAAAATTAAATTATTGCAGCAGTAATGGCGAATGCCAGTGAGAGAATGTTGATGTGGAACTGTTTTGGATTTCAGCAAGATGACAACAGCAATCCGGTTGAAGGCGGACAGTCAATGTCAGAAGTGTTTTAAAGTGAAAAACAAAGGAGGAAATGCCACCAATTTATTGAAACATCTTTCAGATCGCCACACCGATCTCTTTGCCGAAGTTTACTTTGACTGTAGTGTCTTCCGTTCTTTTAGTTTTAAGTGGATCCCAGTGTATATTACTTATAAAAGTCACAGCAAAGATAACACATAAAACAGGAATGCGCTAGAAGCTGATCAAAAGGGAATACATTGATGCTTGTTTATTTCGTCATTACAGTGCATTTGCTAGAAGCTGCAAAAATATAATTTGCCAACATGTGTCATTAAAACTCTACCGCATGTCAAAAATGTTAATGTTTTTATATCCTTTGGATTTTGTGTTGATCCGTATTTTATGTGCATGTAATGGGATAGCTATGAAAATCCTGTATTTTGAATTGCATGCATGAGTGGTGGAAAGACCAGGATGAATACAGACTTCATTGCCAGCAGAACAGTTTCCCTAGATAACAGGATCAATGTGACGCGTCACCTGCAGAGGAAAGCACAGGACCTATAAAGCTTCCGAGTCACACTGCAAAAGTCTGCCAATGCAGACGGCTATAGGTTCAGCATGAAAGCAATAAAAGTACTTGGATTATTGCAGTAGCCATAGTGGTTGCCTTTTGTCTAAATTACATTTTATTACATTTTTTGCAAGATTTTTAACAACCAAACGAGCATGATGTGCTGAAATGGCCTCCTCTCACTAGTGAAATGTCTTGTGTTCTTATTTAAGGTGCACTGGGGCGTTGTTTTGACGGAGATGTTTGTCTTGAATACGCTTAAACAGAATTCTGTTCTAATAGCACGTAAGAGGAAGGCATCTACATTAGTGGCCTGTTTGTTTTAGAAATGTAGCATTAAATATAATGCTTAACTTTGAATTTTTCACTATTGAATTGCGTATGTTAGCAGCGTTTTTAGTAAAGCAGATCTTTGCCAAATACGTTTTTTTTTTTTTAAACCTGCTGAACTAATTTTATTGGAAGTGATGATTTTCAAAATATCTAACACTATAAAATTGTAAAATAAACGCATGTTGTTTCAAATTAAGTAATAAAACGTTTGTGTGTATTCCCTAATGTAACTGCTGTTTTTTTTTCCATCATGGAACAGATATCAATACATTGGGTTGTATATGCAGGTAAAGATTATTGACGCAGCATTGCCACCGGGAATGCAGTTAAAGCTGATATGGTCCAGGGTACATGCTGGCACATCTTAATGTACGCGCATCAAAAATACAGCAGAAGCCATACAAAATGTGCTGTGCGCCCTGGACTATGATATGAATGATAGGTCGAAATACATTGAAATTGTTCAGTATGTGTTCTCATTTGTAGAGCTCTTTTTTTTGGGGGTTGGGGTGTAAGTGGCCCCTCTGTGGCTGCCCGCAGGTCATTTAACCCACCATGAAATTTAATTGCCGACCCCTGCAGTAGAGCATTGCATCCAAATCTTATCTTTCTGATAGGTTTCAGTTTGTCTCTATTGGGGAGGTAAAATCGTCATTATCGGAAGTTGTCTGTGGTGTTCCACAGGGCTCCATTCCAGGTCCCTTGCTGTTTTCATTATATAAGCTACCGTTAGGTGACATTATCCGCAGACACAGAGTGAACTTCCATTGCTATGCTGATGATACCCAGCTATATTTCTTCTGCCTGGGTGTTATTAGCTACTTGCCTTACAGACATCAAGCATTGGATTTCACAGAATGTTCTAATGTTGAATTCAGATAAAACAGAGGTTATGCTAGTGGGCTCACAGACCCAACTAAAAGGAAATGTGGGATTACATGAGCTTGTCCCTTGCAGCCTCAAACTTAAACTAGAAATGAAGAGTTTGGGGGTCATCTTTGATCCTGATCTATCATTTGAGACTCATATTGGGGAAGTTACTAAAGTATCGCTTCACCATTTGAGAAATATAGCCAAACTTCTGATGCCAAGAGACTAATACATGCCTTTGTTTCATCTAGAATTGATTATTGTAATGCACTTTTTTTCTGGTGTCCCAAAATGTGTGGTATCCCGCTTGCAGCTTGTTCACAATACCGCCGCTAGAGTTCTGACTAAAACCAGGAAAAGTGAACATATTACCCCTGTTTTGGCCTCTTTACACTGGCTCCCTGTGCAGCATAGGAAGAATTAAGAGATTCCTTGCAAATTCTTACCGTCCAACGCCCGGGACAACTAGATTTGTGTGACGGACAAGAAGTTTTGCCGTTATACTTTGTCTGTCAGACGAGTATTTTTTATTTATTTATTTATTTATTTCTCCTATGTTTGTTCTGTTGCTAGAAAGACACTCCAAGTATATTTGTAGAGAGCCATGCAAGTTTCAGAAAACTGAATTGCGGGAGTCTAGCACCAAAGCACAAGCATTTTAAAAAGTGTTTACGTCCCACCAATATCACTTCTGATTGGCTAGCTATGGAAGAAACTGATCTTCTATTGGTTACAAAGAAACCCAGAAATGGCTGCTAAGAGAGCCTCTGGCAACGCACAAACTAATCTTTTAACACTAGAAGGACCGGAGATATACTCATACCTAGATGCCCCGCAGCAGTCTTTCTGACGGCTGTATTCTAAACACTGTAAATAGTAGTATGATAGGAGAAACAGTCGGATGTAATTCTTTTTTTTTATTAAGTACGTCACATAAACATCTGAACAACCGAAGTGTGTGTGTGTGTGTGTGTGTGTGTGTGTATATATATATATATATATATATATATATATATATATATATATATACACTACCGTTCAAAAGTTTGGGGTCACTTAGAAATGTCCTTGTTTTCGAAAGAAAAGCAAATTTTTGTCCATTAAAATAACATCAAATTGATCAGAAATACAGTGTAGACATTGTTAATGTTGTAAATGACTATTGTAGCTGGAAACGGCTGATTTGTAATGGAATATCTACATAGGCGTACAGAGGCCCATTATCAGCAACCATCAGTCCTGTGTTCCAATGGCACGTTGTGTTTGCTAATCCAAGTTTATCATTTTAAAAGGCTAATTGATCATTAGAAAACCCTTTTGCAATTATGTTAGCACAGCTGAAAACTGTTGTGCTGATTTAAAGAAGCAATAAAACTGGCCTTCTTTAGACTAGTTGAGTATCTGGAGCATCAGCAATTGTGGGTTCGATTACAGGCTCAAAATGGCCAGAAACAAAGAACTTTCTTCTGAAACTCGTCAGTCTATTCTTGTTCTGAGAAATGAAGGCCATTCCATGCGAGAAATTGCCAAGAAACTGAAGATCTCGTACAACGCTGTGTACTACTCCCTTCACAGAACAGCGCAAACTGGCTCTAACCAGAATAGAAAGAGGAGTGGGAGGCCCCGTGCACAACTGAGCAAGAGGACAAATAAATTAGAGTGTCTAGTTTGAGAAACAGACGCCTCACAGGTCCTCAACTGGCAGCTTCATTAAATAGTACCCGCAAAACACCAGTCTCAACGTCAACAGTGAAGAGGCGACTCGGGATGCTGGCCTTCTAGGCAGAGTTGCAAAGAAAAAGCCATATCTCAGACTGGCCAATAAAAAGAAAAGATTAAGATGGGCAAAAGAACACAGACACTGGACAGAGGAAGATTGGAAAAAAGTGTTATGGACAGACGAATCTAAGTTTGAGGTGTTCGGATCACAAAGAAGAACATTCGTGAGACGCAGACCAAATGAAAAGATGCTGGAGGAGTGCTTGACGCCATCTGTCAAGCATGGTGGAGGCAATGTGATGGTCTGGGGGTGCTTTGGTGGTGGTAAAGTGGGAGATTTGTAGAGGGTAAAAGGGATCTTGAAGAAGGAAGGCTATCACTCCATTTTGCAACGCCATGCCATACCCTGTGGACGGCGCTTGATTGGAGCCAATTTCCTCCTACAACAGGACAATGACCCAAAGCACAGCTCCAAACTATGCAAGAACTATTTAGGGAAGAAGCAGTCAGCTGGTATTCTGTCTATAATGGAGTGGTCAGCACAGTCACCGGATCTCAACCCTATTGAGCTGTTGTGGGAGCAGCTTGACCGTATGGTGCGTAAGAAGTGCCCATCAAGCCAATCCAACTTGTGGGAGGTGCTTCAGGAAGCATGGGGTGAAATCTTTTCAGATTACCTCAACAAATTGACAACTAGAATGCCAAAGGTCTGCAAGGCTGTAAATGCTGCAAATGGAGGATTCTTTGACTAAAGCAAAGTTTGAAGGACACAATTATTATTTCAATTAAAAATCATTATTTCTAACCTTGTCAATTACTATTTCCTATTCAAACTCATTTCATGTATGTTTTCATGGAAAACAAGGAAATTTCTAAGTGACCCCAAACTTTTGAACGGTAGTGTGTGTATATATATATATATATATATATATATATATATATATATATATATATATATATATATATATATATATATATACATATATATATATATATATATATATATATATATATATATATATATATATATATATATATATATATATATATATATATATACATACACTGAGCGTACAAAACATTAGGAACACTTTCTCATTCCATGAAATAGACTGACGAGGTGAATCCAGGTGAAAGCTATGATCCCTTATTGATGTAACCTGTTAAATCCACTTCAATCAGTGTAGATGAAGGGAGACAGGTTAAAGAAGGATTTTTAAGCCTTGACACAATTGAGACATGGATTGTGTATGTGTGCCATTCAGAGGGTAAATGGGCAAGACAAAAGTTGTTTGTATCAAGGATGGTCCACCACCCAAAGGACATCCAGCCAGCGGCAGGCCAGTGGTCAAAACGGCTCATTGATGAACGAGGCCAAAGGAGGCTGACACGAACTGTGCAGAGCAACAGACGGGCTACAGTTAGTCAACAGACAGTCCAGTACAACATTGGTGCCGAAAGACCCATAAAGAATACACAACTTCGTTGTACCTTGTCACGAATGGGGTATGGCAGCCAACGACCTAACAGAGTTCCACTTCTTTCAGCAAAACACAAGAAACTGTGGTTGCAGTGGGCTAAGGAACGAAAACACTGGACACTGGAGGATTGGACAAACATTGCCTGGTCTGATGAATCCCAGTTCCTGCTGTTTCACGCTGATGGGAGGACTAGGGTATGGAGAAAACCACATGAGTACATGCATCCATCATGCAGCGTGGGCTAAGGAGCGAAAACACTGGACACTGGAGGATTGGAAAAACATTGCCTGGTCTGATGAATCCCAGTTCCTTCTGTTTCACGCTGATGGGAGGACTAGGGTATGGAGAAAACCACATGAGTACATGCATCCATCATGCCGCGTGTCAACATTGTAGGCTGGTGGTGGTGGTGTGATGGTGTGGGGTGTGTTTTCATGGCACACATTGGGCCCCTTGATAAAAGTGGAGCAATGTTTGAATGCCACAGGATATCTGAACATCATTGCCAATCAGGTGCATCCCTTCATGGCAGCAGTGTATCCATCTGCTAATGGAATTTTTCAGCAGGATAATGCCCCATGCCACAAGGCTAGGACTGTCCAGGAATGGTTCCACAAACATGACAGTGAATTCAGCTTACTGCAGTGGCCTGCCCAGTCACCAGATCTCAATCCAATTGAGCATCTGTGGGATGAGATGGAACGAGCTATTCGGAGTAGCGATCCACTACCAGCCAACTTGACACAACTGTGGGAAGCATTGGAGTCAACATGGGCCAGCATCCCAGTAGGGCGCTTTCGACACCTTGTAGAGTCCATGCCTCGGCGAATTGAGGTTGTTCTGAGGGCAAAGGGGTGCAACTCAATATTAGGAAGGTGTTCCTAATGTTTTCTGCACTCAGTATGTGTGTGTGTGTGTGTGTGTGTATATATATATATATATATATATATATATATATATATATATATATATATATATATATATATATATATATATATATATATATATATATATATATATATATATATATATATATATATATATATATATATATATATATATATATATATATATATATATATATATATATATATATATATATATATATATATATATATATATATATATATATATATATATATATATATATATATATATATATATATATATATATATATATATATATATATATATATATATATATATATATATATATATATATATATATATATATATATATATATATATATATATATATATATATATATATATATATATATATATATATATATATATATATATATATATATATATATATATATATATATATATATATATATATATATATATATATATATATATATATATATATATATATATATATATATATATATATATATATATATATATATATATATATATATATATATATATATATATATATATATATATATATATATATATATATATATATATATATATATATATATATATATAGTACTATGTGCAAAGTTTTAGGCAGGTGTGAAAAATGCTGTAAAGTAAGAATGCTTTCAAAATAGACATGTCAATAGATTATATTTATCAATTAACTAAATGCAAAGTGAGTGAACAGAAGAAAAATCTAAATCAAATCCATATTTGATGTGACCACCCTTTGCCTTCAAAACACCATCAATTCTTCTAGGTACACTTGCACAAAGTCAGGGATTTTGTAGGCATATAGTCAGGTGTATGATTAAACAATTATACCAAACAGGTGCTAATGATCATCAATTCAATATGTAGGTTGAAACACAATCATTAACTGAAACAGAAACAGCTGTGTAGGAGGAATAAAACTGGGTGAGGAACAGCCAAACTCAGCTAACAAGGTGAGGTTGCTGAAGACAGTTTACTGTCAAAAGTCATACACCATGGCAAGACTGAGCACAGCAACAAGACACAAGGTAGTTATACTGCATCAGCAAGGTCTCTCCCAGGCAGAAATTTCCAAGGCAGACAGGGGTTTCCAGATGTGCTGTCCAAGCTCTTTTGAAGAAGCACAAAGCGGGCAGCGTTGAGGACCGTAGGCGCAGTGGTCGGCCAAGGAAACTTACTGCAGCTGATGAAAGACACATCATGCTTACTTCCCGCCATGATCGGAAGATGTCCAGCAGTGCCATCAGCTCAGAACTGGCAGAGAACAGTGGGACCCTGGTACACCCATCTACTGTCGGAGAAGTCTGGTCAGAAGTGGCCTTCATGGAAGACTTGCGGCCAAAAGCCATACCTCCGGCGTGGAAACAAGGCCAAGCGACTCAACTATGCACGAAAACACAGGAACTGGGGTGCAGAAAAATGGCAGCAGGTGCTCTGGACTGATGAGTCAAAATTTGAAATATTTGGCTGTAGCAGAAGGCAGTTTGTTAAGCCAAAGAGCTGAGGCGGTACACAAATGAGTGTCTGCAGGCAACAGTGAAGCATGGTGGAGGTTCCTTGCAAGTTTGGGGCTGCATTTCTGCAAATGGAGTTGGGGATTTGGTCAGAATTAATGGTCTCCTCAATGCTGAGAAGTACAGGCAGATACTTATCCATCATGCAATACCATCAGGGAGGCATCTGATTGGCCCCAAATTTATTCTGCAGCATGACAACGACCCCAAACATACAGCGAAAGTCATTAAGAACTATCTTCAGCGTAAAGAAGAACAAGGAGTCCTGGAAGTGATGGTATGGCCCCACAGAGCCCTGATCTCAACATCATCGAGTCTGTCTGGGATTACATGAAGAGAGAGAAGCAACTGAGGCTGCCTAAATCCACAGAAGAACTGTGGTTAGTTCTCCAAGATGTTTGGGCCAACCTACCTGCCGAGTTCCTTCAAAACTGTGTGCAAGTGTACCTAGAAGAATTGATGCTTGATGCTGTTTTGAAGGCAAAGCGGTGGTCACACCAAATATGGATTTGATTTAGATTTTTCTTCTGTTCACTCACTTTGCATTTAGTTAATTGATAAATATAATCTATTAACATGTCTATTTTTGAAAGCATTCTTACTTTATAGCATTTTTCACACCTGCCTAAAACTTTTGCACAGTACTGTATATATATATATATATATATATATATATATATATATATATATATATATATATATATATATATATATATATATATATATATATATATATATATATATATATATATATATATATATATATATATATATATATATATATATATATATATATATATTATATATATATATATATATATATATATATATATATATATAGTATATATATATATATATATATATATATATATATATATATAATATATATATATGTATATATAATACAGTATGTGAATGAAAAATGCTGTAAAGTAAGAATGCTTTCAAAAATAGACATGTTAATAGTTTATATTTATCAATTAACAAAATGCAAAGTGAGTGAACAGAAGAAAAATCTACATCAAATCAATATTTGGTGTGACCACCCTTTGCCTTCAAAACAGCATCAATTCTTCTAGGTACACTTGCACACAGTTTTTGAAGGAACTTGGCAGGTAAGTTGGCCCAAACATCTTGGAGAACTAACCACAGTTCTTCTGTGGATTTAGGCAGCCTCAGTTGCTTCTCTCTCTTCATGTAATCCCAGACAGACTCGATGATGTTGAGATCAGGGCTCTGTGGGGGCCATACCATCACTTCCAGGACTCCTTGTTCTTCTTTACGCTGAAGGTAGTTCTTAATGACTTTCGCTGTATGTTTGGGGTCGTTGTCATGCTGCAGAATAAATTTGGGGCCAATCAGATGCCTCCCTGATGGTATTGCATGATGGATAAGTATCTGCCTGTACTTCTCAGCATTGAGGAGACCATTAATTCTGACCAAATCCTCAACTCCATTTGCAGAAATGCAGCCCCAAACTTGCAAGGAACCTCCACCATGCTTCACTGTTGCCTGCAGACACTCATTCGTGTACCGCTCTCCAGCCCTTCGGCGAACAAACTGCCTTCTGCTACAGCCAAATATTTCAAATTTTGACTCATCAGTCCAGAGCACCTGCTGCCATTTTTCTGCACCCCAGTTCCTGTGTTTTCGTGCATAGTTGAGTCGCTTGGCCTTGTTTCCACGTCGCAGGTATGGCTTTTGGCGCAAGTCTTCCATGAAGGCCACTTCTGACCAGACTTCTCCGGACAGTAGATGGGTGTACCAGGGTCCCACTGTTTTCTGCCAGTTCTGAGCTGATGGCACTGCTGGACATCTTCCGATTGCGAGGGAAGTAAGCATGATGTGTCTTTCATCTGCTGCAGTAAGTTTCCTTGGCTGACCACTGCGCCTACGGTCCTCAACGTTGCCCGTTTCTTTGTGCTTCTTCAAAAGAGCTTGGACAGCACATCTGGAAACCCCTGTCTGCCTTGAAATTTCTGCCTGGGAGAGACCTTGCTGATGCAGTATAACTACCTTGTGTCTTGTTGCTGTGCTCAGTCTTGCCATGGTGTATGACTTTTGACAGTAAACTGTCTTCAGCAACCTCACCTTGTTAGCTGAGTTTGGCTGTTCCTCACCCAGTTTTATTCCTCCTACACAGCTGTTTCTGTTTCAGTTAATGATTGTGTTTCAACCTACATATTGAATTGATGATCATTAGCACCTGTTTGGTATAATTGTTTAATCATACACCTGACTATATGCTTACAAAATCCCTGACTTTGTGCAAGTGTACCTAGAAGAATTGATGCTGTTTTGAAGGCAAAGGGTGGTCACACCAAATATGGATTTGATTTAGATTTTTCTTCTGTTCACTCACTTTTGCATTTAGTTAATTGATCAATATAATCTATTAACATGTCTATTTTTGAAAGCATTCTTACTTTACAGCATTTTTTCACACCTGCCTAAAACTTTTGTATATAGTACTGTATATATATATATATATATATATATATATATATATATATATATATATATATATATATATATATATATATATATATATATATATATATATATATATATATATATATATATATATATATATATATATATATATATATATATATATATATATATATATATATATATATATATATATATATATATATATATATATATATATATATATATATATATATATATATATATATATATATATATATATATATATATATATATATATATATATATATATATATATATATATATATATATATATATATATATATATATATATATATATATATATATATATATATATATATATATATATATATATATATATATATATATATATATATATATATATATATATATATATATATATATATATATATATATATATATATATATATATATATATATATATATATATATATATATATATATATATATATATATATATATATATATATATATATATATATATATATATATATATATATATATATATATATATATATATATATATATATATATATATATATATATATATATATATATATATATATATATATATATATATATATACAGTGCCTTGCAAAAGTATTCAGACCCTGACCAATTCTCTCATATTGCTGAATTACAAATGGTACATTGAAATTTTGTTCTGTTTGATATTTTATTTGAAACACTGAAACTCAAAATCAATTATTGTAAGGTGACATTGGTTTTATGTTGGGAAATATTTTAAGAAAAATAAAAAACTGAAATATCTTGCTTGCATAAGTATTCAACCCCTGTGCTGTGGAAGCTCCCAGTTTACACCGATGAAAGAAATTGCCCTAACGAGGACACAGTTACCTTACCATTGGCCTCCACCTGTGAACCATTAAAGTTGCTGTCACATTTTCTGGATAAAAACCCCAGAAAAATAAAAGGATCATTGGTCAGGCTGTGATTCTGAAGGAAAATGAAGACCAAAGAGCATTCTACAGAAGTTAGAGATAAAGTAATACAAATGCATAGATTAGGGAAAGGGTACAAAATAATATCCAAGTGTTTGGATATCCCAGTGAGCACAGTTGGATCAATAATCAGGAAGTGGAAGCTGCATCACACCACCCAGGCACTGCCAAGAAAAGACCGTCCTTCAAAACTCAGCTCAAAGAAGAAGGAGACTTGTGAGAGAAGCCACAGAGAGGCCAACAATCACTTTGTAGGAGCTACAGAGTTCAGTGGCTGGGAGTGGAGTAATGGTGCACCAGTCAACCATATCAAGAGCTCTGCATAACACTGGCCTGTATGGGAGGGTGGCAAGAAAGAAGCCGTTACTCAAAAGTACCATCTGAAAGCACGTCTGGAGTTTGCCAGAAAGCATGAGAGTGACCCAGCTGCGATGTGGGAAAAGGTTTTGTAGTCAGATGAGACCAAGATAGAGCTTTTTGGCCAAAACTCAAAGCGCTATGTGTGGCACAAACCTAACACTGCCCATGCCTCGAGACACACCATCCCTACAGTGAAGTATGCTGTGGGGATGCTTCTCATCAGCAGGGACTGGGCATCTTGTTAAAATTGAAGGAAGAATGGATGGAGCAAAATGCAGGGAAATACTGCAAGTGAACCTGCTTCAGTCCACTAAAAACTGAAGCTTGGGAGGAAGTTCACCATTCAGCAGGACAATGATTCTAAGCACAAGGCCAAAGCAACATTGGAGTGGCTCAAGAACAAAAAGGTGAATGTCCTACAGTGGCCCAGTCAAAGTCCTGATCTCAATCCCATTGAGAATCTGTGGCACTATTTGAAAATTGCAGTCCACAAGCGTCGTCCAACCAACCTGAACAACCTGGAGCAAATCTGCCAAGAAGAATGGGCCAAAATCACTCCGACACTGTGTGCAAAGCTGGTACATACATACCCCAAAAGCTGTTATTGCAGCGAAAGGTGGCTCTACCAAATATTAATGTGTGGGAGTTGAACATAAAACCAATGTCACCTTACAATAATTGATTTTGAGTTTCAGTGTTTTAAAATGAAATATCAAAACAGAACGAAATTTCAATGTACCATTTGTAATTCAGTAATATGAAAGAATTGGTCAGGGGTCTGAATACTTTTGCAAGGCACTGTGTGTGTATATATATATATATATATATATATATATATATATATATATATATATATATATATATATATATATATATATATATATATCTCAAAACAAGAAAATGTAAATAAACATCTGAACAGTTTATCGGTTTAGAACATACATATTTATAACACTGAAGCGATAGCAATACATTTTTTCAACAGTAATCAGTTTATTATCAGATGAGCAAAAGCAACTGAACAACACAGATAAATAAACTTAGAAGAAATATTTTACAGAAGCGCACAGCACAAGAAGTTATAAAAAGTCTAATTTCTTTTTCTTTTTCTTTTCTTTCGACAAAATGGTTTTCCTTTACCTTGAGTCTAAGGCTGTTCACAATCAACACAGATAATGCTCTCCTCCACGCCTTTCTGCACAGGGCACAACTGTCCGAAGTTTTATTTTTATTGCACTGGCCAACCTGGCATTGGCGTCTCTTGCAGCTCTCAACGAGGTTGCCAGCTTCAGCTGTGGGTACCACGATTGTCAGTTTCCCTCTGTTCCAAATGCTTCTTGCGAAGTTCCTGTGCTAACTGTAAAATATATTCTCTCCTTGGTAAATTCTTCTCTGTGCATTCTTTGTAAAGTACCCAGGAGTTGATGGTTGATAGATCCAATACATTGTAAAAGACCTGAACTGGCCATGTCTGGCCCCAGCTTTCATGGAATACTTCTGTGCCATCTGATCCAAAACATCAATTCCATATTTTGTTGCGTTGTAAAACTCCACGGTCTCTAGTATTTCTTTTCACTAGTCCTGATGCTAATTCTGACGAAAGCAGCGCACCTGGCAAGCTGGCGCCAGCCTTTCAAAAGGCTGATTGAAAAACAATAGACTGTCAGTCATTCACTCAGGCAGAGAGTAGAGACTAATCTAATTACAGCTAAACACATTGCAAACTGGTAAATAAAAATAATAAAGTAAAATACCGTTCTGTATAATCAAAATACAATTGTTTTCTGTGTGGCGTCAATGTGACTGCTCGGGGCTTTTAGGTATAATGTAATATAATAACATAAGAAAGTTTACAAGCGAGAGGAGGCCATTCGGCCCACCTTGCTCGTTTAGTTGTTTGTAGCTTATTGATCCCAGAATCTTATCAAGCAGCTTCTTGAAGGATCCCAGGGTGTCCACTTCAACATTACTGGGGAGTTGGTTCCAGACCTTCACAATTCTCTGTGTAAAAAGTGCCTCCTATTTTCTGTTCAGAATGGCCCTTTATCTAATCTCCATTTGTGACCTCTGGTCCTTGTTTCTTTTCAGGTCAAAAAGTCCCTGGGTCCACATTGTCAATACCTTTTAGAATTTTGAATGCTTGAATCGGATTCAGTTCTTTGAGCCTGTCTGCATACTACATGCCTTTTAAACCCAGGATAATTCTGGTCTCTCTTCTTTGCACTCTTTCTATAGCAGCAATAGCCTTTTTGTAACGAGGTGACGGAACTGAACACAATTATCTAGGTGAGGTCTTACTAATGCATTGTAAAGTTTTAACATTACTTCCCTTGATTTAAATTCAACACTTTTCACAATATATCCAAGCATCTTATTGGCCTTTTTATAGCTTCCCACATTGTCTAGATGAAGACATTTCTGAGGCAACATAAAGTCCTAGGTCTTTTCATAGATTCCTTCTTCAATTTCAGTATCTCCCTGTCACAAAGACGGCCGGACAGTGGGTGACGTCAGACCAGAAACAGGAAGTAATACACAACAGACAGTGAGGTTGGTGAAGCTGAGCACTTGGTTGTGCTCAGCATTTAATAAACAAAATAAAAGAACACAAAAACAGCACACGGCACTTACGCCAAAATAAACAGACAAACAAAGCGAACTAACACTTTACAAGCGGTGCGGAGACAAGCAAACACGGTGAGTAAAACACAAGCGTTTCTTTCTTTCTTTCTTTCTCCTCTCTCTCTCACCCGTTCTCCACTCACGAACACCCAACCCCGAGTGAATGAAACGTGCATCTATTTATACTGTTGTGCTGGGATTCAATTACTAATTAATTATTCACTTGAATCCCAGCACGTGAATTAATTACGATGCAACCTCGTGCTCACATATTAAATACTTTAAATGCCGTGCAGTGATGTGCAATCCGTGTCTAAATACAATTACATCTTTAAATACACGTGAAACACAGACCCGTTTATATCCCGTGTCCCAATGACTATACACCAACATTAACACACGCAACATGCAACATATAACACACACATGCACACAGGGCGGGGCACATTGCCACATATACCCCCCTTGTGCGCAGCACAAATGGCCTCAACGGCCACCTCCCCTTAAAACCCAGCAGTCCAGGACAAAGTCTCGGGCTGGGAAGGGAGGCTTCAGTGGGCCCATGGCTGGCAATGCTGTCAGCACCCCTGCCGGTAGTGGCACGGCTGACAGCATGCTGGTCCACTCCTGCAGCAAAATTGCTGCAGGGGATGCTGGTCTCCTGACCTCTCCCCCTTTCTTCGTGGCGGTAGCTCCCTCCTGTGGGGCTCCGGCCACAAGAACTCCTGCAGCGAAACTGCTGCTGGGGAAAGTGGTCTCCTGACCTCTCCCCTGTCTTTGTAGCGGTAGCTCCCCTTTCTGGGGCTCCGGCCCCGTACTCCCTGTGGTGGAGGTGCGGGAAGCAGAGACAGCTCCTGCTGTTCTGCTCCTGGCAGTGGCGGAGGCAGAGGCTGCTCCTGCTGCTCTGCTCCTGGAGGTGGCGGAGGCAGAAGCAGCTCCTGCTGCTCTGCTCCTGGTGGTGGAGGTGGCGGAGGCAGAGGCAGCTCCTGCTGCTCTGCCCCTAGCGGTGACGGAGACAGAGGCAGCTCCTTCTGCTCTGCTCCTGGTGGTGGTGGAGGCAGAGGCATCTCCTGCTGCTCTGCTCCTAGTGGAGGAAGCGGTGGAGGTGGCGGAGGCAGAGGCAGCTCCTGCTGCTCTGCTCCTAGTGGCGAAGCGGTGGAGGAGGCAGAGGCAGCTCCTGCTGCTCTGCTCCTTGCGGTGGAGGCAGAGGCAGCTCCTGCTCCTCTGCTCGGGCGGTGGCGGAGGCAGCTCCTGCTCCTCTGCTCGGGCGGTGGCGGAGGCAGAGGCAGCTCCTGCTGCTCTGCTCCTAGTGGAGGAAGCGGTGGAGGTGGGAGCAGCGTGCAGTCTCCTGGCGATGGAGGTGCGAGCAGCGTGTGGTCTCCTACTGTTGCAGGGGACTGGTGCGGCTCCGCCTCTCTTGCAGGGGACTGGTGCGGCTCTCCCGCTCTTGCAGGGGACTGTGGTGGAGGCAGAAGCAGCTCCTGTTCCTCTCCTCCGGGTGGTGACGGTGGGGGAAGTGATACCAGCAGACGTTCACACTCTGCTGGTGGATGGGAACCCAGCAGGCATTCACCCTCTGCTGGTGGACACGGGGACAGCAGGAATTCTTCCTCTGCTGGTGGACACGGGGACAGCAGGCATTCTTCCTCTGCTGGTGGACACGGGGACAGCAGGCATTTTCCCTCTGCTGGTGGACATGGGGACAGCAGGCATTCTCCCTCTGCTGGTGGACATGGGGACAGCAGGCATTCTTCCTCTGCTGGTGGACATGGGGACAGCAGGCATTCTTCCTCTGCTGGTGGAGGTGGAACCAGCAGGCATTCTCCCTCTGCTGGCAGCTTGGGTCCTAGGGCTGTGGAAGCCCCGACTTCCCTCTCTTTGGGCTGTGGACGCACCGACTCCTCCCTTTTGGGCTGTGGGCGCACCGACTCCTCCCTTTTGGGCTGTGGGCCACCGACTCCCCCTCTTGGGCTGTGGGCGCTTCGGGCTCCCCCACTCAGGCGTGGGACGTTGGGCTCCTCCCACTCAGGCGTGGGACGTTCGGGCTCCTCCCACTCAGGCGTGGGACGTTCGGGCTCCTCCCACTCAGGCGTGGGACGTTCGGGCTCCTCCCACTCAGGCGTGGGACATTCGGGCTCCTCCCACTCAGGCGTGGGGCGTTCGGGCTCCTCCCGCTCAGGCGTAGGGCGTTCGGGCTCCTCCCGCTCAGGCGTAGGGCGCTCAGGCTCCTCCCGCTTGGGCTGTGGACGCTCAGGCTCCTCCCGCTTGGGCTGTGGACGCTCAGGCTCCTCCCGCTTGGGCTGTGGACGCTCAGGCTCCTCCCAATCTCTAGGAAGGTGCAGCTGGCCATGAATCCTCCTGCTTATAGCTTATAGCTGCCTCCAGGTAGCTGAGGACCAACTCCACACCTTCCTCCAGGGAGTTTGGGGTGTGTTCCCCTCATATGCCTCCCATCTCTCCCTGTCCATCAGCCACAGGATCCGGATGGCTATGGGCATAGACTGGGCCTCCAGCCCAGCATTTTCCAGGACCCAGTCCGCAGTTTGATGGCGTCTTCTGCCATTGTCATTTTTCTTTTTTTTTCCGTTTTTTTTAAACAACAAATTGCAGTTCCTGCTCTGGTCTGCGTCTAGGAGGCTGGTAATCCCACAATGACACCACGTGTCACAAAGGCGGCGGACAGTGGGTGGCGTCATTTGCCATGTGTCTGCCCAGTCCTGAATGCTGTCTTGATCATTTTGAATGACCTTTGCTGCTGCAACAGTGTTTGCCACTCCTCTTATTTTTGTGTTGTCTGCAAATTTAACAAGTTTGCTTACTATACCAGAATCTAGATCATTAATGTAGATTAGGAATATCAGAGGACCTAATACTGTGGTACTCCACTGGTTACCCTGCTCCATTTTGAGGTTTCTTCTCTAATCAGTACTTTCTGTTTTGTACATGTTAACCACTCCTAATCCATGTGCATGCATTTCCTTGAATCCCTACTGCGTTCAGTTTGAGAATTAATCTTTTATGCGGGACTTTGTCAAAAACTTTCTGGAAATCTAAATAAACCATGTCGTATGCTTTGCAATTATCCATTTTCAATGTTGCATCCTCAGAAAAATCAAACAGGTTAGTTAGACATGATCTCCTTTCCTAAAACCATGCTGACTGTCTCCCAGGATACTGTTACCATATAGGTAATTTTCCATTTTGGATCTTATTATAGTTTCCATATAATAGAAGTCAGGCTTATTGGTCTGTAGTTACCTGGTTCGGTTTTGTCTCCCTTTTGTGGATCGCTATAAGCGTTTGCAATTCTCATGATCTTGGTTAGCGGTTTGTAAATAACTTCTTTCATGTCTTTGAGTACTATTGGGAGGATCTCATCCGGCCCAGGAGATTTGTTTATTTTAAGAGCTCCTAGTCCCTATTTTTTCAGTGAGAGTAGTGCAGGGAAAGAATGTTACCCACCCAAAAAAAGAAAATTCTATCGGGATCACCGTGCTGCAGCAGTGTTAAGCTAGCCATCGTGGTACAAGATGCTAGTGAGGAAAAATAACTGTAAAGAAATATATAATAGAAATAAACAAAATAAAAATATATATATTTTGTCTTTGCAGAATTTGGTGTAGCCTACTGTAAATATTGTGTGCATTTTGGTAGAAAAACAGTAAAAAATGACTGACAGGTTGTACACAAGTCCTTTAAAAATCTGGGGTTCAGCAGTTACAAAACTGAAAGAACGTCAAGAAAAACCTGAAATCCCCAAAGCAGCAATAAAACGGAAGCAGCTATTTTTATATTTGAAAAATTCCCAAGTATTGCTTATTGTAGTTGTACTCTTAGTATGTCCCTTAAATTTACTAGCAAATGTGTTCCAGCCTGCACTGAAAGGAGCATTTCCATAAAGTATGTGATACATTCATGTGTTGAGGTGAGGTGTTGTCACAGGGAACCTTTTGTATATCTTGAAGAATTTAGTGAAGTCAAGCTACAAGGCTAGATCTGCCCCTGTCAATCACTAATTAATTGATTGTGTTCACTGCTAAATAAAACCAAAATCCTACAAGTTACATTCTACTTTTTGTGTGTGTTTTGCATGATGGGTAGGGGCAAGTAGATTTTGAGCATTTTCTCCCTGAATATACAGTATTTCCAACATTGCACACCCTGCCTTGTAATTGGAGTATTTGAAGCTGGTTTAAATGCCTGAGTTCTCTTTTTATATGTAAGAAATAAAGAAAATGGTATCTCTTACACTAAGGGCTGTGCTTTCTTACCAGTTTTATTTGAATTTTACAGTTATGCACTTTGCACTTGCAAAAAAGGAATTTGGCAGCCATTAAACATGTAATGGACATAGCGTATCGCGATAGTATGGAATATCATCATACTGTGCATGGTATCGTATCGAGGCTCCCTAAATGAGGCATCGCAGAACACTGCCTGAGTGCTGATTTAACTTGGATACAACAGACAGGAATACTTTGTCTGCGCTGACTTTCAGGTTTGTTTTCTGAAAGCTGTTTGTTTTACTTTCTGTTTAGCAGCCTCTGTAGTAGCCTTTAATGTGTAGCATTCAATGTGTGATTGTGAAGCTAAATAGTGATCAATTGTATTTTCTCCAAAGTCACATTACAAGATGTGCAAAACAATTTCCCTCGATGTGCATGTAAGGTCTAGTTGGGAAATGTTTTGACACGATCCTCAGCTGAAATATACATAGCTTTTTTGCTTTGTCGTCCATTTTTGATATTTTACCTCCAATGCTGAAAACTAGATTTTTAGCAACCTACATAACAATACAGCATAACAATGCAGCACTGACTTTGTCCAACCCCTACTGTACAGTACAGGTCACAGAAAAGCCAGTACAGACACACTGATGGGCTGATTAAAACATCATTGTCATGTGAGCAGTAAACAAGAAAGTTAACGCTTTGGAATATTTTTTTTTTTTTTTTAATTTAGTCGTTGCCAATTTTTTTTTACCCGGTTTTCTACCTAATTTAGCATGCCCAATTATTATCTGTATCCTCGGCTCACCGCCGCAACCCCCGCCGACTTCGGAAGCGGAGGCTGGAACACGCGTCCTCGAAGCGTGCTCCTGCCAAGCCATCATTTTTCGCACTGCAGATCCACAGCAATGCCACCAGACCTATAGTGCGGAGGACAACACAGATCTGGCGGCTCCACTGCAGAACCACAGGCGCCTATCGGCCACAGGGGTCGCTGATGCGCGGTGAGCCGTGGATTCCCCTGCCGACCTAAGCCCTCCCTACCGGGCAGCGCTCAGCCAATTGTCGCCACCCCTAGGAACTCCTGGTCATGGTCAGCTGTGACATAGCCTGGATTGAACCTGCGATTTCCAGGCTATAGGGCACATCCTGCACTCAGCGGAGCCTTTACTGGATGTGCCACTCGGGAGCCCCGAATATTTTTTAAAAATGTTATTTGTAGGTTGGATACTATTTGATTTGTATTTTTTGCCAAATCGAATTTACCTTTTTTTTTTTCTTGTTTTCAATTCAAGCAGCGAATGGGTGACATGACCTTTATGCTTTTAAAATGGCTCAACCCCTTTATCATATTCAACATGCAACAAAACCGTGGTTACCAACATTCTAATTGAAATAACGTTTGGTCACAGCGGAGATATACCTGTAAATAGAAAGATCCTACACAAATTTAAAAATTGTCTCAAATAAACTGTAGAAAACGAAGCATATAAAATTGTATTACACAGACTTTTATAGCATAAATGTACAAGTAAAAATAATAAGCACAGAACAAAACATTAGATAGCTGAACAGAACTAACTTGCACTTATCGAGTCCGCCCCTCTCCTGGACTCAGTCACTGGAAGGCAAGGCAGACTGGCCCGCTTAGTCCTGCCACGGAGACTTCAACTGTCAGTCAGGGTATTGTGCACAATATTCATTAAGTGTTTTCCTCTTGCTTCCCATTTTCAAATCAAACTAGTAACTGTCACCGTATACCTATAGCAAAAGCTTACCTACACCTCTACCCTCTAATTTCAAAGTAGGTGCTTTGATTAACAGGCGCTGTAGCTGGCAAATGAAAGTGCACAGTCGGTGCAGGTCTGATTGACAGTCATTTAAATGCATGAGAGCATTCCAGCGCAGCTTCAGTCAGCGAGATCTGTCAGGATGGCGAAGGAATAAAAAGCCTATCTACAGAATAAAGATATGTAGTTTGTGTCACTTCTGTTGTGCAGTATTTCATTTAAATTGAAATAGTGTTTCACCAAGCTCATGAATACCAGAAGCGCAGTACTTAAATTGAGTTTGTCATTTTATACTGAACTGCAGGATTGCGGCAACAGCTCAAATATGCCGAAGCCTGCAGTGTATCAAGTTAAGCAATGCTTTTGCTGGAGAGATGGATAAATGCAGCATGCTACAGCCCAAATGAAAACAGCTCTGGTGATATAATATAAATGAACCATAGAGGCTGAGTCAGTGGGTGCTCTGGGGCTAGAGCATGCACAGGAAAAATAGGAGATGAGGAGCATCCGGCAGGAATTAACATGAGTTAAACAACAATCGATTGCCCAATAATCACTTTGGGCAGGCGTTCCTTTAGCTGTGTGGCTCTAATGTTGTGGAACGACTTCCTCAAACATCATAGGAGCTGGCAGTAAATCTATGTAAATGTCTGTGTGACAGCGTGGCTGAGTGGGAGCGGGTGCAAGAGTGATGCAGTGCGTGAAAGAAGCAGACAGAGGTAATTGTAATCTGGTTTGGAAAATGTTTTATTTTGGAGATTTCAGGTCTGGCGACCAAACAGTAATTCCCGGCAATACACACCAATGTGTACAGCACAGGGTATACAGTATAACAAGAACAGACAGTCCCAAATAATAAACAATATCCGCCCCACAATAATACAAACACGGTCACCAGTCCTGGGTTGCGTGCAATAGTGCTCGTGGTGGGTGATACAAGTTTATGTTTGTGACAATGGTGCAGTGTGTTTCTACAATAGGCTATCCAGCGTGGTAGCTCGCACTAGTGGTTATTATTTTCATTTGCTTTGATTTCCATCTTGAATTATTATCCATTACATGATATAAACCCTGCACTATCTTTTGTTTCACCTCGTCCACAGACATGTTTAATATCACCAAACAGACGTGATAAAAGGATGTTGTGACGTATCAAACAAGCGGCAATACAAACCGAGAAAACTACTTAGTCAGCTGACTCCTCCCTAATCGCCTCCTGCTTCAGTGCAGGACATACCGTACATTTACCTTCTAATACGTTATTTGGGAAAGGGTTACAGGCGTTAATGCGCTGAAAAGACGATTGTGGTGACTCAAATTCAGAACCGAAAATTACATTTTTGACCCGAACAGCAAACCGTGAAAAAGTTAACATTCCGACCCCAACCCGTGGGTCGGGTGCTATGGGCACCGACCGATGCAGGACTCTAATAACAGGTATCTGGTTCAAATACAGTTTAGTTTACATTTTACAGTTTGGAAGCTTAACTACAAAGGTTAATACATACGCTGGTAATAATCTGTATCCCTTTATTTAGAGTTGACTGTGACCTGCATTCAGGGTCTTTTTATTTGGCCTTGAAATTAGATGGCGAATTTTCATTTCAAGTAAACACAGCTTCTGTTTCTTAGTTGTTTAAAACATGTTTAAATGACCTCCCAGAACAGGATGGCAGTCCCCGTCTGCAGCAGGAAGTCATGTTACTCTTGGGGGTTTGGTGGGTTGTTTTAAATGATTAGATTACACAAGTTCTTCAGCAAAGAAAATATTTTTATTTCTTTGCACCTTGTTAAATTTATTTGAATTCATTTGGGTATTACTTATTAAAACACGTTTCTGTGGTCCATGATTTATTTTTAAAACTGCACCCCATACTAATAAACATTCC
The DNA here is from genome assembly GCA_030684275.1 of Acipenser oxyrinchus oxyrinchus. NCBI lineage: Eukaryota > Metazoa > Chordata > Actinopteri > Acipenseriformes > Acipenseridae > Acipenser > Acipenser oxyrinchus. The sequence continues at coordinate 22,937,978 of CM060258.1, read as the reverse complement.
ATTTGAATAAAACTTGCTGACAGAAAAGTTCAATATTATGGAAATGCAACCTTTAGCATTTAAGAAACCGATTTGTATATCAAGGTTACATTTCTCTTAGCCTGTAACAAGCTATTTAATGGCAGTTTCAGTTTCTGTCTGGTAAATGAAGACTAATAATTAATCAAATCACTTCTGAGAAATACAGTTTTAAAGATATTACGAGTACATCACTGCATTTTCTGGTAACATTCTGAAAAGAAAGTTTAGAGTCTTGTACTGGTAATTCTTTGATATTTGTTGTATTATTATTTATTTATTTTTTCCCTATATGTTTTCCTACAGTGTTTAGTCAAGTCAGTTGCTGAGCTTACCCTAACGACTACAGGCTTGCTTGCTTACATTGCAAGATAAGGGCAATCTTATTCACAGATCTGCATTTGGAAACATGCCAAACACAGCAAACTCTACTTTTGCATATGAAAGATAGAGAGGCGTACTAGGAGGCCTGCTGTTTACAACTCAAAGACCACAAATATCCAAATCACAGTAAACACAGTTACTGCAAGGTGCTGTCAACACTACTTACACACTCCTTGTAAAAAGAGGAACAACAAATTATTCAAACACCAGTCACATGCCGTAATGCTTTTGTGTCAGGAGAAGAGATGCCAACGGCTATGATTTGGCCATAGCAGCTACTATTTTGGAGGTTCTGCTACGGCGCTATGTCGAAGGGGTATAATACTATGATTTTTATTAAACAAATAAATGATGGATACTCTCTGAACATTTATGAAATATTATTTTAATACCATGTGTGTGTTTTCCTTTTTTTAATGAACTAATTGTTCTCAGTACTGTATTTCACTTACAGTTTATTGTGGCTTTTAACTGACCTACTAAAAGCTCTGAGCTGGGTTGCTTAGTAACCAGTTTAGGGTCCTTCAGAAACTGCTTCGCAAATGTCGCCTTGCTATCAGTATCAATCACACGCTTACTTGGTTGCCCATCAGTAGGGCCCCAGATTATTTTTAAAAGAAATTCATAAATGACAAACTAAAACCCATAACCATTTTTATAAAAAAATTTTTTAAAAACCCTCAGCAGAAGACATTTTCTGTTTATATTGTATTCTACTGATTGATGTAAGTTGCCTAAAATGTGTTATTGCTAGTTCATGAAGAACATCACCCAAAACCAAGCCTAACCTCGCTACTGAGTCAAAGTCAACATTTGAAACAATCATGAAAATATAACAAACCTCAGCTGGAAAGTATTGCATGCAGGCAATAAAAATGCATTATAAATATCATATGGGAGATACTGAAATTGAAGAAGGGAACTATGAAAAAGACCTAGGAGTTTATGTTGACTCAGAAATGTTTTCATCTAGACAGTGTGGGAAGCTATAAAGAAGACCAACAAGATGCTCGGATATATTGTGAGAAGTGTTGAATTTAAATCAAGGGAAGTAATGTTAAAACTTTACAATGCATTAGTAAGACCTCACCTAGAATACTGTGTTCAGTTCTGGTCACCTCGTTACAAAAAGGATATTGCTGCTCTAGAAAGAGTGCAAAGAAGAGCAACCAGAATTATCCCGTGTTTAAAAGGCATGTCGTATGCAGACAGGCTAAAAGAATTTAATCTATTCAGTCTTGAACAAAGAAGACTACGCCGCAATCTGATTCAAACATTCAAAATCCTAAAAGGTATAGACAATGTCGACCCAGGGGACTTCTTTGACAAGAAAAAAAAAAAGGACCAGTGGTCACAAATGGAGATTAGATAAAGGGGCATTCAAAACAGAAAATAGGAGGCACTTTTTACACAGAGAATTGTGAGGGTCTGGAACCAACTCCCCAGTAATGTTGTTGAAGCTGACACCCTGGGATCCTTCAAGAAGCTGTTTGATGAGATTCTGGGATCAATAAGCTACTAATAACCAAACGAGCAAGATGGGCTGAATGGCCTCCTCTCGTTTGTAAACTTTCTTATGTTCTTAAGTCGTTTAAAATTGTCTGTGTTGGCTGCAGAAAAAATAACAAGCAGACATAATTTGAATTACAAATTCAGCAACATTTTCGAGTGTTGTAAACCTTTAAAACTTATGTTGACAGATTAATTAAAATGACTGTGTAATGCCCATAGCCTATTTTGCCACCTCTAATCCCAAAGTATTAAACACGGAGAAAGCGTTAACTGCAAATCTGAAAAACAAAACCCAAGCTTTTGTGTTTTCTTTATACACATTGTAAATTTCTAGTAGTATGTAGAAATGTAATTGTACAGTATGAGAAATTCACCAATAATGAAGCCGGTATTTGTTTGACCCTGTTGCCGTAGTAACCAAAAGCATTGACACTGGGCGTGTAGCTGCTGTAGCGCTGCTTCTACTTGATACAAGTATGAAATGAACAGGGAGGTGAAGAGATGTAAAATACTGTAAGGAAAAAATATAGAGGTTGTCAGAAATATTGAGAGAAATTTGCAGAATGGTCATTCATTAAAAGAAGTAGAGTGTCTGAATACTGCCAGACAGAGTTCTGTGAAACATGACTGTATCACTCGCATAGGTATGAAGAAACACCAGCAATGTGCAAAATCTGACACTCCCCATTACTGTGTGTGTTTGTGCAAATGGGTTTTGAGGTTTAACTCGCTTTAAATAATTAATTATTGGATACTACACAGCATTTTGTGTTTTGATAGTTGCAGAGTAGTAAACATTTAAATAAAAAACATTGTTAAATCCTTGGCTATTGTTATTTTTATAGTTTTGAGGTTGAATATTTCAATTCCAAAAAAAAAAAATCAGTGTTGAAGTATTTTTATTTGTTTTTAAATTTCTGAATGCTGTTTGTTTGCAGTTACCACAATTATAGATTGAACAGCAAAAATGAGGTAATTGGCTTGCCAGAGCCTAGGAACCTTTTAATACTCATACGGGTATAGTTTTGGAGGGCACTGCAAAATGTGTTTTTTAAAATGATTTTCTACAATAAAATCAAATTTCTTTAATTCACAGTATTGCAGAAAAGCAGGGTTTGAAGCGAGGCTGGTTTACCTACACTGACCTGTGTGTGTTACTGGAGCAGTCGACATGGCAACAAGCATTTACTCACCTGTATCGGCACTTCACCAAAGTAAGGAGCTCACATTGCATGACTGCAGAGGCCAGCATGCTTGTATTTCATGTTTTTTATATTTGGCATATATGGGCTATTCAGTTTCCAGATTTCTTAACAAATTAAAGTGGTATGAAATGAAGTTGCCTTCTACAGCCAGATCATTACATTTATTAACTGTATGAGGGGTGTTCATTTTGGTTTAATTTCCTGAACATTTACATTTGAAGATGAAACCTGTTTTAATGTTTCAGCATTTACAGATTGGTAAGGTTATAACCAATCAGAAAAACCACCCATCACTTTTATATTTTTTTATTTGTTTTATCATAGACTGGATGTGTTTACATAAAGAAGACTGTGAAGACTGTGAAGAAATATTGATTTTTTTTTTTACTGTACACTTACTACTGTGTAAACACCTGTATTTGGCCTGTTAAATGTCCATGCAAACTTCTAAACCCTTAATACTTGGCTGATGTTGAATCTCTAAGCTGTTCGCACCCCAGTATGTCACTATATCTCAGTTCAGTCTTTGTAAGTCTGTCTGAACGGTGCTCTGACGCTTCTTCTTTCTTCTCTGTTGCAGCTGGCCTGCATGTTCAGCCTGGTTTACCTCACCAGTGTTGCTGGTTTGATCGCCTCCACAGCTCTACTGCAGCAAATGTTGTTCCTCAGGGGAAGCCCCCTGCACTCTCCTCCAGCAGAGCGAGACTCTGGGCTTTCCACTGCAGCCCCCGAGCCCTGTGCTGCCCCCTCAGTGTATCTCCACCTCCGACCTTCGCTGCTGCATCTGGGGTAATGACAGTCGAGACCGGCGCTCTGGCACAGCTACTACAGCACTCTGTTTCTGGGGCTCCTTCCTCCCCACCCTGACCTACTGCCCTGACCCTCAGACTGCCCAAGAGACTGACCAACTCCCCCTTTATTGCCCTAACTGCCTCAAAATGCCCAAGGAATCCGGACTACCCCCTAAGTGTGGAAAACACAACACAACAGGATATGGCTCTCCCCACGAACATCTTCCTCTTGGACTCGGCTTGTGGTCTGGACCTCATGATGGACAAGGGCTAAACGGCAAGGAGAGCGATGAGGGTGTCTCCAGGAGACTGGCAGACCCTCTATTTAGCAGTCTCTCCCCAGAAGCCCTGAGAATACGCCAGTGTTTTTTGGATGCAACAGCACCTTTGGGGAAGGTCCAGATCTTCGTTTTGCCAAGCTAGAATGGAAAGTCCATTTACAAACCAGCACATCCGAATTCTATGTTAAAAACAGATTGAAAATACTCCCTCAATGTGGGCGCCATTGTTCTCGTATTTGTACATACTGGAACTAGCTGGTTTTCTGCAATGGAAAGCTAAGCCATGTGTTTTCTTTCCCTTGTAGTGTATTGTAAATAATGTTCTTTACCAACACAGTTTATCAAGGGTTTAACTACAGATTACATTACAGTAGGGCAGTGTCTCTTTGGAACAGGCTCAAAGGGCTATTGTGAAATAACTTTATACAAAGTTTTCCTGTCACACCTAAAATCATATCCGCCAGCATGACCTGCACATATGTAGGGATTGTGAATTGTGCATATAACCATTCATGGAAGAGCATGGAATGTTGGCTTTCACTCCAGAAAATACATCTATACAATATACTTTCATTTTTATTCCATCTGTGTTCTATGACAACATACATTTAAACTTGTCATAACTAAAGGTTAAAAATCCAGTTCCCCACCCTGATTTTATCTGCGCTGTGTTTATTGGTGCCCCTGTTTTGTTCAATTTGTCATTTCTACTTTGAGGTAAATATTTAAGTCTGTGTCATTCACCTATGGTATAATGTATTTTACTGGATTTTGAACTGAAAAGTATTCAGAGACAATGCATCAGAACTGAAAAGTTCTGCTGCACAGAAAAGGAAGTGGTGAAAAAGGTACTGGTTTGGAAAATAGATTTTAAAAGCTTGGTGGCAACAAGAAGACATCACAGTGTAGACAAGTAGCCGCTAGATATAAAATGTGTTTGTTGAGCTGAGATGCAATTCTTCTTGGACTTAAAGGGTACATAAGGACCGTTTTTATTTTATTGTTACATATTACCATGTGTTGCTACAACTGTTTACGTAAGGTGTGTGTATTGTTTTAATTTTGTTTACATTTTGACCACTTTTTAAACTTTTAAATTGCATTCCCTGCTTCAAAATGGCTTCCCATGTACCTGTATGGACCTCTCAGATCTACATTTCCCATCATCCTCCTCACCTCACTGGTAAATCTAAGTTACATATGTGAGCAGGAGGATGATAGGAAATGTAGTTTTGAGAGGTCCATGCTGGTACATGGGAAGCCATCTTGAGGCAGGGAATGCAATTTAGAAAGTTTAAAAAGTGGTCAAAATGTAAAAAAAAAAAAAAAGAAAAAAAAAATTATTTAAAAATACACACACCTTACGTAAACAGTTATAGCAACACTTGGGAACATGAACACATTGAAATAAAAAGGTCCTTATGTACCCTTTTAAAAGGCAGGTTGCAGAGCTTTTCCCCATCCCGACTGGAGGATTTCAATTGCGTGTAAGAGGTGATGCTTTAAGGCACTTGAGTTTGTGGTTTTGTGTTCTTTAGCATTATGGTGAAGGGATTTCAGTGTAATTCAGTGTAGAAAATGCCTAATATTGGGGTAATGTTTTAAATACTTAAACTGCATCTATAATAAATGAATTTGTGGTTGTGGAAATGTTCTGTACTAAGCTAACACTCCCTTGCTGAACCTGCAAGTCTTGACAGTAATCCAGCCACCTTTATTTAAAAAAAGCATCTGCTTTCAAAGGCCTTGTGAAGATGATGGTGGTGGGGCTGTGAGAGCCAGTTCTGAAGAGGCTCAGCGAATGTGCTGATGAGCAAACCTGGAAGCCAGGCACTTTTGATTTACATGTTAATGCAGTGAAGGGATTTGGCATGGTAATACCGAGGGAGACAGAAAGTTACTTGGGGTTTATTATTTGGAATGCAAGATTGGTTTGTGCTTTGTTCAATTGTATTTTCATTTTGTTTTTAAAATGGCACACTTTACTGGGAAACATAATGTAATACTCCTGCTCTACAAGCTTTAAATGCAAGCTGGGAATAAACTGAAATATACATATATATATATAGAGAGAGAGAGAGAGAGAGAGAGAGAGAGAGAGAGAGAGAGAGAGAGAGAGAGAGAGAGATTTTCTATATCTTTATCTCCATGCAAGTACTGTACATGGAAAAGCTTCAGTGCATTTTGGAATAGTAGATCATTATAAATAGAGTTAGTTACCTTATGAAAATTTACCTTGCATTTAAGATTAGTATCTTGTTTTTTTGGCAGGTACCAGGTTGTGTTTTCTGGGGTTCAAAGTTGTCGGTAGCTTGAGGCATGCAGATGATATTAATATGAGAGGGTATATGGTATTTTAAACATATTTAAAAATACGGTACTCATCCACAGCCCATCTAGCCACACAAACATGTAACTTGTATATAAATATGAAATTTAGACTGATACACAGTATTTTGTTTTTAGCACTTTTCCTTAACTTCAGCCCATTCTGATCTCTGTTAAAGTGAGATACACTGTTCACTTGTGTTTTGATTTTAAGTGATGTTCTAAAACAAAACCAACAATGAAAAAGGCTGTTCACATTGGTTGCATGTTTGGACACACCTTGTTCTGTATTATTTAACAGATTCCTAGTGATACCCCAGATTAAGTCTTAAGACGGACCCACACTACCAAAACAATACACGCTGAATGTTGATTGTTATTCACAGTCTCGTTTTCAAAACATGATTCTTGTGTATTATTCAGGTAGATTGATGTGGGACCCACAGTATTCCGGGCGGAAAATGCTCGAAACATGTAGACGTTTTGTTTTGTATGCGATCCAGGTGTCAGTTAGTTATGTGATTGTCCCTCTATTTAGCAGCAAAAACTACTAACATACTTGACATAAAAACATGATTGCTGTTATTTAATTTGAAATAATATTTGCAAAGAGATTAATCTGAAGGAGCTCTCCATTGTAATGATCTTGTTTAGTGCAAGGGATGGTTGAGTACATGCAAATTGTACATGTAATAACCCGCGTGCAAGGTTGCATAATAGCAGGTTTTACTTTGTTACGCAAAGGCAGAACGTAAACCTTGCTGTATAAACTTTTGTATCATGCTGCGTTTAATTGAAATGTGTTGTGTTTTACTGCACATGAAAGTAATGGACAATACAGACAAAAGGGTTGCCTGTCTAAAGTGTATTTTTAAGGGAAGTTATCCGTTTTCTTTGAAAAATGCTGTGTAATGCTCTTTTATATATTCTAGTTCTTCACTTCTAAAGTTCATGTGAACACAGTCCTCATGACACCACTGTCACCGATTTAATAGGGTGCTAGCTATACACACTGTTCTAACACACTGCATTTGCACTGACACAGCACTTCACAATAACCCCAATCATCATGACACCACTGTCACCGATTTAATAGGGTGCTATACACACTTCTGATGGCACTTCAGGTATGAAAATATAATGAGATTTAAACTTGGAAATCACACTTCACTGTTAATATAGGGTTTCTCAATAGGGTTTTCCAATAAACTGGTTTTGGGATTCATAACTCCAATACTGCTCAATCTCCTCAAAGCTCGTCTTGTTGAGTAAAACATCTTGTAATAAACTTGGGATATATCTTAACTTCATGTATATATTGTGCCTCAGTTCTTTTGGTACAAGAGATAAAAATGCAACTGTTTATTTTATATACTATGTACAATATCAAATGTCTGATATGAAACACATTTTTCCCATTAAAAGGACCCATGCCACATTTGTGCTGTGTTTTGTTTGTTTATTACCATTTGATTGCCATGTGCGACCATATGTACATCACATTTGCATTCTTACATTTATCTAGATCAGTGGTTCCCAAACCGGTCCTGAGAACCCCCTGTGTCTGCTGGTTCCCTATCAAGTACGAAACGTAACCATTACCTAATGGGTATTTATCCTTAAAGACCCTGAAACCTGAATAGATATATATCGAAGCTGCACACAGTGTCTGTGACGCAGTCATGCCCGCCCCCTAGGGCATGAAAGGATTGCTGACGCAACATCATCATCATTTTTCCTTTCACTGACCTGAGAGAGAGATCTACGCACAGATAACTGTAAGTTAGATCTGATTTTACCTGACTTCTTATTGCGATTTATTACGTGCTTTCAGTAATTACTAATTACACGTTTGTGCACTCGGCCGTGGTTTCGTTAGTCCCTTAGTGGCCTTGCGCCTGCACGAAGCAGATCATTAACAAAACAACTAAAAAAGGTCAGGATGCAGAATTATTCTGGGACTGTTTCTAGAGAAGAAAAGTGATTTTATTCAGGATTACAGGATTGATATTTTATCATTAACTGAAACTTGGCTTGGACCTAATGATAATGTCTCACTGATTGAGGCTTCCCCACCTTACTATTCTTTATTTCAGAAAGCTCGCTCTACTGGGCGGGGAGGTGGACTTGCTACTATTTTCTGTAGTGAACATAGAATTAATCGGGTTACTGTCCCAGGTTATTCATCTTTTGAACTGTTAACATTAACACTAAATAGTGCACTACCTGTTCATATTGTAATTATCTATCGACCACCTGAGTCAAACCCATTATTTTTAGCTGAATTTAGTGACTTGCTATCTTCATTGACAGTCCAATATGATAGGATTCTTCTACTGGGTGATTTTAACATACATGTTGATACAGAATCTGACTCCACTATTGTACAATTGATGAGGCTACTGGATTCCTTAGATTATATCCAGCATGTAAAAGGTCCCACACAAAATCGTGGCCATACTCTAGACCTGGTAATCTCACGTGGTATAGTTGTTAAAAATGTATTAACTACAGATCTCACCATTTTTGACCATATTGCTCTTCTTTTTGAGTTCAGCATACCAGGAACTACAAAATCCATGGAACATACACTTACATCTCGGGATATTAATTCCTTAGCTGCTGGTAAATGTCCTGATATACTGAGTTTATTACCAATCCCGGAGGGTTTATCTGTAGATGAGATGGTGAATACCTACAACACCACCTTGACTAGTTAAAAAAAAAAAAAAGCTCACCGTGGTTTAATGATGCTACTATAAATTGAAATATAAGGGTCGGAAATTAGAACGGAGATGGTGGGTAATGAAACTGCATGTTCACTACACTGTATGGAAGGACCACCTGGCTAAATATAGGAAGGCTCTGGCATTGGCCAGATCAACTTATTACTCTAACTTAATTGAAACTAATAAAAATAATCCTAGATTTATTTTTGCTACAATTAATAAATTAATTAATCCTTCTCAAAATAGTTCCAGCCTTGATACTGGTTGTATTCCTAGCTGTAATGACTTCTTAAATCACTTTAAAAATAAAATTATTATTATTATTATTATTATTATTATTTATTTCTTAGCAGGCGCCCTTATCCAGGGCGACTTACAATCGTAAGCAAATACATTTCAAGTGTTACAGTACAGGTAATAATACAATAAGAGCAAGATAAATACAATGACTAGTTCAAGCAAGTACAAGTGTGACAAAATACAATTCAATAATACAGCAGATAAAAGTGACAGTGATAGTTACATCAAGATATGATTAAATACCAAATACTACAGTTTAAACACTTGGCAGATTACAGTACTCTGAAGTACAGGATTAAATGCAGTAAAATAGGGGCAGATAAGAGTAAGTAAAGCATATTTAAGGAAGGGTGAAAGTGTCCCAGGGAGAAACAGAGGAGTTCTACAGGTGCTGTCTGAAGAGGTGAGTCTTAAGGAGGCGCGAATGTGGTCAGGGACTGGGCGGTCCTGACATCTGTAGGTAGGTCATTCCACCACTGCGGAGCGAGGGTGGAGAAGGAGCGGGCTCTGGAGGCAGGGGAGGCGTGAGGAGGTAGAGCCAGTCTTCTAGTGCAGGCGGAGTGGAGAAGTCGAGTGGGGGTGTAGGGAGAGATGAGGGTCTGGAGGTAGCTGGGTGCAGTCTGGTCAAGGCATCTGTAGGCTAGTACAAGAGTCTTGAACTGGATGCGGCGGTGATCGGTAGCCAGTGGAGTGGCGGAGTAGTGGAGTTGCGTGGGAGAAGCGAGGCAGAGAGAACACCAGGCGGGCAGCGGAGTTCTGAATGAGCTGGAGCGGACGGGTGGCGGACGTAGGGAGGCCAGCCAGGAGGGAGTTGCAGTAGTCTAGGCGGGAGAGTACCAAGGCCTGGACCAGGAGCTGGGTGGCATAGTTGGTGAGGAAGGGTCGGATTCTTGGGATGTTGCTCAGGAAGAATCGGCAAGTGCGTGCCAGAGTGGAGATGTGCTGGGAATAAGAGAGGCAGGGGTCCACACATTAGAAAGCACATTAGAAAGCAGATTCCACAAACATATTCTATTAAGGAGGCTTGTTGCACAGTTTTACCTATTAGTGCCTTTAAGGCTACTATGGAGGTATTTTTCTTTGATTACCCTTCAAGAGCTGACAGCTCTGATTCAGCACATGAGAACTACAGCATGTTCTCTTGATCACATTCCTACAAAATTATTAAAAAACGCTCTTGGAGTTATTATTACCCACATTTTAAAAATTCTAAATAGTTTTCTTTCTTCCGGTATTGTTCTCTCAGCACTTAAGGTAGCTATAGCAAAGCCAATGATCAAGAAACACAACTTGGAACCTAAACTCATTAATAACTACAGGCCCAACGCCAATCTTCCATTCTTAGACAAGGTTTTAGAGAGGGTTGTTGCATTTCAAGTACAAAGCTTTTTTAACTCTTAATGGTGTATCTGAGAAATTTCAGTCTGGATTTCATGCTGCACATAGCTCCACACACCTCTCTCAATGCTCACCCACCTCAGGCAGTGCTCCACATGCCCCTCAATGTTCACCCACCTTAGAGCCAGTGCTCCACATGCCCCCTCAATGCTCACCCACCTCAGAGCCAGTGCTCCACATGCCTCTTAATGCTCACTGACACTACCAACACAGACCATTCTTGCAATCTCCATGCCGCTCATTCTACATTACCACAGGAATCCTGTGTGAATCTTGTTACTTTGACATTGCATGTACTGTAAACAGGAATTTTATTTAGTCATTGTGGGATGAATGGTAATAAACAGCCAAATGAAAAAGTAATCAGTTTGGCATTATTTACTTTTTACTTCTGTCTACACAGAGTAATTTCAGATGTGACACAACAACATTTTTATTTTTTTACTCAAACTTCCACCTTCAGCTTTTCATTTCTGAAGAGGCCTTTTCTTTTTTTTTTTTTTTTTCAAAGCTGTAAGTGTTTCCATGTGCCTGCTGCTACTAGCACAGCACCTTTCATCAACAAACACCCAGACTAAGTATGAAGCCACAGTTATCCCTAATGAGGGTCATCAGAACCAATCAGGCAAGTCTTTTAATAACATAAGAACATAAGAACATAAGAAAGTTTACAAACGAGAGGAGGCCATTCAGCTCATCTTGCTCGTTTGGTTGTTAGTAGCTTATTGATCCCAGAATCTCATCAAGCAGCTTCTTGAAGAATCCCAGGGTGTCAGCTTCAACAACATTACTGGGAAGTTGGTTCCAGACCCTCACAATTCTCTGAGTAAAAGTGCCTCCTATTTTTGTTGTGAATGCCCCTTTATATAATCTCCATTTGTGACCCTGGGTCGACATTGTCTATACCTTTTAGGATTTTGAATGTTTGAATCAGATCGCCGCGTAAAAACATTATTAACGGATGTTGATATGAACCATCTACATATGCAGCAAAGTGAAATGACACTGGCTTAGGGCGGAGACTGACCACACTTGTAAAAATTCAGTTTCGGTTCTGTTTTATCTTTTGTAGCATTGTTTGGTTTGAAATTGTATGCAAATGTCATAACTGTTGCATCCCTAGTGGAATACATTTTGTATTTATTCCCCCCCCCAATACAATTGACCCTTTTCCCTATTTAATTTATTAGGGCATTAGTGTGGAGTAGTGGTTAGGACTCTTGACTGGAGGGTCGTGGGTTCAATCCCAGGTGGGGGACACTGCTGCTGTACCCTTGAGCAAGGTACTTTACCTAGATTGCTCCAGTAAAAACCCAACAGTATAAATGGGTAATTGTATGTAAAAATAATGTGTAAAAAATAATGTAATTGTATGTAAAAATAATGTGATATATTGTAACAATTGTAAGTCACCCTGGATAAGGGCATCTGCTAAGAAATAAAAAAAAAAAAAAATTAAATGATACAGAGACAGCCCTTGTCAAAGTTGTAAATGACCTACTGATAAGCTCTGACTTGGGCTTTCCATCACTTCTAATTCTTCTTGATCTAAGTGCTGCTTTTGACACCGTAGACCACTCCATCTTATTAAATCGGCTCAAATACTTAGTGGGACTGTCTGGCCTTGTCTTATCCTGGTTTCAATCTTACCTATCTGATAGGTGTCATGGTGTATTGGGGAGGAAAAATCAGCATTGACCAAAGTTGATTGCGGTGTTCCACAAGGTTCTATTCTGGGTCCATTGCTATTTCCATTATATATGTTACCACTGGGTGATATCGTTAGGAAACATGGTGTGAACTTCCACTGCTATCTGGATGACACTCAGCTGTATTTGTCTTGGTGAGGTAACCCCCAGCTGTAAACCTGGTGATACTTCTGTCTGGGTGTTATTTGCTGCTTGCCTTGCTGACATCAAGTGCTGGATGTCTCAAAACTTCCTAATGTTGAATTCGGATAAAAACAGAGGTTATGTTTGTAGGCTCCCATAACCAACTAAAAAATATAAGATTGCATGAGTTTGACCCTAGCAGTCTTTTATCAAATCCTAAAACTGAAAAAATGGGGGTTCTCTTTGATCCTGATTTATCATTTGAGTCTCGTATTAGGGAAGTTTCTAAAGTATTCTTCCATCACTTGAGAAACATAGCCAGACTGAGACCTATTATATCTTTATCTGATGCCGAGAGACTAACACATGCCTTTGTTTCTTCAAGATTACTGTAATGCACTCCTCTCTGGCATCCCAAAATATGCAGTGTCCCGCCTACAGCTTGTTCAAAATACCGCTGCTAGAATTTTGACTAAAACCAAAAAAAATGAGCATATCACCCCTGTTTTAGCCTCCTTGCACTGGCGCCCTGTTTGATATAGAATTGATTTTAAAATCTTATTATTGACCTATAAAGCCTTGAATGGAGCAGCACCTAGCTATTTGCAGGAGCTACTGACCGCGTATCTCCCAAATCGCACTCTTAGATCACAGGAAGCGGGGCTGCTCGTTGTTCCCAGGGTCAATAAAATTAATACGGGAGGGAGGTAGGGCTTTTTCTTTTAGAGCCCCTAAACTATGGATTGCTCTACCTCCATGTGTTAGGGAAGCTGGGTCTGTGGGTATTTTCAAGACTAAACTTAAAACACATTTTTATAAAATGGCTTCAACTTGAATGTCTTTTGTTGAGCCAGATTACAGAAGGCTGTGTTATTATTTTTTTTAACAGAAGATTGCTTCCATTTTATGTTTATTTTTTGGTCTTTTTTTTTTTACTGCTGCCAGTCAGATAAGTACAAACTATTGCTATTAGTAAATTATTATTATTTCTTTTTTTTTTTTAAACGGAATATTGATTCTTTGAATTAACGTGATACTGTACTTGGAATAAAGTCAGTTTGGTGTGAACATAGCTAGTTTTTGTCTCTTTATATACAGTAAGTAGGAAAAATTAGCAGTTTGGATTTTATCACTGTTTGAATAATTAGACTGCATAACATTTCTTTTTTTTTTTAAATTTAGTCCTTGCCAATTATTTTTTATTATTTTCTCCCCAATTTGAAATGGCCAATTATTTTTAGGCTCAGCTCACTGCTGCCACCCCTGCGCTGACTCGGGAGGGTGAAGATGAACACATGCTATCCTCCGAAGCATGTGCCGTCAGCCGACCACTTTTTATCACACTGCGGACTCACCATGCAGCCACCCAAGAGCTACAGCATCGGAGGACAATGCAGCTCTCAGGCAGCTTACAGGCAAGCCCGCAGGCGCCCGGCCAGACTACACTGGTCGCTGGTGCACGGTGAGCCGAGGACACCCTGGCTGACCTAACCCTCCCTCCCCAGACGGCGCTCAGCCAATTGAGCGCCGCCCCTGAAGCTCCCATCCTCGGTCGGCAAAGGAATAGCCTGGACTCGAACTCGCGACGTCCAGACTATAGAGTGCATCCTGCACTCCACGTGGGCGCCTTTACTGGATGCGCCACTCGGAAAAGAGAAAAGTGTAAAGTATTGCATGCAGGCAGTAAAATGTGCATTATAAATATCATGGGAGATACTGAAATTGAAGAAGGGAACTATGCATTAGTAAGACCTCACCTAGAATATTGTGTTCAGTTCTGGTCACCTCGTTACAAAAGGATATTGCTGCTCTAGAAAGAGTGCAAAGAAGAGCAACCAGAATTATCCCGGGTTTAAAAGGCATGTCGTATGCAGACAGGCTAAAAGAATTTAATCTATTCAGTCTTGAACAAGAAGACTACGCTGCGATCTGATTCAAACGTTCAAAATCCTAAAATGTATAGACAATGTCGACCCAGGGACTTTTTGACCTGAAAAAAGAAACAAGGACCAGGGGTCACAAATGGAGATTAGATAAAGGGCATTCAGAACAGAAGATAGGAGGCACTTTTTTTTACACAGAGAATTGTGAGGGTCTGGAACCAACTCCCCAGTAATGTTGTTGAAACTGACACCCTGGGATCCTTCAAGAAGCTGCTTGATGAGGTTCTGGGATCAATAAGTTACTAACAACCAAACGAGCAAGATGGGCTGAATGGCCTCCTCTCGTTTGTAAACTTTCTCATGTTCTTATGTTCTTACTGCATAACATTTCTGTAATAATGCAATTAATGCTCGCCCTCTAATCGTACCGATGCTATTATTTTTTCATGTTGCTTCACTGTTTTATACATTTATTTATATATACGGCTTAATTTAGTAATTTATTTGATTTAATTTTGTTATTTTTTCTGTCAGACAACTTAATGGGCTTTTAAATAGGCCAAGCCTTCATTTTCACGCACATACAAGATCACAACATGTTAATAAGTGACTAATCTTTATTAAAGCTATAATGAAAAATAAAGCGTTTTGCTGGACACACTATTACAATCCTCATGACGAGTAACTGCATTTAAATCAATAAAGATGAG
This sequence comes from Acipenser oxyrinchus oxyrinchus, assembly GCA_030684275.1. NCBI lineage: Eukaryota > Metazoa > Chordata > Actinopteri > Acipenseriformes > Acipenseridae > Acipenser > Acipenser oxyrinchus. The sequence continues at coordinate 22,922,607 of CM060258.1, read as the reverse complement.
TCTCTTCGGCATTTAAATGAAAAAGTCTTTATTTAGTCTATGATTTAAAAGCCCATTTAGTTGTTTCACAGAAAAAAAAATTAAACCAATTTTACTATTAACACGTTTCTCAGTTGTGATTGAGATACACAAATGGATTAACAGGTATCAATTGCATTTAAGGAGAGTAGAAAAGCAGATGTAAAAGACCTTTTTATAGACATATATGGTAATTTATACAAAGCTATTTATTTTAAAATGTTCAGACCCCTTGCAGGTAATGCACTTCCCCCAAGATGGCCAACTTCCTGTTTTCTCCTGCTGTTTCTCTTAAGCTGCTAGCTTCAGTGCTTAAAAATAAAAATGTTTATTGTAAAAATTATATTAAAATAACGATAACTGTTTTACTACTATATTGTGAGAGAACACATTTCTTCTCTATGTATTTTCTGGGGAAATACTAAAGACCAAGACACTTGCTCAGTTTAAGCTGCTTGCAGTTTTTTCCGTCAGTGTCTCGTTTTCAGAATTAGTATGATGACTGTTAGGGCTCTAGCAGTAGGCTTTCCCCTGTTTTTGAGCTGCTGGTTAGCCAGGAGCGTTATATAGGTGGGCATCCCTGTATTCACTTTTGTGGCCTGCTCCCGTTCCCGTCGGTACTTTTGCACAACAAACAAGGTTACCTCTTCCCGAGTCACTAACAGTTGCTGGACTCAGCTCTGCTTCGATTCTGACTGTTCGCAGTCCTTCCCGCAATGTCTCACTGCTGCTTTGGTCCCTGCATGCAATACCATTGTGAAGTCTGTCAGGCTGACAGCAGGCTCCTCCAGTCTTAGGGCTGTGTTGCTTTAAGCCAGAAGGTACAGTGGATCTCAAAAGTATTCACCCCCCTTGGACTTTTCCACATTTTATTGTGTTACAACATGGAATCAAAATGGATTGAATTAGGAGTTTTGCCACTGATCAGCACAAAAAGTCCATAATGTCAAAGAGAAAACTAAAATCTACAAATTGTTCTAAATTAATTACAAATATAAAACAGAAAATAATTGATTGCATAAGTATTCACCCCCTTTGCTATGACACACCTAAATAAGATCTGGTGCAACCAATTGTCTTTAGAAGTCACATAATTAGTTGAATGGAGTCCACCTGTGTGCAATTAAGGTGTTTCACATGATTCCATGTTAAATACACATGTCTCTGGAAGGGCCCACAGTTGGTTTGTACATTTCCTAACAAAAACTACATCATGAAGACGAAGGAACATTCAAAGCAAATCCGAGTAAGGTTCTTCAAAAGCACCAATCGGGTAGGATATAAGAACATTTCCAAGGCATTGAATATCCCCGGAGCAGAGTAAAGTCCATTATTAAGAAATGGAGAGAATATGGCACAACTGTGAATCTGTCTAGAATGGGCCGTCCTCAAAAACTGAGTATCCGGGCGAGAAGGGCACTAGTCAGGGAGGCCACCAAAAGGCCTATGGCAACTATAAAGGAGTTACAGTCTTCCACAGCTGAGCTGGGAGACACTGTGCATACAGCAACAATAGCCTGGGTGCTTCACAAAACTGGCCTTTATGGGAGAGTGGCAAAAGAAAGCCATTGTTGAAAAAAACTCACATCAAATCTCGGCTAGAGTTTGCCAGAAGGCATGTGGGAGACTGTGAGACCAAGTGGAAGAAGATTCTATGGTCTGATGAGACCAAAATAGAGCTTTTTGACCTCAACGCTAAGCTCTATGTTTGGAGCAAGCCTAACACCGCACATCATCCTGAGAACACCATCCCTACCGTGAAGCATGGTGGTGGCAGCATGGGGGATGCTTCCCTGCGTCAGGGCCTGGAAAGCTCGTGAAGATAGAGGACAAAATGGATGCAGCAAAGTACAGAGAAATCCTGGAGGAAAACCTGCTGAAGTCTGCAAGGGACCTGGGACTTGGGAGAAGATTCATCTTCCAGCAGGACAATCACCCCAAACATACAGCCAAAGCCACACTGGAGTGGCTTAAAAACAAAAAGGTCAATGTCCTGGCCCAGTCAAAGCCCAGACCTCAATCCAATTGAGAATATGTAGAAAGAGTTGAAAATTGCTGTTCACCAAAGGTCCCCATCCAACTTGACGGAGCTTGAACAATTTTGCAAAGAAGAGTGGGCAAAAATTGCAGTGTCCAGATGTGCAAAGCTGGTAGAGACTTATCCAAATAGACTCATGGATGTAATTGCTGCCAAATGTGCCTCTACCAAATATTGACTCAAGGGGGTGAATACTTATGCAATCAATTATTTTCTGTTTTGTATTTGTAATTAATTTAGAACAATTTGTAGATTTTATTTTTCACTTTGACATGATGGACTTTTTTGTGTTGATCAGTGGCAAAAACCCCTAATTAAATCCATTTTGATTCCATGTTGTAACACAATAAAATGTGGAAAAGTCCAAGGGGGGTGAATACTTTTGAGAGCCACTGTATACAGGTGGGCATCCCTGTATATTGAGGCGACAGCGTGGGAGAGGTACGAGTGGACAGTACAGCACAGTTAGAAGCAGTTTGAAAGCAGGTTGACAGCTGCAGAAGCTAAACTAAAGTTCCAAAAAAACAAAAATTATTTGTTTATTTGTTTATTTAGCAGACGCCTTTATCCAAGGTGACTTACAGAGACTAGGGTGTGTGAACTATGCATCAGCTGCAGAGTCACTTACAAGGGCATCTCACCCAAAGACGGAGCACAAGGAGGTTAAGTGACTTGCTCAGGGTCACGAATGAGTCAGTGGCTGAGGTGGGATTTGAACCGGGACCTCCTGGTTACAAGCCCTTTTCTACAACATGGTCTTCAACATGGTCTTCAAATTACAACATGGTCTTCAAGCCAGTAATCTGTGACAACTGCATGATGTGGGAAATCTGAGAAAACCCAACAGAACTCAACCAAGTTTGTGTAAAGTGCCGCACGATCCAGGACTTGCTTCAACGAGTAAGTCTGCTAAAAAAGGAGCTGGAGGAAATGATACAGCAACAGGAGCTTGAGGAGCTGACACACCCACAATTCATGGACGTCTGCACCCCTAGCAGACTGAAAGCCACCAGGGAGATGGAAGAGAGTCGAAACAGCTGGGTTCAGATAGGCAGAAGCAGGGAAAAAAGAAACTTCGTCTAACACAACCACCAGAAATCCAGACATCCAACAAATTTGAGCCACTTCAACATTTAGATGACCAAAACCAACATCAAGAGAATGAAAGGAACAACATCCAGGACCCTATAAACAGTCCTGACCAGGCAAATATTGAGAAACACAGCAAGTTCAGTTCGCAGTTTGGACCTCCTTACTACAATAGTGTGCTGCCTTCCAGGAGCCTCTGTCAAGCACATCACTGAGAACGTGGACAGGCTCCTAGAACGAACAGGAGACGACCCGGTAGTAGTCATCCACATCGGTACAGACAACATTGGAAGAGAAAGACCAAGATCCCTGCAAAACAAATTCAGAGAGCTAGGAAGGAATTAAAAGACAAGACACCAAAACTGTGGTATTTTCTGGGATACTGCAAAGGACCATATGGACAGCTGGAAATACAAAATCAAAATGCATGGCTAAGATCGTGGTGCACACAGGAAGGCTTCACCTTTCTTGAACATTGGAGCACATTCTACAACAAGGACTATCTATATAGGTGGGACGGACTGCACTTAAACAGAAAGGGAACCAATCTAATTGGAGAAAAGGATCCTTGAGGAGGTCCAGAAGCATTTAAACTAGAAAGGAAGGGGAGAAAACAAAAAACAGAAGGGAGACCACATCAAACAAGGGCAACTCAGGTAAGACAACTATTAAATGTATTTATCTTAATGCTAGAAGTCTCAGAAACAAAATGTTAGAACTTGAAGCTACTGCACTAACAAGTAACTACGATAAGTGTTACAGAAACTTGATTATCTGAGAGTGATGGAG